>JBCEDN010000008.1:1200000-1800000 GCA_039880775.1 Diaporthe vaccinii
AGAAACCATATCTACTCGTCCAGACACTGACCGAGCCTCTCAGAAATCTCACAATCGCCACGTTCGCTGAGTTCGCCCTCTATAAAAAGGAAGCATACGCGGCAAGCCTCTCGGCGGGCAAGATCCTCAACGACCACGACATACCCGTCGCCTACAAATCCGACCACTCCATGGAGGACACGAGCTCCAAGTATCTGCTGCTCCAGTCAGCGGTCGGGCACAGCTTCGGGCTGCCGGCGGACAAGGCCCTACAAGCTGTCACCTCCGTACCCGCCGCCTCGCTGGAAATCGATGACCGGGTGGGCTATGTCCGAGCCGGCTATGACGCCGACATCGTGGTCTGGGACTCCCACCCGCTCTCCATCGGCGCAACGCCGAAGCAGGTCTTCATCGACGGCGTCCCCACGCTGGACCCCGCCAAGGTCGAGGCGAGCTCGGCCCATGTGGTCGTTGGTCAAGGGGTGGACGCGCACACCGGAGCCGGAAAACCCGCCATGCGCGCCACCATAGCCCACGAGGAAAGGGAGAGGCTGTGCTCCGGGTCGCGGGTCCCGGGCAGGGGGTTTGTGATCAGCGGCATCACCAGGTCGTTCCTGGACGAGTTCCCCGAGTTCATCACGGACGGCGCCACCGACGCAGCCACGCGGGACAATCTCACCATGGTCATCGCCGACGGCGAGATCGCCTGCCTCGGCACCGGCGCGGGCTGCCGCGCGGCAGCCACCAAGGCCCGCGGGGGCCACGACGACGGGCAATATGTCACCTCCATCGAGCTCCGGAACGGCCACCTCAGCCGCGGGCTGATCGCGGTGACGTCCTCCCTCGGGATCGCGGAGATCGGCATGCTCCCGGTCACGGGGGACGGCCTCGTCAAGACGGCCGGGTCATCCGAGGGCGGCGCCGCCGGCCACGCTCACACCGTCGGCCACGCGAAGTACGGCGTCAGCCTCGGCGGTGGGAATTCCAGGTCCAAGACCTTCGCGAGGGCGCGCCTGGGCGGCGTCACGCGGGCGGTGCAGGCGCCTATGACGGAGGGTGGCCTTGTGGTTGGGGTCTCGACGGGGATGCGGACGGGCGTGGACAGCACGCTTCTGAATGGGGGTTTGTTCCAGGAGGATGTTGCCATGCATGTTGCGCTGGGGGAGGACGCGAAGGTGAATGTCGGGGCTGTGAGTGTGGCTATTGAGAGGTTGAGGGGCCTGATCAGGGTGGGTGGTAAGAAAGGTTCGAAGGGGAGTGGTGAGGGTGATGCTGATGAAGACCCGTGGGTGCTGGTTGCGAATGGGTCTCTGCCCTTGGTCATCAAGGCGGACAGCAATGTGAGTCTCCCTGTCTTGGTGGAATTGGGCTGAGGAAAGGATGAGGCTAACTATCTCTTCTCACGCAGCACGATATCCAGCAGGTAATTCTGCTGAAGAAGGAGTACCCCAATGTCAACGCGGTCATCCTGGGAGGCCATGAGGCGCCTCTGGTAAGTCACACACGGCTTTTCTCGTCGACCAACTACCACAGATAGTAGAGGTTATTCCGTAACCATGACGAGCTGACACTGGTTTCTCTTTTGTCTAGCTCGCGGAGGAGATCGCCAAGGCGAAAATACCACTGATCTTCACGGCCACCAGGCCCGGGCCGGACATGTGGACCAAGAAGGACTCACCCCCGGGCCCGCCACTGGGTCAAAGCCCGGCGGACGTCCTCAGCGAGGCCGGGGTTTTCTACGCGGTGGCCATCAACACCGACAGCGGTAAGTCCTCTTTCCTGTCTTTATTGCGTGCCGACCTCGACGACATATTAACATTGGCTTTACAAAGGACCCCCAGGAGACTCCCGCATCCAGTCGCTGGCGCTGGAGGCCTCGTGGACCGCCAAGTACGCGGGGCTGTCCGACCACGAGGCGCTGCGGCTCGTGTCGAGCAACGTGGAGGAGATCCTCGGCCTGGGGAAGAGCGGTGACGTGGTGGTGTGGGAGGGCAACCCGCTGCAGTTTGGCACGCCGGTGCTGGCGTTCCAGGCGCAGGAGGGTGGGAGGCTGGAGGTGGGTAGTTGCTGGCCGAACGAGGCGGATGAGTGAGTCTGAGCCCGCGCGTTGAGGTGGGCAAAGGAAGTCTGGGTGTAGATCACTGCATGTACGAGTATTGGTGTTGGTGTGGTGATCTATCTATCACACTGGACGGACGCAGTCTATATGGATGAGCAGAAGCCATGCTTCAAATGCACGAATGACTCTCGTTGAGAGACGAAAAGAAGAAGCCGGTCGGCACTGGGCTCCCTATAATCAGCGGAAGTCTAACGCCACGGCGCATGCAATGCCGGCGAGCACAAAGGCATAGCAGAACGGGTTCTTTCTCTTCCCCCAAAAAGGCACTTGGACACAAGTAGCTGTCATGGCACGTTGCACGACCCCTTCCAGCTGGGTGGTGTTGTCAGCCGGGGGGGGAGGGTGGCTGCATACGGGCGCCGGGAGGACTTTTGCGGCTGGGGACTGAGATTGGGCGAGATTCCCGAGGAGCTGGCCCTGTGCGAGTGTGATCTGTCGTGTCTTGACCTGAAGCTTGCACCCTGGTTTTATCATGGCATCGGGGAAGGAAAACCGACATCTGCGTATCTGCAGTATGCACATCTATTATCCTGCAGGCCGCCAGTCGGATCACGGTTTATTTTTCGCCTTTTCCCCCGGCCATGACCGGCAACTTCTATATGCAGTCAGTGCTGTCGGCGCAAGCCGAGTGGGAGGGGATGGTAGACGAGGAGTCGGAATCCGTGCCGATCACCAAACAAGCAAATAGATAAGCACAAGCATTTGGGTGCATGCGCTCTGTCAGACCCCCTGAGCTGCACGTGCAAGGGGGGAAGGATCAGGTACGCGAAGGTTGTGATTGGTCAACCAGACTTTGGCTTATGGTCCTACCCTGTCAAGGCGTTAGCAACTTTTTGAAACAGATCCCTCCCGAGGGCTAGAATGGATTGATAGGATGGACTGGATGAGCGGTAAAGTTAAGGGCAGAGCGGCAGCTAGAGGTGGGTGACCAGGCGGTGGGTCGCTGAGCCGCGCGCCTTATTCAGGACCAGCATCATGACATGAGAGAGAGGATCATGTATCTGTGGATGGATTTTACGGTGCCTTCAGGGGTAGGGGACGAGATTGAAGGGAGGAGAGAGGCGCCCGGAAACAAGCATCTCATCGTGCAGACTGGAAAGCCATATTGGTATGTGCCGTGTCAAGTCGGTTAAACGAGTGGGTGGTGCACATAGAAGAGGTGACACCTCAGTTTAACCCACCAGATGGAAAGCCACAGTAGTAATAAACAAAATATGATCCGCTGTCAAAAACGGGAGAGTTGCTCGGAGGGTTTTAATTTAGGCGTGTTTCACCAAAACGAACTGATCGCCGGGTCAAGGAAGGAGCCGATAGGCTGGCACTGCAACTGTGCAAAAGTTGGGACGAACCCCTCCAAGGATGCTCTTCCCACCTTCACGCTCCTTCCTTCTTGACAACATGCGTCGATTCTTGTTGTGCGGCACAGCCCTCCTCCCAGAAGCAGAGAATTGATTCTCTTCGGGCCCAAACTCTGTTGGTTGTCAATGCTCGCGTCCGGGCTTGATCCCGTGTTCACCTCTGCTAAATGCCGAGATCACGGAGATGGCGTTCTGCGCGGTAGCTGAGCCTAATATATTGCCAGGTCAGAGCTCTGCTTGGCCTGCCTCATAGCCCGGGCCACATTGTACAGCCCACAGGGGTGGCTTGAATAGTGCGCTGCACACTTTCCTGCAATGTTCGTATTCTCTCTTCCTGAATTACTTGAAAGCCAAGTCCAAGATGGCTGTGTTGAGGCGTCAACGACTTCTTCAGTTCCCATGATAGGTGAAAGGAAGGAGTTCCACAGGAGCCCACTGAATTGAGTTGACCTCGGTCAGATCCACAGTGGGGTCGCTGATGGTGAGCCAAAGTTCAGAGATGATCAAAGAACGGTCTGGACGTTGAGCCTCCTCGCGTGGTGTGCCCCTCTCTCACCTGCTCACACGGACGCTCGTGGACTGTGATGATGATTGGACGCCACATGGCCTTGCATGCCCTTCTCTTCCTTCGGGACGGTGGAACAGGGAGGAAGGCATCTCGGACACCACACCTTAGTGGACTTCTGGTCAGGCCAGATTCTGATGTCGTTCCTCGCCCCCGAGGCCTGCCTGACCCGACTCGACGGCGAGACCTGATGGCCGCCTCATCAATGGCACAGAACATGGAGAGGGACCGGACTGGACATGGGCACGGCACCAACGGCGCTCATCAGTCCTTGAAACAACCGGCCCGCCTCTTGGAGCGCCTGTCAGCCAAGCCACCGCCGATTACTGTGTGTGTGTGTAGGACCAGGACGAAGACTGGAGAGAACTTGTTCCTGACGACGCTGACGATAGATGCAACAAGGGCACAAACAACGCTTATCTCGCTGTTCAGCATGTGCACGTCACTGACTGTGTTGCATGCTGCAGCAATCCTTCTAGCATGATTCCGCCATTCATCCATATGACTGGTCTATCTATCAGTTATCAACCCCCATCCCAAAACCGCTTCGAATTCCGGACAAACTGGGGTGGACCCTTGCAGCACGGAGCAGCCCTTCTGCAGGGGCACCACCACCATCTCGGCCTGCATGGGCCTAACCACCTTGATTTGCCGCCGCCAACAGCAAGAATGAACATTTCTCCTCGTCTTGTTTTCTCCGTACCTGCCACTCTCTCTGCAAGCGCGAGCATGGTGGCCCGGGCCTCTTTTTTTCTTCTTGTCGGTGTCCCCCTGCCGCATGCATCTGCATCTAGGCGAGGGCCTTCGCTCTGCCGCCTCGCCCACCCTGGAGTTCCTCAACACCAAGGCCCCGGCGGCTTGGGGCCCAGCATCCCCTCTATATGACCCTCTCGTTCCCCTTCTGGGCACATTTCCTCCTGCTGGGCTGTTCCTGTCTCTCTCTTGCTCTGTTTTCCCAGTCCTATCCCGCCCCTCACCCCCTTCCGCATTGACTGGTTTGCCCTTGTGCCAGTCACTTTCTGGCTTTCTTCTTCTCCAGTCCACTCATTGACAATTCACACTACTCTCCTTTGCAAAGCTGCTGAGCACTTTCGTTCTTTGACAAGTCAGTCAACTTGCTCCCTCGACACTTGTGTCCGTCCCGTTCATTCTGAAAATCAGACGTTACTATCGTCAAACAATATCAACACCCAAGTGGAAAGAAACTCTTGTCCGTTCGGGAAATCTTGTCATTCATTCTGCTTGCCCTGGTTCAAGCATCACCAATTACAGAACCCCAGTGGAAACTACCTTCTCTCAAAACCATACAAACAACCATCCTATAGACTACCACCCGAGCAACGCTTACTTGCCGATATTTCGAAATGAGGTACTCAGCTGCTGTTTTGGCTGCGCTTGCAGTCACTGTGCAAGCAGCAAAGGATTCCAGGACCTTCGCCGTCCTGCGCTTCTACGGAGATGGGCCGCTGCTGGAGGACCTCGTCGATCCGATTGTGTCGCCTGGCAAGGCCTCCTCGCACATGCACACTCTCATGGGGGGTAGCAATATCGGCGTCTCTGCCACCGGCGAGACCATGATGGAGTCCAACTGCAGCAACGCCCTCATCGTTGGAGACAACTCAGGATACTGGGTGCCCAAATTGTACTTCCATGACAACGCTGCTGGTACCGTCGAGCCGGTCGACATGTTTTACATGAACGTCTACTACTTCTTCGAGCCCACCGACGACGACATCAAGGCCTTCCCCGTCGGTCTTCAGATGGTCGCCGGAGATGCTTCCCTCCGGTCGTGTCCCGACTTTGGCGGAGAGCTCCAACTCGACGGCTCCAGCACCATCCAACCCGCGCAGTTCACCTGCCCACGTTCGGACTACAACGTTCCGGCCTGGCCCTCGGCCGCCGAGTCCGACGGCTCCAAGGCCGGCATCCAGGACCCCAACAATCAGGGCGCCGGCCAGGGCTTCCCATTTGCCGAGTGCGACGGCTATGCCTCCCCGCTGCGCCAGGACGTGCACATGCCGTCGTGCTACGACCCGTCCAAGGATCTGACTGACTACAAGAACAACATGGTCTTCCCCACCACAAACAAGGCGACAGGCAAGCAGAACTGTCCCGAGGGCTTCATTCACACACCCCACCTCTTCTACGAGATGTACTGGAACACGCCAGTCTTCAAGGATAGGTGGACTCCCGGTCAGGGATCTCAGCCTTTCGTCCTTGCCAACGGTGACCTCACGGGATGTTCCTCCCACGCAGACTTCCTGGCGGCCTGGGAGCCGGATGTGCTGCAGCATGTCATTGACACCTGCAACGCTGGAGACGAGGGCATGGACAAGTGTGGAGGCGTGACCGTCAGGGATAGGAGCTCAACTTGTGATGCTGGCTCAGCCCCAGCCCAGAAACTCGCCAGTACAGCTATGACTGCCCTCCCTGGCAACAACCCTCTGGCAGGTTGGGGAGTGGGCAGCTCGGCGAACGTGCCATCAACTGGGTCTGGATCGGGCTCGGGCTCGGGCTACGGATCAGGCTCTGGCTCCTCCAGCGGCAGTGATAGCGCCCCCAGCAGCGCCGACCAGCCCGCCAGCTCATCTTCTTCCTCGTCAGCCCCCATCGTCCTCGCCACCGGCAACACCGAGAACGATGAGGAAGTCGCAGCCACCCCCAAGGAGAACAGCCCCCCAGCGGCACAGGTCACGCCCGCGCCCGAGGTCGCGCCGCCAGCCAACGCCGCAGCGGTAGCTCCTCAGAACCCGCCAGCCGTCTCGTCCGCAGTCGTAACGCTGCCGAATGGTGACGTCCAAACCATCTGGGAGACGCTCTGGGTGACCGTCACCCAGACGGTGTACGAGGGGAGCAAGGAGACGGACGCCCCCTACGCGCGCAAGGAGAGGGATGTTGGGCACGGGCACGCCCATGCCCACGAGCACCTGCTCAGGCGCCGCTCACCTCACGCAAGGCGGGTCAGGCGGTAGATTGCGGGAAAGGAACTTTCCATTCTCCGCATGGAAACGCATAATTATGCGCAAGACTTCACTTCTCATTGGGCATGTGCGCAAGCCTTTGCCACTATGGTAGACGATTAGGGCGGACCCTTTCAGTTCTTGTACGCGCCGGGCGACTTAGGGCAAAATTAGCTAGGTATAACTGGCTGGAATAGAAACCGGAGTTTATGACATGGCTGAGTGTGCAGGGTGGATGGGTGATGGAGAAAAGTGCACGGCGCTGGGACTGAGCATCTGGGATAGGTGTATTATCTCATCTGACGACTTTACGATCGATGCTTGTATTCTTGTCTAAGTGGCATTTGCCAGTGTGTATACATCGACTTACATTATAAACAAACTGACCGCCCTTTTTTTTTTTTTGGCGGTGGTAACTCTTGTGCGCTACAGCGGAGCAGATTTCATCCGGCATATTTGTGTGCGGCAGCCCTACCCGTGGTAATCCAGCCGTCATAATGTAGAGGGCATGATTTGCAAGGCTGCAGGCGTTTTTTCTTCCAGTACCGATCAAAAGAGCAAGACGTGAGCATTTGGTTTACACGGTGGAGGTGACCTGCTGGCTACCCTGGCGGTCAGGGGTTGACCCCTGTCAGACCTAGAGTTTTTAGCGCCAGCTGTGGGGCGGAAGCTGCGTTTTCTCCTGCCCAAGGTCAATATCAACATTAAATTTGCTACACCTCACACTTATGGATCAGTGACCACCGATGCTCATATCAAGGGCCCAGGCCCGCGAGGCACCTCTTCCTGATTGTGACGGCCAGTCTTGATCGTGATCATGTCTCTCTACCACGAGGCTGCGTCTGTCTTGCAGCCAGACTCCTCTTCCGGGGGGAATCTGCGGTCCCGCGTCTTCAACAAGAAAGACCTGAAGTCTCCTCCAAACCAAGTCTACGCTCTTGCCCTCGAGACATGCAAATGGTCTGCAGTCTTGACCGAGGTCATTGATCACTCTCAGATACTCAAACATGAGAAAAAGGTAAGCCCCTCTGCATATTTGGTCTGTGCACGCGCTGACCGTTCTCACAGCTCACGCCGATCCTCTCACTCCTCTTGGTTCATGATTTTCTTCTTGCAAAGGGCGGCATTGCCCTACCGGCCTCGCATGGCCTCAGTGCCACTATTGACCGCCACAAGTCTCGTCTGAACGCCGAGTTCACGCGGGCCAAGATACGCAGAAAGTGTTCGTCTGTCGATGCTCTCACGGAGCAGGTGGAAGCCAGCCTGTACGCCAACAGCCAGCATCCTCGCTGGATCCGGGTCAACGCCCTCAAGACAAGTCTCGAGAAGCAGCTATCCACCACGTTCAAGGACCATCAGAAAACAGATTCAGTCCAGAAAGTACTGACTGGCACTGGCAAGCTCATCTACATCGACGAGCACATTCCCAATCTCGTGGCTGTCTCGCCCAGATTTGACTTTGCACGATCCCCTGCCTACAAATCAGGCCAAATTATACTGCAAGACAAGGCCTCTTGCTTCCCAGCCTACCTCCTTGATCCGAGGCCCTCAGAAGGAGACGTAATCGATGGATGCGCGGCCCCAGGCAACAAGACGACACATGCTGCCGCGATTATCAAGTCGTACAGTCATGACCAGGACTCGCCAGAAGGTGGCATACATGCCTTTGAGAAAGACACCAGGCGAGCAAAGACCCTCGACAAAATGGTCAAGTTGGCTGGGTCGGATGAATTTATCCAGATCCACCAGGGCCAGGACTTTCTGAAGGTCGATCCCTTGGACGCCAGATTTACCAACACTGGAGCAATACTTCTTGACCCAAGTTGTTCAGGGAGCGGTATAGTTGGGCGAGACGACATGCCAGAATTGCACTTACCAACAGCTGACGGCGCCTCCCCAGCGGGTAAATCATCAAAAAAATCGGCGTTAGCATCCAAGAAACGAAAGCGTCCGGTTGAGGATACGGATCCAGAACACGTCCTTATCGACGACGATGGCAACACCACTGTTGTTTCTTCTGAAAAGGACCTCGAGGCCCGGCTCGAGGCACTGTCCTCTTTCCAGCTGACGCTGCTACTACACGCATTCAGTTTCCCCGCGGCACACAAGATCACATACTCGACATGCTCCGTCCATGCCGAGGAGAATGAGCAGGTCGTCCTGAAGGCATTACAGTCAGACGTCGGGAGAAGGCGAGGGTGGCGCGTCTTGCCTCGTGGGGCACAAGTCAGCGGGATGAAAGCATGGCCCGTCCGGGGGCGAATTGACGCCTGCGACGGTGACGAGCAGGTGGCCGAGTCCTGCATACGCGCTTACAAGGACGATGGACGAGGTGTCATGGGATTCTTTGTGGCTGCCTTTGTACGCGTCCCCGACCTCGACGCTTCTACTCCGCCGCCTACCAAAAATAAGAAATCCAAAAAGGGGAAGACTGCGACTACCAACCAAAAGGGCCAAAAGGAAGCCAAGACCCACCACGATATTCCGCTGGAAACATCCCAAAGTCCGAATGCCAACGGCCACGGGATTGAAGCGACGAATACCGGTGACGATGAGTCGGACTCATGGAGTGGCTTTGAAGACTAAGCCGGAATCCGGCCGGCCCGCCACTTAGCGTCGGTGGCTCGTTCGAAACCGCTGTCTAGCGGCTCGAATTGAATCTCGCCTAGCCGTCACCAATGCTGTGAATCACAGAATATACCGGTGTTGCTTACGACAGACCAAATAAGACGGAAACCGAATAGTGTAATGTCCGTACCATAATCCCCTCCCAACCAACGACCGGCATTGTGGACACGAATGTTCCCATGCTCACAGAGCTGTGAATGAGCTCACCGGCGGACAATGTGGACTGGGCTTTGCCATGATGATGAGCTGTCAACGGCTGTGTCGGTGAAATGGGCCTGGTCCTCGTCATCAGCAGGATTTGAAGCTAGTGCCATCAGGACGGTGTGTCATCTGATGATCCGTGTTCTCCGTCTGACGCTTCGACCAGCAAAACAGCCCCAGTTGAGTAATTGCAAATCGCAGGGATTTCAAACACTCGGTCCCGAATCGCTGGGACACTCTTTCCTGTAGGAGACTGGAATAGAGTCTTATCGGATAACATTTTATGGGATAAGTACAGGTGTTGTGGGGGGTGTTCTATGAGATAACACCTAGGTACGTTTTGTTTGCCACGGTCCACACGCTCTCAAGTACCTGGCAAAAAGCAGGAAAAAACTGGAGCCCCTGCCGGCCTCGAGATCTTCACCATGGCGGCTTCAGACGCGATCTCACTGCAAATCCATCCGTGCTCACAAATGATGAATCTGTCAGCCAAAAAAGCACAGCCAGGATACCCCACGGATTTAGAACAACAAAGCTTCTGGACTCCCGAGCGGGTGGGACGAGATTATTATTCATTTGGAAAGATGCGTGAGCCGAGGTACTACAACTGGCTGAGCTTGGCGTTGATCATCTGGAGCTTAGCCAGGGCGGTGGTGGGACCCGCAGAGCCGCTCTAAGTCAGAAACCACGCTGTGATCCCTGGTCCGGCCCGATATCTCTGGGCAGAGCCTGCAAGGAATTTGCCGCTCTGCCATGTTGTGCCATTGGGCAGTCGTTTCCCGCTGGTTCAGGACCTCGGCATCCCACTTTCATCGCCCTGCCTTACCAATCACCGCGCCCGGGTGGGGGCACCTCGGCCGCTGCCCTTTAATCGCGAACCGACCAAATGGGTGTGGGTGGAGCTCAGGAAGCAGACCACCCGATGGAGGAAGCGGGACGGTTTTTTATCAAATGGCCGGCCTCTCCTACCTCGCCATGGGCGCTGTCCTCCTCTTCCAGCCCAAATCCCGCCTCCTGGTGCGCCGTCCAACAATACCCTAGATCCCAGAATCCAGAATGGCGAACTCACCGTCGAGCACGTCCCTGGAGAGCTCAGTCACCGCGACTGAGGCCGACGTCCAGTCGCAAAACGCCGGCATGACGCGCGTGAACCACTTCAAGATCGTCTTCGACCGTGCGGGCGTAACGAAGGAGGCCCTGCAGTGGAGATATCCCGGCAACGGAACCGAGGAAAGCCCCTTCGCTGTCGACTTCACGCCATGCGACCCGTACAACCCCCAGCAATGGACTAAAACCAAGAAGTGGTGCATGACCATCCTGACCGCTATCTCCACCCTCGCCGTCGCCTTTGTGAGCAGTGCCTTCTCCGGAGGACTGGCGTACATCATCGCCGAGTTCAAGGTGTCCCAGGAGCTGTCCATCCTCGGCCTGTCCCTCTTCGTCGTCGGTTTCGCTGTTGGCCCCCTGCTCTGGGCGCCGGCGAGTGAGTTCTACGGTCGGCAGATATTGTTCACCATTACATATGCTGCTTTGACGGCATTCAATGCCGGCGCTGCTGGTGTCAAGTCCTTCGCTGGCCTTGTCGTCCTTCGTTTCTTTGCAGGCGCTTTCGGGTCGTCGCCCCTGACGAACTCGGGTGGTGTCATCGCGGATATGTTCTCGCAGAAGGAGAGAGGATTCGCGACGGCTTGCTTCGCAGCTGCCCCTTTCTTGGGCCCATCGCTAGGTAAGTTTCCTCACATGCCATCCCACTGCCGTTTCGATAGCTGATGTTGTGTGTGAAAGGACCCATTGTGAGCGGTTTCCTCGGCGAGGCTGAGGGCTGGAGGTGGATCGAAGGGCTGATGGCCATCTTCACCGGTGTCCTGTGGATCGCGTGCTCCCTCCTCGTCCCCGAGACCTACGCCCCCGTCCTCCTCCGGATCCGCGCCGCCAAGCTCTCCAAGCTCACCGGCAAGGTCTACGTCTCGAAGATGGACGTCAACAAAAAGCACCACACGATGGCAAAGCAGTTCAAGATCGCCCTCTCCCGGCCGTGGATGCTTCTGTTCCGGGAGCCTATCGTCTTTCTCACCAGTAAGCCCAATTCTTGTCCTTTCACGGATCCCCGACTGTCGTTTTTTGGAATGTTCCAGAATGTATCACTTCAGGTTCCGTAGCAGGTGATTAACAGGTACTGAAGGTGTTTACATGGCAATTGTCTATGGTACTCTGTACATGATGTTCCCGGCGTTCCCTATCGTCTTCCAGGCGTCCAAGGGGTGGGGTCCCGGCGAGGCTGGTCTGGCTTTCCTGGGTATCACCGTTGGTATGGTGTTTGCCGTAGCGTATGCTATGTTCGACAACGTGAGATACGCAAAGGTCGCCGAGGAACACGACGGCATGGCTCCACCGGAGGCTCGTCTGCCTATGGCGATTGTGGGCTCGGCTTTCATTCCTGTCGGCCTCTTCTGGTTCGCCTGGACCAACGGCAACAACGTCCATTGGATCGTCCCTATCGTCGGCAGTGCCTTCTTCGCGGTGGGCATCGTCCTGGTGTTCTTGTCACTGCTGAACTACCTCATCGATTCGTGTAAGTTTTGCTGCCCAGCCCCTGACTCCCGATATTTCATGATCCATTAGCGTGCTGACACTGCTCCGCTGTAGACGTCGTTTTTGCAGCCTCAGTTCTGGCCGCAAACTCTGTCCTGCGGTCCCTCTTCGGCGCCGCCTTCCCGCTCTTCACGGAGCAGATGTACACGAACCTTGGCCTCCACTGGGCGGCCTCGATCCCCGCTTTCCTCTCGGTGGCTTGCATACCCTTCCCCATCATCTTCTACATCTACGGGCCCAAGATCCGGGCTAAGTGCAAGTTCGCCGCCGAGGCCGCCAGGGTCCTCGAGGAGATGCGCGGCCGCGTCGAGGATGAGGACCCTGAGATTGCCGAGGACGAGGCCATGGAGGAGGTTGAGCGTGGGGACAGGATGGAGAAGCTGGTTAAGAAGATGAGCCGCGCCTCCGGAAAGAGCCGCACGCGCGGCCTCAGCCGGGTGGAGAGCGGCGCCGCGGGCCCGGGCCCAGCCTCGCAAGCTGTGCCCAAGGAAGTCGACAGCGAGAAGGCGGAGGTTTAAGAAACGAGGTCGCGAACCTCTGTGTTGCAGGCTTGATGGATTTGGCAGGCGCACACCCCTCTCACCACCCCAGTGCGTTTCTGCATATTTTGGCTTTATTGTTTGGATACCTCAGCATTGTAAGGCGTTACATTTAGAAGGGGAGGGAAGTAGGGATGTACGTGATGACGTCCTGAAAGAGTCTATGATTTTCCAAGCCCCTCCGAGGAATGGATTGTTAAGATTTAATGTATAGAGCCACGTTTTAGAATTAGAAGTCACCTGATATACCCATCAATCAGGACTTTGACGATCTCACCTCCTGATCAACTCTATCTGATGTGAAGGATGTGCCAAGGCGATCTCCCGGAAACTATGGGCCCTGTGCAGGGTTGTCCTTGTCCCTTATTCGGTTATCCTAGCCGGCCTGGATGAGGCTTGTTTACCACGAGGGATTCCACTCTGGTCGATCGTCGCTCCGTACTTGCAGTTCGCATAACTCGGGCCAGAGCTTATCCCACTTGGGGCCACTTGGGAGCTATCCCACTGGGAGTTTACCTGACAAGAAGGTATCCCATTCGAAGCTATCCCATCTGAGGCTTTCCCCTTCGAGGTCACCCGATTTTGAATTTGTCCTCATGGAGGTATTCAACTGAGGCCATGCAACTGGAGATTAAGCCAGCCGTAAGTGTTTGTGACCGACCCCTCCAAGTTGTATGGCCTCGATGGCTGTGGAGACCAGAAGGGCTTGGCGTCGGTGTTTCCTCGAGTCAAACAGAAGGTTGTTCCGGCGGCCTTTCGTACTCGGATCCCTCCCCTCTGGCGGACGACTGCGCTCGATATTCGCAAGTACGCCCCTGCCAGAACAATCGTGCTCGCGCCGGCAGATTCTGAGCATTCCTGTGGGAGCGCAAGGTGAAGAGGTACTCTCGGTGACCTGAAGAAGAGGCGGGGTGGTGGGGGGGAGGTGTTGGCCGCTCGCTTGCGGAACATCGACGTCCAGGACGAGGCCGTGGTGGCTGGTCTCTGGTGATGTGACCTGCACGTCCCTCGGACCTGCTGGACTCGAAACTGGAGCGGCCATGTTGGCCTGAGACGTAAGGTGGCTCAATCATCTCATGGCTTGTTCCTTCGCTCGAATTCGCTCAACAGAAGCCTATCCGTCCGCTACCAGGATCAAGACAGCACAAGCAAAGATGGCTGCGATCTGAACCGATGGTGCTGGTAGGCTGTCGCCTCGAGAGGAGGATGTGCTCCCGGGCACCGCAGTCTGCGTCGCGGATCCCACCCCGGTCCCGGTCCCTGTGCCGTTGCCAGCTGGGGAAGAAGAGGCCGCGTTGCCCGGCGTCCCGCTTACGGTCGTGCTAGGGATAAACGGCACACCGTTCATCGCAGCCTGCACGGCCATGCCATCGCCGACGCTCATCCAATCAAGCTGTGAAGCACACACATGGTGTCAGCCAATGGGTCGCTCGGCAAGGGAGGGACCATGCGAAAAAAAAAAAAAAAAAAAAAAATTTTGGGCAATCTGAATGACCCACCAGAATGAATGTCGGGTTGCTCCCGTAGAGGCCCACGCAGATATTCGCCTGCGCGGTGATGGATGCAGCCGAGTTGGTCACATTTGCGGCTGCACGGTTGGGGATAAGAATCCCTGAGATATTCGTGTCGAGGAAGTGGTTGACAAGCACCATACGACCTTGAGGAGACGCTCCCGGCGGTCTATCGATGGAGCATTGTGCGAACGCCGGGTCCGTGAAACTGAAAAAAAGGAAGATGTTAGCAAGGGGGGTTAGTCCGTGGTGCAGCTTTCCGTGAGGGTGATGCTATGGTGCCTGGCACACGTACTCGAATGGAGTTTCTCTGTTCCTCAGTCGAGAGGTTAGCCTCTGATATGCCCAATATTGTGCAGATATCTGTGTGCACGTATTTCCGTATATGACCCCTCCGCGCACGGCGAAACTTACATGATATACGGGTCGAACTCGTTGAGTATATAAGGCACCGGGTCCCCAGCCGGGAAGTCTGCGGTTCCAAGTCAGCCCACAGCGCCTGCACACAATCCCCCAATCTCCGGGAATGTCCACATGCACGCACCCATAAAGACAACAAGCCGCTGTCCATTGTCGATCATCTGCCCCAGCGTGGGCCACTGGTCCAGGGTCAAGTTAGTCCCCGGCGCAAACCCATACCCCTGAATCCCGGCGGCCCTGAACACGGCATCAAAGGCCGCCCCGGGCTGCCCGTCCTGGTTGGTGATGAGCAGCGTGACGACCTCGCGCGGGTTGGCGTCCAGGAAGGCCCTGACGCCGCCCAGGTAGGCCTCGAGCGGGCCCGCGTCCTCGAGCGCGCACAGCGTGTGGCAGAGCTTGATGGTGTTGTTGTCGAGGTGCGTCTGGGCCTGCAGGAAGCGCACGCCCTGCGCCAGCTGCGCCGCCACGTCCGTCTCCTGGTTGTCCGCCACTCCCGTGCCCACGAAGGCGCTGTTGTGCGAGCCCACGAGCGTGATGTTGCTGTAGCGCCGGGCGCAGAGCTCCGCGTGCCCGTTGCAGGGCGCTGGTGCCTGCTGCGCGAGGGCGAAGCCCAGGCTCAGGAGGAGGGGTGGGAGGAACCTCATCATCGGCGTCCGCGGTGATGTTGAGAGATTCCGGTGTATCAGATCGTGGGATTTGTTTTGTTCCGCGGGACAATTATTGACATCAACTGCCCTTTTTTTTGGGGGGGGGGGGTTGCTGCAAGAGTTCAGCAGACTTCCTTGGTTCTCATGGCGGACGGGAATGAAATGTTTAAGTGTCATTCAATGTGGCATTGCTCTTAGCCGGAGCCGTTTGATACGTCGTCCCGCCATCTTGAAACACTGCGAGCCTTGACCCCGAGCGCCAGTCTACGGCCACTTGGCAACATTGGGGAGAGTCCGTGGCGAAAATAAAGGATCATCTCAAGACTCCAAGACAACAAATAAAGTTCAGACCATCTAGATTCACTAAGTCAAGAGTCCTTCGCGGCTCACTCACGGATGGTCCGAACACATGCAGTACAGACCGCGGGTTTACCCATGGCCTGCATGTGCTTCACCTGCATACCCTTCGTAGTAAAATGATATCCAGTGGAAGCGCCTTCAGTAGGAAAGACTTTGGAAGGATAATATTCAGCGGTATGATGTATCGTATATGTCACTTTCCTAATTATTCCTACTAGTGGTTCAGTTCTGGTTGAGTCAACATCGTGGTAAGTATATGAGCGATCGAAAGGTCGTCCGAGCGAGTCAACGTCCTTTTGGGTCTCCTCTAATCTGGACACAATAACTGACCAAAGATACATTCGCCCCTCAAAAGACCCGGTATCTTCGAAGATGACACTATTGCTGCACAGGTCTATCAAGAACAAGAGGAAAAGTCGCAGACTCTCCATCACTGAACATGTTCACAAATTGACTGGGAGGACCTGTTGAGAATTTCAATTCAAATTTGCAGAGAGCTGCAGTGTCGTAGACTGCAGCAATCTGATCACCAGAAAAATACAAGATCGCATGGTAGATACGTACGTTGTCGCTTTTCGCCCAACCTGGATGAGGGATTCACCCCTTCGACCTATCTATCTGTGTCCTGCGCTTTTTCCTTGGGCCAACATCAGAATTATTCAGCCTCTAGGACGCTCAATGTCTTTCAATAGTCTAAAGTGATCGGGCTCGGTAACAATGTTGTGGAAATTCTGTACCCAAATCGTGCCACTATCATCACAATGGGACGTAAGCTCCGGTACAAGGTCGTCGTCGCAAAGCTACCTAGGTAGAGATACATTTGTTCTGTTCTACATTAAAGCCATATACACCTTATTTCGACATGCCTCTATATCCTCACCCGCATCGTTCATTTAACGCTTTCTTAAAGTCTGTGACGTTGCGCTCCATTGAGCGATCCACCAGTTTGACCATGTTCCAGAGCATGGGGACCTTCTGACCAGACCTCTTGCAAATCTGGACGTTTGGATCACCAATCACCAAGAAAAGAGAGATACTACACAGAACTCTGCCCTCGTGCGGCGCAAGTTTGCTCTTAACAACGGACGAGGTTTCCAGCCAAAGAGCGGTCTGTCTGACAGCACAGCCCCTACACTAGGGTACAAGCCCTGTAGGGCTTTCCGTTGCAACATAATGCAGTCGGATTGATTATTTCCTAACTTGGTTACGTGCACAGCAAGCTCCGCAGCTGCATATGCCGCTCGCATCAGTCAAGCAAATCCTACCACAGCTAAGCACCTCAAATTTTCCATTTGCAGTAGTTGTAATATCCCCATACCATTCTTCAAAAACACAAGTCTCTGACCCTGGAAACTGTTGTGTGTCACTGAACACACTCGGGCGTGGGCCTTCTGATGTCTGTACCTGTCAACGACATGACCGGGATTTTCTCCTAGAAGGAAAAATGATGCCTAGTAAAGTACTGATCGGGCCCTAGATAATACAAGGTTTACTATTGTGCGTATACGTATAAAAGGACGGACAAAACCATCCAAGAAAGAAAAGAACCTCAAGATCAGTCTCCTCCATTTTTTTAATACCCATAGCTCCTTCCAACAGTACTACGCAGTGCACTGCTAGGCACTTGGAAGCCACTTGACGTCTTCACTGTGTTTTTACATCTGAAAATGATGTAGCGTTTATTGCCGGGCTGTAGTTGAAGCGCATTTCGCACATTGCTGTGTACTGTTCGAAGCATCAGAGAACGGAATGTCTCTTGCACGAAAGGAAGTCGAAGGTCTCGGAAAGCCTGGTTTACACTGGGTACTATTTTCCCCTGAACTTCAATACCTAGGTAGCTTTCAGACGAGACAAATAAATGGCTTCTGTGCGGGTCTCAGCATCACTGCCTCTAGGCGTGGATGTCAAGAAGTGGCTGTCACTTTAATTTTCGTATCTCTCTTTAGCTTTTGGCAATTAGTGTAATTCATAGGACTTCGAAAAGGACTTCGACGAAGACTGAGCTGGGTTTTTTTTTTCCAGATCATCGGACGTCTGTATTTTCTGAAAGGCGTATAAAGCACTGCCTCTCCGGCTTGGAGCGCTCACAAAGCAGTCCCGTGGGACACAATCGCTCCTTCCAAAATGAATAGTGCAAGTACCCTTGACTAGAATATACCATATCTTGGAAGTGAGAGGGGGGAGGTGAATAGAGGTACGCAGATGTGGAAAAGGTGCCCTCTGGGCCCTTCTGCTGTCAGAATTCTAGCCGTCACACCCACTCCGAGTAGAAACCTCACAAGGTTGCCAGACCTAGTCGACCATTCCATAGTTTCTGAACTACACAGTTCATCCTAGTATATCAGATGGTGTTCGTTTGAAGGCAGCTCAATGATGCATAGTTATGTAGCTTGTTGTCTTGCCTCAGCTGTTTCGCCAACAGGCGCTCACGGACATCGACAACCGGACCGTCTTAGATTTCACCTAGATATCTTGATAGAGATTCTTAGAAATTATCTGCAGCATTTAAAACCTAAGGAGACAATACAATGTCAACGATATTATGAGTGATTTTTAGCATGTATCGGGTCTGGATTGTAGTGCCAGGGGCCGTGACAGCGCGTAGTGAGGACAATTTGCCTCACCTCAGATTGCGATCACTCGGTGATTTATCCGTATATCAGACAGAACAGCGTAGACCGCTTGTACTGTGAAAAGCATTTCGAGTTTACTCCTACTGGTACATCTCAAAGGTCCTCACCATGTGGTGGGAGTCCATTCTGACAGTAAATAAAACTGTCACATTTACGCCCGAGCTTACTCCATTGTCTATTCTATACTTCTATGCAATTGAAATGCCCGAAAGCACTTCCTCTAGCCTACTGACAAGCCAAGACGTCAGGGCTGCCATATCATGGAGAGAATCGGATAGCTTTGAGATGGCCGCGCTCAGAATGTTGATTTCTGTGTTCTACCCTGAACCTCAATCTGTATTCTCTCAGACCCCTAAATTAGTTCAGAATAATTGGACACGGTGAGGGAAATTCTGACGCAGGAGAATAACACAGACTGGATGCAAGCAAGTGGTGAGAAGTGCCCAGTGGGTACGTACCGGTGCACGGTTCACCACGTGTGTGGACGGGAGGGCGTGCTCCTCACCTCCAGAACGGGACGTCACGACGTTCATTCAATGACAGGCACCTCATACAACTTTGCAACCTTTGACCTCAAAACCACTCAATTAGACGCTAGTTATGTGAATCACACTGCACCTCATCTTGGCCTACCATTTCATTTATAGTCTGTCGATCGTGGTCAGGATAGTCGGCAACAGAAGGCCAGTGACATCAATCACACAGCAACTCAAGATCATGCCCTCTCCGAAGATCGTCAGGGCACAGCTAAGCTCAAGACGGATGGCGGCCCGTCATTTGTACCAGCGGTCAACTGGTGCTCCACATGAAAGGCCTCCATGGCTACAGTCCGTCCTTGACGACGCAACGAGCCCGCCCAGACCATTCGCCTGGACTTTGGAGAACCTGGAGAACGACAAGAGGACGAAGTCACCTGAGCATCAGAGGACCCACAGTCGAAGCGACACTGAGCGTCGTATATACGTCCTGGGTGTGGGTAACCTCGGGCGCCTTTACGCGGCGTGTCTTGCGCAGCTTTCGAACCCACCTCCCATCACTATTGTCGTTCACCGACGTAGCCTCCTTGAGCATTGGGCAACCGACCCCGGGATCGAGATCACTCGGTATGGCACACCAGAGCGCGTATCCAACCTCGACATCGAATGGTGGACCACGGAAAAGCCGACCATTGGCCCCGTGAGAGAAATTGCCGATGGAGACCATCTCGGCAATCTGATAGTTGCGACCAAGGCGCCAGATGCCATGCCACAGCTCGATTCTCTGCGTCGATATTTGGGCAGCTCATCCAACGTGCTGTTTGTCCAGAACGGGGTGAACCGACTATGGCCCCCTCACGGCCCTGCTTACAACGACTACCGCTACCCGGGTGGTCAACATCCAAATTGGTTGCATGGAGTGACAATGCATGGCGTCTACTCTGAGGGGGCTTTCAAGAGCGTCCACGCTGCCCCGGCTGATATCACGATCGGCCCTGTGTGCTCGAGCGAGAAGCACCCAGACAAGGCCAGCTATCTTACCGAGATGATCACCAAGGCACCGCATCTTGCAGCGCGAGCGGTATCGAAACCCCAACTCTGGTTACTCCAGTTGGAGAAGCTTGTCATTAACTCGATCATCAATCCACTCAGCGCGATTCTACGCGTCAAGAACGGCGACCTGTTTGCCGACAAGGACGGCGAGGTTGTCGAGACCATGGATGCACTCCTGAACGAAACGAGCAATGTACTCCAGGCCCTGGTGAGACACGAGAGTAGCACGCAGATCCTGCGGGGTGACGACGCGTCTGAAGAAGCCTTGATGCAGCGTCTCTCCGCCACGAGGCTGCGAGAAATGTTACATCAGGTCGGAGAGAAAGTCAAGCACAACAAGAGCTCTATGTTTCAGGACATCGAAGCCGGCAAGCAGACTGAAATCGGAGAATTCAACGGCTGGCTGGTTGAAACAGCCGAAATGCTAGACCAGGGCCTAGACGTCAGCAGTCACAAGATCGTGATCGGTCTGGTAGAACAGAGAGTGAAGCTCGACAAGGCCGAGCTTGGCAGACATGTGCTTCTGCGTCGTTGATAAAGAATTATTAATACAAGTGCATTAATCGAGGCGTGTCAAGATCGAGACGGGAAACAAGGCATTGGCAACGGCTTTCAGGGATGAGCTCCCCAGCCTGGACAGTTCATCGCAGCATCGGCACCCGGCCGAATCTTACCCGGCCAACCCTTCAACTTCGTTATGATGATGCCATGATACTGATGAAACTCATGTTTGCTCGCACAGGATCCGGGAAGCCAACCGAGCTCGCACCTGGCAAGGCATGGCTCAAAGGGCCGACTCTGCAGCTTTGCGTGCATAGCCGCGAGCCTTGCCCCAGGGGCACAACTAGCATTTCGGTACCAACAGTTTGGCGAGGAAGGGGCCCGCTTCGAATACCAGCTTGCGCTCCGATTGATCCTTTCGGAGGCGTTGAGCAGCTCGCGCAGACGCTGGCACACCGCTCTCCCCATCTCGCTTCTGATGGCTGCATTACCTCAATGCCTCCATCGGGCCCCCACAAACCGCCCAGTCAGATCATCGAAGCGCATGGACAAGTATATTGTCGGCTCGGATTATTCTTGTTACAGTAGCGGCTGCTGAGCTTTCGGAGCTCTTGTCCAGTTTTCCAGGTGTTCGGTGTGTCTTAACCGAAGCGACGTATAACCCTATAAACCGCCCTCTTATACGTGTATAAAGCGGCTGTTATTGCAGTGCGCCAGCTGCAACTATTCGTCCCGGGAACCACATCTGGAAAGTCTGATCCACTGGCGCGGTCGGAAGAGGAATCTCTGCTCCCTGCACGTACAGAAGGCCCCACAACGCCTTCCTACGCCTCTTCTTGGTCGCCTCTGGTGGTGGTTGGCGCATCGCATATCGCGCACCAAGCCGTTGCAGCCCAAACCTGAGGCGCGCCTTCGCAAGACACGGTTGATTGGATGCCCTTTGCTCACTCGCATGTCTTGGGTGAATTACGGCGTGTTTCAGGCGCGTTCTCTAGGAGCTGCGCGTTGCGGTAGGTGGTCAGCAGTGGTCATCTCGTGCAATACCGGCGCAGGTCAAATCGCGCGATCTTCAACCCAGGCCGAAACTGGGTAGTGAACCAGTTGGAAAGTAACAAAACCGACGCACTTGGGACAGTACTGGAACCGGCGTTTAGCAACCGGCGTGAGCTATAGCACACGCTCACGGTGACCGACTTCGTACAAAATTTCGATTTGCACGATGGTACCAGTCTGGACCCTGTCTGCTTCGAAGGTTGTCGCCCGGGCTTGGGGTAAATGCGCAAAGCCGAGACTGGTGTATTTCTACACAGCACACAGGCAGGATCCGTTATAAATCAGGGTCCGTCTGATGATTCGAAAGACTCGAGGGCCTAGCAGCTCATCTCCGTCTACAGCGGCAACCTACCCATGTCGAGCTGTTCAGACCGACAATATCTCGCTCAGACACTGCGTAGCGTTGCATTCCCATACGCTTCCATCCCTCTGCCAGGGTCCCGCGCACGACCTCAGCAGAGGTACATGTACCTCGAAGCTAGGCAGTACAAGGCCGGTACAAGAGCCAAGCAAAGAGTACTTGGGTGGCCCGGTCAGGCATGCATCTTAAGCTGGGCTCCAACAAAAAGCTGGGTAGCTGGAGCCTGGCAGATGGTCACAAATCCCCGATTGGCTGGTCAGTGGGGCATCAGGCACAGTAGGGATGTCGCGACCCGTTCTCGCTTGAGCAGGCTTGACAGACGGTCACTTTGTGGGCCGCCTGACCCCAGGCCTGGGCCGGCCGCGTCGGAGATTTCCCAGCTTCGATATTCCGGAGGATTGCAGTCGATAAAGAATGGGACAAATGACCAAAAGCTTCCGACCTTGGCAGGGCGACCGACTCATCTTGGTGCTAGCCAGTCAGCGCACCTCAGCTCTCCAGCACCACCCAGGAGAAGCAAAGACTGACTCCACGGCGGAAGGCCTGGCGCAATCATCGGCCGGCTA
Source organism: Diaporthe vaccinii (assembly GCA_039880775.1). Taxonomy (NCBI): domain Eukaryota; kingdom Fungi; phylum Ascomycota; class Sordariomycetes; order Diaporthales; family Diaporthaceae; genus Diaporthe; species Diaporthe vaccinii. The sequence continues at coordinate 1,222,523 of JBCEDN010000008.1, forward strand.
GCTGGCAGATGATCCCGGAAGGCTCCTGCAGATCGCGGCACTGGCCGTGGGGATTTTGACTCCAGCCAGTTGGCAGCTACCCATCTTGTCTCGAGAGACTCGAGAGCCATAAGTGGAAGGCATGCGAAGAAGAAGCCGTTGTGACCGACTAATCTTGATCAAGTCGATGCTGCTGTTGACTAAAGGAAACGAGTAAAAGGACCACAATCACAGAGCAGGCATTTCCCCCAACTACTGTGTATCATCACCCTGGGCAATGAAGAAGTGCCTAACAACGGCCAAGAACCAGTCCAATACATACGTGGAGCACACCGAGATTTGGGAACTGATCAAGTAGGTAAGGCGCAGATAAGCTTCAATGTCCCCGTCAGTGCAACATCCCGCACTGCCCATGGCCGACCGGGGTTAGCAACAACGGCGGATCGGCCGGGTCAAGAAGGTTTATCCGCTCGCTGGCCACTGGCTGCTGGCCTGGCAGCTTGTGCCGAACATTTGCTTTTTCTTCACCCGGTCGGAAGGAACCCCCGTCACCACCAGCTATCGCCATCACGACGCAACATGCTCCTTCGGCAGGTCGCGAGCTGACTCGCGTCCTCAACCTGTTTCGATGCCCACGATCTCGCACATATCCCGAGGTAACCTTGGCCCTGCAGCTCCTCCCGCAGCCCACCCCGCAGCTGCGAGCTTGCGGCCTATTGTGCTGAGGCTGCGAGGCCTAGATGGCTGCAGGAGCTCGCGCCGATACTCGACTTAAGGCAAGCCTTGTCACATCCAGGCGACCAGACCCGGATCGATGGTGAAGGTCCAGGCCTGGCAATCGCCTGTGTCGTCGGGCAGGGCCCCAAGACCGCAGTGGGCCTTGTGTGCCCAGGGCTTTTCACAGCACTGTCGTTACCGTGGGAGGGTTCCCGGTCAAGACCTCGTGCAGCATAACAGCGACAAGGAGATCCTGACTGCATCGAAACCCCGCGACATGTCGTCAAACCACACGCACGGCAGTTGCAGACGCACCCGTCATCGAGAGTCCCAGCCCATCACAGGGGGTTTCGGCAGGTCTGGACCGCCCACGTAGCTGGGCATGCGTGTTTCATGTTGAGGGCTGTCGAGCTGTAGCACAGCTCTTGTCAGCCGTGGTGCGGCAGCGCGACACCACGTGGGCACGCTTCAGGTCACGTCTTGACAACTCATAGCCCCGGAGCCCATTGGAGCGCCAGGAGGCGAGACTGCGTGGGTGGGAGCGGCTGCAGTGTGGCTCGCGCATCTGGAATCGGGCATCCGCGCCTCACGGCTCGTCCTTTCGTGCGGCGCCAACGCCCGCCGCGGCGCCCAGGTGACTGTCCAGCGTCCTGCAGGACAAGAAACCCGGCGACGCCGGAGGCCGGGAACCAATAAAAACCGCCGGGGGTTGGCATCGACACGCCAAACCACCCCCGGCCCTTTTTCTGTTGTCTCTGTCTGTCCCTGCCGGGCGCTAGCCACACACGACCCGATTGCTGGTGCCGTCAAAGTCGACATGCCAAATCCAGTCCGGCTCGTCCTACCGTGGGAGCAATACCACGTAGGGTGTTCCTCGACACTGTCGCGGCCGAAGCGGAGACTTTCTACATCACATCCCACGTATGATTGCCTGTGCCTACGGTAACTCTCGATGTATCAACGCCTCGCTGGGTGCGCCGCGTAGGGAGGGGCATCAGGGGTTCGCTGCCTCGATTGCACCCATCGCCGGGGGGCGGGGGGGAAGGGTAGCGCGCAGCTGCATATGCACGATGTCTCTCACGCACGCACGCACGCACGCACACTCAATACCATGTCACGGTGGTACGGTACACTGCCTACCCAAGCCTACAGAACAGCATCACCACAGCAATGGGCGAGGGGGTCCCGCGCTTGCGCGTGAAGGGTTGCAGTACGCTCTTGAGACGCACGCAGCAGATCAGATGAGTGGTGGCAGGTAGACGTGCGCGCCACGTCGTCCCAAGCTTCGGCATGTTTTCTATGTTGTCGCGATGAGAGGAGCGGCCGATCGGCAATCTCTCCCGTGGGAGATACGCTTTGAACCGTGGGTCGCATAAGATCTGGTATCTGCGAACTGAACTTTTTTTCTCACGGAAAACGCCGTGCTCTCCCGCCGCGGTCTTCTAGGATTACTCCTGCTAATCACGGACTTTCTTTCTCTCTTTGCCTCTGTCTGTTCCTCTCCAAGAGGCAGAGAAGGGGGAAAAGGAATCACCCGCGAAGGACCGCGCCGTCTGGAAACATGGTAGCATTTTTGCTCGGATGCACCCTCGCCACCTCGGAACCAAGTCGCCCTGGTACCGAAAAAGTATCCGTCCTCACCTGATTACCGCGCAATACCCCCCCCCCACCGTGCGTCAAAGTCTTTTTCTCTCTCTTTCTTTGCCCTCCTTTCCGAGGGAAAAACGGCGTCGCATGAATACCACGGTAGACAGAGGGAGGGAGGCCAGAACGGCGGCCAGTCAAGCCTTTCGGCAACCCTAAATAAATTGAGATTATCAAGCTATATCACATCTGATAGACATTTGGAAACAGGGCTGGGCGGGAGGTCACACGGGTGACAAGGCCCGACATGTCGGTTCGGTACTCTGCTGCCCATTTCTCTGGAACGGGTGGCCACGGGTAGGCGGACGAGGTGGGGGGTAGGGGGGTGTCTGGTTGGTGCGAGCGGGGAGAGGGAGACAGGGGGAGTGCAAGCCTTGGTTCGACCAAGTTTGGGTGCCTGCTATGTGCCACCTCATTTTTTGACGGTGACGGCATGGCATGGTGGCATGGCCCTTTGCTGTGTGCGTGTGTGGCGCGTTCGATGGGACGGACGGGCCTGACGGGCAGAACAGGCTGACGAAGAGGGACTCCGGCCGAGAGAGGAAACGGGGAAGAGGCCCGACGATCAGTCCTTGCTCCCTCTCGCCAGCCCTCTGTGGAAATGATCTGAAGAAATGCGGCGAAGAGCAAGGCATCGAGGCATTCCTACGCTGTTCCGTTTTCTTTTTTTGTGAATTCACACGAGGTGATCGGCAGCGCTCCACACCTGGTTCGTCGCCCGCCACCTGTGGCTGCAGCCCAGCCTGTTGGTTACATGCTTGGTGGGTGCCGGGCGGACTACGATATACCACAATCTTCCCAAAATGGCACATTGATATCTCCTCGTATTTTCAAATATGAGCTCCAGGGTCCGGGAAAGTATTATAACTTGAATTTTACACATATGAGTTACACAGAGCCAGGAAGGTCAAGGGCAAATTCAACAGATGCGTGTTTAAACCATTTTAGGGATTATGTACTCATCCACGGGTGAGAATATGTATGTGGTAGAAGCAGAGAAGCTCGAACAAAGAAAACACACGGTGGTGATGATATGCCCAAGTATATGCCTTGCAAAGATGCCAATCTCCAGGCCAACAATGGTGTTGCTCTTGCAATCCCTGTCCCGACCTTTATGATTTTCCTGACGCCTTACAAGATGTGCAAAAGTGGTATTTTAACCGAAAAGGACAGCCCCCCCTGCTGAAGTCGTCAAAACCTCATCCCTGCTCGGCCGCATGATTCCCACAATTCCAAACATTACTGACGTCTAGGGGAGGATGAGGTCCAACCCGGCGCCAGCCCGGAATCAGCAAGCAAATCGTCGATGCGTCGTGGCTGCTGAAGAATCGTAGAGTTGCCCGAGAGAGCTGCCGAATGTATCGTTAGACGGGCCGTGACGCGTGTACCAAGCCGACCCTTCCCCCGTATATACATACGTGTCTGCCCTGAAAGGCCCAAATGAACCGTGCAAGCTGCCAATCTATCGTGATGAAAGCGTGGGAAAGTATAACAAAGAAAAACCCCACAATTCGAAAAATGTAGGGCAAGTTATCCACAAGGATCGGGTATCTCTTAACATTATATTCCGTCTTAGCTTGCTCCTCCTAGCTGATATGAAGACATGGAAAAATCGTTGGTTTTGAGAAAGCCCTCCACAGTCGTTAGAACCACAAGCCAAGGTACAATTCTGAAGACTGACAATGGTCATGTACTCGTTTCGACGGTCGGGGCCCCTTCGGTTGGTGTGGGTGACTAACACCCGTAACGTGTAGTACGCGCCGACAATGCAGTAGCATGGTAAGAGATAACACCATTGACACACTGATTGTCGCTAGGTGGTAGGAAGTTCAGCCAACAGACGGCTGTTGACAGATGCGTTGTGACTGTTGCCGGCACTCTTGGCGCTTCTTACGCAGCCGGTCCCCCGCTACTGCTGGAGATGCTGCGTGTAGACCGTATTCGATGGCTGAGCGGGCTGGTGGGTGTAGACAGGATTCGAAGACTCAGCGTGTGGCTGAGAGTAGACGCTTGTGTCCCCTTCAGGAGCCGAGACTCCTGGAGAGGACGCTGATTGCTATAAGTTCTCGTCAATGAGCTGCGCAGCTCTCTCTCGACATGCAGCGGGAGTAAAGCCGGTGCCAACTTTATTCGCCACGATGCGCCACTTTTCGTTCTCATAATCCTGGAGAGCAGTACGAAGCTTCAAGTCCTGCGTGCAAAGGTATTAGCATTGCTGACTCCCGACCGCTACCGCTGCCCCTTTCAGAAGCATGTAAAACGGCGCAAAAGACTGTGCAGATGCGAAATGAATATGTAACCGGCACTCACCGTCTCGTCCGTCCATTGTGTTGTCTTGGCCTTGAGTTTTGTGCAGTACCGAACCTGAAGCGTGCCGCTGGAGCGCCCGGGAAAGAAGTCGGCGATTTGCTTCCACGTGAGGCTTTTGTTTTCCTTCAAGTCTATGAGCAGCTGATCATCCTCGGGTGTAAACTTGAGTTTAGGTCCCCTTGGCCTCGGTGCTGGTTCTGGCATTCCCTCCTGTCCCACAACGCTAGGAGCACCTCCTCCCAGATTTTCGTCTCGACGCATCAGTTTCGAAGGCGGTCCCGTATCTGGCAGACGGTGATGGTGATGGGTCGGATGGGATGACCCTCCCGCGGCTTGGGCATACGCGGCACCAAGGGGGGTCTGCTGCATCGAATCCATGTCTCCTTGTTCAAGCTCCGGCATGCCATGTACTGACAGATCAAGGTCGTCCGGCCTGGAACGCTTGACGCCAGGGCTTGGACCTGGGGCCATAGACGGATAAAGAGGAGCGACTACTGAGTGCGGAGATGGACCCGGCCCACCAAAATGCGAAGGCCCAGGATAGGACTGCCGATGCGCTCCTGGGTGTCCTCCCAACTGCCCCGGGTCCATGAGGACCGGAAGCGGTCGGTGTGCAGACTGGTGGTGATGCTGCTGCTGCTGTTGCTGCTGCATGGTCGTATAGTGTGACTCCGTTGGACTCTCATGGAGGATCGAGGGGCCCGTGTGATGGATGGAGGGCCGGTGATGCTGCGAGCTGTACCCATGAGGTTGTTGGCTCTGATCGCCCGGATGCGAGTCCTGTGGTGAGTAGTCGACATTGTAGTCCCCTCCTATTCGGTAGTTGCCCGCCAGCGTGTCTCCGCCGCATGGGGTCCGCCAGAGCGAACCGCCCTGGCCGGGAGCCGGAATCTGGATGGAAAGAATTTGACTGACTGGAGCCCCGTAGGGCTGCCTCGGGTCGTTTGGGGGTGAGTCTGCTGCTTAGTAGGCGCGGATCACGCCTCGCTGTCGATGGTACCCGCCGCGGACTGTACAGTGGTTGCGCCGTCGATGGTAAGACGGCCAGCGAGTTCATGTGTCGACGGCAAGGTGACGGAGGGAGTAGTGGCGGCTGTCACCGAGAGGTGTGTTGAGTACAAATCGGAAATTGACGTGGTTGGCTATTAAAGCTTCCTTGGAGTTTGGCGTAAGATACCTCGGCGGTGGTGGTAGTGACTCGATGGCATCCCTCGACAGCTCACAGCCACCAGACCAACATCCTTCAACGAGACTGTCTGGGATTTTCCAGTGAGGGTGTGGTACTTATACTCGACGGCAAAAAAACCGTCGGGCTGGGGAGAGATGATATAGACACGTTGTGAGGACTGTTTTGTCGTCTGATGTTTGGTGTCGTGTGGAAGGGTAAAAGTCTAGCAAGGTGTGGATGCCGAGGGGATGTACCTTCTTTAAGGCTCTCTGCAGGCCAACAGCAGAGCAGACATGCGGTCGGCCAGCCATGTGCGAAACAGGTACTGTTCCTGAGAGGGTGCGGAGACTTGATTTACCTCTGCTAAGCAGGGACGGTAGCATAATTTGGGGATCTTATGCCATGGCCTTACCCACTGGGTATAGAAACGAGACCCCGGCATCGAGGCGTGATGCAACGGGAATACAATGGTACTCCGTCGACAGGCTCCAGACTGATGGACAGGGGGCCCCTTCCCTCGAGATTCCCCAGCACACTAAGCCAAAACAAGGGGAGAGTGGTATTGTGGTAGCATGGGTGGAGGTGTACCAGCTCTCTCGCCCACGGTGCGGGAGAGAGAGAGAGAGCCGCGAACAAAGGAGGCAGCAGGACGGCCAGTGCACGCGAGCGCGAGGATCAAGCTCCAGACAACGATCGGGCCTGCTTGGAGAGGCTGTGACTGTTGAAAATGGCCCCCGAACCCGCGAGGGAGGCGAGAGCCGACAGGGGACTCCGCTGCTCTTTGCTGAGCGTGGGAGGGGATGAACAACAGGGCGTGAAGGTACTCGAGGGTACGGCAGAGAGCCCAAGGTACTTTGCTGGCACCCTGTTCCAAGGCGAAGCGGGGTCTCTAGTGATGGAGAAACAGGGCAGCGGCGATTATGGAAGTCTGAGCTTCCGTTGTTCTGCCCCGGAAGATGGGGTATACCTCGACTGGGGGCCCTATATCAGACATCAGAGAAAGCGCGGTTCTCAAACGCCATAGGGCGAGGTGCACTGCAGGGTCGTTGCAACCGAAGAATTAGTGACCCAGATTGCCGAAGCGCAAATGTCAGGGAGCTGGCCGAGTCGAGGGTGACACAGGTCACATAGGCGCACGTAGTTGGTAGTTCACAGCGGTCTCATGTCGTTTCTGTGGGGATTTGTTGATAGTCAACCACATGCGTCCAAGCTGCAGGAACGTCGAGCTTGCCTACTGAGAACACAGGCCCGAAAGTTGCGCCGCACTGCCCAGGCCCGCAATCTCAGACGCCGATGCCGTAATGATGCGCCGGAAGAGACCGACAAATCCAGATGCGGGAGGAGACGACATCGCGAGTGGCTCGAGGGGCTGGGTATGGAGCAGCTCGACGGGGTGGTGATCAAGGATGGGTCCCATCTTGCCGGTGGTCTGGGTATAATGCAGCCGCTGACAAGAAGATGATGCAGCACCGTAGACGGGCTGCGCCGATTGACTACTTGGTAGCACAGAGCAGGTCCCGCAGCATCTGAGCGTCGTTTCTTTTGTGTGCAACATGGGATGACACCGCGCTCGGTTGCAAGTATTTGTTCATCCCCCCCTCCAAGGATGTCCAGTTGGTAGCAATGCCAGTGCGGTATCGCGATGGCATTACCAACAACTGCAAGTGTTGTGACACTTCTGTATGCGTTGCGACTCCTTCTCGTGATCCCGGGAACCCTGTGCTTTCGCCTCCAGCAGAAACGGTGGTAGCAGTTGCAGTTGCAGGGGCGGCAGCAGCAGCAGCAGCGGCGGCAATGTGAAATTCGACACACTGCACATTTGACCCGGCGAACAGAGTTCTGGCCGAGAAACCCAGGGAGGGGGGTCTCATCTGAGTGCTGCAGGGGCATCGTCACCCCTGCTTGTCGGCGTCTCCAAAATTGCGCGATTCAATGCTGCCAGATCCGCAGTGGACAGTTTGATCCTCCATGGACCCATTTCGTGAACAGCCGATGATGGCAGCGTACTGCGGGAGGAGAGATATTCGTCGCGCGCTTGCAAGGCTTGGGATTGGCATTGGCCCGCCGAGGGCGACTGGGCTCCTGAGCGACTGGGCGAGTGCGGCGCGGGCTGAGGCAAGGAGCGGTTTTGGGGTCAGAGGCAGGGATCTGCATGAAGGAAACGCGTTTCACGGGACCTGGCAATTAAAAGCTGGATTATGCGGGACTGCAAATAGGCAGATTCGACGAGGCGCGTTGGTTGTTCTGGAAGGCGAGGCAGCTTCTAGCGCCGACCAGGGGAGCAGCAGGCTGGGGCCGTGGGTAGGGAGAAGTTCCACAGATACCGGCGTGCTGGATTATCATCGTCAGTTTTGCCAGGCTGCGCATGAGAACATGATGGCGGACGAACCATGGGATGCCCTCAAAGGGGAACTTGGCCCGGTATTGGCATCCATTGCCCCGTCGCCAGGACAGCGAGGGGTCCGGCCCGATGTCTGGCATGTGGCTCCCAGGAGCTTTCTGCTGCTGCTGCTGAGGCGCGGCAGGTGATGTCAAAAGGAGGTCTTGTCAGGGGACTGGGACTGGGACCGGGCCTGGTGGAATATGTTTCAGGAGAAGGAGGAATGGGACAAAACTGTCTACGGGACGAGGTTTTGGCACTCGGGCAGCACGGCAGTCGTCCGAGTAAACGGCCGGCCAGGCGGCCAGCCACGGTGACCGTGTGTTTCTCTGCCCTGCGCGTGTTGGGAAGTCGGGAAGCTGATCCGTTTCGCGAGGCAGCGGCCCCTCGAAAAGGGCAGCATCAGTCCCGGATGCACCTGCTACTGCTACTGCTACTGCTACTGCTACTGCAACTGCAACTGCACCTGCACCTGCATCTGCACCTGCATCTTCGTATCTTCGTATCTTACCAGGGTGGCTGCCATGTATCCACCTACTGCCAACATAGGGTTCTGCCTGGGGAGGCGGGATAGGCAGGTACCAGTGTAAGGCAGGTGCAAGACAAGGAAGGAAGGGCAGGGCAGGGTAGGGCAGGGCAAGTACACGATGTGCATGACGCAACCTGCTGTGCATATAGATAGTAGCAAGTTCAGTCTAGTAGAAGGCTATCCACCGTATCTGCACATGGGAAGTACTATTACGGTATTGTTGGACCAAATAGGAAGCCGCGCGAGAACAGGGCACAGGACATGATGCACAGAGCACCGGAGGACAGAGCGAGCTGTCGTCTGTTACTCATCACTGACTGTCGTCGACGGATTGACAGGCTGTGCTTGCAGATCCCAAAGACCAATTGCTCCGGAGACGCGGCAAGACGCAATGCTACCTCAGCCTGCTTGTGAACCGCGATATGGGGGCAGCAGCTAGTCTCCCGGCGTACCTCACTGTAACATGGATCATCAAGTCCGGCTGACAGGTTCGACTCGACAGTGGCATCATGACAGCTAGGGGCGGGACGGATCATCGCAGGATCCAACTCTATCTGGCACCAACTCCCGTGCCCCCATTGACAGCCCCTTGAGCATGCGAGATCAGGCTAGCAGGCGTCTGCCGTATTTTCGTCCGGACACGAGGGCTGACCTGGACATTGCCGACACTCTGGGCGAGCTATTGCCCGCATCACCGTTGCCCTCACCCTGGCCACGAACCACTCCCCCCGACCGCGACAAAGCTGCGGTGGCGGCATCCCCGCGGTCTAGCACGGGGTGCAATGTAGGTCTGCCCGTCGATGGGGTCCCGCCCGTCGATAGTCGAAGATCCCACAGAATGGGGTCGGGCCCCATGTTCCCAACCAAAGAGGGGCCCGGAAGAGCTGATCACCGACCACCAAAAATAGTTCGCGCAGGGGAATGACGCATCATCCCTCCAACGTTAAACAAATGCGTCAGGCACTGCTGCTGTCCTCTAACAGCAGAAACCCCCAGGGCGGGCTGGCAGGGCATGGCATGCCAGGGCAGGTCAACTTTGTTCAGCCCTACAGGAGCGCCCCCAGGCCCGGAGGATTGCCACAGACCCCCGGTGATCTACCCGCCCACATCCCAGAGATGGCTCTGGCGATGGCATCACCTGCCAGAACGCAAGAGACGCGAGGCAGAGCAAAACGGCGGGGCCTCGTGACAACCCTCTCCCACAGGCTGATCCCCGTCGTCTCAGTCACCCGCTCGCCCACCGCAGAGCTTGCCGACTTGCGTCGACATTCTGACACATGCACCAGCGCATCAAACACATTCACAAATACTCTGCAGATCATCCGAGATGGTCCAACCCTGCTCACAGAGCAAGCGCCGCCGTCGACAGGGTGAACCCACCAAGCCGTCACCTTGGTCAATTCCCCGGAGCCCCCGTCCCAGCATTGAACAAACAGCACTCAGCACCCAGCCTCAGGAACAGCCCAGCCCGACGAATTTGCCAATGGGGCACGGCACTTGTGCCGTGTCAGACCCTCACCAGCACCAACAACTTCGCTGACCTGGCTCGTCACGACTCAATCTTTGAAATGTCACTCAGAGAAGCGGAGAATTACCTCGAAAGTGGCTTAATAGGTTGGATTACTCCATTCGTCCCACCAGGCAAGAGGCTTGAACCCAGAGGGTCATTTATGTTCCAGGCATCTCGTGAACGGTGCGCTGGCAAGTAAGCTTAAATCTTCAAACAGGAACGACAGTCCCCTACGCCCCTTAACCCAACAATGGCGCCCAGGGAACGAGGCGGCCCCTTTTCTCTCGGGTCCTCTCGGGTCTTGGGACGATGTGTCGTTCGCATTGATCCGGAAGCCACGAGGAGTCTCTATACTGCCGAAACTCCGGCTGCTCCTCAACTGAACAAGGGGCGCCCGTTACTTGTCCTGATCGTCGCCTACACCTCTGCGGCGCCCAGATCACTCGGGGCCTTGGAGCCAATTGAGAATTATCTGCCCATATTGGCCTTGCCATGGAGGCTTGACAAGACAAGGTTTGCCTTCGAAACCAAATGCAAGTCCTTTTGACACGCACGTGGGTGCAGAAACCTTGAGCCTGGCCGGCGCTTTGAGGTCAACTTGTCAGAATGCCGTGCACGGCGTCGCGGAATCGGCCCCTTGCATAGTACCTGGTTGCGCCCACTCGCATTCCACTGCGTAAGGGTCTCGCCGACTTCCTTCTAGAAGGCAGATCAGAATCGAAATTGCTCAATTAGAGTGTACTGGGCTGTACTCAGCCCGATCCGCGTACGCCCCCGACTGACATGCATCCGTGCGGATCGCTACCGCACTGCTGACAGCCAAGGCAAGGATATTCAGGCACCGAGGCAGGGGGCCGAGGGCAGAAATAAACTTTCGAATCTGACCGAGGCGACCGAAATGCAAGATGCCTCCCATGTCCAGCATGCTTTCTACATGTCAGCGCGTCAAGCGGGTACCGGCAAGGGGAGCCCCAGCGTGGTGTTGAATCGCTTGGCTGACGGACGCGGGATGATCTCGACGGCCTCCAACACCCGACGACGACGACAAAGCAACATGCCCACCTCTCTCGAAACCATCGCCGCCGCCGCCGCCACAACACCACTACCCATCACACCAACACAGGGGTAGAGATTACCCGCAGGCCATGTAAACAGAGACAATCTATGCAACTTGAACAAAATATGGAGTTGAGCCACCGAGTGCGCCCGCACTTGCGCCCCTAATAAATGTAAATCGGTCCTGGTACTCAGGAGGGTGCGCTGCGGCTGTGAGTTTGGAGCGTGGGGAAATTCGGCGACGATCACTGGTATCCTTGCCTACGCCTCAGCCACACACACGCACACACACACACACACACACACACGCACACACGCACACACGCACACGCTTGCATGCTATGTATGTACTTAGGTATGCATGTATCTATGATGTACGTATGTTGGTGCGCACGTATACGCCATCCCGACACCGCGGCGGAGACCAATATTCAAACAGCCTGGTGTTTAGTCTCCAGCCCTGTGAGAAGCGAGCGGGCGGTCGCGGTGGCACGGGTCTGGATCTGCGCATGCCCACCTATCATTTCACGCCCGATGTCCCCTTTCTTAGGTTCAGCCTCAGAGGAAAAGCCGTTGCGGCTAACCCAGGAACCCGCTGACGCCAGTTCTTATTGCTGCTAGACGCCGCCACCGCCGCAACGGGAGGGGTGAGGAGATGGGAAGACGCCAGAACATGGGCACCCTCCTTGATGCTGATCTTGGACCGCGAAGCACGGCTTGCGACTGGACAGCCAAGTTCGTCCTAAAGCCAATTACAAATTTCGAGGTAATGGGAGCTAAGTCTTGACAGCTCCCACAAGGTGAGCTACCAAGAAATGCTTGACCCTGAGCGTGCAACGTTGTCCCCCGGAATAGCAGCAGAAACCCTGGGGAAATACAAGACGTACACAGCCATGCTAGCCGCATGAGGGATCGTCAACGTCGACCATCATCCTTATCCCAAGCGAGAACAGACTACTGGAAACCCGGCGACTGTGCTATTGGGGGAGCTAGGACCCCAGCTACTGCACGGTACACACATATGCGCGCTTCTAGGCTACAGACTGTCGAAGGAGCAGCAGAAAAACGCCCGACGAGGCATGATGCATGAAGCTCTGCAATTTCAAATCAACCACGACAAATGATTACATACGCCAGACAGCTTCTCTTTGGGGAGAGCTCTCCTGCTGTCCGCCATGTCTGGCCCCCCTCTACGGCTCAAACCTGCGCCCGGCGTGCCTCCGGACCCCCACCAGGAAGCCAATCGCTTCCTCGATGGTATATCCGCCTCCCCCGTCGCCTGACAGAGACCGGACAAGGTGACAGGTCGAGAGGGCGCCAAAGAGCTAGCTCTCCGGAGAAAATCTAAGAAAGCTACAGGGCAGAATGGGGACACCGAGCCCGGGCACGAGACCTCCAAGCTACCAATAACCCGAAAAAAAATTGAAGAAACAAAAAATCAAGGTCAGAAAAGAGACGGACGCGTTTGGCAAACACGCGCCGGTGCGACGGGAGCGGGGCACGTGCCCGCCACCCAAGCCAGAGGGCTTACCTTCTTTCCCCCCGAACAGAGCCTGCTTGACTGCTTCTGGAAAGCTCATGCGGCCATCCGCCGTCGCTTATGTGTTATTCTTGTGCGATCGTCCCAAGCCCCACGCCACGCCAATGCAGGTACAAGTACATACTTACAAAGCTCGTCCTTTTAACTATGGGCCCGGTGTCCACAGGCTAAGGCGTGTGGAATCCAACGTCATGCCGGGGCACAACGGGGCAGCCGTGGCATGCACCTTTGGTGGCAATGACTGGACAAGGAGTGGTCAATAGACGGCACACGACACTATACTTTTTTCCCTTCGTGGCTGGATCACGGCTGTTGGTATAGTTGTACAGGCCAAATTGAATTATTGCATGGCTTTTGCAGGCTGCTTACTCTCCCTTTTCGAGTATATCACATCGCATACATCTCGTACAGTACAATCTCGGCTCTTCTCCCTCGAGACAAGGGAACCAAAAACACAGCCTCGCCGATGCCCTCGGAAACGCCGCGTCACCAACTACCCCTATTACCAACCCCAGAATTCTGCCTCCAAGAACAACAAGGAATGCGAGCCGCGGGCATTGGAATGCAAGGCCGGTCAGGCTCAACCCTCGGGAATTTGTGTTCTCGCCCTTGAGCCCAAGCTCGTGTGTCCTCGCGGAGCTTTCCTTTCCGCGCTTCTTCCCCTGAGGACGTTCCCCTGGAAGTTGAGACGCCTGGACAATTTTCTCCGTCCCTTTCGCATTCGCGGCCCCGGAGGGCCGGTGTTCCAAACCAATCGTAAATGCTCACAGCCTTGCCCACACATGACATGCCAAAATCAGCACTCCGCTCGCTTATGCAAAGTTGTCGCTCCTGTCCACTCCAATGTCCTCGAGCTCAGCGAAGCTCTGGAAGTGCACCGGCCGGTGCGCGTCGCTGTAGAAGGGCAGCGGGGTGTCGAGCTTGACACGGACAGGCTTCTTCTCCAGCCCGGCGAATGCCGAGCCCATGAAGCTGTAGTTCCACTGGCTGGTCTCGGGCACCAGGAAGAAGCCCCTGTAGCGCGGGCTCAGCAGCAGCTTGCGCTTCTCGCCCATCGTTGTGGTGAAGCCCTGCGGCTGGTCGCTCTGCAGGTCCTTGTTTTCCAGGCCCCACTTATAGCCCTGAGGACTGAGTGCCCATGCGGAAAGAGAGACACTACCCGGCGTGAAGGACACCGACACCGTGAGCGTCTTGTCCTGTCCCATCTCGGCGTGGGCGTCGAGCAACTTGGCGTGTTCAGTGACGTCTGCTGCAGACATGTAGGGCAGCTCGTTGCCTGACATGGTGTGAATCAGGCCGAGGGGCTCCAAGTCCTTCAACAACTCATGCTGAGGAAGTTGGTGGGGCAGCTGAACATTTCGGAGACCACCGATCTGGGGCACCAAGACGATGCACTTGATTTCCTTCACCTGGTCGTACTTTGGCGGTGAGGATCCGTACAGATACCCTGCCACCTGCACACGCAGATCCGCAATCTGGATGAATCGCTTGAGGATGTTGTTCGGCATGACGTAAGTGATCTCCTCCGCATCATTGTCCACCGGGGAGACATAAATGTTGTTGGCGCGAGTACGCAGGTTTGAGCTGGCGATGGCCCGAGTGCGCCATTCGGTCTTGGATGCAAACGTCTGCTGTTCGAACTGAGACGTCGTCGTGACAATAATCTCCTCCCCGTGAACGTTCTGCGTCTTGGTCGTGACAGCAGTGAGTTGTTGCTGCTCTTGCTGCTGCTTCTCGATTTCCGCAGCTTGCTGTCTCTGCAGTGATGGAGCAGAAATCTCCATACCAAGAATGATGTCACGAACTTCGCTGCTTGTCAAACTGGAGACGTTGACGTTGTTCTTCTTTCCGTAGTCGTTCAAGATTAGGTCTCTTAGTTGCGTCTCGACCTTGATCCAATCCTCATCCGACAGAGTTGGCCAGATGTGATGTTCTTGAGTGACGACTGTCTTATCAGGGCGCAAGACAAGCTTTGTCTTGTCCATATTGACATGCAAGGCACGCAGAATCAGGATCAGACGTGAGAAGGCAGTGTAAGATGAGATACTCTTGAGCCACTCATCATAGAGGTTGAACAACACCATCTGGGGCTCCGTCGCTCTGAGGATCATGTCGCCGAGCTTTTCGACCTTCATCGCAGCCTGGAATGGCAACTGCAACTCGGAAGCCCGAATGGAAATGTTGGGGAAGTCGAGCAGGTTCACTTCCAAAGGATCGAGAAGACCTTTGCGAGTGACGATGAGCTGTTTCGGCTGCTCTTCCACCGGGAGGGATCGGATAAGAGCAGCAACTTCTTCAGCTGTCTTCCACTTCGCCAGCTGACCGAGACGTTTCTGCCCAGCCCACACGCTCGTGTGAATGATCTTCAAGAACAGCTGTCCGGTTCTTGGGTTGAAGATGAAGATGGCTCCGTTGATCGGCTTGGTCGTTAAGTTGCCTTCAAAGGTCTTGTGGATGGTCACACGGTACACGTTGGTGTCGTCAATGAACAGCTGGGTCTGGTTGCTGAACAGTTCGGAGTAATTCTGAGAGTTCAAGAACTCCTGGTTGCTCTCGGAGGCGTATAGCTGGAGGCCCTTTCGAATACGCTCACGGAGAACATAAAGAGCAGGATTTGCCTTCATGATCTTGGCCATAGCTTGTTGAATAAGCATCTTCAGACCTGGGAAGTAGTGACCGTACGCTGAGTAGAGGTTGTACGCAAGCTAAGGCATGTTAGTTACCTGCTGCAGGGCCTAAAGTGGCACTCTGGGAACTGTAAAAGATGAATAATTGTGCTTACATCGATCCCAATCATCAAGCCTGTCGCCGATGGGTACAGACTCATGCTGTCGGTTGTGTAGTCGAGGTACTTGGCACGAACATATCGCTCAATGTCGTGTGAGTCGTAGTCTCCATACCTCAGCTGGACGTCGACCCAGAACTTGTTTGTCGTGTGCGGTTCGATGACATCCTTGGTGTCGAATAACATGGAAGGCCTCGTCACATTCCACTTGTGACTCGCAAACAATTGAATGTCGGCGCAGCTAGAATTCATCTTGTAAGACTTTCGGGGATGTATAGTCTCTTTCTGCACGCTTTCAATGCTCAACGACTCTAGCTCTTGGTCGAATACCTGGCACAGGTCCATGACAACCTAGGAAAAAGTTAGCATCATGTCGGGAACGCAAAGAACGGGTATCGCTTACTGATTCATGGATCTTTTGCCAAAGATGGGCCCGGAAAATCTGAATCAAGGAGATCTTGAGCGTTGGAATTTTGCCGTGCAAGAAGATACCGGTCAAGTCCAGTTGCACCTGGAAACCGACGTACACGTTCGCCCTGTTGATGGTCTGCGGTAAAGTCAGTACAATGAACGTGCATGCTCCGTTGGCAGATTAACCCAAGGAGGGTGATCCCAAAGAAGTCATCCCACTCGAGGTGACCCCACTGGAGATTATCCCACTGGAGGTTATCCCATTGTGAGGTTATCCCACTGGAGGGTACCCTAGGGGAGATTATCCGGAGGTAAGGGTGGAGGGAAAACACAGGAAACTTACCGGCGACCACCACAAGGTGAACCGACGATTTGGAATTTGGTTGAGACCAGACCGTTGAGCATTCGTCAACTTTTTGAATTTCATACTTTCCTCGAAGCCACTGGCCTTTTCCCAGAAGAGACCCTCCCAGGATGGGAATCCAGTTGCCTTGAAGAGGGTGTGCTCCAAAATGGTCTCAACACCACCGAGAGCCTGGATCACATCTGTGCGGTACGCGTTTAGATTCCACAGCTTTCCATCATGCCGCTGGGATGTCCACCAGAAAGGGTTGCTCTTCATCTGTTGGAACTGCTTAAAAATTGCGCGGACACGGAATCCCTTGTCAAAACTCAGTGTGCTTCTATCCTTTTGGAAGAGTGTGTTGATACGGGGCAGACCACGATCCCAGCTGTCCTCAAGGTCCTCCAAGGTCAGGCGACGATTTTGTTGGTTGGCTTCGAGTCGCTTCTGAGAATACTCTGTCCATACTCGTTGCGAGTCGATGAACTCCGACTCCCATGGAATGATGTACCTGAAGATGTTCGGGATGAGAGTCTCTTCGTCATGGGTCATACCAGCCCGATAATGCGTGACTCCGGTGTCCGTCTGCTTAGACCACCGCTTGTCGCTTGCTGGAATCAGGATGTGTGATCCCGAAATCATACCAAGACCTCCGAGCTCCTTCGGCGTGTAGAAGACAGCTGGCGGGAATCGAGATGGCATCTTGGAGTTAAGCCCAATCTTGACACGTGTTTGGATCTTGGTCTCACACTTGACAATAGTGTCGAGAAGGGTAATCGTCGACACCGCCGCTTCGCGATAATAAGTGAAGAGGGCAATCAGGGCGGTGTTCCACTTGTTGGCAATCTTGGTAAAGGTTGTAGATCCAGAGGACATGAGAATCTGCCTGATGCGGTTGTTGAACTTCTGGACATCTTCCTCAGTCACCTGCAAGAAGGCGTGCGCTGTTCTCTCCTTGCTTTCATTGTCGACCAAGGACCAGACGCTGTCCTTGACTGGGAACTCTTCGTTCTGGTTCCGGGTCTTTGGCAAGATTCGAACCTCGAACCCAGACATTGAGAAGAGCAGGTTGGGATTGTCACGGCTGTAGACACTAGCAAATGTCTCATCCCATTCGATGGTGGTGATAGAGCGTGGCAGTCGGTTCTTCAGATCCCAGAAAACTGCTCGTCCGAGGTTGACGTCGTGCCTCATTAGTCTCATACGCGAGTCTTTCGGCCAGCACTTCTTGCTCTTATACCCGATGACGTTCTCAAAATTGGGATCAGGCTGTTCGGTCAAGAACCTCTGGATCAGATCCCTCGACTCATCAGCTGTGAATCTCAAGAACATCCAGATCTTGTCAACGTAGCGCGTGTAGAGACGGATCGGATGCTTCGTCTCAGTCTCACGATCACTGAACTGCAGGAAGTC
Organism: Diaporthe vaccinii; assembly: GCA_039880775.1. Classification (NCBI taxonomy): domain Eukaryota; kingdom Fungi; phylum Ascomycota; class Sordariomycetes; order Diaporthales; family Diaporthaceae; genus Diaporthe; species Diaporthe vaccinii. The sequence continues at coordinate 1,240,308 of JBCEDN010000008.1, forward strand.
ATTGGGCTTTTGAGGAGGACCAGCAATCTCGGTCGCCCGCTGAGGCCCCAAGAGCAACAAGTCGAGAACCAGGCCGTAGTACTGGAAGACAAATGCGGAGAACTGAAGACCACGAATCATGCCGTAGCTGTTTACGTGGTTCATATCCTTGTAGGTCAACGTGACGTTGTTCTTCGCGGTAATGTAGTCCGCCAGATTGTGATCCATGATCAGCCGAAGGAGGGAGTTTAGAAGGGTCAGTTCGATCTTCTCGTAGATCTTGGACAGTTGCGTCTCGATCATGACGTTACATTCTCCATCCTCGGTAACCCAAACATTCTGCAGGTTGTTGATGCCTTGAGCCCACTTGTAAGTCAGAAGGGGTGGCACTTCTGAATCTGATGGCTTGATCCAAGCGGGGAACAGATGCCGCTGGTCTGCCTGATACCAGAGATATTGGTCCAGATACGCATCGCTGATTTTCTCGATGGGCTCAATATCATAGACGGGATTGATCGTGCTGTAATTGTCGTTCATGTCGATGCCGACCTCCTTGAAGGCTCTCTGGGTGAGCAAGAACCGCTTGATGCGTTCCAAAGTTGTGCCAGGGCTGTCATAAGCCTGTTCAATGAGAGCCAGTTCTTCGCGTTGGCTCTGATTGAGACGACCCTTAGTGGAATATGCCTCACGTAGTCGTTCCAGGGCCAAAATCAGGATCTTAGTGTCATGCTTGTAGGAGACGCTGGGGAATGGAATGGGAGAGAACTTGCGCGATTCCAACCAGTGGACCATGGTTGTGTAAATCGCCACGGCTTCCTCAGAGGAGACATAAGGACCATCCTTCATGTGGTTGTGTTGCCGTTCCTGCTCAGCCTTGAGCCAGAGACGCGTGAGACGACCAACGTTCTTCTTGGCGACTGTCTTGTCGACTGTAGCACCTCTCCTTATCCGCTCACGATTGTAATGCGCAACCGAAATCCACCAGTCCGCCTTCGACTTGACATATCGCAAGATGATGTTCTCGATGGCGGCGGGCAAGCCAGGAACCTTCCATGGAATGTTGCTCTTCCAGCATCTCCATGCCTCAGAAAGATGTTGCAGCACCGTGTTCACCTTGTTCTGCTTGATGCCTTCAGGCATCATATCCATGAGATCTGCCATGACGGATGCTCGGAGCTCCAGATCAAAGTGAGACTCAACACGCTGCTTCGTAACTGTCTTGGCGACACCCTTGGAGTGGCGACCCTCAAATTGACGCGACAGCAGGTTGCCTAGCCAGCGCTCAAGCAGAGGGATGATGCCGCGCATGAAAAAGAGCCAGACTCTCCAGGCCGGGGCCCAGAAACCACAACCAGGCCCCTTGCCGACCGGCCCAGCATTGAAGCGGTAGTAGATCAGATGCTTCAAGTCTTTGCAAGTTCGAATTTGGTGCATCAGCTTGTACTTGTAGCGGTACATTCCTGTGAGCTGACCAACGTGATTAAAGGCGTAAAGAATACCATCGGCGAGCTGGAAGGCATCAATGTTGCCCAGACGGTACTGCACTTGAGCATCCACGATGAGTTTTGTCAGACGCAGGATCTCACGCATGAGATGGAACGCATTGCCAAAACGAGACTTCTTCCGCTCCTTCGTTGTGAGGGTCTTGACAGGCTTCAAGTTGAAATTGTAGTCCAGATGGAGATAGGTGAGGTTCTTGCGGTGGATGAGGAGGTTGAGCATGTTGAAGCCCTGCCGGCAGACCTGAAGACCTGCTTCAACCCAGTCGATGGTTGTCTGCTGGAAGAACTTGGTAGCCTTGAGCGTCCTAAGCAGGTTCTGCCTCTGGAGCGCCTTTGGCTTCTTTTTGTGGAGCTCATTCAGGACATAGGTCTTCAGCATCTTTTGATATGACACTCGAACCTTGACAGGCTGCTTCGGCGGGCAGTGCTCAAGATACCACTGCTTGATAAGTGGGACATCTTGTGCCCGAACCATGCGGCCTGAGCGACGGTCGAAGGGGAACGGGGCCCACCACAGCTCAATCGCCGAGGCAGTGTCATCGGTGTAAAGGTCCTCGTCAGCTAGGAATGGTTCTACACTAGTCGGAAGGGTGAAGGCCTCTTCCTCATCCTCCTCGATATTGCCCTTCCCAAAGAGCTCATCCTCGTGGGTGATGCTGAGATTCTTCGGAGCAACATCACGCGATGAGATTGGGTTGATGGACTTGTCGAAGTAAAATGCGGGCAAGCTCGGGTCATCCGTCCTGCTGTAGACTGTCTGAGGATGAGAGTGCCATGATAGGTGGACACTTCGCGGCAAAGAATTGTAAAGGAAAGGAAATGCGACCCTGTCCTCGGTGCGGACGGGATTTCTGAAGATGATCCGATCAATCGCGTTGAACTCGCCAAAGTCCTCGTCATTGGGATCGATATCCTTGTACAAGGGCTCGAACCGCGGACCACCAGGAAGGGCGACGTTGAGAGCCTTCGCCGACAACAAGCTCTTCAGTTCGAACAGGTAGAAGTAGTTCTTGTCGAAGACATCTGATATGAGAGGCCGACTTAGACGATACAAATTGGCCATCTGTTGTAATGTAAGGTTCCACGTCTTGTAGCTAGGGCCGTTCACATGAGGGGTGTCCTCGAGTGGCCTGTGGTCATAGAACCATTCCTGGATGGCCGCATCGTCGTCTTCGTCCAACTCCATCTGGACAGGCTCCAGGGGATCGACGTCTTCGAGGTTTTCGGACCACGACAGTGGAGGCTCCTCGTCATCGAAAGGCGGGAATCTCATCCGCTTGAAAAGGCGCCTGTCACTCTTCTCTTTTCGCATGATCACCCACATCGCACCCCACTGTGCAATGAAGACGGGTTCGATGACACGGGGTATCTCGTTGACGAGCGTCAAGCACCCGTTCACGTGGTAAAGGACCTTCACTTCTCTCGCGGATTCCCAAGGCATGGGCATGTTTTCCAAGAGCTTCATGACGGCATGAGGCATAAACTTCAGGGCACCCAGGTAGCTCCGCTTGTCGGCGGTGTATTTCTTCTGTGACACATCGCCAATGTCCTTGACGATCTTTCGGAGATGCTCAGGGGGCATGTCAGCCTTCTGTGTCTCCACGAAACCCCCCTTGCGCTTCTCGCCGAAACGATTCCGTTGCAGTCGAAGCCATTCCTTCTTCTTCTGCTCAAATTTTGCGGTATGGGGGTCCGCGCTTGGTCGGAAACCGGGCGGAGGAGGTGGTGGTGGCGCGCCGGGAGGGGGAGGCAGCTGGGAAGGCGGAGGAGGCATCGCCGAGTCGGGAGGAGGAGGGGGAGGCGGGCCCCAGCCGGGGGGAGGCGGAGGAGGAAGCTGAGACATGTCGAGATGATCAAGCCGCGACGGCCAGTGTCAGAGTTGGCTGGAAGAGACTCAGACTCGCGTGTGTTCGCGGTCCGCGGTCGCGAACGCGGGACAGGTTTCACCTCTGCGCGTGACTTTAGCAGTGAGTTCGGAGACTGTCGTAATAGTGTTGTGGTTCGTACAACCGTCTGTGAGAAATTGCATTCATCGATGGTTTGCCTGCGACGACCAGACCTCAGTTGCTGATGGGGATGGTGAGGGTGTTGCAGCTCGTCGCTGTAGCTGGATGGACACAACGGCGGTCGTTGACGAGGCGATAAAAAAGTTCCCGTCCAAAATGCACTATGCTGTAGCTCGAACCGGGAGCACGGGCCAAATCTTGCAGTCGGGTGGGTCCCGTCTCCTACCCCCTGCCACCTCGAGCTGCACTGCACCTACTCACTCTGCACTGCTGCCTTCACTCAGTGAGAATACCCGTACCGCCGTAGCACATCTGCCTCGATACTGGCCAAGGCTTTATCCCACTGACATGTTAAATGACGAAACTACCCAAAAAGACTATTTTATAGGCAACAGACCCCAGTGACTCAGGTATTGCGGCCGGACGCGTTGACAGCTGGCCTCGGCCGTCACTCACCAATCTGCCGGCCCGTCTTTTTTCCCCCACTTCTTCAAAGGACTGCCTGGAAAATTCATCTCTCTCACCTTTCAGGGACCCCTCCATCAGGAATTACTGACAACCCGCGAAGCGACTCGGCTGCACCCCATCAACCTGGTCGATACCTCCTACGAACGGACCATCGATCAAATAAGTCAGCAACAAAGACACCATGTCTCGCTTTTTCCGCGGTGGTAACGACAGCTCCTCGGAGAGCAGCTCCGACGAGGAGGACCTCTACGAGTCCGAGGAGGAGGAACAGCAGGAGCAGAAGGATGAGTCTGAAGAGGAGGACGAGGACGAGGACGAAGAAGCATCCGACGCCGAGTCCAGCGACAGCGATGCAGGCAAAGCCAAAGGTGCTTCTCGTTTCTTGGAGGGATGGTCCGAAAGCGAAGAGAGCGACACGGAGCAGACGACGAAGGTCAAGTCCGCCAAGGACAAGCGACACGACGAGCTCGAAGCCACCATCACCGCCATCACAAACGCACAAAAGATCAACGACTGGAACATCATCTCCAATGGTACGTCCTGGCTCGCTCGGATCCTCCGCACGCGTCTTCCTGCCTGTGATGCGATGCTAACCGGTCGCAGAGTTCGACAAGCTCAACCGCCAGGCTGAGAAGCTCAAGGTGGCCGGAAAGGCCCCTAAGCCTTATGTGAAATGTATCGCCGAGCTCGAGGAATACATGAACGAGTCCATCGCCAAGGCGAAGGTTACTATCAAGAAGATGAGCAAGCAGAACGCTCAAGGTCTCAACGCCGTCAAGCAAAAGATCAAGAAGACAAACAAGGAGTACCAGAGCCAGATCGAGGAGTACAAGGAGGACAAGGATGGGTACTTGTGGGAGTCTGAGGAGGAGGAGCCGGCGCCCAAGCCCAAGAAGGTCCGACTTGCTGACGCTTTCACCGCATCCACTGACGACGTCGACGATGAGGGTTTTGCGACGGTTGGCAGAGGAGGCAAGACTCTTCTGTTCACACCTGAGAGCATCCTGAAGCACCTGCGCACGATTATGGAGTCTCGTGGCAAGAAGAACACCGACAAGCAGGAGCAGATCAAGATTATGGAGAAGCTCAACGAGATCGCCAACACCCCCTACCAACGAATCCGCGTCCTTCTCACACTCATCTCCACCCGTTTCGATCTCGGCTCTGGTGCAACTACGTCCATGCCGCTGGACCACTGGAAGGCGGCTGAGAAGGAGATTGGCCAGCTGCTGACGACCCTGAACGAGAACCGCGACTACGTCGTGATCGAAAACGCAGAGGAATGGGAGGATGATGAGAAGCCTCCAACCCTGGAGAAGGACCAGAAGTATATCAAGGTTCCTGGCAGCATCGTGTCCTACATTGAGCGCCTCGACGACGAGATGACAAGGTCTCTTCAAAACATCGACCCTCACACGTCGGAGTATATCGACCGCCTGACGGATGCGGCTGCTCTGTACAACCTAATCTTCCGAGCCCTTCTGTACTACGAGCTGCTGCAAAAGGACGAGGCTCTGGCGATCGAGCAGGATAACATCAACCGAATCGTTAGCCGTCGTCTCGAGCATGTCTACTTCAAGCCCGCACAGGTAGTCAAGACCCTCGAGGAGAACTCATGGAAGTCCGTTGCTGCGGACGTCGATTCAGCAATTACACCGCGAGCCAAGACCGTCGAGGCTTTGGATCTCGTCAACATCCTCAGCACCTATCTCTTTGCCAACAGCGAGGGCATCCACCGAGCACGTGCCATGCTTTGCCAGATCTACTTCCTCGCACTCCACGATGATTACTACAAGGCTCGTGACATGATGCTCATGTCCCACTTGCAAGAGACAATCAGCAGCTTCAACGTTTCGACACAGATCCTGTTCAACCGCACACTTGTTCAAGTGGGACTTTGCGCGTTCCGCAAGGGCCTCGTCTACGATGCCCAAAACACGCTCCAAGAGATCTGCGGAAGTGGACGGCAAAAGGAGCTCTTGGCTCAGGGTGTTATGATACAGCGCTATAGCCAAGTCACACCAGAGCAAGAGCGACTAGAGAGACAACGACAGCTGCCCTTCCACCTGCACATCAACCTCGAGCTCCTCGAGTGCGTGTACCTCACCTGCAGCATGCTTCTGGAGATCCCACTTCTGGCTCAGATTGGCTCTTCGCCCGACGTCAAGAAGCGAGTGATCAGCAAGACATACCGCCGCATGTTGGAGTACCATGAGCGACAAATCTTCACCGGCCCCCCTGAGAACACCAGGGACCACGTCATGCAGGCTTCCAAGGCACTGGCTGCTGGCGAGTGGAAGAAGGCGACCGAGTTCATCCACGCCATCAAGATCTGGGAGCTGATGCCAGACACCGACAGCATTAAGGAGATGCTCGCCAAGCAGATCCAAGAGGAGGGCCTCCGGACATATCTGTTCACATACGCACCCTTCTACGACACGTTGGCCGTCGAGACTCTCAGCAGCATGTTTGAGCTGGATGCGACCAAGACGGCTGCTATCGTGAGCAAGATGATCAGCCACGAAGAGCTTGCCGCGGCTCTCGACCAGGTCACCAAGACGGTCATCTTCCGCAAGGGCGTGGAGCTGAGCAGGCTCCAAAGCTTGGCCCTGGCCCTGTCCGACAAGGCCAGTGCCCTCATGGAGTCGAACGAGAGAACACTGGAGCACCGCACACAGGGTACAGCCAACGCCTTCGAGAGGACGACGCGACACGGCGGCCGCGGGGGCCGTGGTGGGCGTGGTGGTGGAGGCAGGGGCCGTGGCGGAGCAAGAACGGACGGCGGTCCAAGGCAATCGCAGGGCTTCACAGGTGGCGCCCTGGGAGTCCGTGGTTAGGAGGTCGATGTGTTCTGCTCTGGGTGACTTATTTTATTCGGCCTTAATTGCATGGTACCGGTCCTGCTTGTAGGAATGAGTGGAAAAAAGGGATAGGCAGCAGACTCGCGTCAGTAGAAATAGCGAGTTTAGACGGCTGGAATTGATGACCTGAATTTTACGAAACCAAATTGCTCATATTGCACAGATTGACTTGAAATCCGAGCAATTACCAAAGAAGCCTCGACCTAAACCCCGGTCTATTACACTGCTTTCACAATGTGTTTCTGGTGGGCTAGTGAATGAGTCCTCACATGTGGCCGGTCAGGGGGGCTCCGATTAGATAAGATCCTCCACTAGCTGGTTGGCAGCTTCAAATTCGAAGGAGCTTCCGGAGCGCCATCGCTATATCGACCCGTATGCTTCCCCGCAAGAGTCACCCACAATGCCGCCCAGAATACCAATCTCGCAGGTCGCAAGATGCTGCCGGGCCTCAATTGAGCGACGGAGCGTCCCAGGGACCGCGGGCACCTCACTCGCTTCACTGTTCGCCGCGCTCTCGATACAGCAGGTGCCCGCACAACCGGCGAGGTCGCAATCACGGAGCGCATCCATCCTCGCCAACCTCCGCGACAACAAGGGGGCATACAACAAGCGTATCCGGAAAGGTCGTGGTCCATCATCCGGCTACGGCAAGACGTCCGGCCGCGGTCACAAGGGTCAGGGCCAGCATGGCCATGTGAAGCCTTGGTTCCAGGGTGGTCAGACGCCCTTGATCTTCAAGCATGGTTCGAGGGGCTTCGTGAACCAGTACGTTCTACACACATCCCTGGTCCCGGAAAACTGCAGTCTAGGGCAGGACCGGAAATGCTAACCACCGCCGCGCCACTCCAGCCGTGCAGAAGTCATGTCCGAAGTAAACCTCGACCGCCTGCAAGCCTGGATCGACGCGGGCCGCATCGACCCGACGAAGCCCATCACGCCCAAGGAGATCATCCAGTCGGGCCTGCTGGGGCGCGTAAAGGACGGCGTCAAGCTCCTGGCGCGGGGGTCGACGGAGCTCCGCTCCCCGCTCGAGATCGTGGTGTCGCGCGCGTCCGCGTCCGCGATCGAGGCCGTGGAGCGCGCGGGCGGCAAGATCGTCACGCGTTACTACACCAAGGACTCGATCAGGCGCCTGCTCAAGGGCCAGAGCGTCAACACGGCGGAGCCGCTGCCCGTGGGCGAGCACCACGTCCAGGAGGTGCTGGAGAAGGCGAGGGCGAGCCCCTTCACGTACAGGCTGCCCGACCCGACGAGCCGGTGGGACATCGAGTACTACCGCGACCCGGCGCACAGGGGTTACCTGAGCCACCGCTTGAAGCCCGGTGAGAGTCCGTCGTTGTTTTTCAAGGTGCCGGGCGAGCAGGTCGCGAAGAGGGCTGCTAAGGCGAAGAAGGAAGAGGTGGGCGATACGACGCTGTTCTAATCGCGAGTGGTGGCGGGTCGATGATGGGTGCACGTTCTCGGGCAAGCGTGCGGTAGAAGCTCGATATCTCAGTGCATGCTTCAGCGTCAAGGTGTACTTTTCTGAGGCAGGTTCAAGATCGAGAGCATCGTACGACCATCACGTGGGCTATGTGAGTTCAGAGGGTAGATTCTCGTCCATTCACGGTTTAATGAATTACTACATCTACTGTGTACTGGTGTATTGGTAGTCATTTCAATGCGGCGGCCTGATATAGGAGCGTGTTAAAGAGTGGTCACACACGACGAAGCCTTGTTCTTCCCTCCAGTATATGGAGCTGGGAGCTGAATATTGACTAAGTGTTCGTGTGCAACTCATTCATTCTTGGGCAAATACATCTCGTCCAAGCTGGCGAGAAAGCGCACTATATGTGTATATCAAGCTTATCGCGAAAAGAATCCCACCTGAACGTGACACTGCATAGCAACATCTCCAAGGATAAGTATTTAAATAGGAATCCCAGACACGCGCACTCCCAGGCTGGGCAAGGGCCGCCTGTGGCTGAGACGGGCAAGTCGCTTAGCGCTGTGCCTCCTATTGGGTGGGGAATCGCATCCTGGAGCTTCCCATGCGCATGTTCCAGGTTGGAGCTTCGATGCCACCGTCTCGTACTGTGCACGCCTAGGAGTTATCTAGATCACGTCCCCAAGACCAGCGACAACTATCACGATCGTTCTTGCTAAAGCGCCCCTCGCTACATTCTGGTTCGCGTTGTCGCATCGGTTTGCCCTCGTTGCTGGTCTTCCTAGTGTCTGCCGCCCTCGCCCAGGATCCTCGGCGCAACTTACCGGCACAATCGATTACGTCGCTTGCGGTGATCCTACTCGTGCTTCTCCGCTGACCAGGACGACTCGAGTCTGCATTGCGCAACGTTCGCCCTGGAACCCGTCTCGACTCCAGCCAAGTACAGCCAACCTACCCTGAACAAGAAGCGATGTCGCTATTCGGAGAGCCCGAGGCGGACGAGAGTCCGTCCATGACCTCGTCGTTCGCCCGTTCTCGGCAGTCGCTGTTCGACGAGGAGGACTCGAACAACCCGTCCAACTCGAACTCACTCTTCCAGGACGACGACGTAGCCGGCAGCGGGACAGCGTCGCCATGGGACATGCCCACGCCGCGCAAGCAGCACTCGAGGGCCGAAATCGTCCGCAACCTCCTGCCCGCCTCCGACGTGCCGGACAGCTACATCGAGACGTTCGACAGCGTCGTGCGGGAGAATGGCAGCGGGGGCAAGGTCGCGTCCGGGGGCGTTATGCGCGTCCTCGCGGCTGCCAAGATGGGCGCGGACGATCAAGCCAGAATAATGGGCATAATTGCGCCGGGCGGCGGGGAGGTCGCTCTTGGGAGGAACGAGTTCAACGTGTTCCTGGGCCTCATTGGCCTCGCCCAGGAGCACGAGACGATCAGCCTGGATGGCATCGACGAACGCCGAAGAAGTGAGTGTCCTGCTCCCGTCCTGCTCCGTCTGCCAATCCATCAATCCACACTTTGCCCACCTCGCCCACGCAAGCGCCTGTACCGCGGTCCGCAGCATCCATCACAGTGCCTTTATCTCTTATCTGTGACCGCCATTGGCACCATGTCCTGCAGGTGGATGCGCTGTTCGGCCGGCTGTGTTGTCAATTGGCCCGCCCACCCCCAATACCCATCTCGAAAGTCTCAGAGCTCCTGTGGGGCCCCAGGCCCCCTGCGGTGTGCCCTGCTTTACCCTACCTGACGACACGCATCTTACGTGCTTGGGTGTTTATAGCCCGCTTGCGTTTCTTTCCATCGTCATTGCTGCTAACAGTCCTATCTCCTCGTACTAGACCTCCCAATCCCAAACCTCCCAGGCATTCTAGGAACGCCCGGTGCTGAAGAACTCTTTGCTTGTCCCAGTGAACTCTCCGCGAAACCTCCACAGCGGCCGATAACTCCACCAGCCAAGGATACCGCACCCACACAGCCGTCGATGGAATACACAGATGATCCCTGGAACACACCCGATGTTCACAAACACCATAAACACGCAACAGAGACCGCGCCTCCCAAGACCCATGTCCCTGAAGAGCATACTGCAGAGATCAACCCACCCTTGAATGGCAACGGCGATAGCAATGGCGCCCCCGAACCCACCGGACCGCCTGCACGCACAACCTCGACCTTCACCACAGCTTCGATAGAGTCTGTAGAGCCCGTCCCGGCCCCGACGCGTCAGGACTCGTTCCCCCCGGCTACTTCTCCAGGGGTCGGCTGGGGCTCCGGTGATTTCTTTGGCGGCACCCCAGTGGGCAACCCTGTGGCGTCGAACCCGGTGACGAGTCCTTTCGGAGCACCAGCGGGTATCAGCGTGGGCAGAGAGCACGTCGACCCACGGCCTGGTACTATCTCGAATAGGACGATAGGTATCGGCAGGACCGCCAGCGGTATCGAGGAGCATATTGTTGTGAACCTGCTGCCCGAGAAAGAGGGCATGTTTATGTTCCAACACCACAACTATGAAGTAGTAAGCTCCAGGAGGGGAAGCAAAGTGATCCGCAGATACAGTGATTTTGTGTGGTTACTTGACTGCTTGCACAAGAGGTATCCTTTCAGGGTGTTGCCGCTCCTCCCTCCAAAGAGAGTTGCCGGTAAGTTCAGTCTTCCCTGACCGGGACCACAATGCATCGAGGCACTCGAAGCTGACCCTTCACAGTCAATGGGAACCACCTGTCGAATGATGGTGCCTTTATTGAGAAACGACGCAGAGGCCTCGCCCGGTTCCTGAGCGCAGTGTCCCGGCATCCCATCCTCAGCCAAGAGCAGCTGGTCATCATGTTCCTGACGGTGCCTACCGAGCTCGCCGTCTGGCGGAAGCAAGCCACCATCTCCGTGCAGGACGAGTTCGCCGGCCGTGCCCTCCCGCCAGGGCTGGAGGACTCGCTCCCTGCCGAGCTCGAGGAGCTCTTCCTGCGCACGCGCTCTGGCGTCCGGCGGAGCGCCGAGCTGTACATTGGGGTCTGCAGTGTTATGGACCGCCTCGTCAAGCGCAGCGAGGGCGTCGCGGCCGACCACGCCAGGATCGCGCTCTCGCTCACGTCCCTGACAGAGGTCACCGCCGACACGTATGCCACCGACACGAACGAGGTGCCGCTGGTCAACGACGGCCTGATCGCCATGAGCAAGCACCTGCGTACGTCGCAAACCCTCATGGAGGACGAGGCGCGCGCGTGGGACGAGGGCGTGCTGGAGGACCTCAAGAGACAGCGGGACGCGCTGGTGAGCGTGCGGGACCTGTTTGACCGGCGGGAGCGCCTGGACCGGGACAACATCCCCGCCCTGGAGAGGCGTATCGACAACAACGAGACGAAGCTGGCGAACCTGAGGGCCAAGCCCGACGGCCTGATCAAGCCGGGCGAGATCGAGAGGGTCGTGGAGGCGATCATCAAGGTAAGCTCAAGAATGCTTCCACCGGTGTCTTTTTTGTCTCCCCCCCCCCCCCAAAAAAAAACGCTCTCCCCCGTCTACCGCAGATACTTACCAGTGGCCATCGTAACAGGACAAGGAGTCCATCGTCAACCAGCACAACCGCTCCATCTTCGTCAAGGAGTGCATCCGCGACGAGCTCATCACCTTCCAGTCCACGCAGTACCATGTCTCGCGGTGGAACCAGGACTGGGCCCAGGAGCGCGTCAAGTACGCGGAGATGCTGGCGGATAACTGGCGCCGGCTCCTCGACGAGCTCGAGGGCATGCCCCTGGGAGACTAGACTGCGGGCTGAACGTATGGGACGTGAGTTGAGGTGCAGCAGGCCGGTTTCGGTCAATGTTGGAAGCATGCATTTGATGCTTCAACCAGGGATATATAACGTCGGCAACGGCAGGGGAGTGGTTGGAAGAAGATGAAATGATCACAAGAATGAGAACAGGAGACAAAAACATATCAAACGTTTCACTGCATCGGGGTGAGAGCGGGGAGGGGATGGAATGGGATGGGATGGGATGGAAGGATGTGTCCTGAGATGTACTACTATATACTTTTTGTTGCCCGGGAAGCGTATATCTTAGCAGAGAGTGCCGATTCCATAGCGATACCCATTCATTGTGTTGCTTCTGGAACACGATCCACCGCGTGCCTGTGAACCCCTTCATCACACAAATCTCTCAACACCTTGGCCTGAGAGTCCAAAATCTAATCTCGGTAGGGTCACTAGAATACGATTGCGAGGGCAGTACGACACAAGGAGGCGAAAGTAACGTAAAAATTGGTATTCCCCGTGGTATTCTCATGCCAGACCCTTCACGTCCTCTAGGAAGGCAGCGAGGAGGAGTAGGAGGTAGGCAGTACGTAGAGGCGTGACATCGACGTTCGGTCCGTCCGTCCGTCCACTTCAACCAGCCAGTCCAGTCCCACCCCCGCAACCTGGGCCTTTGGGAAGCATGCCTCAAAATGTCTCTCGATAAAGCACAATCTGCGATGCGGCTCTGTCTCTCTGGGGTGTCGACCAAGCCCAATCGCAGCCGTGATCCGTATTACGCCGTCGCTCAATGAGTTCATGTCTTCTTTTCCCCCTTTCGCCGCCGAATGGTGACTGCTTTACATGCCAACCCTCAAAGCTATGCTCACTCGATGCCTTATTTGGGAGCATTCTTGCAGGTCCTCTACGTCCAGAGTGGAACGCGTTTGCTCAGATGTAAAACCAATGCCATGCCGTTCGCGATGACTGCGGAGACTGAGGATTTCACACCCTTATCACCTCAGCTATGAGTCTGCTGAGAGCTTGCCTAGGTCGTGAATTAGTTCACGTCCATGGCCTCCGACTGCTCTCGCTTGCGGTGCCAAGCTACGAATTCGTCGACGACAGCGGGCCATGAGTCTTCCTCGCTATAGAAGCTCAGAGCCTCGTCATCGACTGTTTTGTTGGCGAACTCAAGGGTCATGTTCCACATGTCCTTGTTGACGGAGCGCGTCCACTTCTCAGTCAGGAAATCCTCCCACAGCTTGGCCCAGTCGCGGTTGGCAGACTTCCAGGGGCGGCCTGGTGGGGCGAAGAGAAGCTGCCAGTAGACGATGGCGTGCTCGAGGGGGATGGACTTCTGGCTGGCCTCCTTGCCCGCGATGAAGGAGTGGCGGTAGACCTTTTTGAAGAGGGCGGGGTCGGTAGAGAGCTGGTTGATAAGGCGACGGACGTGGTTCTTCTGGGCGGTCTTGCCGAAGGTGGTAAGGTCGGTAGCAGACCATCCGTTGACAAATCCGTTGCGGGTGATCTCACCAATGCTGGGTGATTGGACAAGCTCCATCACGACGAACTGCTCGGCGTTCTCCATGTTGACGCCCAGGGCCTCGAGGTACTCCTGGGTTGTCTCAGCGGAGAGGGACTCCTTGGTGTCGCCTCGGGCTGGGGTGACGAGGTCATCGTACGCCTTCTCAATGGCTGCGACACGTCCACTATCTGCGCCGCCACCACTGCTGAGGTAACTGTAAATGCCCAAAGATCAGCCACCGTTCGTAGAACTCGTGAGAACAAGAAAATGCAAACGGATTCAAGCGGATGTCCTCCATGTCCTCCATGTTTGACGTTTTGTAGCGACTAACGCGTTGAATGATGATGCGAGGTGCGATGGGGGAGTTTGTAGCTGCGTCAGATGTTTCCTCTTAACGAGTCCAGTGGCATACCGTGCAGTGTCTCTGGCGCCTTGCGCAGCCTGCCTTCTTTTGGCCATGGTTGATGGGGTATGCAGGTACTCCTGGGGGTGCTCCTGGGGTTGAAGTGCGATGGCAGGTATCGTGGGCACCGGGGTTGAAGGCGAGGGTTTCGGCCGGTCACTCCGACTCAGCTTGGGCTCCCGGCGCGTGATCTTCTTCAAGAGCTCCCTGAACATGTTGACAAATGCCACAACCCAAATGCACAATATATGGTTCTTCCTCGTCCAAGGGTCTTTTGTTCACAGCTTTCAAGGAATGGTCCCGTTGCAGTGAAGTATCCAACTCCAGCAGGAAGACCGGCGAACACACAAAAGTGGCACTAGCGCCAGCCCCTTGGGCTTGCACTCCAGGCTTCCTTATTTGCGGTTTGCTCCACATATAGCACGATCTGCTGACCTTTGTCCAAATAGCAGTCGCGTGGGCAAACTTCGAGCGAGTATTCGATTCGAGTCGGTAGGGCGTCCGGGGCAAAGCGTCGAGGACAACAGGGCAGGCAGGCAGGCAGGCAGGCAGGCAGCAGTCCCACTCAGCCGGCAAGGCAGTAAAACAATAGGAACAGTGTTGTCAAGGCAGTTCAACCTAGAACTTACGTATCGGCGGCGAGGTCCAGCCTGTAGTTGGCATTCTTCAGGAACTGTTCCGCCCAAGAAATCAGTACAATGTCCAGAGGAAAGAGATAGGGCAGTGAACGGTGCGTAGATGGTTCCACACTAAGGAGAATGGCGGTACTGCCGGTCACAATAGTTGGATATATAAGTGAAGCGAGATGGGAAGAGTTGACAGAGAACGATTCCGGAACACAAGGGACTTCTCAGGGCGGTGCAAAGACGCAGGATAGGACAGGAGTGAACAGCATGGGGCAACGCATGATATGACATGGTACGCAAGGCAACGTTAACGTACCCGTTGTGCAGTCTTCTCATTGGCCCCCGTAGCTGCAACAAACTGCGCAACGAGCGCCTTCTGAGCGCTGTTGAGAGGAGGCATCTCGGAGAACCAGAGGGTGGTCGAGTGGTCGCAAAGTGTCGTCGTGTGCCCAGGGGTCGGGCCGAATGTTTCGGAGCGGTCTCCCGCGTCGATATGACAAGAGCGTCGATCGGAGTGGGTGGTAACAGGGAGGACAGACTCGCTAGGGCCGGCGGGATAGAGACAGGCGGAGGGTTCTCTTTCTCTTGTGCACAGGTGCTGCCCGGGTCGCCGGAGGGGCAGTGGGTGGGTTTGTACGAGGGAGGCAGATAGTGACGGGGACCGAAGCCTGGGCTTAAAAAGGTCTTGGGCACGCAATGGGAAGTGACGACAAGGCTGATGCGGGCGGACCGTCAAGTCCTGGTGGGGTACCTAGGTAGTATCCTACGAGTCTAGGTGGGGCACCACGGGACGGCGAGCCTCTTAGCGATTCTTTGAAGGGGCCTCGATCCGGCACGATTACCCATCCGCATAGCGACGGCAATTCTCTCAATGCCCATGTGAACTGTAGACATATTGCATAGAGACATAACTGATTGTTAACCTTACGAAAACCAACACAGTAATTCTTAGAGACCTAGGTATCCCTGCCAGGCTGTTGAGAAACCGCACACTTGACAGCCCCCCAGGAATGGAAGAAGAAAAAAGGATTCGATGTTGGGAAACAATCATAATACACGTCAAGCCGTTCAGACACACCGTACAACTCTGAAGAGGCAAAAGACGCAAGGACCAGAACACATGAACTGCCAATGTCAGTATCAGGCCAGAGCCTACTGAAAGCACGGGCATTCGAAACGACCAGATCAAGAACGAGGTTGAGGCACACGAGAGCCTAATAGATTAGTATCAAGAACGGGAGCCGGTACTCAAGCCCGAGTCTGTCAGTGGTTGGCTACTTGGTGCCACCCGAACTGCCATTGTTCACATCATCACAGTACGTTAATCCAACATAGATCGTTTTGTAGAGCAGTACTCCCTTGGTTCCAGTATCTTCCTGCGCATTTACTCCGCGGCGTTGTATTGAAATGCCTGGTCTCCAACCTGTCTATCCGTTATGCAACCAAATAGAGTCTCCGTAATATTGAGCATTGTACACCGGCCAGACATGGCATTCCACCTCGCTGTGTCCTTTCAAGCGCCGTCTAGTCCGTATGTGCCTTGAACGCTGTCGTCTCGTACACCCATGGCGATCGTGTATCCTCTCGGCCAACATTCCCGCACTGACTTTTGTATCGGCCCTTGGATTCCGCCTCCGCACAGTGGAATCCCAACATCATCTCCAAGCCCACCCTCAACCCACCTCCCAAGCCCAGAACCTCTCTCTCATTCTCAACATCCCCCCCCCCCAACGCAGTAGCCAACTACAGCGCAGAGTTGGCCCAGCTGATCTGGCCGAACCGGCTGAGCGACTCGAGCTTGCCGTCGCCGAGCTTGACGCTGGTGGAGCGGATGACGCGCGGGTCGAGGTTGATGGTCCTGCGGACGATGCCCTGCGCCGCCGCCGACGCGTCGTACCGCATCGCGAAGTAGTGCCCGTTGTGGTGCAGCGCCTGGTTCTTGGACACCGCCCGCGGCAGCGCGAACACCCCCCAGTTGTCCACCGACCGCACGACGCCGCCGTTGCGGAGCACCAGCTGGCCCGCGGCGAGGACGATCCTGTTGAATGCGCCGAGCTAAGTCAGTCGCCTCGTCATATATAGGGTTCGGTCTCGTTCGTTGCGTTTCGTTCTTGTCACTTGGGTCTGGGGGACGGGGCAGGGAGCGCATACTCTTTGACCTCGGCGAGGTTGCCGGGTCGTACCTGCAGTGGGCGCAGCTGCGCGTTAACAAGATTGCCCGCAGACTTCGAGTACAGTGGTCTCCTCAGACGTGGCAGGATGGTGTCACTCACTATTCCAATCATCTCATACAGCATTGTGGCGGTTTGCAATGCGGCGACATCGACGAAGGAGAGTAGCTGCAGAGTCGAAAGGCTCTCATGCAAAGCAACTGTAGAAGGCTTCGTCCGTCGCAAAAGCCCGCCCAAACGGCGGATGAGCTAATGGCGGGATCTGCCGCTGGGAATTTTTGGGTGGGGCCCGGGGCGGAAACTGGGTGCTTGCTTGACCCCAATTCCGGGGACCCGACCCTGGTCTGTGTCTGTCCGCCTGCCCCCTTCCAACAGCCCAGCAGCCAGTCGACTACACTCAAGTGTTGTACTTCGGTAAAAGGCTTCTAACGATTATCACGATCCGGATCCAACACGTACACAAAAGCCTAGAGTCATGGTCACAAGAATAGCAACACCATCACCTTGATGCCGCGCCTCTGAAAACCATACCACGCCCAGACTTTCCTCTAGCAAGCAGACGCAACGGATATCAATAGAATATTCTTCCTTTTTCTTCTATCTTCATCATGCAGTATTAGTGGATCTATGAGGACCTACTCGAGCCAGTATGAGCCTGAAACCGCAGGAATGCGCGCAACCATGTCCCGGCGCGGAAAACTCCCAGGCAAAACGATGCCAAACGCAGAGCCAGAAATGCAAGTCCATTCACCACACACACGCGCGCGTAGAAAAACCCCTGGTGCGTCCTTGGTCCGAGATGATGGCAGTAAGGGGAAAGCAGTGGAACGAAAGAAAACAAAGCACAGAACCCAGAAGTGTCGCCGCCGCCAAACTCCTGTCTCTCGCGAGAAATGCCTTTGCCTCCCGTCTGCAATATGAGATTCCATTCCATAACGCCGCCTCCGCGCCAGCAGATTTTTTTTCATTCCGTCCCTCCTTCCTTCTTTGATGTGGTGATTGGAGGAGGGGCCTCATTATGGGTGTGAGGGGCCACTGAAAATGTGACCCTTCCAAAAAAGAATTTTGACGCCTCTGTCGGGCGCAAGATATTAGAACACTGTTCGAGAACATGTGCACGAGCTTTCCAGTTCGCGCAGCCCTAAGAAGGGCCTAAAATGAAAAGGTTGGTCGAACCGAGCAGAGCTTTCCTCTATGAAACTGGAATTCGTTGAGATTTTGGAAAAACCAATGCCGCGTGGGTGGAATCTCCTGGTAGAGCTCCAGTATCATTCGCAGCGGCTCGAAAGTGAAGGTGTAAATTTGGTCGAAAAGAGGCGCTGTATCAGAAAGTCTGATGAGCTCTCGGTGAGCGTCTACTCGTCATCCTCGCTGCGAGGGAGCACAGCGGACTCCATACCGGTCCACTGGTTCTCGATGTACTCACTGTCGCCACCAAAAGTCAGCGCGATGTTCTCTCATATCAACGGAAGTCATGCCAGAGAGGAGAATACTTACGCGGGCCGCTTCACCAGAGGGATGCCCTTCTTGTCCAGGAAGCACAGGAACCGCTTCAGGGTCCGCTGCCGCTTGAAGACCGCCATCACGATGCCTCTGTGCTCGACCTTGGCGACGGGCCGCGTGTGCACGACTATCTTGGTGCAGTCGGTTCCGGGCTCGAGGCTATACTCGACCAGCTCGAGCTCGTGCAGCCGCAGGTGGAAGTCCAGCGGCTCCTTGTACACGCCCCACGAGGCCGAGGGCTCGACCGTGCGCAAGACCTGGTGCTCGAAGTGCGGGCTGGTCTTGTCGCTGATCCAGTGCCAGTACTGCGTGTGGCTCATGTTGGTAGTGTGCTGCGCAGTCTTGAGCTGCATGACGCGGAAGTCTATCGACATGATGTGGTCGCCACTATACGAGTCTGTCGAGGTGTAGCCGTCGTGCGCGAACTCGTCCTGGGCCGTACCGCCGTACTTTGTCTGCGGGTAGTAGGCGAGGGATGGGGAGACTACGGCGCTTGTCTCGGCGTCCTGCTTGCCCGATGAGTTGGGCCTGCTGCCCGACCGCTGCTTCTTGGCGCTGCGCGGCGACATGGCGAAGCCGATAGGGCTGGCCTGGTCCTCCTGCTTGAGCTCCTGCTTGAGGCTTCCACTGGACTGGCGTCTCCGCTTCCTAGACGGGGTTCCATTCGCAGCATCCTTATCCTTGGCCTTTGCCTTCGCGTCCTTGGTGGTCATGCCCTTCTTCACTCCCGAAGGTCGTCCTATGTTGCCGACACCCGCCTTGGTACGGAGGGCTCTCAGCTTCGGGTCGTGGTAGAGTTCGTGAACTGTCTTGGCCAGGCTAAAGTCCTCACCCTGCTCCATGTAGAGCTCATGCATACGCTGACGGACCCATGCGACGGGTGTCACATCGACTCCGAGTTTCGGAAGCTCGTCAATCACCTGGGCCAGGCGGAAAATGGTGTCGTAGCTGACAAGCCCTTTAGTGATCCACTTCTTGCCGACGAGCTGGTAGGGGTGGAAATCGGTCTTTTGGAGGAAGGTCATGATAGTGTTACCGCGGTTGACCTGCCTACCGGCCAGGAAGCGGTTCTTATTAAGAGCCAGGCATTCCTCGAGTTTCCGCTTCCAGCTATCCAGCTTCTGCTGAGTGACCTGGTCCAGTACCTCCCACTTAGGGTCCCAGTAGGGGTGATCCGGCGTGATGCGGTCGAGTGGTACGCCGCGCATGATCTCAGGCTCTGTGAATTCGACGCCGTTGTCCCGCAGCAGGAGAGTCTCCTTTGAAATCTCAGGGCCTGGGTCGGCGGGCTCGACAGACTGGGCCTCTTCTCCATCCACATTACCCAAGATCGAGTCCTCCATCGGCTCGGCGTCCTCTTTGCCCCTGATGGCCATGTTGGGGAGTGACTTCCTGCCGCCCTTCTTGCTCGGCAGGGACTTGCGCTTGGAGGGCACACTCGAGGGGCCGTCAAGGGGATCTACGACGGGGGCCCTGTACAGACCACTATTGACCGGCGTAAATCCGCCAAAAGAGCTTCCCTCGCGGGAGGGCAGCACAGAGTGCTCCCCGAGAGAAGGCGAGTTGTGGTCTTTCCGGGTGGTCTGCAGGTCTTCGTCCCGTGCACGTATCTGGTGATAGGACGAGCCTGAGCATCCCTGCCGGTTCCACTCGCAGTTGGCACACCGCGGGAAGTCCTCGCCACCAACGATGACGCAGCCGACCCAAGTTCCCGCCCGGGTGATACAAGCCGAGCAGGGTGACTCTTGCTCCTCGCCAGTTGCCTGGATCATACAGCTCAGCCACTTCGCTCCCTTAGCGTCGCTCGGCTCATAGATGCTATCTATGGTCTCTTGCGTGAACTTGCGACCGGGACGCACGACGATGTGGCGTTGGATGGGGATCTGCATGATCTGACGGGTGAATTTGTTCTCGCGAGCGATACGCTTGATGGGGACGATGCGGTTGCCCTCGTGGTCGTAAATCTCGGCGCCTGTTAGGTCCTTGTCCAGCGGGGACACATCGCGTGGCTCCGACAGCGGCGAGCTGTCCGCCGAAGCAGGCTGGCCGGCGTGGCCGTTGCCGTTCTCGTTGACCGCAGTGAAGCTTCCCCGAGCGGGCGTGTCACCATTGACCCTGGAGCCGGCACTCTTGCTCTCCCGTCTGCCATTGACCTTCATGTGTCCGTTCTGCCGTGGGCCTGCACCGTTTTGCTGAGGCTGTGGCTGCGCCGTCCGCGACTTGTTATAGTTGAACCAGGCCCGCGCGCTCTCATCCTTGCGCTCCCGGTCGGCCGCGGTGATCTGCTTTGCCTCTTCGAACTGAAGAGAAACGCCATCAAGGTCGGCCTCCACAGCGTCACACTGTCTCTTGATCTCCTGGAGCTGTCTGGTCAGCTCCTCCCGCTGGTCAAAAAGCAGGGCAAGCTGCCGCCTCATAGGTGACGTCCTGGCCTCGAACTTGCCAACCATGATCCGGTCCTCTTCGGCCCGGGCCTTGATCGTATCGGACCAGTAGGTGCCCTCGATCTCGGCCCAGTCCTGGACGTCGTTGTCCGCCATGGCTGATCCCATTCAGCTCGCTTGCAAGTTGCGCATGCGAGGCTTGACTGAAGCCAGCACTGGGAAGGTACTTAGTAGGCAGCCGTGTCCTCCTGGCTCTCGCTCTGCTGGGGTCTGATCCTACTTTGCAGACCGGTGACAGAAGTTCATTCCTGTGCGACCATCAGCAATGCACGCGAGAGAACAAAAAAAAACCAGCTCAAGGTGTGCTGGTATTTAGTGCGGACAGAGACTTACGGATGAACATGGGACGAAGGTTTGTCACTGGCTATGCACGCAGTTGCGTAAATACCCCAAACGGTCGACAGGTGGAGAGCAGCAAAGCTGTGGTGGGGGTTTTTGCAAAATAAGGGAAAGACACAGTAAAGGACGCCGTGTCGTGGCGGTGGTGATGAGAGGGTTGGTCGGTGGTACGAGACGGAGATACGTCGGTCGCTTAGTTGAGCGGATATGGTTTCATCGGGGGGAAATGAAAGAGCTGATGTGAGTGTCAGACTAGGTCGTTTTCTGGTAAGAAAATAAAAGCATTGCGTATTTTAAAACATGTCGGGCGGGGCGGAAGGGCAGGCAGGGCAGGGCAGAGGCAGGCAAAAACCAGAGAAAGTAAAGCATGTAACATGTAGCATGTATATAATAATACTAAGTCTCTCGGCCGTTGATACTAGGTAGAGACGGGCGGCACCAAATCTTGGGAAGGAAGGGGGAGGCTGTTTTGAGTGGAGGGAGGGGGGGGGCGTTTACCTAGTATGGTTTGACGAAAATCAAAAGGTTGTTTAGACGTTCGTGACGGTGGTCGGCGGGAAGGACGGACAGAGAGACGGACAGGGGCGGGCCTGGAAAGCTCCGGGCGTCAGCAACGGGCAAGGAAAGCGAGTGCAAAGGAAGGGCAGTGAATGCGCTTTGCTTAGCATAGTCGAATATTCATGCGCTGACGCAGCGGGCTGGCTGGGTTGGGTAATGCAGCAAGTAGCAATGCAGTACTGACCGAGATTGTCGATGGCACGCGAGACACGACTCAAGCTGACGTGCCGATAGACCCCAAAAGTATTTTGCTCTCCAACCGAGTGGAAATAGACCGGTCCTGGCGTTGGGGTACTGCGGTCGGTCGGTGCAGCGCGGGCCAGGTAAGGGCGCCCAGGGTGCAGATGCGATGCGGTGCGATGCGGTGCAGATGCAGATGGAGAAGGAAGATGCGGGTGCGGGTTGTGGATGTGGATGTGGATGTACGTCGGTGCAGGGCGTGGCGCGAGTATCAATCAAAAAGGGGAAAGGAAGCACGAACACGCTCGCTCGCACGTACTCAATTCGCACGCACTGGCACACACATATACACACCAAGTGACGTTGGCGCTGGCGATGGGTTGTGGAAGTTGGCGTCCGTGGGTAAGTGAGTAAGGAGATAGGTAGGTAGATAGGAAGGCAGGCAAGGTAGGTCAAGAGGACCAGGGAGAAAATAAAGGAACGGGGACAAATGACGGGCGTTTGAGATAGGCAGAAGTATTTTGGGGCTGCGCAAGAATACTTGGTCCTCAAGTAACTTGAGAGTAGGTAATGTCAGGGAAAGTAGCTAAGTCAGTCGTTCAGTCAGGTAGTTGGCCCAGTCACCGGCTAACTTGTTACCTTAGCAAACAACCTACAGTCGGGGTGGGACGGTGGTAGTAGACGTAAACTCTCTGTCGCGGACTGGAACGGGAAAGGGATCAAAACCCTCCAAGCCAGGAGGGCGCCAACGTTGGGAAGGCACGGGGCAACTAGTTTGTTAAGTATTATTTTTTGCACAAACGGCCTCGTCTGGGCCCTCCCTCGCCCTTCCGCTGCACATGTCACCTACCAGTGCTGGACGCCGGACACTGGGCGTTGGCAAAGATGAATTTCGGGGCTTAGGGAAGCTAATAATACTGCAACCAACAGATGGACGGATTTCTCAAGATAGCAGCTGGACTAGGTGGGTCCGAACCAGCAGCGCAAAACGGCAAAGTGCTGTACTGTACGGATACCCGGTTAGTTAGTCAGGAAATCATCAGGTTGGGCCCCGGGCGTTGGTCATTTATTACAGTGCAAAGCAGGGAAAGTACATGGCCCATGTAGCTATACTTGGGTCCAGGGGTGGGGCCTCCTGGATGGACTATCTTCCCTCTCCCAACCCCAGCGTGAGAAGAAAACAGTAGCTGCACTATCGTCATCCATCCTGAATCCTCTCTCTCTCGTTTTTTTTTTTGTGCACGAGAGGCAGCAGCCAGACATAGGCCATGATGTTGCTCATTTCCCCCATGTTCCAGAGGCACCATTAGACGAGAACCCATCCGTGCTCCCTCTCCGTCTGATCAGCAACACACACCCACACTCTCGCTCGCACATGCACACATAATTGAAGCAGCCAAAACCTTGGGATGAAAGGGTTCTGTGACCCGATGGGTCAAACTAGAATACTATGGGTACACAGCACCAGGGTTTGTCTCGGGCCTAAAACCATCACCCACCTGCACCTCACTATAGTGGCACTTAACTATCACTTGCTAACCTGCGTCTACCTGCACAGCCTGCCCGGGTGCGCCGCAGTAATGAAATCCCCTTCTCCCCCTACCCCCTGTCAGCCAACATGTCCGTTTCTCACTTTGACATCCGTACATAGAATGCATCTACTCATTACCAACGAATCCAAGCATGCAATCCATCACATTCCATCCAACCATCCTCTCCATCCTTCCTTCCACCTTCCACCTTCCACCAACAGCCAGCCCTTGCAGCCAGCCAAGATATGACGAGAGATTGGGAGAGCACCAAAAAAATGATTAAACACCCCCCCTCTACTGGTGAATCACCTAGGCCGCCATCCCAGGATCCGCAACAATAGAGTCGCACTACCCGCCCTTAGGCAGGAGCCTTCCGATCTGTCTATAGCCTGAAAGGACAAGGACGGGATTGCGAAACGCAGGTAGTCTATCACCTATTACTGTACTCTCTTGTCTAGGTTTTTCTCTTCCTCGGTAGGGTACTTTTAATTGCAAAACCGGCCATCTCACAGTGACCTGACGTATAGGGGAAGCCCAGCACCACCCCCGGCTTGTCCGACCCCCTGACGGATGAGATATTGAGACTCATTCTTCCCCTCTTGCCTTGCTCTACTCCCTCCCTCCCTCTGTCCGTTTGTCTGTCGGGCTCGGCTCGCATGCTCGGTCAGTCGTATCAGCATTCTGCCCGGTTCCACCCACGTCTACCCGCCCGTCCCATCCGGGCCTGCTCAGGAAACCAAGCTTCGATCCGCGACGCCAATACCATCCATTCATCCATCAGTCCCTCCCCCCTATATATCGACCCCCCTCCCCACCCGACCATGACCACACGCTCACTCCTACCTGGCGCCGGGGTTCCCAAACCACGCCACGTAATCCCAGGGAGCGCATTGCACATGGATGGGTGATTTCGATTTAGGCTCGGAAATATATACGATTAGTTTTTTTACTACTAGAACGGCAGCCTCTTGGACCTCATCAAAAGCCACTCCAGGCCAGTCCGGTCCTCTTCGGCTGCGCCATGCACACCGCTTTCCCGTCCTCGATAACCCTGGAACGCCGTTTACCCCCTTTCGAAACAGTCGCTGACAATATGACCTATTATTTCCCCTCCATATTTGCAGCACGAGGCCACTTGGTAGTCGTAGCGTCGTGTCGACGAGACAGGGCCCTTCGAACTGTGTGACCCACTCCGTTTCCACCAATTATGTTGCCCTATGACGTCTCCGTCCGTGCCGGCCTCCATTGCCCGTATGGCCTCGTGGTCTAGTATTTTGATGAGTATCGGTGCGCAGTCGCGTTTGGTGACGGTGAGTATCCATGATCGTATGTGCTGGATTGGGCATATGGATCATCCTGATAGACTGTGCCCCGACGCTCCTCCTCGGGTAGCAACTCCTTCACCTCCCAGTTGTTCATCCTAGTTCCAACCGAGAACTCGAGGTCTTCCTTGGTGATGGAGTCCCAGTACTGCAGAGCATCCTGTTAGTAAATATGCTCCGGCACGGGGCAGCACGCGGTGCGTGAGGCAGGCGGGCGGGCTGTGACAAACCTTGTAGACCATCATCACTGCCAGTAGGTTGCAGATGGTGGCAAAGAACAGGCCATCCACGTAGTGGCTCACGGCGTCACAGATCTTGTCGCTGAAGGCGTACAGAATGACCTGGCCAAGGACGAAGAAGAAGACGCCAAAGGCAATGTCTCCCATCGGCCAGCGGTCCTGCAGCGTCTGGGTTACCAATATTATCTGCATGACCAGATATATAAGCAGCTGCACTCCGTTCAGCAGGTACAACACCACAAACAGCCCCACGGTGTTCGTCGGTCCCAGGCCGGCCCAGCTCTTGAAGGTCGCCAGAGACACCAGGAAAGAAATGGCAAAAGCGACGAGACAGGAGAGTCTCAGCATCCACAGTGACAGCGGTGTGCCGTCCTCGTATAGTTGGAAGCCGACAAAGCCGTTGATCATCAGGCAGGTGATGAGAGCTGATGAGAGGCCGTTCTGCACTGCGACGAAGTACGGATAGGGCCCCGAACCTGGAGGGACGACACCAGCATCGACGCACAAAGAGATGAACGTCAGAAGCATGTAAATGTAGAAGCAGTTGATGATTTCCTTGCGGCCTGCAACACGAGCCTGGTCAGATTCCGTGCGACAACAAAGGGCATCAAGAATTGAGGGAGTGGGGACATACCAACGGCAGTGAACTTGCCGCGCACGTGGAGGATCATGATGACGGTCATGGCCAGTGCCACTATGTGTATAGCGCTTGTGGCCATCTGGAAGATGATTGTGTTGGCCAGCTCGATGTTGCGGGCGTAGCAGTTCGTCTCGATGCCGACGCCGCTGTGTATGGAGGTGATGGGGCCGACGGCCGCGCACAAGGGCAGCGGTGCCGTGTGGCAGAAGGACGTGAAGTCGCCGAAAGGCATCTTGTCGATCTGGCGCCTGATCAGGCGGGAGCGCCTGATTGAGTCGCAGTCGTGCTCGACGCTCCGAGGTTTGGGGAGAGTTTCGGCAAGGCTGAGGGCCGAGTCGAGTTCAAGAGAGCCGGAGACGAGCCCAGCTTGTGCGAGAGGGCCCGCAACGATCCAATCCAGAACCGGATCGATCCTTCCCTAGGGCGACTTCTCCCACGACGCTCAATTCCCCTTCCTTAGCGCCTTCCTCGAAACACGTCTGGGCCGTGTGCCTCGCGAAGTGATTGAAGCCCAACAGGGTCGAACTTGTCGGCTGTCTGTCTTGTGTTGTCGTCGAGCGAGCGCGATAGTGGAGTCCAAGTTGGAGTGGGAGTCGTGGGTACCGGTAGTGGCAATGATACGAGCCAGGGGGGAATACGAGGCTGGCGGCAACAAGACGGTGCAGAGGCGGGTGCAGGTGCGAGGACTCAGATGCGAGAGATGGAAACTGGACTAGACTGATTCGATCGATGCAATTTGGCAGGATGTATGTGCTGTCTGCGTACTAACGAGTGCAACAAAGACCGTGATATTAATAGTGCGTGTAGTAAAAGCGAAGGTCGGGACACAACGAGCGAGTGTGTGTGTGTGTGTTTATTCGACGGCGCAGCGTGTGCCTGCTCCCCTGCCCGCCTTGACTAGACAACGAGCGTCTTGATCTGACGTTGCGATGGGGACATGGGGCAGTTGACGCTCCAAAAAGCGCTGGCTGGGCTGGGCTGGCTTGCAGGTTGTGCTGCTTGCTGCTGCTCCTGCTGCTGCTGCTGGTTGCCGTGGAAAAGAGGGCGGTTGGACGGGACGGGGGCTGGACTGGAATTGCGGGCTCTCGCGTCAAGAAATAGCATCCAAGCACCTGAGGGCTGGGAATGCGAGAGCTGGGGTCGGGCTCCTTTCCCCATCCCTGGTGCACCCGTTCCCATTGGCTGTGGCCCACTGCTCCCGCTGCTCCCCTCCCTGGATCGCTGGGCTGGGCCTGCAGAATTTAGACTTTGCATGTCCTCCGATATGCAGGTCATGCCTGCTTTGTCGCTCGGGTGATCTTCGACTCCACTGCCGGCGTCATGTCACGGAAACCCAGGTGCTGCATGGTGTTATCGTGTCGACATTTCTACATGAATATGTATATTGCGCCCCTCCCGCTTGAAACCGCGCAAGATACATTGTACATGTAGAACAAACCTGCTTGTTTCTCTCGGTCCAAGGCTCCATTGTATGGGCTCGAACAGTCGATGAACATCACGTCAAAGTGCCGCTGTACGCAGGATGTGGGGATTCAGGTGGCCGTGGCGACGCTCGCACAATGCCCAGTTCAATCAGTTGCCAGGACCGGTTCATCGCATCTCTGCTGCTGGCCTGGTCCCGTCAGAGCGTCCATGCAAACTACAGATCATCACAGAACAGCCAAAGCGGTGGATAAATATACTGTAGTCAAATCATCCTCAGATTGATGCTGTGCTCATAAAAGTCAACGCATCATAACAACTTGCTGCCCTCCAACTCACTCATCGTCGGATCCATCAGCCATGGCGGTATCTGCCTGGCCCGCATCCGCCTCTGGAGAGCCCTTCTCCGGCGCCGGTGCCTCATCTTCGTCGTCGCCCTCGTCGTCGCTCTCAAGCACCCGGCCCCTCCTCGCACGCTTGCGTCGCTGTACGCCGCCCTCATCGTCCTCATCATCATCGCCCCCCGCCTCACCAGGAGATGCTGCCTTGTCGACGTCCATCCGACCCGCACCACCCTCGTCGTCCGTGTCGGGCAGCGGCTCCGGCGATGAGATCGCCGACGCCGGTGAGTCCTCCTTCCGCGACGGGGCTGCAGAGTCTGCGTCACTATCGTTGATGAATTCCGCCGACTTGTACTTGCTGTTCTCCTTCTTGGTGAGGCGCCTCTTCTTCTTGGGCTGCCTCTCGCGCTGCTGCTCCTCGTCCGACTCGTCGCCTTCGCCCTCGTCTCCGCCCTCTTCCTCGTCTCTCCTCTTCTTCGACCGGCGTTTGCGGTCACCGCCTTCGCCCTTCGACCGTGCTGCTGGCTTGCGCTTTCGCTTCACCCGCTCGCCCGCGCTGTCTTCAGTCATCTCGGCCTCGAGCCTCTCACGCTCCTCGCGCGCACGGCGCTCGGCGATCTGTCGGTCGCGCGCCGCGATTTCCTCGCGCTCTTTGCGGATCTTCTCCTTACGCTCACGCTCTGCTTCTTCGATCTTGCGCCTCTCTTCGTCACGGCGCCGCTGCTCGGCTTGCCGCTGCTCCAGAGCTGCTTGGATTTTCTCCTTATTCTTCTCCTCGTATTGCTTCTGTTGGTCAATCGCACGCTGCAGCTGGTTCCTCTGCGTGTTCTGGGCCATGTTGGCACGCTGCTCTAACTCGTGCTTCGGGAAGGGAGTATCGGGGCGGTTGGCGACTTCGCCTAGCGTTGTGATTGCGGATTCCAACCCCTCGGCTGCCTCCTGAAGTTGCTGCAACGTCCTGTCTGTCTCTCCCATGTCCCTCAACGTCATGGCCAGCTGGATCTGCACGTATGCCACATTAAATTTGAAATGGACTTGTTCCGGGGCAATCTCCAAGGCCTGTTGGATCTGGTCAGCTGGTACCTCTTCCTTGTGCATCTAAACTAGCACACTTACCTTCTTCGCGAGCTCCAGCGCCTTGTAGTAGGCATTGATCTCAGGTGGGATCTTCTGGCCGTGCGCAGCGGATATGCTAGCTTTTCCTCTGCTCAGCCAGGTGCGGCCCAGGCAGGAGATGAGCATGGTGTCTCTGGATTTGCCCTCCTTGGACAGGGCCATCTCATAACTCTCGATCGCTTTGGGATATTGCTTCAGCTCGTGGTAGGTGTGGCCGAGATTCATGTACACGTTCGCGTCCTTGATCGTCTCGCGCACCTGGAGCAGAATTGACAGGGCGGTCCTGTAGTCCTTCTTTGCCTCCGCCAGTGCGATGGCCATGCCTTGCGCGGCGTATGCATTGTTCGGGTCCAGCTGCAGGGCTTTGTCGAAGAACTCGACTGATTTGTTGTACTCCTTCTCGCGCCTCTGCTTATCGGCCTCCGTGTGCACTCGCGTCTCTCTGGCATGCGAAAGGTGCATGTTGCCCATGGAGACCAAGGCATATCGGTCATGCTTGTCAAGTTGCTGTAGCGTTCGCTTGAACGTGCGATACTCATGGTCTTCGTTCAAGTTCTGCGGTCTCTTCTTGGAGGTGACCTTGCTGAGGTACCAGCCGTAAAGCGCCCTGACTTCGGTGTCAGACGGCTGCTCATTGTAAAGCTTCGAAACCGCTTCAGGTCCCTCTTTGTTTGGATTCTTCCGCAGCTTGATATATGCCAAACGAGTCCGGGCATCAGTGTAGTCATCATGGCGTTTGAGGAGACGCTCATAGACATCGACAGCCTTCTGGATAAGTCCTCTGGATTCGTAGCTCCGGCCGAGGTTGAAACTAATTGTAGTAACAAGGGCATCTGTATCCATGTCCTCGTTGTCACCGGTCTCCTCGATCCTCATGCAAGAGTCCAGGGCGACCTCGAACAATTCGCTTCCAAACTCGTGTTTCTCAGCTTGGGAGTAGAAACAGCCAATGTTGTTGAGAAGTTGTGGAGAAAGTAGCCTTCGCTTGGCTGCTTTCTTTGCACCTTCATCAGTAATATCATCGGGTATGGCAGAGTCAGAGATCTGGTCGAGCTCCATTTGCTCCACCTGTTGCAAGCATTGCAGGGCTTTATCCGGGTGGTCAGTCTCGTACAGGCGAGCAAGGTTTAGAAGTACTGAGGCATCGGGAGCAACATTCTTTTGAGGATCCTTCCACGCAGATCTGACGCCTTCTAGCAGGATCACGGCTTGCTTGGCTTCGTTCGTCTTGTTGTCTTTAACAGTGGCGGCCTCGTTCGCAAAAACTTCCTCGGCGTAGATCGTACCGAGCAGCGTCATGGTTTCGTGGTTCCGGACCTGTTTGTTCATCTTCTCGAGGTGGTACCTGGCTCCAGGAAGATCATTCTTCATGACTAAAAGTTGAGCCTGACCGAACTTGGCCGGCAAGTACCCACGCTGATCACCACCCCTCGCATCATCGGCGCGTTTGTAGTGGTCGCTCGCACGATCCGCGTCACCCACGTAGTGTTCCTTGCGCGCCAGTAAATACCATCCATCACTGGCAATGGCGTTCACGTCAGTGTACTGGATGGCCTTGTGTGCCAGGCTATCCACGTTTGCGTAGTTCTTCCTGGACAAGAAGTATCCAGCAAAGGTGGCGCAAGTCAGCGGGAAGTCCTTGTCGAGCTTGAAGGACCGCTGTGTGTATTCCGTCATTGCCTTCTTGTAAAGTCGAATGAAATCAGGGCTGTTGGTGGGGACGTGCCCGCTGCTGTCGAGGTAAAAGAGTCCCAGAAGGATATTCCCAACTTTAGAGTCAGGATTGATCTCCAATGCTCGCTCCCAAGCAGCTTTCGCATCGTCTTTGAATCCGAGCTGCCAGAAGCAGCATCCGATGCCAATTCTTGGGTCAGGGTCGACCATGTCTGGCATCTTTTGCAGTACATCCTGGTACGCCGACAGCGCCTCTGGGTACTTCGCCATAGAGAATAATGCCCGGGCTTTGCCCATGACGGCCAGCATGTTCTTGCCGAATGACACCCGGATAGCATCCTCGAAAGATTTGAGAGCGGACCGCAACAGCTCTGCCTTTTCTGGGTCGATGGAACCTGTGCCGCCTGATTTTGAAGGTGGTTGTAGAGAAGCGCGAAGGAGGTAGAGGACGCCACGCGCAAGGAAGAGTGGTGGGAACGCTGGGTTGATTCGTGAAGCCTCGTTCAGGGTCGCCGTTGCTTGTTGTAGGTAGTATTCTTTTGTCTTGGCCTCGGACGCGAGCTGTCCTTCGGGCGCGACTCGAGGAGCCTCTCGACTCTTCCACAGGTACATCCAACAGAGACAGCTGACCAAACTCAGCTTATCGCGCTGGCTGATAGTCTGAAGAGCATTCCCACGGATCAGTGTCTCAATGGCATAATCGACCTTCTTCTGTTTCGCATAAGCCAGGGCCACTGCCATCCAATAAGTTCGAGCGGCATGTTCAGCTTCAAATAGGTCGCACAAATCGGAGGGGTCGTCCATCAAGTTCGTCAGATCGATCTCGACTGCCTCGTCTTCTTGGTCTTGCACTGGAATATCGAGAGTCGCGGGCACGTCTGCGAATCGCTTGCTCGTGTACACGCCGTCTGAGGCGCCGTTGACCCCGTTGAGGTGGCCATTCTGATGCGCCGACGCCATGGTTGTCTGTAAGGACTCGCCGAGCTAGGGAAATTCGGGAAGGAGTATTCTCGTTTGACGACTTCGTGTGTTATAGGGTCGAGAGTCGCCGAAATGCGGAATTAGAGGCAAGGCGAGGTTCGAATCGCAGGATCGCGCTCGTTGCGCGCTGCCGTCGAGAAAAGCTGCTGGGAAGTTAAGTCCAGTACCTGCGACTAGAAGCTCATGCTGGAATTGAAAATTGACGTTAACAAAAAGCAACGTCAGCAGCTGCGGGCTGTGATGGCATTCGCTTGGGAGCGGAGAGGTAAAGGAAAGAGACGTTTGGTATGGGCGAGCTTGGTTGTCGAAATTCATCTGGCCAAAGTATGAGGCTGAATGGCAGCTCGCGGGCCCCTGCTAGTAGCCCACCAGGGGGCATGGGTGTCCACATCCGTGCTCGCGTTCCACCGGAGCCAAGTACCAAAGTACCTTTCTCCCATTGTTCAGAAATGGAGCTGCCCCTCCCCGCCCAGTGTTCGTTCCTATTGACTTCAGTCGGAAGCAATTTTTTTTGGAGCGGGTACTATTATGCACTTTCTCTACATGGGTGATTTCCAACCCTCTTTATCGAATTAAGAAAAACTTATTCATCTGTGAGCTACCGCCTCACGGCAAACATGAGCTTTCATCTATCTGGTTTGGGGAGGACGAGATACTTGACAGCCTCGAAATATCTCTGCTTCATCATTACGAGGAAAACAGCGGGCTTCATGGTTTATCCCCTACTGAATAAATCTGCAGCAATCATTTGGTAAAAGTAGTCCAGCCTTCAAAGATAACGCACTGGTTAGGAATCACGATAGCTATGTGAAATACTCCCAATGATGGGGTGTGTTTGTCAAAGTCTCCGGGTATGGAGGATTATCTTGGAAGATGATAGAAACGGCAAGGACAATTTTTCTTTTCTCTCTGAAGACTATTTGGATCCCGAAAGTCCGTCGTATTTCCATAATCCCAAGAAGCTCTCAAAGTGCTGATCCCACTAAATACAGCAAAATGCTGAGACGTGAGTCTCTATTCAGTCATGTGTCCCAGCTAGATGCTATTGCTTATTATTCTGCTCCTAAATGCAATACCTGCGACGCGGTCCACGCTGCCGCTCTCGTGATTGGCCATGTCTGCCGCGCCGCACTGGCAGTCTCGCAGGTCCAGAGCGGTACCTGGTCGACGAGCCTCACGGTACCTTTCCCAACTGCCGGAGGGTGTCCTAATTGCGGAAGTAAGATAACATTGCCCAACTTGATGAGCCCTTCGAGCGGATTTCTGGTTGTTGCAATGAAGTAATGCTTTGGCCGCTGTCACATCTCGAAATTCATGGCTGACTGATGGATAAGACAGCATCAAGACTCATGTGAAAGTAGACGTGCTCTCGGAAAGGCCTTGGTAGATCAATGTTATAATAGTGGGGCAGACTTATCGTCGCGTCGTGAAGTAAGCGTCGTCTAGGTAAGTACGTGAAGCTGATTGCTAGAGTCTGAGATCAAGTACGGCTGAGTGCTATCCAGGTCACTCAAACAAAGCATTTGCAGATGGAAAAGCTCACCAAAATCCGTTTTGGGACGTTGGGCTGAGCTCTCGCCACCTTGGGTCTGCGCGAGAGCGGTGCTCCATAGATCGGCGCCCGGGCGCCGATTTAAAGTCGGCGTTGACGGCCCATGGCACCGCTGGATGATAGTCTCGCTGGCCTTGTCTGTGCGGCTGTCACAAGGCTGGGCCATGTTCCACGATTGTATTTGAGAATTACACTTATCGGCACTGTATGTTATCGAACGCTGAGTCTTAAGCGTTTTCAACTGTACGAAGGGACCGCCTACACTCTATGGAGTATGTATACGGATTAAGAACGAAACCACTTAGAGTCGACATCAGGGCATGTGGCTGGCTGATCTATTTGGCACTAAAAGTTTCGGCCCGTTCTCAGGCCAGCTGATTTGACATGATAGGCGGGAAGCATGAAACTAGTGGGCGGCAACCAGCGAAAGTTCCCAATTGGGATACTTCATTTCTCTGTTGCCCTACTGAATCTTCTTTGTCGTGCATGGCGTGACTGATAGATTGCTCGGTAAAACCAGATAAAAAAATATATTTTTTTTTATACGGTTACAGAAATAATTTGCTAGAATAGGTCCGTATAATCTAGATGTTATCTCTCTCGAGAGGGATTAATGCGATGAAATACCTTAAAAATATTGCCGAAGAAGTCTAAGTAGGGCAAGTTGGGGCGTGTCAGCTCCTTCAGCTGCGTCGATCATGGAGTCTGGACGCAAGCCACCATAGCAATCTGACGCCCGGCTGAACCAGCAACCTCAGTCGTACGCCTGATGCTAGGTAAGTCATAATGTTTAAATATACAACCTGCGCCCAGTCGTCGAGACTGGCCTTACACATCTGCAGATCAACGCCCGCAATCCACCATGGCAGACACTCCCCTCAAGCCCGTTAGTGGTCTTCCAAAGAAGATTATTGTGTGCTGTGATGGCACATGGCAGTCTTCAGTTTCCGGAAGGCATAATCTGCCATCCAACATCACCAGAATGGCCAGGACTATCGCCAAGGCCGGTATGGATGAAGATGGCACGATCTGGCAGCAAATAGTCTTCTATGACGCAGGCGTGGGCACCGGCTCGTTGTCTTGGCTCGAATCCGGTCGCCAAGGTGCTACTGGTGATGGCTTGGTAGCCAACGTGATTGAAGGCTACAACTTCGTGGTCAACAATTATTCGCCTGGCGACAAGATTTATTGCTTTGGTTTCTCCCGAGGCGCATTCACCGCACGAGCCATCGCCGGTATGATCACTGACTTTGGTGTGATCAAACCTTCTCAGATGCGACACTTTGCATCCTTGTTCGCAGCATACAAGACCAACATCAGCAAGTACACCTTCCGAAAGACCAAGGAATATTTCGAATGGTTCGCTGGTAAAGCCCCATTCGTTCCGGAGAGCCAGAAAGAGACAGTATACCCCAAGATTCCATGGTACGATACGGCCAAGCGGGGGATTGAGTGGGAAGGGTCACGCTCGATCGAGGTAGTTGGTGTCTTTGACACAGTGGGAAGCCTTGGACTTGCCGACACATACCTGCACAGTCATGCATCAAGTCGGCAACAATACGAATGGCTGAATGTCAAGTGGAATCCATGTGAGCAGCTGGACTCCTTTTCTAGGCCCCAAATCTTGGGCTAATGATTTAACAGATATCAAACACGCATTTCACGCACTGGCACTGGACGACCGCCGTCAACCTTTTCTCCCCGCTTTATACTATATCCCGAACGACAACGTGATCGAAGAAGAGAAGATAGCAATGAAGAAGGATGAAGAAGACTGGCCCGAATTGACCGCGCACCGCGCAGAGGTCGATCGGGAGCTGGAGGACTTGAGGAAGACTCGGAAGCCGGATCTGGTACAAGTCTGGTTCACAGGTAACTGGTGAGCCTTGAGGGCGAGAAATCAGCAGCTGACTGGTGTGCTAGGTGTCCATATCAATGTCGGTGGAGGTACGGATGATGCAAAGACAGACCTCGAAGGTCGGTACTCCCATGCCATATCTGTTCTCAACTCTCCCGACCTCGAACCGTAAACCAGTGACGGTCTGACTGACATGTCTCAGGTTTGGCCAACATCACCTTCGCTTGGATGGTCGAGCTGTGTAAACCATATCTTGCCTTTGAAGACTTCACCAACACTACAATCGCCAACTATGTGAACGAGATGATCACAGACGTTGACGAACAGACCAAAGGAACGTGGCAAGATGCGCCAGGCACGGTAAACAAAGCCATTGGAGCCGTTACCGGAGTCGTTACCGGGGCTGTAGGCTCAGCTGGCAGATGGGTTGGCTCATTGTTCGCAGGCGCAGATAACAATGCAGCCTCGAAGGAGAAGTTGGTCAGAAGCTACTGCTACAGTGTCATCGCAAACCCACCCTATGAACCGAAGCACTGGGCGTTGTTCCGACCCCAGGACAGTTACACCCTCTTGTACAGAGCTATGTCATCTCCAGCGACAAGAACACCCGGTGCTTGCGACGACAGGTCCGCTGAACCCTACAAGCTGTTGACAGACCTGGGCCAAACGAACGAGTACATCCATCCGTCGGTACAATGGAGGCTGGAACAATCAAGGATAAACGACGAAGACGGATACCGATATAAATCAGAGGCACTCAAGGGCTTTGTCTACACCGAGAAGGATGGTGTTGCTGGTTGGTCCAAGGGCAAGCTCTGGATTCAAGAATGGGCTATGAAAGGAGCTCTGCAGGATGAGGATCCGACCAAGTCTAGTGAGAATGCCGAGATGGCACTCATTGACCAATGCCTTGACAAGGTCGAGGTGCGCAAGTTTTTGAAGTCTCATACCGTGGCCTGGCAGAAGACGCAAAAACCGCAATCAAAGCCAAAGAAGTAGTTATATTCCGACTGTCATTGTCGCTCAAGATTTGGCATCAAAGTCCCTTTTTGTTCTTTCCTTTTGTTTTTCTTTCTATCTTAGCTTCTACACCAGACAGTCAACCAGGATAACTTTTAAAGCACATCAGCTATCATCGCCCGAGAGGTTAGTTGCTCAAGTAACCAACTATACTTTTCATCAGTTAGTTACTTTTTAGCAATTACTAGTACTTAATACTAACTAAATTTAATACCCTGGATACTAGGACGTTCAAAGGTGCAGGACAAGCAAGCAATGATAGACGGCTGGTATGTGGGAATGAGGTATCGAACGACGCGTTTCTCTGGAGCCCGGGGGCCAAGATGCTCTGGGCTTTTATAGAAAATTGATGTGGCTGGGGGTTCATCAGTGGCTGTGGCTGTTGTCTTCCCCTCCTGCTCGGTCACAGCTTCGGACGTTGAGAATTTCAGGCCGGAAATGAATGCAATACCCCGGTGACGGACCAAATCATTCTCAAAAAAATATGAGCTTATTAATAGACTGCGAGACTGCGGACGAAGAGTGCGCCCATCCTCCTCTTACTCCTTCTTCGCCTGGTGCATCCCCATCTTTACCATCGGGCTCTGCATGAGCGTGTCCCAGTTATGAATGAACATTGTCTGCTTCAAACTAATTTCCGTCTCTAGCGTGCCCCTTTCCAACACTTCATTGTCATACGCATCGATCGCATCCGCCAGGGTCTTTCCGCCCTTATCCACAGAAATCATGGCAGCAACAAAGTTCGACGAGTCTTGTAGCGCGTTGTTCAACCCTTGGCCACGGTCTACATATCGTGAGAGTTAGCGACGAACACGTGATGGAACGGGCGGTGCTCCCAAGACTGCCATCATGGCATGCAAAGAAATAACAGTGAACCTACGCGGAGTCATGGGATGCGCCGCGTCGCCAGAAATGGTCATCCTGCCCTGTCGATTATCCCACTTCTTTGCCTTCTCCCAGTATGTTCCAGCATCCATGGGGATCTTTGTGTCTTCCTTGACCAGCCTGCCCGCGGTTCTCCATGGCTCTGCCCACTCCTCTGCACGCTTCTTGAAGAACTTCATTCTTCCTTCGTAATTATTCTCGGAATGGGGAAGCGGATTGTGGATCCACGACATTATCACCTGGTAAGTCCATGTTTCAGGCGCAGAAGGATCGGGGACATCCTGAACTGCAGACAAGTCAGCGAACTGTCGAGAGGAATCATAACGAAAAGCGGACTGCAAAGACGAAAGGGGGCAGAGAAAATCAAGGTAGCCTCACTAGACAACCAAAAAAAGGTCCCGTGATCCGGATGGATGCTCGTAATAAATAAGGGATTTCGACTCCTCAAGTCTTTGGAAAACTCTGCCGGAAACTTTTGGGTAAAGTTGAACATGCTCAAGGGCACAACCGTCAGCTGCGCAGCCT
The DNA here is from genome assembly GCA_039880775.1 of Diaporthe vaccinii. Taxonomy (NCBI): domain Eukaryota; kingdom Fungi; phylum Ascomycota; class Sordariomycetes; order Diaporthales; family Diaporthaceae; genus Diaporthe; species Diaporthe vaccinii. The sequence goes on from JBCEDN010000008.1 coordinate 1,277,139, forward strand.
CAACTCCAACAATGTTTTCCCGCACCACACTCTTCGCACCGTCACACCCAACCACTACATCTCCCAACGCATCCGTCCCATCAGCAAACTTGACTCGCACGCGCCCGTTGTCCTCGTCCTTCTTATCTTCTATTACCCGGCAGCTCACAACGGACTTTCCATACTGCACATCAATGCCTTCCATGAACAGATTCCGCATCTTCTTCCGGCTCAGTCGCATCGGTTTCTCCCCAGCCATTTCCAAGATGAGCTCGCCCGTCTTGCCATTGTGAACAGGGAGTCCCGATGTCGCATCAAGACTCAAACTGGGATCAGCATAGGCCTCGGAGAAGCGCGCAGAGAGTTCTGGTGGGAGGCACTTGTTTATGTGGGTGCTTCCCCAGTGGAGCGTCATGCCCCATTCTCGCGGGCGCGATTGGTAGGTCGTGCTTGTCTCATATTCGAAGATTGTGAAGGGCAGGTTCGCCTAGGTGAAGAGTGAGTTTTTGTATTTGGCACAAGGTGGGAAAAGGAGACAGGATGGGCAGATGAGTAAGTAGCATGCGATACATTAAATGTAACGCGTATAAAAAAAGAAGAATAGAAGCATAGAGAATTTCTTGTAAAGCCCAGACATTCACAATCTCAGAACAGCAGAATCTTCACCCACCTTCTTCAATCCCTGTGCAATCAACAACCCCGTCGTCCCTATATGCCTCCATTAGTACACCCCCTCATGGTTCGGTTCATTCTCAGCAACTCTCAAACACTTGGACTGAAGCAAAGCCCCGCTACACAGAACTCACCGGCCCCAATAATCAAAGTATGCAACTTCTTGTCCACCATCTTGTATCACAGAATGTCACTCTCGATTGCGATTATTTGTAGTAACCGTGTACGCAGGATTTGACAGCTTGGGGAAGCGAGCGATCACAATTTCAGACTGAGTATGGGCGTGTGAAGGAGCCAAGAAGTGATTCAGATGCAACAAAGCACAGCACGAAAGTGGGCGTAAGTGATGAGATCATTGAGGTGTCTGCTCAATCAGAGGGGAAGAGTCTCAATTGATAAGGGCTTGGGATTGATTCGCTCAATCGCAACTGCGTCGAAGTTGGAGTCCGAACAGGCGGGGTTCTGGCTTGGGGAAGGTGACATCTGGAGGGTAAGACACTCAAGCAACATAACACCACACCTGCTTGTACATAGACTGGTCGTTATCTTCCCTTCCGAGCAAATCACACCTCCATATCGTACTGAAGTGCCAATACCGAATGCAATCATTGCCAGGGTAAGTGACGTTTGTTACACAGTTGCCCACCGCAATCAGTCAGCCGTTCGCCCATCCTAACAGTAACCGGGCCCCTTCACCCAGTTGCTTCAGCACTCGTGGATGCCGTCTGCCACAGACAGAATTAAACAACAGCTCTTCTCTTTACGAAGGACTTTGAAATTTTTTATTTTCGGGGAATGTAGGCAAACCCAGTAATACTTCAACCGACACGCCTCATCAGTCTCTTCCTATATAGTTGCGTTGCTATTCCCCCTGGTGTGCCTTCCGTAGTTGTGAGAGAAGACAGATATTGATTTGATATCAATTCAATCAGAAACCCCTGCTATCGCCACCTCCCCCCTCCTCTGCCACTACCCTCGTTGTGTCGGGCGTTCCGTGACTAATTCAACATGGCGCCTGAGAAGTCGCCAGCGGCTGTTATACCTGTGAAGCGGCCCACGCTGCTGCTTTTAGGATTGGCTATGTTACCACTCACTAGCAGCTTCATAAATCTATAGAAGTACCTACCTCTACATTCACCCCTCGCGTTGAGCTGCCCCTGAATCTGGAATAGTCACGAGACTAGAATATGGCTAGGCTAAAGTGAGGTGGGGGTGAGTTCGCTGGGCCTAGTCGAATTTGCCCTGCAGGCATTGCAGCGAGCATGCCCAGCATTGGGCTGGGCTGGTAGCCTGGATCCTGTGCCAGGTGGAGGTTCAATGACCAGGTGCATGGCTTCCAGGCGGACAGGAGTACTCCAAATCCTGGGTCCTCGTTACCAGACTGTAGTACCAATATAAGACCTTCAGACAATGTTTCACTATTAGACTTCATTGCTGTCAGCAGCTACATCTGTGTCCTATACCACTGGCCGGCAGGCATCGAAGGATGCACTTGTGTCCCGCTGATGCCTGTGGCTGAATCTGGAAAAGGAGGGAGACCTGCTTCCCTTAAGTGGTCTCGTTTTTAATCTGTATACATATGCCTCTTAAGCAGTATGCATTAATCCCTTTATATAGTGATAAACGCTTAAATACCTAGCGTTGAAAAAAAAACATAATGCCGATAATAGTAGGTTTTGAACACAATTATCTATAGCTTACGGCTAAGCAAATAGTGATAGCCTTATGATAGCCGTATAGACGAGGCTAGCGAGAATCGCTTCTAACGGCGCCATAAACCGTTGACACAAGTAGCCAAAGATTAATCTGCCACGGCGCTTTAAAGTTAAAATCAGGCAAATAATCATATGGCGAAGACCAGAATAATCTCTATAAAATGTAATAATCCCATAAACGCAATCCTAGTCGAAAACTTAGTCTCTTTCCACCTATATCAATATATATCTTCCTAAAAGATCTTTAAAGAAATTAAAAGAACACTCTTAAGAAGGCCTTCACTAAGTAAGCTACCATTATAGCTAATATTCAACCCTAAAGCTAACTTCAATAGAAGTTAAAATAGTAGATAATTTTCTTAATAATTATCTATAACTATTCTATAAAGCTATCACAAAACTCTCTAAAAAGAGTAAATATAATATTTATAACAGAATAAGTAATATAAAGGAGTATAATAATATTATATTCCTTTAGGTTTACTTTTCGGTTATTAGCAATTAGAAAAAGGTTTGAAGAATTGAAAAGCAGTTGAGAAGTAAGGGTAGGAAGGAGAATTTCGGGGTTTATCCGCGAAAGGGCAATGAGCAAATGTACCAAGCCGTTGAAGACTTTATGTACGAGCTGAGGGCTGCTGAAGGATAGTCGGAAAGCCAAGCAGATAGCAGTTAGACCAATGAACAGTTGATTTGAAAAACATAGTGTGGCCGAAGCCCTGCTTCCCTTAAGACTAAGGTATACGGCTCGTGTTCTCCAGTTTCTCCAGGCGTGTCCTGCCTCCATAACGTCTCCTATTTTCCACAGCCATGTATCCGGCGCAGTCCATATCTTCCAGGGATGGTAGCGTTGCTGTCGACCTCAGATCTGCCGCTGGAGCCTCGTAGATCGGACTATTGTTATTGCTTATTATTCTGCTTCTAAATGTAATCATTGAGGGAGGGATGTCAAAATCAAGAGGAATTCCAGGGTTTGGTGGCCTAGACCATCCCAAGGCACAAACTTGTGATACTGGAAGACAGCAGCTTGTCCAAACTTGAGTAGATATGAGCATAAATCACACACTCATGGACCTCAAGTTCTCATCAAGATTTGTATCCACCCTTATAGCATTGAAAACTGCAACTATGAGCCAGAAAAATGGCAAGAGATACTTACGGGATGTAAGAAGCATTGCCGGAGGCTCAAGCTCAGTTCCATGGTCTCTCAGAGAATCATGCGGACATTGCCCATGTGGTTGTCCGGCACCAGCTAAAAAGCTAATGTGAAGTCTGATAGAGGTATACCACGATAAGATGCTGGAAGATAAGTCATTCGCTCAATGATTTTTGATTCACCACGTCAGTGTCGTCCCTTTCTAAGAAGTAACATACGCTCTGTAGCTCTGGAGCATAGATCTATCCAGTGAATGCATGTCCGTCTGTGAGATCTTGGCGATAGTGAATGGACGATATTTATTTGAGGCTATGAGCATTGCTCCATCACGTCCTGTGCCACATTCAGACAGATACTACTGGTGACGATACAACAGCATGAGACCACGATCTTTTGGAGCCGGTTCTACCTTTTCGACGTTCAGTCAGCTTCACTGGGCGCCGTGACTCTATTTGCGATTTTGTGACCCTGAAAAAGCAGGCGGACCTTCAAATCTTCTACAGCCAGGTCACCCGTCACGACCACCGTTTTCAGCAAATCGCGCTTCCTCTCGACATCCCTAGACCTCTCTGATCTCTGGACATCTCTACACTCTTCCAGCCTTTTCAGCCTTGCCTCTGTCGCAGCCCTCGTCTCGACGCAGTGACCAATGTACAACAGCTTACACCAGCTTGTCAGTCAGCCACTCAAAAGTGTCGCGCCGTCACGCAGATCGAAAACAGATCGAAAGCCATGCCGCCTCTTCAATCCCACATCAAACAGGTCGACGTCCTCACCTGGCGCGAGATGCCAGGCGACTACGGCACTTCGTGCTCGAACAACGCCTGGGACTGCCTGAACACGCCCGCCCAGTTCGGCATCATTTTCAGCGTGATTGTCGTCGTCATAGCCATCGTATGGATCTACTGGTACACCGTCATTCGACCACGGCAGGAGAGGATCAAGGAGTCTGGCGAGGACATCGAGCTGGATCTTGGCGATGGCCGCACCGTCACCGTCTCGTCTGGGCCACACCAGAGGACTGTGGTGTTTCGAGACCATCGGTCGTCTACTCCGCCCCCGCCAGCGTACAGACCTCCCACGCCAGGCGGCGGCTTTGTTGGGCCTTCAGGGTTTGCTTCGACTACTGGGTCTTCGCAGCCCTCTCCACGAGAATCTCACGTACAATTATGGCCACCACAGGCCTCCCCGCAACGGCCTGTAACTCCCCAGCAAGCCCCGCCACCGTCGATGAGCGCTCCTAGCTTCGTCCAAGGACACCCAGCTCCTGGGCCCTACCCACAGCCGATGCCATTTGCGACGTATCCTCCCCAGCTGGTGGTACCAGGCCCGCCTCCACCTCCGCCAGCGATGATGTACCCTCGAGCACAGCCGCAGCCATACTTTGTCATACCACCTCCTCCGCCTCCTCCACCACAACCTCCCCCAGCAACGGGTATGCCGGCCCAACGACTGATTCCTCCTCCTCCACCTCCGCCGCCGCCCTTGCGCCAGCCAGTAGGAGGCGTGTTCTACCAACAGCCATCAGGGGCTAATAGCCAGCCACGGACCCGCCCTCCTTCTCCAGGTCACGCGTCCACTATCGAAGACGACGACTCCGATCGTGGCGGCTCTTTGCCTCCAGCAAGCCGTCGGGGACAGAGCCCATCACGCGGCCGTAGCCCGCCACCAGGTGGTTCGCAATTCACACGTAGCCGCACGCCATCGCCCAGCGAGCGGCGACGCCAGCACGCCCGCCGCCGTAGGCGTCCCAGCCCCAGCCGGTCCCCGCCACGAGGACGACAGCGTGGTCGTGGCCGACAGGGAAACCAGGGCGATAATACACTTCCTCAGCGGGACGGACCGAGCTCGGGCAGCCCCAAGTCAAGCGACATGAGCTACAGGTCATCTACCAGTCTCGACTCCGAGCTACGGACTGATCTGGCCAGCCTCCTGGACGAGGCAGGCGGCCGTCAGCGAGCGCGTGAGGCCGAGCGTCTACAGGCACTGGTCGATCGCTACGATGAGGAGGAAGAGGAAGAACGGGCACACCGCAATGGTAGTGAGAAAGCGGGTGGAGGAGACAAATTGCCTCGGCTTCCAGGGCAACCCATGCGGCCCGCTACCCATCAAGCTGACACGGCCGAACCTGTTGCGGCAGCGAGCGCTCAGCATCAAGATTCGCAAGGCAGCCACCAGAGAGACGAGGCATATCACACTGACAACGAGGGCCTCTCCGACCCTCCGAAACGACGAGTCGCGTTCCATGAGCCATCTCTCGAAGTCCTGGAGTCCCGAGTTGGACGTCCTTCCAGACCGTCAAAGAGCCCGACCAGGATCCCGACCCGTGAAGACCTCCATCACGGCGAATCTCGAGTGGGACGTCGTCGGCACACTCCCAGCCCGGACGAGAGAGTAGTCCAGCGACCAGTCGCCCAAGCCTCTGGCGGTGCCGAGTCTCGCATCGGTAGGCCTCAGGTTTCGTTGCCACTTCGAGAGCATCCAGCCTGGCGCAGAGACAGTCACGGATTTCCCGGCGTCGGTGAATCACGGGTCGGCCACCACCAGGGCAGGAAGCGCCGCGGATCACACCCTCCCGAGACAGTCTCATCGAGTAGAGGCCCGGACTACTACAACACACACGATGGAACCCACAATGGGCACCCATCGGCCCACGACAGCTTCCTCCTCAACGTAGCTCAATCCGAGGGTCCGCCTTCGAGCGCTGGCGCCACCTGCGCAACGAGGAGTCAGGCTTCGAGTGATAGTAACGACCCGCGACGAAGAATGGACCTAACTCCAAGTGTGTTCAACCGCGATCAGAACCAGCGAGGCCACGAAGGCAGGCGTCCGCACTTGAGGTCACCGTCAACGGAGGAGTGAGTGATGAAGAGATTCTCCAAGTGGTTGTCGATGCTGACCAAAGAAACTTGTCATCCAGATCCAATGACGACAAACACGAGAAGCACAGCCTTAAATCCAGCTGGGGTTCAAGGCTCGCGTCCTTCCTACCCACAATCGCGAGACTCGCGACCAACAACCCGGTGGTGCGAGAGGTAGCGGACAACATCGCGGACGAGGTCGGAACTCGGGACAGAAGAGAGGAGGGCGACAGGCGCAGAGGGTCTGTTGGCCACGAGTCACACGACAACCACCAAGCCTATCCTCGTCCGCGACCTCCCCAGCGCTTCCCTGACCCCCGCCAGCGACGCGACGCTCGCCGCCCGCACTCGCGGGGCCCTCGCCACGGAGCATCACGGCAGCCGAGGTGAGCAACCCGACACGCACGTGTGCACCCGCCAGGCAGCTGACCGTCACGCTCGCAGGTCCTCCAACGACCGCTATCGCAGCCACGGCCGACGCCCGAGCACGATTCCCGAGGAGCCACGCCACAGCGTGCAGCTCGCCCTTGAGCACGCCGCTGAGCGTCTCGTAGGAGAGGTTGTCGAGCCGGCACTGGACCGAGCCCGTCACCGCGAGGCAGGATCGGGCGGCCATGCTGATGTCATGCCAGGCCAAGATGACCAACGTCGTAGGCGGCCGCGCAGGAGCAGGGAAATGGAGTCCTAGCAGCGCGGCGGACGACTGCACCGCAGACACGCGCCTCGAGGGTCACAACAGAAGTGGCGACGACCAGAAACATATGTACCAACACCAGCGGAATCCCATCTCACCGAGACTGGCAGCAGTCATTCTTGGCCGGGGGTCCATTACGGCCCTGGTCTCAATGCCACCTCCCCAGGGCGTTGATCTCCACAATCTAAGAATGACAACAGAATCAATCTCAAACCCTGAGGCACAATGATCGCTGCGACAGACACATGTAGCTGCACAAGCCCCCAAATAGAACTCGGTTGGCTATAATGCCGGGCGGGGCCAGATACAGCTTTGTATCTCACGTAGCCCAAAAATAGCATATAATTGTCAAGCAAAAGTATGAGTGAGGCGCGCGCACACCAACAGCAGCTGTGCCATGAACGGCCGCAGCAGGCCGGTACTACTAACAGCAGCAGGGCGTTCCAACCCCCCGAAAACTCCGAACCCGACGCTTGTTGCGGAAGCCATGATAAAATAGATCATGTGTCAAAATGTGACTTCAATTGACTCCGCACCCAGAGAACAGTTGTCTGGCTTCTTCCCAGGAGTTGAGCCGTGCCGTGGACGCGCAGCGGTGCCCCGGGACTTTGGTGCCTCTGGAGGCCAGCCATATAGGTGGTGGATGGCACCCCGAGCGGTTATGAGCCGTCCGGAGTGACCACTCGATGATCAGTCCACCTTGGTTTTCGTGACCTGTCAACCGTCCGAGCTGTCCCATGGGATAGGAATGGTTAGCAATCATCTGACTCCGTGTGAGTGTGTGTGTGTGCGTGTGCGTGTGTGTGGCTCGTCCGTAGAGTCCCCGCCCAGAGGGCCGCTAGCCTGTTTTTCTTTTTGGCCCTCGCTCTGTGTGACAATGAGGGCAGAAAGCGTTACTTTTGCGCGAGCAGTCAGAAATGCAGATGCCCATTGCTGTCACGTCGTGAACAGAATCCCGATGATGGTGTCGCATGGTACAGTAGGTAAGGGCGACTTCCACCGCATCACAGGCCATTGCCCACCCTGGATTGGAAAAGCAACGGAGCCGGAATTATGGGCCTAACATACATACGGCGTGATTCTAGCCTCGCTGTATTGTACGTAGAGTATCGTTGGCAACGTAGAGTTCTCGCGGGGTCACGGCGGCCCCCGTCCCATGAGCCCCTTATTAAGGCTGTTGCACTGTACAGGATGGAACCATGATTGTTGAAATTGTACTAGAGTGGCATCGTGGCGTTGCCGCAAGCAAGAGTGCGCCCTTTCGTTGCAGGCTCCCGCAGGACCAGGGGTGATTGTGAGAGGTGGTCATTCCTAATCTATCTGGCTTCAGTCGGGAAGAGACCGCGGCAGGATACAGACGGGTCCGGGGAGGGAGGGGGGCGCACTGAAGTTGCTGATTGTCGCTTGTGGCCCGCTGACGGCCGGGCGTAGTTCGATGGGAGGGGTTTTTCCGATGTGAGGCTTTTCGAGAGGCTTGGACAACAAAGCCGCCGCTCCTAGGTCCACCTAGGCACCCCGGTGGATTGGTGGCTCTAGTCCACCCTAAGGGAAGTGCAGTAGGCGGGTAGGACCACAACCTAGTCTGTCGCCGTGGGCAAAAATGCACTAAAACGAGAAAATAATCGCGAATATATGGTTGGCTTCCTCGGCTTGCATTAACCACATCCATCAACGTGGGTTTGGGGTCAGGCAGTCATGCACTTTGAACTTGGCTTACGAGGCGTGGCGTGGCCCGTCGTACTTTGGCTGAGGGGGTATCGCCTGAATATGAGGCCGGTTGTATCCCCACCCGCACAGTTGCTCAACTAGCCTCGATGGACGTAGCCAATGCGACCGTGGTCAAGAGTGCCACAGTAGGGTGCAACATTTAGGTCGAGTGAGGACTTCCACGAACCCCAATATCTCGCACCTCATCCTCTTAGCGCCATCAGCAGTCGCTTGAACCCAGATCTGGGAGTCGGAACCTCCTTGCCTATCAAGTAGATTAACTGTCCTTTTGCCCATAGGCGGCGAGAGGACGCGGACTTGTGCACAGATGGCAACCCGTGTCAGATTGCTGTAACCATGGTGCAGACCTCTGCGGACTGAGGCAAACGAGAAAGCCACACGGCCAAGACATTCGGTCGGCACGGTCACTTCGGGTCACTCGTCACTGGTCTCTGATCTCTGGTCCAGGATTCTGGGGGCGAGTGACAGTCTTTGACTTTCACAGGCGGACCTGCTGTACAAACCAAGGCCGCGGCACGAGTAAGTCCAATGTGGCCTCGTCAAGTCGTCTCTCGAGGGTCGCGCGAGGGCTGGTCATCCGGCCGATGGCATCAGCTCGCGCTCTGCCGAGCGACAGACGGTCGAGTCCTCGATAGAAAGCCCGTAGCCGGACTGTGGCTCTCGGTCAGAGCGGGGTCAGCATGGCCCTCACGCGCAAATCATGATGTCCAAGACGACAGGGTTCCAGCGTCAAGATTAGACCGCCAGGAGGACTTCAACGTCTCGTGGAGTCCCGCAGAAACCTTCTTTCAGCCTGAGTTGCGACTCGCAGTGACGGGCAGAGCTGGGGGCATGTCACTGAATCCGGCAAGGTACCGTGGCTGGGTGGATGACAGTTTCGACGAAGCTTGACCAAGGTCAGGAGTCAGGCCGTACTCCCGAGTGCTCGTAGACCGCTGTGACCAACGTCTGTTAATCTCTGTGTTTGATAAGCTGACCTGGAGGAGCGCGGCCGTGTCGTCTTGTCGTATGCGAACTTGCCACCACGCAGGGAGGGCCTGCGTTGGTGTGAGGCTCACAGGCGCACCGCCAGACGACTCATGAGCCCTGATGAGCCAACTTCCGACGATCCTAAAAATTGCAAGCGCGCCAGTCCATTGCAGGCCAACCTGACGGGGTCTGAGCGAAGCAAGCGATACCTTGGGCGTGTTGGCCCGCTGGACGGCGGGTGTGCACAGGCTGCGCGAATCATGGCTGTGATTGCTGCCTCCAAGGTGCTACGCGACGTGACGCTGGGGCCATTTCAGGTCTGGGTCTGGGTCCGGGTCTTGGTCTTGGTCCAGTTGGTCTGGCCCGTGTCTGAACATAAGTGCAATGTCTGGTTGTGGGAAGCAGTGAGATCGCCAGTGAGGCGGTCTCACTTTACGGCGGTCGTCTGTCCCACTGGCCGGGTTGAGTGGTTGTGCGAGAGAGGACGGCAATTTGGTGATCCTGATGGCTCTGATGATGAGTGCCCGCCCAGTGGATTGTAATTGTCTGGGCCTGCCCTGGCCCGGCCTGTCGAGCTGACCACGACGGATGGCTTGGACTACCTATGTCTGGGCCTTCGGATCTGCATTAGCCGGCCCTTTAGATTGACATTGGTTTCGACGTGGCCCTTGGGAAAGTTTGTCTATTCAACCTGTATAGAGGCAGGCCTATGTTGCCGATAGAGCGAGAGCTGCGCCGAACATGAACAAGCTGATGTCCGTCCCGGGCACGACCGCAGTCACTGTGCACTGTGCAGTGCTGTGTGTAGACTGCCTACTTTGGATCTCATCCCCAGAACCTTGCTCTTGAAGAAGCGGGTGTGGGTGTGGGTGGTTGTAACGTGTGGGTGGGTGGTTGTGTCACGGCACACCGTAAAAGTAATATGACCGGGAGCTTGGGGGTTGCCGTAGATGAGAATGGATGGGGAAGGGGGCATGGGGTTGGCTTGGAGGATGATGAGATCAGGCTTTTGGTCAACTATGGTCGACCCGGAGGCGCGATGGGATGATGGGATGAGATGGATGCAAGGGGTGGTTGGTGATGAAGGGAGCAAAAAAAGGCGGCGACGGATCATCTCACAATTAACCAGGAGGGCGTAAGAAACCAGCAGTTAATTTCTCAAGGGGGCAGGTACGTAAGGCAGGTGCTGCTGCCCTCGACGCTTGACTGCCCGTACGCAGTGTGTAATGTATCTGCCTACCCTGCCCACCTACAAGCCACCTACCCACGTACAATTAGGTAGATGGTAGGCATCCTGGCGGGCTGGGTCCATATGGTACAGTGCGAGACATCAGAGCGGAGTGCTCTTGATGATCTTGGTTTTGGGTTAGCAGCCACGGCACTGGGCAAAGGCGCTTTGCATGGACGACGTGATCAAGTCGATTCATTGCCCGACATGCGACCTGCGACCTGCGACATGCGCCATGCTTCGACCCAAAAAGGCTGTGTGTAAGAGGTTTGTCTCCACTCGTTTGCCTGCTGTACTTCTAGGCCCGAACTTAACCTGACCGGCAGCCTTGGAAGTGCCTCGTGTACACGCACGCAGGCTTACCTGCTTGCCCCTTGAGCGCTGCTACCAACACCGTCACGAACTCTGATGAACGCCCGCTCGATCGTCGCTCAAGTCAACTAGCTCCTGGTCCCGCCCAGACATGAATCGTCCTCTCCCTTCCCGGACGGGCTCGGCGGAGCCTCTCGATCATGACGGCCGCCATCGAAACTGGAGCCACGGGCCCAGGCATGGCAACGAGCATGGCGAGCAGGGCGAACAAAACATGCACAGGCCAAGGTGGGCACGACAAGAAAAATCCAATTTACGCGTGAGCGATTCTGTCGCGTCACCCTGCTGCAAGCTCTTAATTAGTCTGAACCTTGCAAGAGCATGGGAGCTAGCTCCAATTCCACAGTCCTGGCGTCTCATCCAATCCAACAAGACGAGACCTGTCTCTGCCCACATTGTTCAACAATGACCGGTACCCGGGGGCTCAACAACTCCCACCTGGTCAGTCCTGTTGCCTGGTCGCTTCGGGTCAGATCAGGTTGGAGTGGTCTCGGACTCAGAGCCGACTATCTCATAACGAGACCGACGTCGAGGGGCCCATGTGCGCTCCGACCGACAGAGGCGCCTCTTTTGTCCCCGGGGGCCCGTCAAGGATTGGGACTTGAAGTACATAGTCTATGTCATCACGAGATACAGCTCGCTGCTGTCGGTGATAGGGGTCGGGCACGTCGACGTCGTTTGATGGAGCTCCTGTTATCCCGACCGACACTTCCGGCCCTTTATGCCCGGCTGCCCGCCCTTTGGCATCGAGGCACGGTTGTGACTGGTCTTGCCTGCGTATCAGCTCTGCTCGGCTGCTCGGCTGCTTCAACACGGTTCGAGACGGCTCGCATCTGCCGCCACCCAAGGGGCAGTCCATGCTCGCCCTCTTAGTTGAGCATGACTAAATGTGCAGCACTGCACCGACGCCGATCCTAAGCACACAGCCTTTCTGGTGTTGCGCGGTCAAAGTCGGGCGACGAGACGGCTGCAACCTGACGCGGGAAGGAGGAATAAAGGACGATGCACTACAGCCACTCACCTCCCGAGCACCTGCTGCTGCAAGCGCTGCGAGCAATCACATCACACCCTTTCGTCTTCGGTCCAAGGCCGACAGGGCTGCCAACCTGGGCTGCCTGCTTCGGCCAGCGCCCCTGACTATGATATGAACTCGTCGGCAGCACGGATACGTGGGCCTGACAAGACCGCCGTCCGCTGGCTAATAAGGACACAAGTATCAGGCTTGCTGACCGGGTTTCTCCCATACCGCCTTTGAAAATAGGGAGGGGAAAAAAGCCCGAGCCCCTTGCCAGCGAGCTACATATGTGGGCGAGTATTGATGCCCTCAACCCTGCACCAGGCTCGCGCGCCCGGGGACGCATTTCAAATTATTGCCAGACCACTGCGGTTGCGCGCGCTGCGTCCAAAAAGAAAAGGGGGTCTCGTCAGATAGGTATCGATCATGCAGACTTCTCGTCGCACCACCACCACTATCAGACACAAGGGGACCGCGATGCCCGATTCCACACACATCCCACAAAGGCTGAACCCCGGCCATTGATTGTCTCTATGCTGCCCCACCCAGCCTGCCGCCCAGGCCGCTTCGAATCTCGCAAATAGCCAGCCAGAAATCCGTCCCGACTAGATGATATGCCCGCACCCCTGCCTCGCTTGGTGGTGTGTCACACGTTTGCATTTTTTGCGAAAACGGTTGCTTCGGGGCCTGTCTGAGGGGGATGGCCGTCGGGATGCAGGAGGCACCAATCAGAGACAAGTTGTACGATTTGGTAGTGCATTTTTCCGCAAGCCTTGCGCAAGCTCTCACGGAGCGTCCATTCAGCAGGGAATGATGCCTGGTGCAGCATAACGCGGCGTCAAGCCAAATTCCTCTTGCGTCTTTCCTGGTCTGATGTGAGCAGTCTGAGAGCGCCCAGATGATTGCGACTAGGCCCAGCTGGCTAGTTCTGCGCCCAAGTCGAACATCGATCCTGTCACCTAGCAGTCGCCAACCGAGCCAACCAAACGGCTAGACGCCCAGGCCTGTAACCGGGGCCTGACAAGCAGACCAGCTGGAGTTGGAGCCACGCTGCTTTCCACTGCCATTAATAACTCGGCAGCTTCAGCAGCACGCAGGTGGCGCGAGCCAATGTCGGACGCCCTGGCAGACCAACCGGTTATCCAGGCATGGTACATGTGCTTGCGCGTGGCGAAGGCGAAGCAGGAGAATCAAAGCAAGACGAGTGAGCTCACGAAGCCGGGCTCCAGCCGCAACGCAGTCAACTCCGATCGCCAGTGCCCATGGAGCGAGCTGTTCGGCGTTGCGGTTGCGTTGCGTCGCGTTGCGTGGCGACACAGCGTCACAGCCTGTCTCGATTGACGGAGCCCCTTTGGGTCGCATCGGCACCGCAAGAGCGCGCAACACTCAGCACTGCGCCGGTTCTTTTCGGTATCTTACGCCGAAAAAGGGCAAGGCTGGCTACCAAGTCTCAAACAAACCTTTTGGCTCCCCGGGGAGGGGGGGGGCATACGGAGATGTGACACGAGAGACCATGTCATCTCTTTTCCTCAGACTGTCAGAGGTGATCCTGTCGCCTGTGCCCTTTCCTTGAAACCCCGACGGACCAATATGGGGTGCATTCAGCCTCGTCACTGTGGCCTCGATGCGCCGTGTTGGGCGCTCCGAAATTTCGTGCCCACTAGCACGTTTCTTTGGGGGGGTCAGATGCCTCGGCGGGATTGCCGTTAGAGACGCTCCCCATCCCAGAATGTGAACCCTGCAGCATCGTGACTTGACTGCATCCGTTCCCACAGTAGCGGTCATTGAATGGTGCATTTCTGATATGAGTGATGCGTGGATGATGGCTGATGGAACAGGGCCAAAACGCGCACTCTCGGATACGCAATCTAGCAGCGGCGCCGGCATTCGATAGCCCTTTCATCCGATCAACACCCCTTGGATCCATTCCCCATTCCACCTCCTCGCGGCTGGGGATTGAAGATATGGACCCGGTCCCGCGCGGTGGTGGTGAGGGTTCTCTGGATGTGGAACGCAGCAGGATCCAGGCTTTGGCCCGGCAGACATCGCCATCCCTCTTGATCCTTGCCCTGCTGGTCATGTCTCCTTGCCTTGGTCACGGTCTCCCTTCAACCCCTGAGCCATGCCGAAACCTACAGATCCGTATTAGATCCCCCCCTCATACGAGACCCAGCCACGTGCCGACTCCGATGAGGTCGGAAAAGAGGATGCGCCTATAGGAACGAGATGACGAACGTCAGAAGGAGATGGGAGACGTCAGGGCAACGGGCTTAGATTCCTGGACGACCGTGGCTCCGTCGGCCTACATGTCCAAAGTTGGAATTCCAGCTTGGGATCGTCCAGCAACCAACGACGGGGTCGTTTCCCACGCCTGCGCAACCCGACCCACACCCGCAGGCTTGCTGACCACTTTCTATTCAGGACGGCCTCCAGGAACGGGCACAGCCCGCGCTAACAGAGGCGACAACGGGCGCGGGTCTGCCGACAAAGTTTCACCTGTTTCCACGGGAAAGACAGCCTGATGAAGCAGGAGAAAGCAGAGGCCGCTAAGCTAAAGGTTGAGGCCCGTCCCACAGCAAAACGACCCGCCAACAATCGGTACCACGGCCGGGGTAAAATACGACAAACCCAACAGAGTACCCTTTTTTTTCTCTTTCTCTTTATTGTGCCCCTCCCCCACCCAGGCTTTGGCCTTGTCTAGAGTCGGCATCGCACTGTCTTTGCGCCCTCCCTTGTCCACGCATTTTTGATGCTGTGCATCCTTGTTCAATTATGTATATCCAACGAAACGCATTCGGCAGAGTCAACCTGGCTGGCCCTTCCGTGGTCTCCAATGAGCCTGGGGTCTGGAAGTTTGATTCTGATTGAAGTAGGGTTGGTGTGGATGGATGGGTACAGACTTCCTTTCTTTACTTTTTTTGAGAACCGCATACTGTGTAAGAGCCAGTCGAACAGGTGTACCCAAGTATCCCTGGCAAACTTGACGCCATTCCGCCGGGCATATTGGGGACAATGACAGGTCAATGTCTGACTGCCTGGACAACGATAGTTGCCCTGCAGTCAGTCACTCAGACCACACTCATCACTGAGCCCAGTCAGTGGGTACTATGCCGAATCAGATGCCCATGTGCCACAAAGAATCTTGGGTAGCGTTCGTCAATACTGACCTTTCTGCCCATTGCCATGATCTTCGTCAATCAATCAGCCTATTGCCGTAGGTTTCTGGATCAGACAGCGTCCATTGGCTTGAGATCCATGGGATCGCCCGGTGGGCACAGTGTCAACCACTCGATCCGGACCTCTCCTCGGCTTGCACCGTCGAAGTCAGCTCGGTCCACCGTCTCCTCTCCTCCCCTCCCCTCCCCTGCCCCCCTTCTGACACCTCCAGGTTCCTCGGCCAAACTATGTATGTGTGTATGTGTGCAGTTTGTACGTACTCACCCGCATGGGTATTGCACCGTAGCCTGTCCTGTGCTGTCCCGAGGTCTATAGTCGTCTGTCCCGTTCAATGTACATGTGCAGGCGACAGGACGACATGTGGTGACTGCCAAGGAGAACCCCAGCGGCACAAGCACACGGGATCGGTTGTCCCTTGTCCTGAAAAGACCAATCCGTTCCATATAAACCATGTACTGTGCATATGTATTGAGGCTTGCAACCGGCCCGAGAAGGCTGGACAGTTGTCCTGCCCCGTCCTGCCCTGTCCCTACGGCATCCGGGTAGGTTGAGACCTGGCGGCACACGAAAGCAGCAGGGCGAATGAATGAGGCGCCCACTTCCAAGTGGAGGAAGGCAGTCAAAGTGACAATCGCAGCATCAGCATCAGCACCAAACCAGCACAAGCACCCGGGACCAGCAACGGCACCGCCAGCAGCAGCAGCTGGACGACTGCATGCAGGCATGGCCGGGAAGGGGAAGCGATGTCTCTTGGTTGTCTGTCTGGTCTGTTGTGCTTGCCCGTTCGTTTCGTAGCTCGTTCTTTCTCTCCCTCCACTCCACTCCCACCCCCACCCCCCGGCACATGCAGGGGAGGGGTCGCAGGCCAGAGGGAGCGAGAGAGGAAAAAAGAGGGAAACCACAGCAGCAGAAAGGGCCACTGCCACTGCCCACCGATCCCGATCACCACCCTGTCGGAGCGCCAGAGTCAAAGCGGACAGGGCAGCAGGGACATTGTGGAGGAGGCACAGAGGGCGACCGGAGGGGGTCCGGCCTGGGCAGGGCCCCAGAAAAAGGTACTTGGCGCAAACGTAGGTCAGAGTACGTACTTACACATCCGTCCAGCCCAACCCAATCCAATCCAGGCCGTGCCTCGTTCCTTCCTTTCCACATCCACATTCCCTGTCGAACTGGAACTGGTTCTGGAACTGGCACCACACTTGACAGAGAGTGAAGAATGAAGCAAATATACGAACTAATGTGTACGGTAATGGCTAATCTCTCTTTTAATCTTTCGAGCTGCTTCAATTGTGACGCTTCCCTTCGTCTTTCCCTCCTCTAGTGACAAGACTGCAGAGCTGTCGTCGAGCTAGCCCTTTTCCCTCCCCATCCCAGCTCTAACCTACCTGCTCGCCATCCACCATCACCATCCATCCACTCTTGACTTCGTGTTGAAGTCCAGCTTCTCGCCCGCCTCCACCGCACTTCGTGTCTGGCCCGTCCAGGCCTTTTCTTTGCTGTCCTCCCGAACCTACTGTGGCTCTAGTCGAGCTGCTGCAGGGCTCGCCATTCATTGAAGACCAAGCTCTCGTCCGCCAGGGCAGACCGACATCCCGAACCTCACTCCACTCGAACGAAGCCCTCCTCGAACCAAGGAGGGTTCTTGAGCGTGTAGCTCGATCGATTCAACGGTCTGATCCAGCAAATATTACACACAGACAGACACCAAGGCTCTCGGGAAGCGGACGGCTTCTCGTGGTGGGGCTTTACGGAAGTTGGTGAAAACGGTCACCCGGTCATCTGGTGCTGCTGGCTCCCACCCGAGACCCAGACCAACTACTCTGTCACTGTCTCCAGAAAGTGCAAACCGTGAACAGCCCCGTGGGGATGTCAGTGGCTACCTCTGACTGGGCATTGACTCAAAGTGAACAATAGGAAGCGGTGCAGAGAAACTTTGGACTTCGGTCCACTAGTGAATAGGCCGCCAGACCGTGTCGACGCTACCCTCGAATAACCAACCGCGATCGATAAGACAATACGACCGGGAAACACACGAGTTTTTGACAATGGTCGATCGACTCGGAAACTTCTATACTACCTAAACCACCGCACCCTTCAAGCCATCAAGGCCCCTTGAAAACCAAACGAGCCATTTCACCCAATTTTAATGACCTCTTTTTTGCACACAAATCCATGTCTTCGACTTTGACTGCGACCATTTTAAACAACGGCTTCCGTTCCTCCCCTCCCCGATCTTCGAGTTGCCAGAAGCGAACACCACTTTCTTCACACCGATTTGCAGGCAAGGTTGCTCATCGCGCGACGAGCAGCCTCAGAACGCACCCTGGTTACAAAATGAGTGCCATTTACCATGGACCTCAGGCGGTAGCATATGAAAGCCGTCTGCCAGCCCACGAGCATCACACGCTGGCCCAGATTGAGAGATCTCGGCCTTATGTACCAGAGGCCCACAACGGCATGGAGAACTACGAGAGACATCCTGCACAGAGTCACTTCCAGCAGTATCAACCACAGGTTCCTCCACAAGCACGACATCTGGTTAATTCGGCATCACACCCTGGATCGAGACTCCCAACCCGACCTTCGACACCGAATTCGACCCATTCCAGTCACCCAGCCTCGGGTACAAATTCTGCGAATGGGGATGTCCAGTCTATGGTCCTTCACAGCTTGCAGGTACCCGCTTGCATAAGCCCAAAAGGAGGAAACTTGGCAGATTTTGCTGCGCAGGTAAACCTGGCCCAAAACCTGGCCCCGAGACCAGCCCTGATAGCTAACTTACCGTTTTAGTTGACGTGTCTATTCTGGTTCGAGTCGCCCAAGATATTGGAAGCTGCTGAGACAATCCGATCTACCCCCAAGGAAACACCGTTGCCACATCTGGCTAAAACTGCCTTCCCAGCTGAGGCTTTCAAGAAATGGGTTCAAACAGTCCTGTCCACCACGCAAGTCACACAAAATGTGATACTGCTGGCTTTGATGTTTGTTTACCGGCTGAAGATGACAAACCCATCTGTGAGAGGGCGACCTGGGAGTGAGTATAGGCTGCTGACTGTGGCATTAATGTTGGGCAACAAATGTAAGTGAAACAGTCAAGGCTGGCTATACTGAATCGATGGGTTTTGGCAGCTGCTGACTTGGTCAATAGTCTTGGACGATAACACGTACACCAACAAAACCTGGGCCGAGGTGTCGGGCATCTCTGTGCAGGAAATCCACGTTATGGAGGTCGAGTTTTTGAGCAACATGAGATATGCTTTGCTTGCATCGAAGGAACAGTGGGAGGAGTGGCTCGACAAGCTGGGTGCCTATTTCGAGTTCTGGGCGCGCGTGACCAGGCCGGCATCTCCTGCAATGATACCACCATCGCCGACACTCTTCATCCCGTCACCCACAATTGGGAAGGGCTACTCCCCTCTGCCGTCTCCGACAAGTTCTCTCCAGGCCACGCAAGCCCTCTTCACAACGAGGTCTCCCAAGTATTCGCCCCCTACCCTCTCGTCGAATCACAACACGGGGTACCCCCAGCCTCTTTTCATGTCGAGCAGCAACGGGAACAATGTTTCGCCCCTGGCCAACAGGCCCGACCTCGGCAACAACAGGAAGAGGTCCTGGGACGAGGAGGCTGTCGATCCTCCAGCGAAGCGTGCTTACAGGGCACCTCAGTTGACAGGCCCCTCAATGTCATCTTCGAACCCGAACACAAAGCCGCCTCCGGACCCTCGACGATTACCCATTCCAAACCTGACTCTGAACACAGCACATCACGCGCCACCGGTGACTCAGTCTCAGTACCCGCCTGCGGCATACTCGATGCCACAGACCGTCACGCTTTCCTTGCCTCCCCTGGAGCCTGGAATGCGAGCCATGTCGACAGTCTACGCGCCCCCGACGACTTCTTGGGCGCCCCCGAACAGTGGCTCGTCACAAACGAACATGCCCTCCGCCCCAATTCTGACCACGCCGACCTCGCATTATCCTCCCACCTCGAACGCAACGTATGGCACTCCCACGAAGCGCCTCAGTCCGATCAGCTCCCTTGGCACCGCGAACTACACTGGATCTTCTCCGCTGCACGAGCAGTACCCTCACAATGGTTTCGCAACCCCGATTTCCCACTCTCCGTCTGTCTACCTGCAGCAGCGTGACAGTCCTTACCGACCCATCCGGCACGTCCACACTCTTCTGAACCCGCCACCGTCTTCTAGCCTGCAGGGCTACCATCTACCAGCAATTGCACCGAGCCAGATGCACTACCAGCCAATTGGCAGGAGGGACGATTATCGTACTGGAATTGTGCCCGAGTACCGAAACCAGGCTGCTTACGCTGCTAACCCACGGAACCAGGGCATGACGCCTGTGCCATCCGTGCCTAGCCAGCAGCGATATCCGAATCTGGTTAATTAGAAGTACACCGGATCTCGCGATTTGAGGCAGCTAAGCTACTGGAAGCCATGGGCCCCATGGGAGACCATTGGTGGCCGGCCTTCGTGGACACCTTATTATGGTCCCGCACCTTAGTGAGTTGGCTTGTAATTTTACACGATCACATAATGATCAAGACTTTACGCATCCGCATCCGCATGGATCAGGCGTTATATGGAAGGGAACAATGCGCAGCAGCAAAACTTGCATCGGAAGCGCAGCGCGTGGGAATAGCGCCCGCATGAGCAGCATAGCATTGTGAGCTTTGCAAACGATCTTTATCCGAGTACCACGGCTGGATCAGTTCATGATGGCTCAATGAAAGGATGAAGAAAAAGGATCATTTTGCATTTAGGGACACGAGCCCTCAGATAGAATCTCACTCAGCCCTCACGAAAGTTGGGCTGGTGCAGTCTACATCAAGGCTGGACCCTAATGAAAGGGAAATACAATATTATTCAGCCAAAATTGCATGGCCGTCCCTCCCTCGAGTTTATTGTATGATGTCTTTCCTCGAATAAGCCGAAAGTTGTCATGCACGCTGAAGACAAGTGGTGTGTATGACCAGGTATAGACTGGTTGTAAACGCTGACTACTCATCTGCCAACACTCCCAGTCCAACGCCTTCGCTCTGCAGTCTCCTGAGCCTCCTGCAACACCACGTCCACTGATCGGCTACCCAACCCAATGCCACCAATACATCAGGCCCCTGATGCAGAACAGGGCTCTCGCGCCTGTTATGCCCCTGGTCGATACCTATTTTGCGATTCTGGACACACAACTGGGTAACTAGATGTTAGTCACGAAGACCAATGCAATTTATCCCGGTCTGCGCCTTCAACCCTTCTTATCAAAGCCCAGTTTGCTCCCTTGTTCACTACATCCAGTTGTTTGACATGAAATGATCAGCTTGATATTGCGTGGAACCATTTTGATGGTATAGTACTCTGGTTACTGATCTGAAAGACAAAGGTGACTTGAGAATGTGAACGTTTGATGTGCCAGGAATTACAACTCAAGTTTCTTCATTCTGACCCCGGGTAGGCCCCCAACAACTGCAGTCATGCTTCATGCGCATTGAACCTTTCAATACTCTCATGTGCGATTATTTGCCACATCAGATCATCATATAGATCACCATTTGACGTCCCTTACCTGCGGTTCCGTTCCTGTCGCCGTCTTACACAGGCCGTCGACTTCTCACCCGACCAGCGACTTTTTCTTTTTGTCGGTGTCAGCGCAAGAGACACGCCACTTTCGATGTATTGATTTTGTGCGTTTCCCGAGACATGTGGCTTCTGAAATGGCATGGGAGAGGCCCCGAGTCTTTGCGCTTGCTTTTGCCGGTGCTTCTGAGACCTGTCAGCTGTCAAAGTCCGCCTGAGACAACTGATTCTTTTCTCGAGGAGCTATTTAGCGCGAGACCCTTGACTGTCATCGGCAAGTGCTGAAATCGAAGATCCTGGTGGCTTGCATTCAAGACGATGGAGAGCATTTGGATGTCTTAGGTTCCTACCCTGGTATATCCCACTTCTCCAATGACACAACCGACTGACAAGAATGGAGTAAGTATGAAGGGAACGGCAAAGCACAGATCACAGTTGCCTTGAATACTTAACAGGAAATGAGGCCATGAAAAGCCTGCCGAGAGTGATGTTCGCCCCTATGAGGACGCTATGCACAATTCCTATCACAGCTATGTTGGTGCTGAGTAACTCAAGACCTGTGGATTCTGGTCCGGATCAAACGAACGCATCTAAGGAAAAGACATCTTAATTGAACAAGCCTGTAGAAATTGTATGTTATCTTAGATATGTTGAAATGTTCCCAGTCCGTGAGCGGCTGCTTAAAACCGGACTCATATCTTATCCTTGTACCTAGTTCATACATGTGTAGATGCTAATAACTTGGCTTATTGTATCAAGGCAAGGATTTCGGAATGCGAACCAGCAGGAGGCCTCAAGCCCTCGTGATATGTACAACTCCTCTTATAAACTGAGAGCCATGAGGAAGTTCTTCAGCAGCAGCAGCAGCAGCAGCCGGCACAATATTGTCTGTCATCAGGGTTCATGTCTCCCCAGCTGTAAGAAGTCAACCGTCGGCGAAGCTTGAGACTGTGCACCATTCCCCAATAACGGTTCCTCTGCTGAACCCTCCTGGTTTTCTTCAAGCTGCAGACTGTCCAAGAAATCTGGCCTCCACTGTCCATACCATTTACTCAGGTCTGCGATAAAGGTCAGAACGCACAACGCACTGCTCACAGAGTACAATTAGTCATCCGATGCCAATATACTTCAAATGGCGGTGATCAGTGGAGGAGGAGGGATCTCTTACGCAGCAATAGCGGCCATGACGGCTGCGAACTCGTATGAGGAGAGAACATCATAAATCTTAGCCGCGCCGGAGTAGTTGACAGCCAGAGCCAGATCACCAACGCAGAAGAAGGACAGAATACAAAAGCCCCCGAGCATGACCACCTGTCGTCTATGGTATAGCTGACGAGGGGACTGGAGCGCAGTGACCTGGTTCAGCGTCGCAAGCGACCCGTAAAGACCAAAGTTGAAAAGTGCCCCCGCTATGCCTTGGAATTCTGTATTAGCGTCTTCTCGAACAGCAAAGCGATTGTGTGGTGGATGTCGACTCACAAAAGGAATTGTAGCCCAGGGCAGTATCGCTGCCTTCTCGAACGGAGCATCAAAGCCCTTGTAGCCGAAAATGAAGAAAAAAACTCCAGTCAGAGCTAGGCCAACATGGCTGAGCGCGGCAGAAATGTGTGCACCCGCCCACTTGGTGTCGTCCAGCATTTTCACTATCCAGTGGTGACGATGTTCTTGTCGAGGTGTGAGGGATTAGCTCGATTGCATGAAGAAGCCCGGAATGAACAGGGAACAACGCGCTTGTGGGAGGATCAGGCTAGATATATAGCTAAAGAGCTCGGAATGCTACTGTGGGTAGCTCAAGGCGGCTCGAGCTGGCTGTGCATTCGTTAGCGCTTACGACGTACAACCACCACTGTTGTACCAAGGCGAACTTTCCTGCTTTCGCATCATCGGAATCAGGTTGTGGCCTGACCAGAGGGTATTCAAGTTAGCCTGACACTTTTTACACAACAGCTCGCCAAGTGCCCAGGCTCAACCGGTCACTTGCCATTTCCCAGAGTGGGAGGACCTGCACTTTCGTGGCTTCACGCAGATCATATGTACCTTGGTCCTCATGAGCCAATCTCAGAACACGCTCGACGGGCAGCCTGGCATTCCGCCAAGGGTCGGTTTCTCTCGGATACAAGAAGGCCTCGATCATCAGCCCAAGTGCGGCGGGTGCAAAAGAATCGAGACTCTGATACAATACTGGACCACCAGTCAAAACTCGAGGAGAGATGGCCGAGGAACAATAGCTCAGTCCAGGCCAGAGCTGATCCATAACAGCTACGAGGAATTGGATTTCTGTTCACAACGATGCATTACCTGTCGTGTCATCCGTCGAGGGCTGCTGCTGAACCAACCGATGACAAAAGAAGTTGCCAGCCTCGGGATATATCCACATCAGGTATGGGCGACGATGGTAGGAGATGGGGTGGATGCTATGACGCTTGATATCAGTCTACACGCCAATCTCAACTCCCCGGAGAGTACTTTTACATCAAACATAACCTTCTGTGCCAAAGGGGAACACCTCCGGCGGAGGTATCACTTGCAACAAGAGCAGACACAAAAGCTGTCTATGGCCAAGTGAGAACCTGGGCAGAAGCCTGCCGCCGCGGCCACCCGGAGTGTGGAAACCTCAATTGGTCCACCAGCAACCCAACGCGTCTTCTGCACATCACATCTCCCGCCGAAGTCCAGCTGGTCGATGCCCGACAGGAAATGGGGCTCGTCAGGTACACCGCGCTGAGTTACTGCTGGGGCAGCCCCGACGACGAGCAGATTCAGCGGGGCAGGACTACAGACGGCAACTTTGCCTCCCGACACAAGCAGCCCTTCCCCGTTGCAGAGCTGCCAGCCACGATCCGAGATGCAATCACCATGACGCGGGGCTGCGGCCTCGAATATATCTGGGTGGACTCGGTCTGTATCATCCAGGAAAACGTGGACGACTGGTGCACAGAGGCGAATCGCATGCATGAGGTGTATGCCAATGCCTACTTCACTATCTGTGCGGCTTCGGTCGACAGTGCCTCGGCGGGGCTTTTTCACACGCGACAGGCGTGGAAGTACAGTTCCGAGCCTTGTAAGCTGGCAACGCAGCGAATATCACTCCGCAGCTCGTCGTTCAAGGAGCTGGTCGATGGCTCAACTTGGTCGAGCCGGGCCTGGACCTTGCAGGAGGAGTACCTGTAGCCCAGGATAATGTACTGGACGCCTCAGAGAATGTACTGGTCGTGTTCCAGATGCTTCATAAACGAAGGAGAACCATCGGGCACCCCTGGCCCTCCTGCCGTCCCTCTTCTCTCTCAGTCCTCCTTCCTGGTTGCGTCCCGATCTGGCCAAGACTTGCATGAGAGATGGTATGACCTGGTTGAGTCATTTACGAGGAGAAACCTGACCAACCCGGACGATAAGTTTCCAGCGATATCTGGGATCGCCATGAGATATCGCCGCTGCCGGCCGAACGATGAATATCTGGCTGGATTGTGGCGAGACACATTTGCTAGAGATCTAGCTTGGAGGACGCCGGTGTACCTGTTTGAAGTCCAGAAATCACTCCACGACGCCAAGACCGCCCCGTCCTGGTCATGGGCGTCTTTACCTGGCGGACATCCAGCCATTATGAGCCGTCACTGTGAGAGCGATGACAAAGACCAAGGCAGGTCTGTATTTGTGAGCCCCGATCCGAACATTTAGAGGAAGGGCCCATGGCCGATTTAGCAACCAAGGGTGTCCAGGTGGCAGGGCGTATGAGGCCGCTCTTGAGTGACCACTCACAGAGACAAGACTGGTCGGACGTCAGTATACCATGCGCAGACGGACAAGAGAAATTCTCCTTCAAAAGCTATGTTGACGACGACACGCACTGTATCGATCTGAGCCGCGGACGTATTCTGGGCTATGAGGCCCACAGGGAAGAGACGGTAGGACATATCGATTACCTCGCTGACGCGGATAGGCTATATCGAGGTGTTGCCGATGTCGAATGTCTCGAAATAGGAAATTCAGTGATGCTGCTACTTGAGCGATGCGAAGGCAACGATGATGATGCAGAGCAATTGGAAAGCTACCGGCGGGTTGGCGTGTCCTGGAGGTTTAGAGGCGATTTCTTTGAAGGAAAAGCACGGATGAGAATACGACTTGTGTAGCAAGAGCTCAAAACTGGTAGTCTCAGCATACGATTTAGGTTTTAGGAGCCATGATACGAGGCTTTGTAGACGTATAATGCACACAAAGAGTTCACTGCTTCATCACCCAACAATGCGAACCATCGCCAGTGTTCCAGACTCATCCCGAATGACGAATCTCCTCTAGGATAGAGGTAACATTGCCATAGCCACTACCATGGAAGCGGATCACGAATCCCCCAACCGCATGAGACATTCATCGAATCAGTATTTCCAGGGAAGAAATGCTAAATTGTGAACTCGGCTGAAGGCCCGGCGAGTTTGTGGGGGCCTGGCCGAACAGAATGCATTGCTGCTACCGAAAAAGGGAAAGGAGAAGGCCAAGATGGCTGCCATTTAGGCTCTAAATACTCCGTGGAGTGGCTAGTGACTCGAAGGGCCAGTTAATGCCATTCTCGCCTGAACCACAGATGTCCATTGCGTCGATGTGAGCCACCTCTGTTCTGTAGAACTCGCAACTCTAGATACACATTAACCCATGACAACTTGCGAGTTGTAGTTACGCGCCAGCTCGTGTTTCTGCTTGGCGAAAATTCCTGAGCTCGTTCTTGACGGCTAGCTTGTCTAAGCCCATCTTCAGAGCCTCGCTGCTCATAATGTTACTGCCGTGTCTCGTAATTGTGTTGTATAAGGGCTGTGGCGACTGGATCTGATGTAAATGTGCTATGTAATGGGAATGTACCTTCTTGGGGGCTTATTGGGGGGCTGGGTTAAAATGCTCATATTCCCCCTGCACTGGAGGGTCTTACACCGTTGCTAAATCATGCACGCCACAGCTTCGCAGAGATCATCACAGCTCTGTCTACGTTGTGTACCCTCGGCTCATTTTCTTCCAGCAGGCTAGAGACAGATAGTCCGACAGCCAAAAGCACGTTTACCCCTCCCAGGACAGCCTGGTCTTGTTCCCTCACTGATGATCACCTCAAATCTGTGTCAATGCTGATATTCTCACCTCACAACTTTCAGAGGCCCCCTCAGGACACCTCGGTCCAATTCAGAACGGCCTGAACCATGCTAAGGGACAGCACAAGTTCGCAGCCCGTTCCACCAGGGTGGCATACATCTTTGAAGGTTTTTGCCACGCAGAATGCTTGGATTTCCTCCACCACTAAAAAATATCCAAGTTGCCATATTTACATTCACGAATCAAAACCCCACATCCGCCTCGACGACCCAAGATCCTGATTTGAGATGATGACAGATAGATGACTTGTCATCCCACAAGGCTTTTAGGTACCAACGCCTCGCGTCGTTGCCTGGCATTGCCCCTAGACCCCATGCCGGAACGCCGGCTATCAGACACATTCTCTTGCCCTTCATCCCCTTTCCAACCACCTTTTCATATACCAGAACGCCCATAATGCAAATTGCCTCGTGGCCTGACCCAGCCTATGTATATCTCCGCTTAATGTACTGAATATTGGAAGAGTCGGCTTGTATTTCCCCATCTTGAAACGAGCCGTGGCTGACGATTGAAAGAAAACAGAAACCGGAGCGTCGATGTCTCTTTCTCCCTTGTGAGGCCATCACGTCTTATCGCCGCGCTGATCCTTCGAATGAACGACTCTTCCTCGAAGGGCATCCTGAGTTGTCGCTATAGCTCGACTTCCGTTTGCCGGAGCCAGGTCTCTGCGACTCAAACAAGCGTCCAGCTGAGCTCTCAACTGCCTTGAACTCCACGTCTCTCCCATTCCGGAAGTTATTAAAAAAATCTTGCCATTTCAACCCCCGGATTCGGCCCTGAAAAAGATAGTGTGGCGGTAGCAGGCTGTGGGCTGCAATATGTTACAGGGAGAGGGCGAAGCTCTACACTGCGGGAATCCTCGAAAGAATGAGCTGGAAGATCATCGGTCCGGTCGATGACAGACGAGTCGGCTGAGCTAGCCTCCTCAGGCCCGAGAGCTCGCGTCTGATTTTGGATAGGAAGGCCGTGGTCAACACCGACCAACACGTCGAAACGAAAGCCTGCCTGACTGGCAACTGCCTCTTTAACCACGTTGAAGCAGGTGTGCTGCACACTTTGATCCTCGTTCCCATTTATAGCCATGCTCTTCCAACGGAGAATGACGTCGTTCCCCTCCCACTTGATCTCATTCTGCTCCAGTGTCCTGTGCCTCCTAATTTCTACAAGTTGAAAACGTGTTCAAGGGCAAATTCTGCAAAGAATACTCAAAATCATGGACGGATACGCCAGAGTTGCGCACTTAATGTCCAAGTATGAGGAATTCGCCATTCTGAAGTGATTCAAGGCTCTCAACTATCAGAGTCTACTCTACCGTCAAGCCGAAATAACCTATCTCCAAGAGGATCTCGAAAAGCTAGCGGATAGGGATGCCACCGATCCAGCGCGACAATTTTATACAAAGGATTGGTGGGCTTTGGCCCACACGGAAACGAAGAAGGAAGGGGGTGAACAATGGCGCAAGGTCCAGCAGATTAGGAAAAAGCTTGATGATTACAGTACAAGATACAGAAGTTCTAGTCATCTTGGAGTTTTGCTGATAAGAGAATGCTAAATGACCAACTCCTCAAGCTCGTCACACTTGCGAAGCTCGACCGGCCGGCTTCATCTGACGTGAGGTTCCTCAAAGATTGGTTTGAAAGACGAGACATGGGCTTCTTCCCCATTTGGGGCTTGGATAAACAGTCATGGGAGGACGAGGACGATTTGGTTGCTATTAAGCCTCGATTGCTCCAAGACCCGGTCACACGTTTCTTTGAATCCCTGATCTCCTTATTTCACCGATTACTTGGAGAAAAGCTAAAGGTCAGAGACGATTACGGTTGAGTGCCCCCTTGAGGATGATTATGAAATACTGATACGCAAGCACGAGTTAGGACCCCGAAAGCCCTGAGCTCGGCGATTCGATTTATCATTACAAGAAATCGCTTCTCTTCGGCGCGGCCGATATCTTCACCACAGTGGTCGCATCATTGCTCCCACTGTTGTCTTTCATAGTACTGTTCTTCGTGTCATCACACTCGCTGAAATTGATCATAATCACGTTGTTCTCGGCGTCTTTTTCCCTTGCACTTGCTCTGATGACGAACGCACGACGTATCGAGATTTTCGCAGCTACAGCGGCGTAGGTCATGCCCACTATTTTTCACTGCCGGTCATATTGAGCCTCCACAATGGACCAGAGAATACAGTTCACAGTATGCAGGCTGCTGACCAGATTTTATCACAGATTTGCGGCGGTGAATGTGGTATTTTTAACAAGCGGCACAACGGCTTTGTGAACCCGAGGCAGTTGCACTGAAAATGAAAAGTATTTAGTCACCAGGAGTTTCTTCTCATTTGAAATATACGAAAGCTTTCCAATTGACCTTACTGGCTGTCGGCAGAGCTGCACCCATCCAGATCGAAATGTACTTGAGTACGTGCATGTACTGCAATATTTGCGGTGAGGCAGCTCCTGGCAGTGAGGAGCCGCTGCATGTATATAAGCGCGTTGACTCCCCGCAACTGCTCTGCCCTTTTGACATGTACAACGTTATCAGGCTCTGACTTATTGCCAAGTTCCAATTGAACGACTCCTACACAATACAATGAATCAGTGTCTGCATCCCTTGTTATTATGTATCGCGGATTTGGTTCCTAGGTATCCCAGCGCCAATCAAGAGAATCCCGATGACTCTACGCGTTTCCCACTCCACTCCTCCTTCGAGGAGCTCGAACAGGCGGCGGAACGTGGATGTGAGCTTTGTGGGTCAATAGTGAATAATTTCAAATCAGTTGACGGGCGAGACGCCGACTCCTGGGAATGGCCGAAAGGGCTGCTCGAGAAGCAAGGCGATGGAATCATCTCCGTACATCATCTGGTCAAACGGCTTCCAGACACGACTGACACGAAAGTACGGATGTATATTGGTACCAGTGGTATATACGGCGCTGGCACTAGCGGGGAACCCCCGGTGCTCGATATCTTGATGGTCCACGTGGGCCCTCATTTTAAGCACCACAGAATATTACCCACGCTTAAGCTGAAGTTGAGGACCCGCCATCGCTTAGAAAGTGTGTCCATTTACCCTTCGTGGACGCTGGGAAGAGTTGCAGGACTGACCCTTTGTTTGCAGATCGAGTTATGCAGGTTGGAGATTATCGTGTCGGCAGTCTGCCTGTCGATCCTTGCACTGGATCAGAGAGAAACTTCAAGCTTGCCAGAAGGTGGCTGAGAGCCTGCAAACAAGACCACGACAAATGCTTGTCTGGACTTGTGCCCAATCTCCCAACCAGAGTTATCTATGTTGGCGACGACCCTGAGTATAAAGACGTCCGTCTGGAAGTGCCCCCGAAAGGCTCGAAGGCAGAATATGTCGCTCTCAGCCACTGTTGGGGAGGCAGCATTGACATTAAGCTTGTGGTGGAGATTTTGGAGAAATTCAAGAACGTCCTTCCTTTCAAAGATCTTGCTGCGAACTTTCAGGACGCCATCGAGGTGACGCGGAAGCTCGGGATCGACTATTTGTGGATCGACTCTCTGTGCATCATCCGGGACTCGGACTCCAACGCAGACTGGGAACGAGAAGCGAAAACGATGGCAACCGTCTATCGTGACTGTACACTCACTGTGTCAGCCATGTCGCCCAAGAAAAGCGAAGACGGTTTCCTGACGTATAGACCAGATGACGGCGGGGCCATCCATTGGGAGCCTTCTCGTGTGAAATCCCTGTTAGACCGTGATAACGATGTGCAGGCGAGGGTAGGGAGATTTGATCCAAGGCAAGAGGAGTCACTATGGGATTTGGAGGAAGATCCGGAGAAGAAAGGCCCTTTGGCTCGTCGAGGATGGACGCCGCAAGAAAACGTGTTGTCGCCACGACACTTATACTACGGCGCCAACATGATCCATTGGACCTGTCCATCTGCGCGTCTAAGCGCCAACGGAATGCGTGGGATGCACAAGCTTGATAAGCAGTACCCGGCGGCATCGGCTGTCATCTTTGGTGATATCCTGAGACAGCAGAACCAGCCTCCAGCTTATGGCGTTGAAGAGGTCCTCATGGATTACTATACTCTCGTCGACAACTACTCCGCGAGGAACCTGACGAAAGCCTCAGACAAATTTCCCGCATTCTCAGGCATCGCACAACGTCTCCAACCGGTACTTGGCGATTATTTGGCAGGCCTCTGGCGCCGTGACATCGTCCGCGGCCTGTGGTGGGTCAAAAATGTCGGCGGAGGCCCCGTCTCAGAATACCGAGCACCGTCTTGGTCTTGGGCTTCAGTCGACGGCCCCGTGTTATGTGCGACATGTTCGAAAGAAGAAGGACCCTTTGACATCCAGGTTTTGGATCATACCATTCACCTCGCTGACCCCAACAACCCCTTCGGCCAAGTCCGATGGGCCTCTCTGACCTTACGTGGGTGGACAAAGCGACTGATTCGTCCACTGAAGTACCGCGAAAATCCTAGCGAGGATGTAGACGACCTATTCGACGTCACAGCTGACGAGATCCAGTACCTGCAAGATGGAGTCGACCGTAAGAAACATGTGTGGTCCGAAACCCGCAGCGTGTTCTTGCCTGGTACCGATTCACGAGAACAAAATGACAATATCGCCGGGGAGGGCCACACGTCATGGATCAGGCTTGGGAGCTACTTCATCGTTTCTGGGAAGTATGTGGTACTCCTTCTTCGCGCAATTTCAGATGAAGAAGGGCCGCTGATGAGATTCTGGGGCCTTCTCGTGGAAAGCGTGCACGGGCTGCGCAACGAGGTCTTCAAACGAGTCGGTACACTTGAGGGTAGTGTATCAGCAGCAAGCTTGAATAATTGGCAACAGCGGACTGTCATTATTAGTTGAGCATTTTCTGTGGAAATAATGGCCAAAGAGCGCTGCTCAGCCTTGTTGGCTCTTGAACGCGGGCGCCAACGGCGGCCACCGGAGCAACTATTGTCAAGAGTTAGATGGGGAATAGTGGGTATCCTAGTAATTTATTTATTAGTTCTTAGAGATGAAGGGTCTCACTTGCATTTGTTTTCTATGCCTACTTTTATTCGACTGATTGGACAGGTGTATGTAAAGGCGAGAGCAGTAATTGTTGTCAACGTTCTGGCAACCATGTTGCACGGCAAATCTCAGCCTACCAAGGTCACTGACGAGGAGCAGCGGATTTACAGCTTGTTTCCTAAAGAGAGGAAACCAAGGGCGTACAGACTGAGACGGTGCAGCTATATAAGACTGTATTGCATCCCAGAAGGCGTCCTAGAAACTCTGACCCTTTGGAGCTATACGCTATAGTGCCGAGGCATCGGGAGATGTCCTACAGACGGCTAAAATGCGCTTGCCATGGTGTACGGATTAGCAACTCTCAACAATGGCTTGTGATCCTACAAACCTGTATCTCTTGGATTGGCCATGTATGACTCATTCTCATTAGAGCAATGGTCAATGGTATGTGTGGGCAGCACAACTATATAGACTACACTGTATTTCCAGAGTGTTCTAGAGTATTCCAGAATTTAGGCGATCTGAGACTATGGGATAGGGCGGTGTGCAAAGGTCTTAATAGGTAGTCTTTTGAGGGGCTGTTGGTTGCCAGGGCTACAAAACGTGAGATACCTAGTTAGCCAGCAACTAGTTGCTATAGGCTGGTGCTGTACCTGACTGGCTGCTATAGTATGACTCCAAGTAGTGGCATTTGAATTCCAATTCTTTGAATCAAGCTGTTTCTTAGTGGTGTCCCATGGATTACCTCCACTTTCCTAGGGTGTGTTGAAACAGCTGAGATCTTTCGACGGATGCCCACTTGGCTTGTCCTGCGAGCTTGGTCGACCTTGATGGCTTCGACCTTGATTGCTTGACAGACTGGCTTGGTCTAAAGCCTACAGCTTGTCAACAGTGCCAGCACAAGTAGACTGAATCACTACTCAACACTAAGACCACTAATACAAAATAGTGGCTTCTGACTCAACACTAGTGAAGATCATATAGATAGTGTCTCAAGCCTTATGTGTCAAAGGAACTGCAATTGCCTGTTGGTTACTCTGTCTCTTATCTGGAACTGACAGAATGCAAAGACCCTCTACCAGAATTCAGTATCTGATAGGAATGTTCTTGCTTGTATATGAACCGACACTGTGCAAATCACTTTGACCATGTCTTCTGCAGCATTCACTTTCATGCCTCATACAATTCCATTTCTTGGTGCTATGGCATATTACACCAGTAAATCGTAGTGCTCATTCAGGTGCCCGTTCATGTTGTTCATTCATGGTGCTAATCTGTAAGTGTGTTTACTGGTCTCTCAAGTTGTTGACTCATTGTGAATGTTCATCAGGGTGCCCATCAGCATTCTGGGGAGTATATAAAGGCCCGTCCTCTCCCACCTTCAAATCTCCCGAGGTCCTGGACTTCTACCTTTCATCTTCAAAACGAACCAAAATCTACCACACATGCACTACAACTGCTCTACAAACACCACCACTCAACAGCTACTTTACAACTACTCTTCAAACACTGCTCTCTCTACTATCCACACACTACTCTACAAGATACCTCCCTCTTCTCGCACTACTTTCTCATACACATCTCTGTCACACAAGACGTAAGTATCCTCCCTCTCCTCATACAAATAACCTTGATACTAACATACATCACAGTCTCAAAATGTGTCAGAAGATCAAGTCTGCGAAGCAGCTGTCTGAGCGCAGCCGAAAGGCCGCTCGCAGCAACGCAAACCAGAAAATCAACAAAAAAGCGGCGCGCCACCAAGCTTACATCCAAAACAAAAGCGTGCGTGACACATGGGTTGAGGACATGAACCTCCAATTTGCGGGGGCCATCAACGTCCCAGCCACAGAAGAGAAGGCTATCTCAATAGCCACCGAGGCATCCGAGGCAGCTTTTGACTCCTCGAATCTTTTCTTCTTCACACACGGCTCCAGTGTCCCCCACAAAAACACACAACCAAAAGAGGAAACATCACCCAAGCATGAGATGAAGAGATTGGCAGGCGCCGCCGTCATCTTCAAGCAACCCGCTACCGACAACACTAGCAGCTGGCGTGGCAGACAGTGGGGACTAGGACACTGCGAAACAACCAGCGGCGCTGAGGCTGGCTTCTTCGCTATCTCAAAGTGTCTGACCCTCGCTGCCGAGCACCTCCACCACGCCCAACCACAGGACACTGAGCCCACCGTCACAATCTTCGTGCACGACCAAGACGAGATCAACAAAATTAGCAGGGTCCGCTACATCGACTCCACAACAGAGTGCTCGGACGCGACGCCTGTCCTGCTCGACATCGTCAAGAAATCAAGAAAGCTTCGCGACAACTTCGGCGCCGCCATCGAGCTGTACTGCATCCCAAAGCACGCCGCCGTCAGGGGCAACCAGCTTGCCGAAGCAGCAGCCCGGAAGGCAGCCTCAGATCAAGATCTTCCAGCAGCTTCTGATTGAGCACAAAATCTCAAAGTCTCAATCACTCAGCCTCTGCATCAACATCACAAACATCACCAGCTTGCCTTCGCTGGAACAACCACCACCAAGGCAACAGGCAGAGGCATCAGCGTTTCTTTTTTTCCTCCCCAAATGTGGAGGTTTTTTTTTGTGGTACAAACTACCGTGGAACAACACAAAAGCCAGTGTGGTTTTGGATTTTTTCCCCAGAAATGGGGTTTTTTGCATGTTTTGGAAATTCTCAAATGAAGCGAGGACCAAGGGAGACTAAACAGAGAGAGATCGTGTGCTCAGACTTTTTAGCACACAAACCGAACTTAGAATGAATGAAGAGCATTCAAAAACCAAATGTCCCAGATGCCAAGTGCCATGCTATGCTACTTAGCCCCTAACTACTGTATCACGCCCTGTATATTTCTGTGTCGTCGTGGGAATATTACCGTCCGTGGAGCATCTAACACGCCCCAACGGGAAACAGGCCAGCACAAGTCACTGCGATCCAAATATAATCAAGGATTCCCTAGAAACAATAAGACTCATTTCCTCTTTCTTTCCCTGCAATAATTATTTCCTTATTTAAGCTTGAATGTTCTCACCTTCTCATCGCCATGCGGGAGCAGCATGAAGAAGCTCTTGGTCGTCATTAGCCCGACTCGGTAGCAGGACGAGCTCACAAGCAGCAGGTACACATCATCACCTAGTGTGACGAGATGGATAGCCTCATAACGGCCAGAATGAAGCCGCTTGAAGACCTTTGACGGTGTGAGCCCTTCCCTGCTCGGGTAGAGCTTGATGTCGCCGCCGCTCTGGAGCCTCAGCATATCGGAGTCTCGATCGAAGACCAGCGAGTTCCGCGGCAGAGCCACGGTGTCCAGGAATATCTCTTGGGGTCGCCGAAGTGCTAGATCATCAGCCCGGAAATCTAGGTCTGAAATCTGCGCAACGCGGCCATCCTCGAATTTTAACCTCACGGAGTCAAGGCCGGCTGCCGTCCCTGCCTTCAGGATGGCATCGTAGTAGGTCTTCGGCGGCCAAATCACCGGCCCAGCCCACCCCGCCCATGACCAGGACGGGAATTCCTGCCGTCTGCGTGGAATCGAACCGTGCACGGGCTTGTGTTTCCAGGACAGCCCTGCCAGCAACATCTGTAGGTAGTTGCAACTCGGCGTGGCAACGTCCCTCGGGTGCAGAAACGGTATGCCGCAGATGTTCCGCACAGGAGGCATTCTCGACTTCTCCAGGCTCCTGGTAACACCGGTAAACGCGTTCAGGGAATCCTCGTCGAATGTGAGTGACCTCGTCGAGTATTCCTCGGCGCAGTGTATGTAGGTCAGAATGCCGGCCGTCTGATGTCCGAATCCGAAGAGCTTGGGCTTGATGAAGTCGTTGTGTGCATCCGAGTGCCGACTGTTCGTGGCATATAGCATGTCAAATGAGACGCACAGGCTCTCATAGCAGTGCATGCAGTCGCACTCAAAATAAAGCTGGTCCTCGGTGAAGACCAGCCGCCTGCGGGACAGTATGGCCTCCTGGAATGTCCATGCGCGACTGGCCCATTTCGACTCGACGATCTGATGCACCGGTGACGGCAGCGTGGATAAGATGCTTACTTCGTCTGTCTGGATAGAGGTCTGTTTCGCCGGCCGGTCTTGCGTAACCCCTGGCAGACCACCGCTCTCGTCGGTACCAGCGGCAGCGATGATGGTGAGAGAAGCGTGCTTGTAAACAGCATCCATATGGAAAATCTGCTTATGTTTCGTAGCTTGATTCTGCTGATCAATGCAGTATTTGTCCACCCAGAGGTATTGGAATCCCAGGGCCAGCGTGACTTTGATCGCGTCTCCTATGACAGATGGGGTGTCCTCGGGTAGAGCGCTGCCAGGCCTCATGCTTGTTTCTGGCCCTGCTTTTGCGGGAGTCTTGATGCCCCAAACGTAGCTCAAGGCCACATACTTCGCAACATAAGGCAAATTACTTGCGGATACCACGATTCGCGTCTGGCAGTTGATGAAGTGGACGTCCGGGGCCGTTTCCCTGCTCTCCGATGCCGTGCATAACGGGTGATGTGTCTCACAGGCTGATAACCAAGTCGTGATCAGTTCTGGATCAAACCTCTTGCCGACTATCCGGGGTGAGAACAATTGAGGTTTACCCTCTTCAATCCTTGGGCAGCATATCAACTGCCCGCTCTTGGAGGCAACACGGTACAGGTTTCGCCTTTGGTCTTCTCTTTCACCCACTCCGTGCCTCACAGACGTTCCAAAGTTCCAAGGCACCACAGCCATGAATGACGGCACATATGTATCGACATTCAAGTCCGACGTCATGATCAGAGGAAATTCACGGAGCTCCCAGCCCAGAGCCCCGTTCTGGGTGCTGCCCGAGTGGCTTGACAGAGCTCGACAAAGCTCACAAGTTTCCGACTGCAGCATGGTTATCTTAGCGATTGTCAACCCCAGTACAGGGTAAGTGCTGCGGTTCGCGAAGCGCCGGCCTCTTGACCAGGAGCCGGGCGTATAGACCAACTCGTAACAATCGTCGCACAGTTCAGGCATGGCCTTGATGGAAGCGAGCGATACTTGGCGCATCCTGGCAGACAACGACCGGCCGAGCGGGTTCGTAAAAACACGCAGCAACGATGTCGATGTCTTGGTCTGTGCTGAAATATTAGTAACAGTCTAGTCTTTCAGTGTGGAAAATGCGGTCACTTACCGTGAGACTGGTGGACTGACCAAGGGCGGCCGAAGCTTCACCAGGCCTGTCCACCCCGGCATTGTCACCGTTTGACGCCATGATTGTGCTGAGGCTCTTCAACGCACTGGGTTCGAGGTGGATACTTCGGGAAAAGGAGGAAGAAAGGTCGAGTGAGAAACACCCTTGTCATCGGATGCCTCAGCTGCACCTGCCTGTAGTCATCCTGCAGGTTGCCAAACTCGGCAGGCGACCTGCCTCAGAGGCAACAAGTGGTTTCGGCAGGCGCTGCGACCCCTGTAAAACTTTCAGCCAAGTACAGCCTAGGTTAGATATTCAATCCTGAGAACGCGGAAGTGGCTTTGATGCTCTTTCAATGCTATAACTTCGCCCCAAAAGTGCGTCCATCTTGGCTGGTGCCGAGTACACGCTGTGCGAGTGTACTGGGAACACACGGGACTATTGTACACCGAGGGTCAGTGTGAATGAGGAAAGCCCCGTGCTACAATGCATGGAATTAGAAGTGGAATTACAACAGAGCCGCCTGCTCTGTACGATCAGAAAACATCTGCTGCATATCTATCCCGCAGCATCTCGACCCACCACCCTTCCACTTCGTCATCCGTCTTGCTCCCACACCTCTTCTCCGCCTGCTCCCTGTAAATCCTCTGCACCACATCTCGAACGCCGTGGCTGACGGCCCGGCTGCCGCAGACATAGACCTTCGCGCCGTTTTCCCAGATCCGCACAAGCTCGTCTCGGTCCGCCCAGACGCGGTCCTGCACATGGCCCAGGAGGTCGTCCGGCCGAGTCCCTTGGCGTGAGTACGCAT
Source organism: Diaporthe vaccinii (assembly GCA_039880775.1). Taxonomy (NCBI): domain Eukaryota; kingdom Fungi; phylum Ascomycota; class Sordariomycetes; order Diaporthales; family Diaporthaceae; genus Diaporthe; species Diaporthe vaccinii. The sequence goes on from JBCEDN010000008.1 coordinate 1,314,390, forward strand.
AGCGGATTTCCACGGCACCAGAGTCCTGCCAGCCTTGCAGCTCGGCGGCATACAACGCGTGCTCCGGGCCGCGGCAGCCGATGTATAGCAGCGCGGGGGCCACCTTGCTGGCGAGGTCCGGATTTTGGCGCGGTCTTTCTACGCGGTCTTGTACGAAGCCCCGGAATGGCGCCAGGCCCGCGCCGGCGCAGATCATGATCGTAGGTGTCGCGATCGGGTCTGCCGGCGGACTGAAACGAGGCTGGCCAGGCCGTACCGAGCAACTCAGAGTATCTCCTGCTTTGAAGTTAGCCAGGAAGTGTGACGCCAGACCGGGAGTTGGATCTTGTGCTGGCGAGGCTGCTGGAGTGGCGTGCGTGATTAGAGACCATGTGATGGTGAGAGACGTGGGATGCGCTCGGGGCGACGACGAGATGGAGTATTGCCGAGGGCGGATGGGCGGAAGCATGCTTGCAAGCTGTTTTAGTGGGAGAGCAATGCTGGGGTATCTCTTAAGCAGCTGGAGTACAGATGGTCGCCTCTCTGTTGCTGATATTGCTTGTGCCATGGCCTCGAGTGATGCCTGCTCTTCTTGGTCGGCACACAGGTCGATTGAAAGCTCAATTTGCTGCGACGTTTTTAGTCGATCTGGTCACATTTCCAGGATCCACACAGAGAGCAGAGGGAACAAGACTTACCTTGGAGCTTGCTTGCTGATGTAGCTCGAGCCGGGCATGGACCGCAGAGACCAAAGGGTCAGCCAAGTCATGGCCCTGTGGCCGAAGGACGTGCCTCAAACTCTCTAGATCCTCAGCGCTGTTTTTGGGGTAGACTTCTAGATAATCGCCGACCTTGTATTGAATGGTCTCAGGGACCTGAATCTCCATGTGGTATTTTGGTCTGTCTTCGGAGGCTGTCAAAGCTGCGACTTCGACAATCTTCGCATCGAACGCGTGAGCATTGTCTTTTGCAATATGAGCCGTGAACTGAGTGATGTAGATCAAGTCTTTTGTGGTGGTTCCAATGGTATAAGTGGCATATGCTTTCGATATTCCAGGCCAAAGATGATCTGCTTGCCACGCATCAAAGTCGGCGAGAATGTTGCCTTCGGTGACGTCTGCCACACCCCTTGGTGCCAGGCCTTGGGCGCCCTTCATCTGCATGAGCTTGTCCACAATAATTTCAATACGCTGGAATGTATCCTTCCAGTCCCCTTGATATTCCGATTAGCCTTTGACTGTCAAACACGACTATATGGGTTTCTTACTGCTACCGCAACCGAAAACTGCGTAGTTGACACCGTCGAGGGAAGTATTGTCCTCGTCCGCCAGCCACTTCACAAACTTGGCCCCGCTGTCCGGAGCTTGCCCCTCATACATGGTAGACGTAATCAGCACCACCGGTCTGTCCTTTGGAAGGTTGCCTTTGGCCTCGTCTAGTGGCAGCACTGTGGCCTGGAACCCACGTTGCGGCGCCGTCATTTCCAGCCAGTCAGCAAGGCCCTGAAAAGTTCCTGTGTTCGACCCGTAGAAGATCGAAAAAGGCTTCAGCCCGATAGGGGCATCCCCGAGAGCGTCTCGGCTGTGTTCATGGGACGCGGTAACTGGTTTGCTGCCACTTGGACCGTGTACCATATCTCGCTGCAGAGTCAAGACATCAATACCTGGACGAATTTTGGCGCGTATGAATAGGTCCCGTGGTTTAAGTGTCAGAGTTTGTTTGACAGTAAGCTTGTATTCCAGATCGACAAAGTTGAAATCGAATTTCTGGAACAGCATAGCCGCTGCCAAGATGGACTCTTGCATTGCAAATTCACTCCCTTTGGAATATCCAAATTAGCACGATGCAGCTTATAGTAAGTGTAGATCTCATGATTCGCCTTACCAATACATGCCCTCTGTCGGTTTCCGAAGGGTTTGTAGCATCCAGGTGGCAGTTTCTTGAAATTTGCGTCTAGCATTCTCTCCGGCCTGAACTCATCCATATCACGACCCCAGACAGCAGGGTCTCGATGGACGCCCGGCAGGACAATGAATACTGCTTGTTTGCGCTTTACAGGCCATTTTCCTCCCAAAACGGCTGGACCTTCGGTCAATTCATCGCCCGTCAAATCACCATATTCCTGCCGATTTCGACGATGCTCTTGATGCTGTTTGCCAGGTCGATGTTGGGTAGGTTACCCACCAAGGGCCAAGGCCGAGGCCCGGGGATTTCTGAAGCCATACTGGCTTGGTGTCAGTGAATGTGTCTCAAGCCAGGCGTCACTGTGCAAGATGGAGGATGGAAAATGTGGGATACTGAGTGGGACGGTACAGAATATCCTCGAATACCAAGGATGAGCATTGCATTGGATTATAGCTTTCATCGGCAGAGTCTGCCAGAGCCCGGGCGTGAAGTATTTCTTGCCTTTCGATTGGCCTTGCAGCCACCAACATGCCAACATACACGTCAGGGGCTTTCAGCTTGCGAACCAACGTGCTGGAAGGAACATAAAGACAATGAGCAATCATGGGTGCCGCGGTGGCCTAGCCAATAGGGATCAACGCAATCCTCCGTTGGTGTTGGTGGAAGCACTTGGGGAACAGGGGCAGAATCCTCCTCCTGCTAGAAGGCGGGAATGGACACCATCGGAAATTTGACCTGAATTGGTTGACAGCTGCCATGTCGGGAGGCTATAGAATTAGGGCTGACAATTAGCAATTAATGAAACAGGAGTTGTGTACACAATACAGATGTGTCAAAGGGAAATGAAGGCCCTGAAGTCTGGTAGCTCGTGATCCCTAACTATTTGTTTCAACGCCATCTCACTGAAAAACTTTTCAGAGCATTTTGCACTGCAGCAACAGAAACTTAATTGGGAGACAGAGGCCACATTTGTATCGCCGTATTCTCTCACAGCACTCGAGTCAAAATTACCTTAACAGTTATCGTTGACTCCGGAATCACGGCATCGATTTGACACCGCTGTGAATACATTGCAGCTTTACTCCAGGTAAGGCATTTGATTCCCATGATGTTTGGCATCGCTATCGAATGAGTGATATCATCTTCGATCAAATGATATCCTAGCTCCCTTCAAGGAAACGCCTTAGCAGCATGCTGCCTGTGCTGTGAACATAGGAAGATTGGCCGGGATGCCGGTTGCCTACTAACACCACACACTGCCACTACACTCCCCAAGTTTCCTTGTAACCTCGGGAAGAACATTATGTTCCCCTTCATTGACGAAAAGATCTTGGGTTACGCTCAAGATAAAGATGGTGTTTTTATACTGGCAAAAGTTCGCGTCATCGGAATGGACCTGGGGGTAGTCCGTGCTTGGCTGCCCAGTCTGCCAGTCCTGTTGTGGTCGCCACTTGGACGACTTGTGAGCCAAGAACACCCACGTGACTTCTTACGACCATCCCCTCGGATGAGAACATTCAGTTGCACAGCGGGCGGCTCGTTCCTTGCCAGCACATAAATGGTCACGTGAAAGTAAGTGCATGGTTAAGCGCCAGGGCGGGCATGGATGTGTGGGGGTCCTAACAGGCCATGTCATAGGACGATCACAGGCCTGGACGTACGAGACTTTCTTGGCAGATAGACTTAGATATACATAATTCATTGGGCCAAAGTGGACTGGTGGCTTAGGCCATTGAGAAGGATCTCGGCTGGTAGACGCTACATCACATATGCCATAAGCCTGTGTCGGTCGTTGGGCAAGATCACAATGTGCTTACAGTTACTCAAGTTTTTTAAACCAAACAATTCATAAATCTAGTATCGTTGCTTGATTCAAACGGAAAATATATGGATGAGTTCTCAGTGTGAAACGTACTACAGCCATTATACTTAGCCATGCACCAATCAAGGTGATTAAGTGGCATAATAACACTGCTCTCCAAAGACTCTTTTCTACGGAGAGAAGAGTGTAAAATGTTCTCCAAGCGTTTATCACTATATGAAGGGACTAGATGCATACTGCTTAAGAGGCATATGTGTACAGATTAAAAACGAGACCACGTAAAATGTTCTCTAAACTACACTCCCATCAGGACATTTCTCATCCTCTGTGGTCAACTCCTCCAGCAAGGGCGTCTGAACACCTCGACAGTCACGCCTCTTTTCTTCTTATCGTATTGTTACTATGCTAGCGTTGCAACACTATGCACCCACAACATTCGATAAGCAGGCAACTTCTACTATTTATGAAAGCTTATCATTGAGTCCACACTAGGCTACCCTATCTCCACTCACAGATCCGGTCTTCAAATGTTCTCGTTCATGCACGACGAGATGCTAGCCTTGCGGAACCACTGGTATGCTCGATGTCGTACATCAAGCTTCGACTAGCTGGAGGCTTTAGTAAGGCCCCGCTCGAGTCTTTATGCATATCCATATACGTAAATGTCCCCCAATAGGGTTACATGTTCTGCCACCTGGGTATGGGCACGTGGGCAGGCCCCGTCTTTTGTAGGACTTTTATGACACAACCATACAAGTCCAGGCCCCAGCTAAAAGTGATTGCCCTTGCATAATTCCGATATAGATCTATGATCATAACTGTATACCTTGTACAATATCTAGTCCACATGTGCTCCTAATGGCCAGTACAGTACTCGTGAGCCTTGATGATTGAGGAAGAATATGATTTTGTTCCAACATTGTCACTGTTGACGCACACTGAATAGCACACTGCGAGAGGTAAGAGGAGAGGGAAGGGGCCGAATCTCCCTATGCCTCATTGCAAGAGCCTGTGAAACATGTGATTTGACCCGTGGTACATGTCGTGGAACACGTGCCAAGTGACATGCTCGTGAGCGCATGCTGTCACCTTCCCGTCCTCGACCCGCAGCCGACTACCGAATGCCGGAATAGTGGGCCAGATCTCTCCGCGTGGCGGGAAGCTCTGGGTACAAGACTAAATAGTCTACGGAGAATGACACACAGAGGGGACAGCAGAAGTAGAGACCCACCAGCGAGCGCCGGACGGGCTACAAATGTGTTGGAGCTGGCCAGTACCGCCCTGGTCCTGGTACCTGTGCCCCGGCACCGACTGCCGATCTGCCCAAGTGTTTGGGTCGGGCGGGTTCCACAGGCAGCTGCGGTTCGGCGGCTTGCTATACAAGACTGTGCAGGCTGTCGGCCGTGGGGGATACAAGGGAGAAGCTAGGGAATGCCCAAAAAAGGCTTTAAGCTCGTGCCTCCCAGCTGCAGTGGCATGATTAATTTCGGTCAGCTCGACGTCCTAGTGAAAAGGCCTGCAGGGAGAAGTCGAGGGGGGGCGAAACGGAGAGAGATTGGGCAATGCCCAAGGCGGAACTCGGCTCGAGTGCCCCACAGCTGGCGCCGGCTGGCCAGTGCTGGTTGGCGCGGCCTGGCTGAGGTGGAATGCGATACCGTCTCTCTTCACACGATACACGGAGGAAGGCTGGCGAAGAGAACGCGATCGATCACACGAAGAATAGTGAGCGGACAGACAGAGAGAGAGAGAGACAGTCCATCCATAGAGCGGGACAGCAAACAACAATGCTCTCCTACGTTGTGGCCGTCCTGGCGTTCGTCCTGCTCTACAACCCAGTCACGCAACTGCTCTCCCCTGCGCCGCCGCTGATCCGCCGGACCCCACGGCCCCAGGTCAACGAGACCTTGCTGGCGCTCGAGGACGTGACGAACCAGACGCTGCAGTGCCCCGGCGACTCGTACTCGGTGCACATCTTCTCCAAGGAGCCACTGGTGGTCTACATTGAGAATTTCCTGTCGGCCGGCGAGAGGTCTCACCTGCTCGACATCAGGTGAGCTGCGTGAGTTACTGCATGTGAAACCTGCTGACTGGAGCGCAGTGAGCCCGTCTTTGAGCCGTCCACCATCACCCACGACGGCGGCGCGGAGACCCATCGCGACCAGACCGTCCGCGACTCAGAGGTCGCCTTCATTCCTCGCTCGGACGGGGTGAGGTGCATAGAGGCTCGTGCGAGGGCCTTCCAGGGCTGGCGCGACGAGGTTTGGATCGAGCGCCTGCGCACCCAGCGGTACCGACCAGGCGGCCACTACAGCCACCACTTCGACTGGAGCTCATCTTGGGGTGGTTGGGGCCGGGTGAGTAGCTTCATGGCCTGGATTGATGCATCCGCCGGCGAGGGTGGTGAGCTTGTTGGTGGCGGCACGGAGTTCCCCCGCCTGAGACGCCCGAGCCTCGGTGAGAGGTGGTGCCGCTTCGTTGAATGCGACCAAGTTGTCACTGCTCAAGATGGCACCGCCAGCCATGGAGTTGTCTTCAAGCCCATCTCTGGCAACGCGGTCTTTTGGGAGAACTTTAGGCCGGACGGCACCGGCAGAGGCTGGGAGGAGACATGGCATGCGGGTCTTCCTGTAACCCAGGGCGTAAAGGTGGGCTTGAACATCTGGTCCTGGGGCAGAATCGACTAGATTCATTTGAGGGGCCACAGATGTTGTCTACGGAATATTTCATACGATATGAAGGGCGCCAGGCCCGCGTTGGCCTCGGATTGGCGAAGGCCTAGATTATGCAGCTTACACCGCCAGGAAAGCAATGTCTCGGATTGGGTGACACATCGCCGGCGTCGTTGTTCATCAATCGAGCCTTACTGCAGTCGGGACTGGTTGCTGCCCTCTCACCTCCCATCTACACGAACCCGAACAATATACGGGGGCACGATGCCTCTACCCGAACCCAGCTGACCTCGGAAGGACTGCAGAACTCGGTAAGCTTGCCAATGGAGTTCTGCCGATCAAACCCGTCTGTCCACTCCGGAGAAGCCTGATGAAAGCGACAAGTGCGCGAGTATATTTATGATTCGGACCCGCATTCCACCTCATGCATACATATATGGAAATATTCGGCGGCCGGGGATAGGTCATTATCACAAGCTTACCGCTCCCAAGCTCATGCCCCACCATGTTAAAGCTTGAGGAGGGAGTCTCACTATTCGTGGTCACTATAAGACGAGGTACTAGATGGTGCTCATTATGTTAATGCGATGTGTGGTACAGGTCCGGTGCCGGCTGGCGAAGGGAGCGACCGACAACTCTCATCGAATGACAACTGCACGATTTGAGGAAGCGAGCCAAGGCGCTGGTCGTTGGTGATGGAGTGAATTCCCACTGAAGGATTGGCTTCCCCACATGCTGCAAGGTGATTCCAACACCCGACATGCGCGTTGGTGAAGCCTGTCGTGATTGCGTGAAGACCCCGTCCAGCTCCCTGCCAGGCCTGTCCGGGGCCCAATGCGCCGTGGACGACGTCCGGCTTTAGCGCAGTCCCACCGCGCAACGATCCACTACCGCGGGATTAAGACAAAGGAGACCACTCTGCCGAACTTCCTCAATTCGCCGTCTACCAGGGCTGCCAGGACGAAGGCTCGATAACTCAGCGACGAAGAGCTGCGGCAACAATTCGCCAGCCTTGTTGCATGCGAGCAATGAGAGAGAGCATAGTCCAGTCTCAGTGGTTGCATCCGCGTATGCGCCATGGAAACTCTAGGCGACTCTCAGCACATAACCCAGTACGGCAGTTAGGGCGAGAGACCTGACACATACGCCACCAAGCCTAGTAGTGGCTAGCATGTGTAAACCATGGTGTCAAGATTGCAACCCTCATGCGCCACCTACATACCCAAATCTATCATGTGCAACAGGGAGTCAGGTAACTGGCTGAGTAGAGAGCAGGAATCTCGCGCGGAATAGGTCCCCTTGGTGGATGACGGTCAAATCACGAGCAGACAGACCATTTCGAGAGGGGAGCACATGCCCCGTCTCGCGAGCGCCTCCATCACTTGTGAGGGGCACCATTCGATCTGGAACCTGGCCTTGGAATGGGAACCCCCACACCTGGATGCGACGCCCTGCAAAGCATAGCAAGGTTTGACGTCTTCTCCTTTCGACCTGCTGCATACGATACTCGACTACGGGATATACATAAACTATCTATACGAATATACGCTCTGTACCCGCCCTGTACTAACGGACAGTATCAACCACCAGACAAGAAAAGGAACAAATTATTCCAACAATGGTCCACCCAGGTAGCATCACTCAATTCGAATCTGAGCCTTTCCTGTTGGACCCTCGTGGCGGACAAAACACGGTTAGAAAAACTCGGTTTGGCGTCCAGCTGGCCCACAAGTTCTACATGGTATTTTGCATGGGCAAGTACCGTCCAGGGAATCTACCGGGCGGCCCTCGGTCAACTTTCGGGTGCATCCATCGTGACCAGATTGATCCTTGCAGGCTCTCGTCCTAGTTTTGCCTTGGTGTCATCTTATAGGCGTGCCACGGGGTGGAATCCTGGGCTACTGTTAGAGTCAGTTAGACAAAAGATGGAGCGAGAGTTTGGGAGGGCTGGAGAGGGTCGTTGTGATAGATCATAGGGGGTTAGTGGTGGCAGGGCCCGGTATCTCTAGTGCATACCTGGACAGACCACATACTGTTAGTACTACTAATAATGGGTAGTCAGTCTATGTACTGCAGATGCGGTACCTGGAATCCTTGAGTCGTCCTGGCGGATGTCGGTGCCGTTGTGCGACCCAGATGCACCAAGCAGTGGCATTCTTGCCCTGGCATGCAAAGAGGCTATTCCCGCGCCGTGGACAGGGGCCCCATGGCCCACCGTCCGACGTCTGGGCGGCCCACCTGGGCGGGCGACCCCTCCATCAGTTCCACAGCCCCGTCAGTCCCTTCAAAGACGCCCCACGGCCGAGGGATGGGCGATGAGGGGGCTGCAGGGTCTTCATGTCGATGGGGCCAGGAAATCATGGTCAAGATGACCACTCCATGATGTATACCTCACCCTCAGCAGGGCAAGCTCCCAACCAAATCTGTCGACAAGAGATACCTTTTGGCCCGGGGGGCGGGGGCAGCAGCTGGACAATGACGTCCTTAGCCTCGCCCACGGCCCGCATTGTGGACGACACAACCCCCGTGCCGCTTGCAGAAACTAGCAGCAGTCCTTGCCTGCACCTTGCCTGCGCACCTTGCCTCCTGGACTGCCCAGGTACCCTCTTTCCGACATCCATCTGGGTGCTTGCTGGACACGGTTGCGAGGGCAGTGCGACAGCCCGGTGTCTCGGCGGCAATTCAGATATGGGCAGCGGCCGGGTGGGATACGACGGCTCCTTCCCCCATCCGCCTTCCCAACCCATCCACATGTACCCTCCACATGTACCTTCCAGATGTACCATCTAGATTTCCACGGGCCTCTGCGTGGTGCGTCGTGGGCGATGCCATGTACCTTCCTCGGGCCCATCTACTCGCCCGTTTGCCATGTATCTCGGACCCTGGGTCGGGTGGGAGCGAGAAAGCCATAACATAACGGAACAGAACAGCAGCGACGGCCGTGTCCACTAGTTGGCAAGTCAGTGCCTGGTATAAATAATCGTAGCCATACTGCCCTCTCGTAGCCGTTGCGTGCCAGAATCTTTGCTGTTTTATTCCTCATCTTGCTCATTCCCTCTCATCGCTTCTCCCAGAGTGTCCCAGGCCTGCCTGCTCATCCAGATCCAAACAACCACGACAACATCTCATTGCAAAGATATATAAAAACAAAGACGATCACCATGTCCAATCGTCCTATATTTATGGCAACGCACCCACGTGCGTGCTCAACCGCCTTTGAAAGGGTACGTACATATCCACAGCTCTGCCAGAACCCGTCGTCCAGGGTTCTGGGGGCTCATTCCGCGATGGCAATACTGGCCCTGAAATGGCGTGCTCGCCAGTTTTAGTGGGCAAACCGCAGACCCCAACAAAGCTGACCTTTCCCGCCCCTCTCACAGGTCTTTATGACACGCCGTGACATCTTGCAAACCGCCCATGAGCCGTTTGGGGATGCCTTTTACTACGGCCCTGAGCGCCTCAGCGAGCGCTTCGCCGACGATGAGGAGGCCAGGATCAAGAGCGGCTTCTCCAAGTCGACCTACAAGACCATCATGGACCGGCTCGAGAACGACAGCAAAGAGGTTCGATCCAACCCTCCCCAGCTTCTTGCTGTCTGAGCCTCCACCTTCTTTTCCCCTTCGGCTTTGAGACCACCCGGATCTGCCCTGTTTTCCTCCCTTCGTGCTCCTGGCCAAGCTGGACTGCGTTTCGATACCCTCTGGCTCTCGCTCTCTTCCCGCACTAGGCGCAAGTGCGTTCGTGCTCGATCGAGAGAGACCATGATGCGGGCGAAACTGGTACAGGTCTTGGTCGGTGAATCCTGCTTTCGTGGCTACCGAAAAGCCGATCTTTGAGCCTAGTTGTTCGACCCTAGATCAGGTCGTACTGCTCCTCCCGCTCCGTTTGCGCGATCCCGAATGGGCGCCGCCCACCAGGAGACGTCCCTCCGTTCAATCGACGCGATGTGATCGCGAGTCGAGGCGAAACGAAGCGATGCGAAGCAGGCAATTGCCTCAGCCGACCATTCTCGGAGATATCAAGCTATGTGATATGCTCAGATACTTACCATCAGCAGGGTAAGCGAGTCTTCATCAAGGACATCGCTCATTATTTGCTCCCGCCCAACGGCAAGCCCGCCAAAGTTGCTCCCACCCTCGTCGGCGGCCACAACTTGACCAACGGTTCCGACGTCGACAGCAACGACGGCCAGTCCACCAACGGCACAGAACACACAGACGGCTTTGTCAACGGCCCCACAAACGGCGACGATGCTGTTGCTCCTGCCCACACAAACGGTTTCGTCAACGGGCCGACAAACGACAACGACGAGGAGGAGAACCCAACGGTGATGCCGACCGAGATGCTGCGCGGCTTCCACTGGACCTTCCTGATCCGGCACCCGCGGCGGTCCATCCCGTCCTATTACCGTTGCACGATCCCACCTCTGAGCGAGCTGACGGGCTTCTCGGAGTTCATGCCCTCCGAGGCTGGGTACGACGAGCTGCGCAGGCTGTTCGACTACCTGCTCGCCCAGGGCATCATCGGCCCCGCCAAGGCCGGCGACGAGGCGCCCCTGGACGAGGCCCTCAACGACACGAGCAGCGAGCGGAGCGCGGGTTCGGAGCGCTGCTCCATCACCGTCATCGACGCCGACGACCTGCTCAACAAACCAGAGGCCATCCTCAAGACGTACTGCAAGGAGGTCGGCATCGACTACAGCCCCGCCATGCTGCAGTGGGGCGACGATGACAACCAGGAGTACGCCTCCGAGGCCTTCAAGAAGTGGTACGGCTTCCACCACGACGCCATCGACAGCACGTGCCTCCGGCCGAGGGCGGGTCATCATGTGAGTTCTTCCATTTTTTCTTTTCCCTGGCTCTTAAAACGAATAGTGGATGAGCGTGCCCGCTCCGGCTTCCATTTCGCGGAGAACAGAGGCTGACTAGTGATTTTGTTCGCCCCGCTGCAGAAGGTCCCCACCGTCGAGGCTGAGAACGAGGAATGGCGCAAGAAGTACGGCGAGGACGCTGCCCGGGTGATCAGGCAGACGGTCGACGCAAATGTCGCCGATTATGAGTACCTGAAGTCCTTTGCCATCAAGGTCTAAAGGCACACTTTGGGGGACTTTATGTCTCCGCTTTTTGCTTTTTGCTTCTTGCTGGTTTTATGAATAATGAGCGCATTGGGACACAAGGTTGATATCGTGCTGCAACTAATTACGGTGGCACGGGTTGGATATACATAAACAATTGTTCTTACAAAGCGCCAAGTCGACTAAAGGGAACAAACTCCCTCGTCCTCGGCTTTCTAAAATAGCGTTTTCCACATGTCGCTCAACATGAGGACTTGTTACGATACAATGCATATCTGTTGTCCGTATGGACACACCTCAATATGTTCTTGGTGGTTTTGCTTGCGCACGTGACACTTTCCGCTGTCCATGCCTGTCTCCTGTATACTACACCCTAGTCTCTTGCGAGGAGCTCCCATTCTTTCCTCCCAGCCAGCTCAGCCATCCCTTCTTGGTTTGCGGCTTCTTCTCTTGCTCTGCCGCCGCATTTGGCTCCAAAACGGTCCCCTGGGCGTTGCTGGCCCCTTCGGCCTCGGGCGCCTCCTCCCACGGCTCTTCCAACAAGTAGGTTGTCTTGAACCTAGGGTTTTCGATGTGCTCGGGCAGTCCAACAGCGTGCGTCACGTTCTCCGTCCATTCGCTGGCCCAGTGTTGGTCTGCATCGTTGGACCAGTAGATGTTGGCCTTGACGAGCGTCTTAGGAGCCGTCGCCTCCACGGCCTTCGACTTGGCCTTGGGCTTTGACTTCGACTTTTTCGATGACCCATCCGCAGCCGTCGTCTCGTCGATGTTCTCCGGCGCCGCCGCGCCCGCTAGTTGGGACTCAGCCTCGGCCTCCTCTGAAGCTGCTTCTTCTGCTTCTGCTGCTGCCGCAGTCTCGGCCGTCCACATCTTGTTGCCCCTCCCCGCGCCGGCCAGCACGGCGGCTATGTCGGCGACGGCGTTGGACCTCTGGTTGTGGATCAGCACCCCGCGGTCCCTCCGGGACTTGGACAGCAGCTCCTCGGCCTGCCACCCCCACTCGAGCTCGTGGCGGTGCCGGAACTCGCGCAGCTTCTGCATGACGTTCCGGCCGACGGCGCCGAGGCCCTTGGGGACCTCGATCAGGCACAGCGGGGCCCAGTAGTCCCTCCTCAGCGCTGCTGGCTTCTGCTTCTTGACGGTGTAGGGGATCTGGGAGAGGCCCTTGTGGGAATCGCGCTGCAGGGGCGGGAAGGAAGAAAGTGTCAGTTCAGCATAGGTCCAATCCGGCCGGCCTGGGGGCCAATGGCTATGGGGTGTGTAATTATGCAGCAGGGGTTTGCTATCGTACTGGTAGTTCGGGCTCGTGTGTGTAGATGATCATGCCCTGGGCGATGTGGTGGTGCACCCAGATCTGCTCGCCGAGGCCTTTCTTGAAGCCGGTCAATTCGTGCCGCGGCTGCTTGCGCTTCGGCGTCGTGTGGCCATGCCGTATGCTGACCCTGGAGACGACGGTCGACAGTCGGCCGAGTATGCCGACCACGGATGCCGGCGAGGACTTCATGGCGGCTGCTTGTGTGGAGGTCGGTCGCGGGGGGCCCAGGTCTCAGGTGTGTTCGCCCTCGTTGGCCGTCAACGCGCCGAAGCAGAATTTCCAGACGCCCATGTTCCTTAGCTAAGCAGTTCTTCCAGGGACTAACATGCCTTATCGCTTATCGACCCGGGCTGGGCTCCAGGGTTGAGCTGGCAGGCAGGTTGGGGGGGGGGGGCTGCCTCTTCGAGTGGAAAGGGTTACCCCAAACTGCTGGGTTGGCCGTTGGGGCCTGGGCCGTTGCTTCCCGCAGCTCCCCGCAGCTTCCAGATGCTTCCAGGTGCTGCCTGCCAATGACGTCGAGCAAGCTCTAGCAGGCTCTGGTATCATCCCACCTTGTGCCAGCTCATGCCATCCACTGCCAGCTTCAGGTGGAAGACCGTAGTCGGCCACATCGAAACTTGGAATTTCATCGAGATCATTCTGAGCAAGCCTACCACTCCACTGCGCAATCAGGATAAATCTATTGCACCTGAGAGCCCAAGGCAACTCTGACCTTTTCATCAACTAACTTCTTTCTCACTTTGAAAAGTGTTGAAGACCACCCACAAAAGAACACCAGCAAACGCTGACCATAATCACTTCACTTTCACTATTTTCTGTTCTTTGATTTACGCGTCTTTCGACCTTACGATTGCTGATTGATACCCATACACTCCGCAAACACGTACATACATTTGCTTTTCCTTTCACGCATCACATCAACCTCGGCATAATTCACCATGAATTCCAAAATGGAGTTCACCGACCGAGCCAAGAAGGCTTTGGAGGACGCCATGGCTCTGGCGGAGCAGTACGCACACAGCCAACTCCTGCCAGTCCACCTAGCCGTGTCTCTTCTTGAGCCTCCACCAGATCAGTCCAAGGATCAGCAGAATGGTCCTACCTCTATCAGCAGCACCCTCATGCGGCAGGTCATCGAGCGAGCACACGGTGATCCACAACTCTTCGACCGGGCCCTCAAGAAGACGCTCGTCCGCTTGCCCAGTCAGGACCCACCCCCGGAGAATGTCTCCATGGCCCCATCATTCAACACCATCCTCCGCAAGGCCACGGAGCTACAGAAGGTCCAAAAAGACACCTACATCGCCGTGGACCACCTCATCACAGCACTGGCGGAGGACTCCGCCATAGCCAACTGCCTAAAGGAGGCAAATATCCCCAAGGCAAAGCTCGTGCAGGATGCTGTACAAGCAATCCGTGGCACAAAGCGGGTAGACTCCAAGACGGCTGATACCGAGGAGGAGTCTGAGAACCTCGCCAAGTTCACCATCGACATGACCGCCATGGCACGGGAAGGCAAGATCGACCCTGTCATCGGTCGTGAGGAGGAGATCAGGAGAGTCATCCGCATTCTGTCCCGTCGGACAAAGAACAACCCCGTCCTCATTGGTGAGCCAGGTGTCGGCAAGACAACTGTCGTCGAGGGTCTGGCACAGCGGATCGTCAACGCCGATGTGCCCGACAACTTGGCCCAGTGCAAACTGCTATCGCTCGACGTTGGTGCTTTGGTTGCTGGCAGCAAGTACCGGGGTGAATTTGAGGAGAGAATGAAGGGCGTGTTGAAGGAGATCCAGGAGTCCAAGGATATGATTGTGCTCTTTGTCGACGAGATCCACCTTCTCATGGGCGCCGGCTCCTCAGGAGAGGGAGGAATGGACGCTGCCAACCTGCTGAAGCCCATGCTCGCCCGTGGTCAGCTGCACTGTATCGGTGCCACAACACTGGCTGAGTACCGCAAGTACATCGAGAAGGACGCTGCCTTCGAGCGTCGTTTCCAGCAAGTCCTCGTCAAGGAGCCCTCGATCCCCGAGACTGTTTCGATCCTGCGAGGGTTGAAGGAGAAGTACGAAGTCCACCACGGTGTCAACATAGCCGACGCCGCCATCGTCTCCGCCGCAAGTCTAGCAGCTCGGTATCTCACTTCTCGTCGCCTGCCAGATTCTGCCGTCGATCTCATTGATGAGGCTGCAGCAGCTGTGCGAGTGGCGAGGGAGTCTCAGCCTGAAATCATCGATAGTCTCGAGCGACGACTGCGACAACTGAAGATTGAGATCCACGCTCTGTCGCGCGAGAAGGATGACGCGTCCAAGGCTCGTCTGCAGCAAGCCAAGCAAGACGCTGCAAATGTCGAGGATGAGCTGCGCCCTCTGCGCGAGAAGTACGAGAGCGAGAGGAAGCGTGGCAAGGACATCCAGGAGGCCAAGATGAAGCTTGACCAGCTAAAGGTCAAGATGGAGGAAATGAGCCGAATCGGTGACCACGGCCGAGCTGCCGACCTGCAGTACTACGCCATCCCAGAGCAGGAAGCTACTATCAAGAAGCTCGAGAAGGAAAAGGCTGCCGCAGACGCTGCCTTGCACGCCAACCCAATGGATGGTGGCGGTTCCATGATCACCGATGTCGTCGGACCTGACCAAATCAATGAGATTGTTTCCCGCTGGACCGGAATTCCAGTCACCCGCCTCAAGACCACTGAAAAGGACAAGCTGCTCAAGATGGAGGGCGCTCTTGGCAAGATCGTCGTCGGCCAAAAGGAGGCCGTCCAGGCTGTTTCCAATGCCATCCGTCTTCAGCGCTCGGGTCTCAGCAACCCCAACCAGCCACCTAGTTTCTTGTTCTGCGGTCCATCTGGAACGGGTAAGACGCTGCTTACGAAAGCCCTTGCCGAGTTCCTGTTCGACGACCCTAAGGCCATGATCCGCTTCGATATGTCTGAGTACCAAGAGCGACACGCACTCAGCCGTATGATCGGCGCCCCACCTGGCTACGTGGGACACGACGCAGGCGGCCAGCTGACTGAGGCTCTTCGTCGCAAGCCCTTCTCCATCCTCCTCTTCGACGAGGTTGAGAAGGCGGCGAAGGAGATTCTGACAGTCCTGCTGCAACTCATGGACGACGGTCGTATCACTGATGGCCAAGGACGTGTTGTCGATGCCCGCAACTGCATTGTCGTCATGACATCCAACCTCGGTGCCGAGTACCTGGCTCGTCCCAATGCCAAGGATGGAAAGATCGACCCGACTACTCGAGAGCTTGTCATGAACGCCCTACGGAACTACTTTCTACCTGAGTTCCTGAACCGTATCAACTCGATAGTCATCTTCAACCGCCTCACCAGAAAGGAGATCCGCAAGATTGTCGACCTACGTATCAGCGAGATACAGAAGCGTCTCAACGACAATGACCGAAACGTGCGTATTGAGGTGTCTGACGAAGCCAAGGACTACCTCGGCAACGCTGGGTATTCACCTGCCTATGGTGCTCGGCCGCTGTCTCGTCTCATTGAGAAGGAGGTGCTCAACAAGCTGGCTGTGCTCATTCTCAAGGGCAACATCCAGAACGGCGAGACTGCCCGGGTTGAGCTGATTGACAACAAGATCGCTGTCCTTCCAAACCACGGCGACAGCGATTACTCAGACTCAGAAGAGATGTCAGTGGATGATGAAGATGCCGTGGAGGAGATTGTCGGGGATGACATGGATGAGGACATTTACGACTAAAGTGTCTGCTATGCAAAGGCAGACATAGAAGCGGGAACTTCGAAATTGTTATGAGCATGATGAGCTACGACGCATGGGATTCAGCCCAGTCTTCTGGGACTGAAATGGGCTTACAAAAAATGGAAATGGCGTCAGGAGCTTTGTTTGTTTGTTGTACTTAGGACACTGTCCCCAATAATACATCAAGTAGCGTTTACTCGATCCATTGATCATGATCATCGGTGACTGAGTGAGTGTTCGGCTCTGCCACTGCACAGAGCCTTATTGCGTGCCAGAGCGCAAAGTCCTTCTTTCCGCATACTCATCGAACGTGCCCGCTATGATTTATTGTAGTGTCAAGTCTCATATAGACGCTCCTGTTGAAATGCATAGAAAGTCCACCGGATTTACTCCAGTTCAATCTAACTTTTCGTGAAGTATTCCCGAGTATGCCTGTTCAACCGCCGCAATGCGTGGATTCCCAGCCGTCTACGACGCTCCGTCAAATGATGGTTGCCTGGCGTACAGCTGTATCGGTCAGAAATGAGTCAAGTCTCTTGTGTATATTCTTTTCGCCATCTTGTGTGTACGCATATTCACAGTTCCCGCGACGGACACCTCGGGCACACCCTGAGCACCAGAATCTTCGCCTCAGCGTGGGTTGGCCCGTGATGAGAGTGCCGGAAGTAGTAGCTAGGCGATACTTGAAAGCACTGACTTGGTCTTGCCTGGGAGTAATTTTAATAGTGACCACTTCAAATAAACACTCTTCCTTGGAAGCATAGCATACAATACATCACTAAGATGCTCCTTGTTCCGGGTCACACGCCGGACTAATATGGAGCAGATCGTTTGTTCGATCGCGGCAAGCCCGCATCCTGATCATCGCGAATGTGTCGCGTCATTACCTAGGTAAAGGAGCTCCTGCATTCTGGCGTTGTTGCCTTCCCCATGGACGTGCAACCAGAGTCCCAGCCCGACTGACTGCCCCGGAGAACGAGCGCGCTCCTTGACAGAGTCTGCCTCCCCTCTAGTATCCATGTTGATGAGTCCTTCCAATACCGCCGACCTAAAGCACTGCCCTCGCCGAAATGGGACAATAGATGCCAGGTCCTCAACTTCCAAATTATCCCCATATGTTTGTGGAGAATGCCATGCGAGGATAACGTATTTGACCAAGGCAATCAGTAAAAATGCCCTCACATCGATTTGCGGCCTTGAAAGGCAGGCCGTGCCAGGCATCCGCCCGCCGGAACATTTGCTGATTTCGACATGTGACTCTCATTCTCTATTCTGTCACATCCCTGCCACAAAAGCCAAAGCACTCTCGCCGTTCCGAGGAGGATGAATTATTTTTCCTTGACGACGGGACTCCTTCGCTGGCCAGCAATTCTCTTAACCCCACCTGCTCCCCTCCCTCTCCGCCTCGCTCTTCCGGAGCCTTGCCTCGTCATCATCGTCGACGACCTGGCCGCCCCTGCGAGTCCGGCTCCTCTTGGCGTCGGAGCCCCCGCCTGCGTCCTCGGCGCTGCGGCGCTTCAGCCCGTTAAACTGCGCGAGCCGCTGCGTCTCCTTCAGCAGGCGCTCGCGGTTGCGCCGCTCGCGCTCCGCCGCGTGGGGGTCGAGCCCCGATGGCTTGGACGCCGACGCCGACGAGGACCGCCGGCTGTCCCTCCCCTTGTCCCGGTCCCGGTCCCTGTCTGCGGCGGGGCCGGAGGGGGGCTGCTTGGCGGATGAAGGAGAGGGTGTGCTGGTCGAGTTCTTGGCGAAGGCGCCCTTGATCTCGAAGCCCTTCGGCGCGTTGAATATTGAGAAGTTCTTGGATATGCTGCCCCTGGGGCCGGTTGGCGGATTGAATGGCTTCACGTCCTCTGCCGGCTCCGTCGGGGTCGGCGGCTCGGCCGTGGACCGCTTGCTGTGCCGTTTCTCGCGCTCCTTGTCACGCTCACGGTCGCGCTCTCGCCTTCGTTCCCTGTCTTTGTCCTTCTCTCGGTCCCTGTCCCGGTCAGATCGGTCAGACCGGTCGTGGTCGCGGTCTCGGTCTCGGTCTCGGTGTGATGAGCGATGGCTGGACTTGCGCTTGTAATCTCGGTCGTCATCGGTGTAGTCTCGTTCGCGGTCTCGGTCCTTCTCGCGGTCCCTGTCGCGATCCCGCCGTTTCTCGGAGTCTCGCTCCTTGCGACTGCTGCGGTGGCTCGCTTTGCGCGAACCCGCGGGTGAGGCAGACCTGGACCGATCACCGTATTTCTCGTCCCTGGACGAGCGTGACTTAGGTTCCTCTTCTTCATCGAGATATTTCTTACTGCTGCGGTGGCGGTGGCGCCGTTCCCTGTCGTAGTCTCGCTCACCCTCTGAGGCGGAATGGTCTCGGCGGCTCTTGCGCTTGCGATCCCTACGCTCACCACTACGGCTGCGCTCGGGAGCTGCAGACTCGGAGCGATCGCGATCTTTGCCGTGTCGGTCTCGGTGACGGCTCCTGTCTTGTTCTTGGTCCCGGCTGCCTTTGCTTCTGCTCGCGCTTCGCTCGCGGTGGTGCTCTGGATCCCCTTTACGCGGAGAACTACTCCGCGACCTATGATGCTCACGTTCATCGTCAACTAGAGTGGCAAGGCCATTCGCTGGGGTACTAGGGCTCTGGACCCTTTTGAAGTTTTCGCCACCGGGAATCTGGTATCCTCTGGCTCGTAGGTTAAGCAGGCTGGTGTTTGGCAGACCCTGACGCATAGCTTTTGGTCCCTTGGGTGCATTAAGAGGTACGTCAGGCACAGGGGCTGCCGGAGGCGGCATAACCCCGAAGTTTCCACCGCGAGCATGGTTGACGCCAAAAGGCGGTCCTGAACCTGGTCTCATACTTGGGTCTGCAGGTACAAAATTGCCGTTCAGCGCGAAGGTCGGGTCACCACCGCCGACGCTGCCACCACCTGAGGCTGCCTTATCCGCGTCGTATGACTGACCAGGGCCGGCCGCATTGTCTGGTCCTGCGCCTGAAGCTTCTGACTTAGTGTTGCCGTCTCCATTCTCGTTCACCGACTCCGTCTTGTCGGCATCTTGCACGCCGTCCTGGCTCGCCTCGGGGCGGATGGTACGACCAAACTCATCGACACTCTTGTCCCCTTCGCCCTCACCCGATGATACGTTGGGAAGCGGTTGAGGGCCATTTGGGTCCTTGTCCATCATGTTTGAGCCATCTTGCTGATTCATGTAGTTTTGGCCCTGGAAATTCCCCTGTTGCCCATGACCAAAACCCCCACGGCCGAAGTTATTGAAATTCCCGCGGCCACGGAATCCTCGGCCGCCTCGATAGAAGCCCCTCCCGCGATAGGCATTGAATTGGTTGTGAGGGCCAAAATTACCTTGATTGTATCCTGCTTGGTAGGCAGAGTTAAAGTCTCCATAATCACCGTTACCCATGCCCGAAGCATTTGGATGATTGTAATTATTCTGGCCGTTATTCCACGATTGCGGTCCGTTCCAGTTACCATCGGCGCCCATGCTACCATTGAACCCTCCCATGCCGCCGTTCATCATGCTCATGTCCATGCCTGGTCCGAAGCCATTGCTCATCTGGTACATGTTCATCATCGAAGGGTCCATGCCCATTCCTGGCATTCCTGTATGGCTCTGTCAGTCTGGGCCTCTTCTGAATGCGATCACATATTTGCTTACCCATCATGGGGAACGCGCCAAAGTTGGGCGCCATACCATTCTGCATGGCCATCATCATCTGCATCTGGTTGAAATCCCCACCGAAATTGATGTTGGGGAAGGATCCGTTCATGCCACCACCAAAGCCAAGGCCATTGGGGAAGGATGAATTTTGTTGGCTGTTATCTTTATTATCCTCGGCGCCATCTGCTTCTTCTGGGGCTGCCTCGGCGTCTCCTTTCTCCTCGTTCACTTCGTTTTGCTCTTCCGTTTGGTTGTCTTCCTGGTTCTCAGCCTCCCCTGACACCTGCTCACCCGATGGCTCATTCTGTAGTGGGGTTAGTACAGATGAAATGTGTGGTAGACAAGGCTTGTACAAACCTCAACTTCAGTAGCAGATGTGTGCTCCGCGCCCGTTTCAGTGGTGTCGAGAGCGGCGTTCTGCTCAGCGGGAGGGCCATCCGCCTGAGGAGGTTGCTCGCCTTCTTTTTGTGTCTCCTGGGTGGCGGTCGCGGTCGCAACTTCTGCATTGGTGTCTTCGACGGCTGGCTTGTCATCGGATATGGTCGGGGTCGAGGTAGGTCTCGCCTCGACCGGTGTCATTGGTGTTGATTCCTTGGCCTGAAAGCTGTCTCGCTTCTTCTCGGCAGTCTTCAGGAAGGCCTTGGTCGTCATTCGAAGAGCTTTGTTAGGCTTGCAGTCGTCAGCCGACATTGGGGTGTGCTCGCAAACGGGGCATGTCGATCGGAGAGCCAGTTTGCCTATTCTTGTCAGCGACGTAAAGGTCTCGCCCTGTGGAAAACGGAATGCTCACAGTTCTCGCAGATCATCTGCTCGCAACAGGGTGTTCTGAAGGCATTCACGGCCAGCTTGCTGCAGATAGCGCAGCGCAACTTGATTGGGACTTCATCCTGTGGCAGCGAGCTAGGGTGGGTGTCAGCTTCTGCATCATACAAGGTGCTCTGAGATGGTGAGCATACCTTATGAGCTCGGCCAGAGCAGGAGTCACCGTCACGTAGGCTGCCGCCATGGTTTGCGATCAAAAGGATCAAAGTGGTGGAGTTGCTCGCATGCGCAAAACGAGCTGGCGGCGCGGTGACAAGACGCCGACGGTGGTGGTCAAATCGTGGCGGAGGAGTACTCCATCTGTGGATGATTGTGGCTTCGTCGCCGTATCTCGATGGTACGCAGCCTGGGAAATATTGAGTAGGGATAAAGCGTGGCCTGTCGAGTACCGCGGCAGCAATGCAAGTAGAGCGCGCGCGTCTCGAAAAATTGGAAGAGGTCGCCAAAGTGGACACCTGGGAGGACCTGGTCTGTGCGCTGCGCCATTCCGCACCCCGACCCACCCGCTATCGCCCTCAGTCTTGGGGGAAGCGGGAAGGGGCGAGGGGGTTGCCGTTTGTCAACCGCCCAGCACCAGCATGAGATACGGCCGGTCTGTGACAAGGCTTATAGGCGGCGGTGTCGG
Organism: Diaporthe vaccinii; assembly: GCA_039880775.1. NCBI lineage: Eukaryota > Fungi > Ascomycota > Sordariomycetes > Diaporthales > Diaporthaceae > Diaporthe > Diaporthe vaccinii. The sequence goes on from JBCEDN010000008.1 coordinate 1,335,968, forward strand.
CGTTCCTCAGCACACAAGCAGCTGAGAATGTTGATGCATCAGGGGGAATAAGTAGTTACATTCGCTACTTGACTACAGTGACGGGAATGTGCTAACCGCAAGACGTATTACGCCCAAGTGACCTGCCCTCGAGACTTAATCTATCACCCCAAGTTCCAGATATCCCTTGCAAGGAAGAAAATGCAATGCTTCAATTGAATACCTCCATCGGGACAGCCGCCCCATTCTGCCTCAGCCTCAGCCTCAGCACGCGCAGCCCTCCTTGCCCGCCTGGTCCCGTGGACCGGTCAGGTTGACCCGCTGCTCCTCGCCTCCCCTACCAGCCGCCTGAGATGCCCCCTGGCCTCTGGCGCTCTTCAGTGACGTCTCCGGGATGGCGTTAGCGATGGCCGTAAACACCTCGGTGACGTTCGTGCCAGTCTTAGCACTGGTCTCGAAGAACAGAAGCCCCTCCTCCTCCGCATACGCCTTGGCCTCCTCGGTCGAGACCTTCCGAGCATCGCCGGAATCGTCGGCATCATCGCCACCCGCTGCCGCCTCGCCACCAGCACCGCCCTCGCCCGAGCCGTCGTTTGTGAGGTCCAGCTTGTTGCCCACCAGCGCGATCACGATGCCTGGGGACGCCTGCCGCTGCAGCTCTGCCACCCAGTGCTTGGCCTTGATGAGGGATGTGGGCTTGGTGAGGTCGTAGACGACGAGGGCGGCTTGGGCATTGCGGTAGTACATAGGGGCCAGAGATGCGAATCTCTCCTGGCCGGCTGTGTCCCAGATCTCAAACTTGATGGTTCTCGTGGGCAGGTTGCATTTCTGGGTGAGGAAGGCGGCGCCGATGGTGGGCTCCTTATTTTCTTGGAAGTCGTTGTTCACGAACCTGAGGACGAGCGACGACTTTCCGACTGCCTGCGGGTTGGAGAGAATGTGTCAGTTGGGAATCCTCATCGGGATGCGTTGTACAGGATGGTGTCTTCTCACAGCTTCGCCGAGGAGCACCAGCTTGACGCTGCTGGAGGGTTTGGGCGCGTTCGAGTCCGCCATCGCGAATCAATCGGATGTTGCTAGGCTATCTTGTCGGGTGGCAAAGCGGTTTGGAGGTGAAACGTGTGTGGTCAACAGCTAGATTTGGATGAAGTTGAGCGGCGTCGGTGTCGTGTCGGTGAGTGGGTTTGATCGTTCGGAAGGCAATCCAGCAAACAACCCACTTGCGTCAAAGAGGTGCCTGTCCAACGGTTGGCGAGAGTGACTGGGCAACTGGGTGAGTGACGTTAGCGGATGCTTGGGGCAGTGCAAAGGCGGCCCTGGCAGCAGGGATTCGGGGCTGTCTCATCAGCCCCCACCTAGATACCTAGGTACCTAGCTGCTTGTCGACGCCGACTTACCAGGCGGCTTATCTTATCACGGACCCTTGCCAAAAAGTTTGGTCGTGCTTCAGCTTTTCTCTTCCTCTTTTCACCGTTCGGACATTTGGGGCATACGACGGACTCGACAGCCGCACACCGCAATCAGTGACTCATACTTCGACGAGGAACTATTGAAAACCTGCTCTACAGCGGCAAGTTGCCCACCGCTGCAAAAACTAACCAGCATGGCAAAGAAGGACCTTTTCGACGAGGCCGACTCGGGGAGTGAGAGCATCGCGGGCGACGCAGACAGCAAAGGCCTGAAGATCAACGAGGATTATGCGCGACGGTTCGAGCACAACAAGAAGCGAGAAGAGAGACAAAGACGTAAGTGAAACGTGGCCGAAATTCCCTGGTAGACACCGCCAGCGATCGATGCCGAGTGCAGCCAACTCCAAGAGTGGGCACAAATATTCTGATACAGCCCAATTTACGCTCGCCTTTTCCCGCTTCATTTTCTAAGGAACGGCTGCTTCTTTTGCAGCATATATGCCAGCTGCTGACGAAAAATAGTCGAGGAAAAGACCAAGGCGCGAGCGGCAAATGGCGAGGACGACGACTCCGATTCAGACTCCTCAGACGACGAGACAGAAGATGAGGATGGTTTCCTGGCGACCGAACAGCTCGACGCTCAGCTTATTGCTACCATGCAGGCCATCAAAAACAAGGACCCTAGAATATACGATCCAAACACGAAATTCATTACCGCATTGGATGAGGATGGCGCAGCGACCAAGGACAAGAAGGAGAAGCCAATGTACCTTCGCGACTACCACCGAGAGCGCTACATGGCTGGAGACACCGGAGCAGACATCGAAGAAGAGGCCGACCAACCCAAGACGTTTGTGCAGGAGCAGGCAGATCTGAAAAAGAACATTCTGGCAGAGATCAACGCAGCGGATGCGGACGACTCGGACGATGACGACTTTATCAAAGCAAAGCCTAGCGAGACTACCGCTACGGACGACGGGGTCCACCCCTCAAGGAAAGAGAAGGTAAAAGCTGCCGAGCTTGACGTTTCTCTCGCCGACAAGGACCCCGAGTTGTATTTGTCAAATTACATGGCGTCGAGAGCGTGGATTCCTGAGACCAGCTCGAGGTGGGAAGCATTCGAGTCGGACGACGGGGAGGGCAACGACGACGCGGACGAGTGGGAGGCGGCTTACAACCTGCGGTTTGAGGACCCTGCGAAAAGCAATGAGGTCCTGCAGTCCTATTCACGAAAAGTCGTGGAGGCACGGTCTGTGCGGCGGGACGATGTCAAGGGACGAAAAAAGCAGCGACAACTCGAGAAGGAGCGGAAGGAAGAGGAGAAACGCCAACGTCACGAGGAGCGCGCCCGACTGAAGCGCCTCAAGATCGAGGAGGCGGAGGGAAAACTGAAGAAGATTAAGAAGGCCGCTGGTCTGAGCGGGAAGGAGCTTGGAGAGGAGGAGCTGATGAAGCTGCTTGAGGGCTCTTGGGATAACGACAAGTGGGAGGAAGAGATGAGCAAACGCTTTGGAGAGCAGTACTACGCAGAAGCAGAGGAGGTTGTGTCAGAGTCAGATGAAGAGGACTTCGGTAAATCGAGGAGGAAGAAGCCAAAGAAGCCCAAGTGGGACGACGATATCGACATCAAGGACATCATCCCAGACTTCGAGGACGAAGAGGCTAAACCAGACGTCAGCCTCGCCGACGTGGAAGATGAGGCCGAGGTAGCTGATGATGGCGAGGATCAGCTGTCCGACGGCAACGAGCCCGCGGCCAAGAAACGCAAAACCACCAAGGAGCACAAGGCAGAACGTCAGGCCAGCAAGCAAGCCGCGCGCAAAGAGCGCTCCAAGCTCGAAGCCCTGGTTGAGCACCAGATGGAGCTCGAGGACCCGACGGTGCTGGCCCTCTCCAAGAAGAATAAGAAGGCCGCCGGCGCCGAGACCGCAGGCTTCCGGTACCGCGAGACCAGCCCGCAGTCATTTGGCCTGACTCCGCGCGACATCCTCCTCGCTCCGTCGGACGCGGCGCTCAACGAATTCGCCGGCCTCAAGAAGCTGGCGACGTGGCGGCACCCGGACAAGAAGAAGAAGGACCGCAAGAACCTCGGCAAGAAGGCCAGGCTCAGGGAGTGGCGGAGGGAGGTTTTTGGCAGGGAGTTCGAGCACACGGGGCCCACGTTCGGGTTCGGCGGCACTAGGGACAACGAGGCTGATGCCGCGGTAGACGAGAAGGCCAAGGACTTCGAGGGTCGCGATGGTGCCGACGCCGGCGGGTCCAAGAAGAAGAGGAAGAGGTCCAAGGGCAAGAAGAAGGGTTCCGTCGGTACGTAGGCCGCCGGACTGTTGTAATTCGCGGGATACTAGTTTCGACACTTTTGGGTAATTCTTCGATCGTCGGCTGCTTACGTTCTGTAGCAGCAAAGCATCTGAGCGTTCCGTGCGTGCTTCTAGGAGCTCATCTGGGCAAGGCTATAGCCTCCCAAGGCACGAAGATCTTCAAGTGTCGGCTATAAGTGTCTGTTCCCAATTTAGACATAACATCTCTACGCCCTGCTCAGAATACCTTGTTCACCCTGGACTCTACAATGCTTGAACTCGACTTTCCTTTCATGCGAATGCAGGCTCTCCAGCGCATTTACGCATGGTGAATTATATCCGCAGATTTATTTCCGTCAAACACTAAAATTTTGGTCGCATGGTCATTGGATCGATCTACCGTCACTGCCAAGAGAAATACAATGTTGGTTCATCGCACAATTGTCTATTACCCTGTACAGTCTTCCCCCCAAAGTACAGTATAATAATGCTGCACATGAATAATGAATGGGATGGGCCACGGCGAGTTGCCCCCCCCCTCTACCTTTCCCATCCCTCCGCTTGCTTTCCCATTTGCCGTCTGGTATACTACCGAGCGAATGATTCCCAGCGCCCTTTGCTTGCCTCAATTTTTCCCAAACTCCGTAATGCCCTTATACATTAAAATTGGCCACCCGAGTGTCCGACGCCGTGGATGCTACGCGACAACTACATCCAACCAGGCCGTCTAAGAAATCATTACACCTCCCCGATTTGCGGTCTTTACCTGACCCGACCATCGCCCTGGACATCTAAACAGCCATGTCCCGCTGGCTCATGAATTGTCAATGGCCCCCGCCCATCCCCGACCCGTGGCCCCCAGCGCCCGAGCCAAACATTGTCCCGAAGCCGTCGATCGCGGACGCCAGCCCGCCAACGTCACCCACGTCGGCCGAGTTGAAGGGCATGAACCACGCCGCGGAGCCGCCGTCGTGGCCGTGGCCGTGTCCGAAGACGGTGTGGTGCGGGTTGTTGTGCGGCCCGTCGGCCGACCCGCGGGACGCCTCCCTGGCCCCGCCGTTGTTCTCGGCGCCGTCCCACCCGGGGAGCCCGTCCATCATGGCGGCCGACGCGCTGGGGTCCAGCCCCGCGGAGACGTACGGCGGGCCCAGCATCGAGTGCGGGAGCATGCCGTTCTGCGCGAGCTGCAGCGAGAGCATGTCGTGGCCGTACATGCCGTGGTGCCCGCCCCCGCCGAATTGCCCGTGGCCGACCGTGACCGGGCTGATGGGCGAGATGGTGCCGTGGTACGCGGCCGAGTGCGGCGGGGCGCTGAGGGACGAGAAGCTGGCCGCGCGGCTCGTCTGGCCCCCAAGGGCGGCGCCGGGGTAGCGGCCCTGCTGCTGCAGTCGCTGCAATTGGTCCGCGTTCATGTCCGTCATCAGCGGTTCCAGGGGGTGGCCGGTCCCGTGGGGGTCGCTGCGGGCCGAGCTTATGCTGTGCCTCTTCGCTGCGAGTGCCTTTGCCTTTTTCAAGGACATCGAGTTGGAGCGTGCTCCCGCTTCCTTGGCCTGCGGGGACAGGGTCGTGAAGAACTCCTCCACGGTGTGCAGCTCGGGCTTCTGCTCCAGAACCGCGTCCTCGCCCTTCTCCTTGTTCTTGTACATGGCCGGGTCGACGAAATCGGACTGCGATACGCCGTGGGGGTATCGATCGAACCAGTCTCCGTACTGGAAGATTGGGGACGAGGACGCGTCGCCCGGAAGAGTGCCACGCCGTGCTGCGTCGGCACAGTTGCGGTATTGATCCCGCAGGTTCTCTGTCATGAAATGGAACATGCCCCAGAAGCGCTTCATCTTCGAAAGCGATTTGATGTTGATTGCCAGATTCCTCTTTGATGTGGCCTCGATAGTGGGGTTCCCGGAGAAGATGCCAAAGATGTGTACCGTGCTGGACAGGAACGCGCAGTAGCCGACGAAAGGCGCAGTGATGATGCAGGACTCGGAGTCCTTGAGGAGCTCGGAGATGCGGTTCGCCGCGCAGAAGGCCTTCGCACCGGCCTTGGTGACAAACGACTTGGGGATGTCCTGGAGAGAGTTTGCGTTGGGTGAAGAGACGGCGAATCGGCTCAGGAATAGGATGTTTTGCTGGATGGCGATGTGGAGGAAGAGGAATTGGTTCGCCATGCCTTCTGTGTCATGTAAGTGGAGGTTGTCTGGGTTGTATACCAGCGATTCGGGCAACGAAGACGCCATGTCCTCCGCTTGCTTGATGAGCTTCATGTACTCGGAATCGGCATCCCACATTTGCTTGTCGTCCAGGTCCTTCCCGCCCTGGTTGAGGTAGTTGATCACACGACCCCAGATCGCTACCGCCTTGATCATGTAGGCGGCAACGCCCATGTTGTTCCTGGCGTCCGCTTTCTGCAAGTCGTCCAAACCGGCACCGTTCGGAACCTCGCCCTGCAGGTTTTCTGTCATGCCTGGCATGTCTTCAAACTGGAAATTCTTCTCCTTTATCGGCAGCGGAATCCTCAAGGTCTCCTCTTTGATAAAGGTCGGCCGGTCGGTTCCGGACGAGTTGAACCTGTCCATGAGAAAGCATGCCCACATGGTCCTCCTGCGGATTTCGCGATCCGTGAAGCTGAGCCGGGTTCCGGGTCTCAATGGATCGAATTCGAGATCCTTGTGCAATTGGAGAGCGAATGCCATCCTTATTGCTTGCCCCGCAAGAGCCCAGCTGCGCCCGCCGTGGCATGTGGCAAATTCATGCAACCCCAGTATAAGGAGGCACGTGAGGATGGTGAGGTTCGGCCACTCGTATCTTTTTGTGACTATGTCTCGAGCAGCGGCAGCCCACTCCTCGCCTCGCAAGAAGGCCGGCGAAGTGTTCAATTTGGGATGATTCGAGAATCGGGCGGACATGGCGCATACGGAGAGGATGAGAACAGGTGGTAAGGTGCCAGCCCTGCATGACTGTCAGCATGTCCTCGCATCGTAAATTGAAAATATGACAAGAAGCCATCCCTACCTCAGCTTCCTCATGTAGCTTGGCTTGTGGAGTATGTGGTAAGCTTGCCCGTACACACTCTCGAAGAACACGTCTGCGAGATGCTCTTGAATCTCCCTGGATGGCAAAGACTGTACACCTTCTTGCAACAACTTGGTCTCCTCGGATTCGTGCACCATCATCAACGAAGTTGGTCTTGGCGGGCTTTCGAGGCCTGGTTTCACCGGTACCTTCGCCCAATGGTCCAGGTCCTGCCCGAAGGCTTCCTCGGCCCCCCGTTTTCTGGCGTTCCCCTTGCCTGATGACAGAGTGCCGGGGATGGCAGGCTTCACTACTGCGCGCGGAACAGTGGATGAAATGCCGTCCTGCTCATTCTTGGGAACGATCTTGATAATTCGCTCCTCCATCCTCTTGAGTCTTTTGTCGAGCATGGCCATGTAGTCTGTCCGTGGTGCAGCCTTTCGGGCGGTGACCTTGTACACACATGGTATCCGAGAGCGGAGGCAATGTTTGCAGGCGGGCTTCTCACCCGAGCAACGTATCTTCTTCCTCCTGCAGGCAATGCATGCTAGAGGCAACCTCTTGCGCTCTTTGCCGGCTTTGGTTTTCAGCTCACTCCATGCCGGAGCCGTGTCAGATTTATCGTCCTTGTGTTTGGCGCCCAAGTCAGTTCCGTCACCAGGTCCCAGCGAGTTCAAGCCAAATTCGTCCGACACAGGGTCCTCTAATGAGTGTCCATGTGTGTTGGCATCTGGGCTCCCGTCATCTGAACCGTCCACGCTGGACCTTCCTCGGCTGGAATCAGGGTTGCCGAAGTAGGGAGCATGGGCTGTGATTGACGGTGCTGTCACTTGGGTGTCTGCCATGGTTGAGGAGATGGACTGGCGCTGTCGACTGGCATATAAGCCTGGTGCATGTTCCTCGGAAACAGCAGAGCTAATGGACGAGCGTTCTCTTAGCCCCTGGTAGGTAGAAAAGGCGAAGTCGTGGGTGAAAAGGGCAGAGTCTGTGAAGCCTTGTTGGTGGGACGTCGCGTGAACCGAGTTGTCGTAGTGAGAACGGTTTAGAGAGTACGCTTGCAAGTTTGAGTCGTGCTCGGGTCCAATACCTCTGTGGAAAAGGTCGGGACGCAAATCAGCAGGGAGGGCCTTGATATTGAAGTGGGATTGAGCCGCTGACATGGCTATTGCTAATGCAGAGAGCTTGGGTCAAAAGCAGCAAGTGATCATCGACGGCGCCTTTTCGTGGTGCTGGTCTAGAAGCAAACAGGCACAGGGTGCTGAGGGGCAGGGCGGGCAGGGTCAGGCTCGAGTCGGAACCTCCTCGGAGTCCAATTTTGAATTCAGATCTTAGGGCGGGTTGGCGATGAAGATCAGGATCAGGGCGTCTCCAACAACGAGCCTTCTTTTAGGTTTTAGGGCGAGACGGGGCCACCTCTCTCCAACTGATGGTCCGACAATTAGCCTTGTCTTCTGAGTTGTGTGTCAGGCAGTGTGATATGCTGCTGCTGAGGTTGGAGAGGACGATGACGACGGCGGTGTTGCAGGTGAGGGGGAGCGGAGCAGACAGTTCACCAGAGCACATAGGCCATGATATGCCTGTCCGCCAGGGTTGCCGAAAGGTCACAGGGGGGTTTTGGTAAATCGGAGCCCAGCTTGATTGTTATGTGTCAGCCTCCTCACTATATGTGCCCTCCAGCGGCCCCAGAGAGGCAGGCGACAATAGCTCGGGGGTGAGATCTGGGTCCGGGGCAGAATGGAAATAGACAAGGGGATTCAGGCTATCGGAAGCTCGTCTTGTTTGACTGGCCCGGGCTGGAATGCAGTGGGCTGGCTCGTGGTTTTTGGCCGGACGGATTGGACGTGGGTTTTGAAGAAGAGCGAGCAGCGCCCCGGGGGAAAGAGAAGCAGCAACAAGACGGGCGGGTGAAATGGGCTGGATCTGGTTGGATCTCCAGCAGAAAGGGTGGGTGCTCCTCCACCTGGGGCAGAGGGAGAAGTGTGGATACACCTTTCACACACAGTAGTCAGGGTATGGGAATAGTGTACATACCTCCTGGTGAGCACCAAGATGATCGATTATTATTGAACTCTCTCAAGCTGGGGTTCTCCACTAAGCCCGGCTCACAGTATGCAGGCGGACCCGCTCTTGTGCAGTAGCAGCGGTGGCGGCAGGGTGAGAGGCAGTAGAGCAGGGTACGACTTTGGCTGGCCTGTCTGCAAGTGGAACAAGCAGCACTGCGTGACGCACTGCACGGCGCTGCACCGCGCGACAGGGGACAGGGGACAGGGGCCAAGGGCCAGAGAGTCGAGTGCCTGCGACTTTGTTGGGATGTCGACGCGAGCTAGACGAGCTAGACCTTGTCTCCTCCCGTGGTGGAGGACGGAAGAGGGCGTTTTCGGCGGTCAGAGATTGTGGGGTAAATGGGGTCCAACGGTCGTGTGCGCTCCCGTGGCGTGGCTTGGGAAGACCTCCAGACCTCCACTTTAGTCCGAGGATGGGTGGATGGATGGATGGACGGGTGGGTGGCTGCCCGTATGGCTGGTTGTATGCTTGTGTAATAATAGCTGCGCCGTGGAATAGTCTGAGTGGATTGCTGGTCGCAGGCTGGGCCTGGATGTGGGTGTGCGTATGTCTGTTTGTCGATATGTATGACCGTGGCTATCACGCATGTGATTTGGCAGGCAGACTCTAATAAATCGTTGGGAATCAGACTTGTTTGGCGGGAGTACAGGACAGGAGAGACTCGAGAGAGAGAGCAGGTAGAACAAGCAGCTGGGTCGATCACAGCGGTGGGGGGTTCGTCTTTATGGTCCAAGTGTCCCAGATATCCTGAACGGCGTGTCGGTCGTTAGACTCGTGAGGCAGTTGTAGGGAACGCCTGCAAGGGACACCATAAAGACACATCCAAGCACCTTTCCAGCTGGTGATGGGCAGGTGAAGCGAGGCGAGGTATATCCGGTCAAGGTGCAAGGGTGTACGAGTGATATTGTACATAGTACACCAGTGAGGGTCGAGGATCAGACCGTGCGTCCACTTGGCTGGGCGCTGAGGAAAGGTCCGCCTTTATCCATATCCGTCCGTACATGAGCAAGGACATGAGTTGCTCGCCAGCGAAGTCGCCGGATGCGAGCTGCTAGCCGCGGAAGCGAGGGGTGTGTGGCAGGGGAGATTTGCGTGTGATGGTTCCTTACGGCCAGCATGTGCTTACTGCACGCACGCACGGAGGGATGGAGCAGTCAATCAGTGCGTGAGTCCTGTGGTGGTGTCTCAACGACCATGATAATGCGTCGGTGGATCTGATGTTAGTGTGAAGAGGGTTTGGATGCATGCTGAGGTTCAGCACCGCCGCCAATCAAGACAGCAGCGTCATCAAGAGGTTGTGTGTACTAAGAGGGGGATCCGGTCGCCGCCACAGGCGAGTCAAACATATCCTGCGTAGGTATACTTTGCACGTATGCTCAAAACAACCCGCTTCCCTTGCACAGCACAATACTTGTCTACATGTGTGCATATACCTCTTGATCAGCAGCCAGCTCCTGTGCCGATTCGCCCCGCAGCAATGCGCTTGTGAAACTGCAGACAGAGTTCTTGTCGCTGCCTCGGCTCGCATCAAATTGACGTGAAATGGTTTAGTCTACATATCTGATGACTTGTATTTTCAATCTCGGGACGAATCTCAAGCCTCGAGCTGAGGTGTAGAACCTTAAAAATCTTTGCATGAGCACGGGCCGCAGGGCGCCATACCAGGCAATAATGAGCGTCGTGAAATCTGGTCGTGATGAGCCAGGGTGGGGGCCCGTTGCGCATCGGAAACCAGACCGTTGCGAACCATGGGGCCGGGGGACAGTGCCGGATGCCTTCGCCACCAGGGTCTGCAGTGGCTAGCACGGGTTGGAAGTCGGCGGGCCGGAAAGCCCAACCAGCTGGGGCTCGCGAGAGGGACGTTTCCCACGATGCCAATGCCAGTATCCGGGCTGGCGGGGCAATCTGATGACCGACCACCCTCGCAATGTCCTGTTTGTTGACTGTGTTACGCGCGGGCATATTTGGCACAGGCCAGATGCCGGGACCAGGTCAACAGTTCAGACCTAAAGAACAAATGACCCGACGGCTGCTGGGAGACGGCCGGGCGGTGCTGCGCAGACCGTAGGGCTGGTGGGGACGACAAGTTTCGACAACGTAGACAATGGACATGTGAGCCCAGCGCCCGCCGATCCTGCAACAGAGCCAGATGGGCGCTGGTCCAGGCTGTGTCTCTGGCGATCACGTCCTGCACGAGGAGGTTCTTCGCAGCGAGCGAGGCTTGGGGCTTGCTACTGAGGCGTTGCGAGAGAGGTCCACCATCGCAAATGTGACCAAGGAGCCAAGGTCTGGGGGCCCGGGCAAGAGAGGAGGCCAAGACCCCGGGGTTGCCTGCGGATATAGCACGAAGTCAAAGTGGTCCGTTTGTGGCCCATGGTAACAAGCTTCCAGGCTTAGCTGTCCTGTCAAAAGGCGGCGGGTGAAGCATGAGGCCGGGGGCCGGGGGCGAGGGGGCAGGGCCAGGACCGGGGGCAGGGTCTAGCGAGCAGCCTATCTGCCAGATCACACACAGATCTCGACAGGAAGCCGAAATGTTAATTGTGATGGGCTGGCTGGCTGGCTGGCTCGCATGCATGGCAGGGCATGGGCCGTAGCGACGGCTTCCCTGCACTCCCAGGTGGGCAGCAACGGTGGTAGGTTTGGCTCCCGCGGCAGCCCGTTGCCTGAACTAGGCAAGTCAACGTCTATGTGCGTGCTGGCTTTTTAAGGTTTGTTTGATGGGCTTGTCAAGACCGGATCTGGCACGACACGCCATCGCCATTACCGGGCACTGAGATGAGATGAGGCGCATGATTCGAATGGGTTTGCTGAGACCAGAGCCACGAGGGGGCTGAATAATGACTTGCTTGAGGCATTGTTCGATCATGGTGATCGCCCGTGTCCCAGAGTGTCTCGCGTTCCACGTGGAACAGGGCGAGGCTATCAAGTTATCAAGGTGAGCAGCAGCAGCAGCGGGCGGGCGGCGAGTGGCGAGCGGGTGAGCGGGTGAGTGCGTCTGGTGCAGCGTGTGATGTCACAGGGTCCCTGAGGGGGCAATTGGTAGAGCACTTACCTACTAAATACCAGGTACATAGCAAGCAGTAGGGGTAGGTAGGTGGGTGGGAAATGGAGTCGACACCGTAATAACAACGTACACAGATAGAGTGCTTTAGTGCTCAGCACCTAAACGTGTACCAGGTGCTACAGTTGTAAGCTTAGCTGTGCTTGCTCTCTGCCAGGCTCCAGGCTCCTGTCTCACAACTGACATGTCACACGCTGACGTGCGATCCATATCGACCTGTCAATCTTGTTGAGCACGTCAGGGTCGGCTGTCAGTATGTGAGGGTAGGACTTGGTGGGTTACAAACCACCGAGGGATGAATCAAGCAGGCAATACAGACGAAAGGTCGTGTGCGGTAGCCGGCCGGAGGACGAGTGCCGCGGGAAGGCTAGCGCGAGCTACATGTGCCTCACACCTCGGAGAAATAGTAGATGGGGCGTTGAAAGCTCGCCGACTCGATTGCTCTGCACGTGCCCGCAACAGGGTCAAGCGAGGGTTTGTGCATGGATCTGACCATCTGTTCATCCACAATCGCCGACAACAGCTCCAGCTTGAGGGCGACCCGTCCCGACTCACCGTCACATTCATCGGGGAACTGACGGGCGACAACCGCCAAGACGCCCCTCGAGCCGATGTGCAGCACAGATAGGGTTTGTGTGATTTGCATTATTTTGCATCTTGTCGTGCTGGTGCTGCGCAGCGGCGGTGCTTCACCTGATCTTGCAGGAGCGTTTGCGGGCATGTCATGGGAAATTAGGATCGCGGCTGTGGCCGCGGCCGAGCTCGAGCTTCGTCATGTCGGCGCCAGCATCAACACGCATTTGGTTTTTGGGCGTCGAACCCTTTGGGCGTTCTAGAAGCCATGGCTCGTGTCGATCCTGCGAGGGACAAACCGACGCAACAGGCACAAGGCCCGCCACCACAAGAGCACAGACAAAGTTGAGAGTCATGTTGATCAGCAGCAGCACCGCGTCTGCGACGTGCGCCGATTTGCTCTTCAACAAGCCATCCGGCCGTTCGGCCATTCCAGCTCCAACCCCCGCAAGGCAGCTCCTTCCTCACCTCTGACACCCCTGGCACCTGCGCCTACGCCCGCACCTGCCTGCATGCGCCTGCACCTGCCTGCAACTGCAGCCACAGAAAAGAAGCAGGAGGCTGCTGCAGCAAGGAGCTGGGAGCTGGGAGCTGCAACGTTGATGGCTGTTCCCGCTTTTTAAGCTTTCGGACGGGCCAACTCCTCCAAGCAACCCCCCAATCCTGTCATGCGTGCCATCCCAGCTGCCCTTGACAAATTGCTTCGTCAGCGATTCATCGTCCATCGTCTCTCCATCACTCTCCCGCCCGTCATCCACCACCAGTGCATCATCACCATCCCGTGGACCAGGGGAATTTGGATATTGGCACAATGGGAATGTTCACCGAAGGTGACTGCACGCCCGAACTGGCCTTGGCACAGATGACGTCCCACCCCTTCTTTCCTTGCCTCCTCCACCCTGCACCCTGCCGTCAACACCACCGTTCTCCCAGCGTCGCACTTGCAACAATCCACATCATTGCTCCACGCTCACCCTTGGCTCCCAATTGGGAGCCCTGAAGCCTTGTTTCAGCCCTTTTTACTCTCAGCAACCACACACTCACACTCACACTCGCAGATCGCCCCGCTCGCCTGCTTGCCGTACGTGCCATCTGCTAATCTACTGTAGTACTGCTGCAAATACGTTGCGTTGAGTTGCTTTGCGTTGTTGCGTCGAGTGAGCCAGCTGCCGCCGCTAGCCGGGGCGTGTTGTGTCGCTCACTCATCGCCAGTGTAGTGGCATGGGCTTGATGCTGGGCGTTCTGAAATGTCTGGCTGGGATGCTGGCCTTGTCCTGGCGCCCTGCTACGGCCTTCGCAAGGCTTGCCCCCATTTGGTCACCCTCCAATTCCAACCGCCCTACGTTTGTCGCCAGCGCTAGCTCCCACTCCCGGTCCAGCCTCGTGGGCTCAGGGTTCAGGCCCGTGTTCTCGCCGGGGAAGGCTAGGCCGGGCCAGGGTCTGCACACTAAGACTCTCGCACCCGCAATCTCAGGTCTGTGTCACCAAGGCTCCTTGCTTCCTGCAGTGGAAAGACATTTTATTATTATCACCTACGCCGAGACACGACACGACACGACACTGCACGACACAATACGATCTGCGCTTGACTCTCATGCTGTATCCCTTGAGTTTGACACAGCCTGGGCTCCTGGGTACGTGCATCTCATGCGGTCGGGCCAGCATAGCATACCATGCCACAGCAAGCTTGGGACCGCTCCCGAAACCCCCGATCTGATGAACAGGAGGCTCCTGCACTCGGGCCAACGGCGAGGCAGACTTTTCTGAAAATCCCTTCTGAACCTGGTTACCGGCTGTCCTGACCCCTGCCTCACCTTCTCACTGGGGCGTCCTGGGTCATGTGAGTGAGTGTCTGGCCAGAGCTGGGACAGGACCCCCACAGCAGGGCCGACTTCACACCAAGTACTTCGACCAGATGTTGGGCAGTCCGAAAAGCTATGTCAGTCAGTTTGTCAGAACCATATGCTATATCCCTGTTGGTAGTGCCAAGCTCAGGGCACACCAACCGGCGACGTTACTTGGTACTGTGCGATGAGACTTCATCTGATACTTCTTACCTGAGCCTCAGGATGCTACGCTTGCTGCTGTCAGCCGCCCCAGTACAAGGTTCGGATGGGACAGTTCGCATCACAGTGCTGACTTCTGCCAGGAAGCGCCAGCCTGGTCGAGCCGTCATCGAGCCGGGCGATAAGCCACGTAGCAAGTGGGAGCCAGAGAGAGAGCGCGCGCCCGTCTCTCGTCCAGAGGTTCAGGTGGTTTTTCTGTCACACCGCAGCTGCAGCTCTCAAAGTGCAAACTGCAGATGTTCAGCCTTTCCAAGCGAGAGCAGAAGGCGAGCTGCGTTGCATCATTTGCCCTGAGCATCACACAGCATGATCCTAGTCAGCATCAGATTCAACAACTGGAGCCGCAGAGACACGCAGCACCCGAGACCAAGACTGAGACCAGGTCGAATGACTGGCAGGAAGCCTTTCGAACATTGTAGGATCCTTCTGGCGCACGACATGTCCGCCACACAACACCTGACGGTCGATCACCTGCAAGCCACCGCTCATGCTACACAAGGAGGAACCAACCGAGCCAGTCACGCGAGACCTCCAGCTGGTATTGCGAGCGAAATCCCATCGTAAGAAAAAGTGCATCACTAGGCGGCGACCGGGGCCGTAGTCACTCCACGTGTACCTCATAAAACGCATGATGTGAGCTGGTTCTCTGCGAAGCAGGGGTGACACGTTGTAGCGCAAGCCATCCGTTGAGAAGCAGGCTATCCACCAACGCCGGGAATGCGGACGATCTTCAAGTGTGACCGGTTGCACGGGAACGAGTGTTTCCGAATATGCAGGACTAGTCAATATCGCAGCTCTCAGGGGGTCCCAGCATCATCGCTCACGTACACTACAGGGACAAGACACATGGAAACCTCCTCACCTGAATTCAGAACGGTAAAACCACGCGAACGGCGTGGCAAGACTTGTGACGATGTTGCGCGGCATCGTCAGCATATCAGTACAGCATTAGGTTGGCGCCCCATGCTTCTAAAGACAGGCAGGACTGCTCCAAATAGGCTTTACATAGCACCCCTGATGTTGCTTATCTGGCCTGGACCATCGTCCCAACTCCAACCTCGCCGTGCTCACATTTAAGCACTACACATCCAGCACGGACAGGCGGCTCCACCACATTCCATGAGACGTAGGGGAACGCATGCCATCTAATGAAATCTGGGCGCAACGAAACCGTTGTGTCTTGGCACGCCGTGAAGCTCCCGAACACAACACATACTTGAAGGGCCTTAAACTGCTCTTTCGTCCAATCTTTCTCGATCCCCAACCATGACCTGCAGGTTTTGCATTGACAAGCCCCCCAGCCTCGAGGACCACGAGATTCACCTTGGTGAGCGGTACGGGCGATCAGACCCCGAGACGAACACCCCTTGATCGCCTCCAGTGTGGATCGACCTCGCAATTCCCAAAGATACGACTGGTTCATCAGCTGCTCGACGCCAGCCAACGGGAGGTCGTAGCCTTCCAAAGTGGTACGAAATACTTCAATGGCGGATTGTCGTACTTCTGGTGGCCATGCTCCCCCACATTTGTGGCCCCTCAATTCGTCGATGCTGCCATAGTCCTTGTCTTGCCCTCCATCCGTCCGTTGTCTGGCTGTCTGGCAGTCTCGCTACCGGGTTACGTTTCGCGCCGTCGACCATTGACCCGCTCGATGTGACCCGGCGTGTGATTCTCTTCTGCGCCCCCAAATCATGTGCCACACCTCGAAAAGTATTGCCAGTAGTGTTCAATGAGCATCTGGCATCACTCGGGGTGGGGGGTTTCCCCTAAACAGACGGTAGCACTTTCCTAAGGCTGTGAAGGAAACGAGAACTGAATGTCCAAGCCTACCAACTCCGGGAGCAACGCCGGCGTGACAAGGTACTCCGTAATGGACAGCATAATAGTTCGCCGATTTGATCCACACCTATCATTTGTCATTTCTTCATATCTTGAACCAGGTTGAGGAATCGAATAATATGGGATCATATCGACGGGGATGTACTATCCCGTAGGGGAATTACCGCCAAGTACCAAGTGATTACTGGATGGGACTGGCGCTATCCTCCCAAAGCGGTAATTTGGCCACAAATCCCCCTACTGTGTACTCTCCCGACCAGGACCGGACGAGTGGACGCATATCACAGGCACATACATAGCAATTCGAGGTAACAACAAGCTCAGAAGAGAGAAGCAGGCAAGCGCCTTTGATGCCCAAGTGGGTCAGTTCCCTCACCCTAGGTCGTCATCTCTTACTCAGAAGAGCCATGCTTTAATCTCTCACCGAGGGAACAACAGCTGCAACGCCCCAAACAAACCAAGCGTTTGTTTCTACGGACGGACAAGGCAGACCCTGGCCGACCTCCCGGGAGGCTGTTACCCACGCCCGCTGGGAACCAGGGTGGGAGAATGAGAACAATAACAACGCACCCAAGGGCCTGGTCTGTCTCATTGGGGGTGGTGGCGCGGCCCGCGGGGGATGGTGCGCGCTTCCAAGGTTCGTCGCGGGCCCAGCTCCAGGGGATCGACATGGCCCTGCCCGAGCTCGCTTGCAACAGGCGACTTGATCCGGCTCACCGTGCTCTCTTCCTCGTACCTGGTCGTGGTCGTGCGTTCTCGTCCCTGCCCCTGCCACGGGCGCGGACCCGGGCAAGGGCGAGGATGAGGGAGCGGGCGTGTGAGCGTTGCGAGCATCAGTGATCCCTCCCCGACAAGAAAACAAAGCTTACCTGGATTGGAAACTCCGCTCTTACCACCCTGGGCGAGGCAGGGGGGAGGAGATATGGGTTGGTGAATAGGGGGTTGGGGGTACGCGGACGGATGGAGAGACAGATGGCTGATAGGATCTGAGCAGCGCCGGCCGATCGCGAACGACACGATGGCCAAACGAAACAAGCGACGTTTCCTCCTTAACGGGTAGGGTAGATCGCCAAGGGGAGCAGGGAGCGCCGACACGGCGCCAACGAACGCGTGAACGCACAAACGAATGGCAGGGCCCAGGTAGATTTGTCTCAGGATGCCTTTGAGCGCCAACATCACGGCCGCCGTTAAGAAACTTTGCTGATCACAGCACCACGGCTGTCGTGTTTGACATATCTCAGTTGTGTTCATGGCTCGGCTCGCCCATCCGACGGACCGACCGAGCGCAGTGAGCTGTTGCACGTCTTTCTGCCTCTTGAGGACTTGGTCGGTGGTAACTCGGATCTTCTTGTGACAGAGAAACGGCAGATTGGTTGGTCTAGCATGACAACTGTATTGGGGAATTTCCTGTCCATTGATTCAGTCTAAGCACGCTGCCCAACGCCCAGCACATATGCCATTCCTTCTCCTATCTCGCCTGGGAAGACAGACACGCTATGCTATCCTTCCATGATGCCATGCCCGTGAGAGCCATGACGGAAGTAGTGACACGAAAACACCCAACGCCTTTGCTGTCGTCCAATACATTTCCTGTAAGACCGCACTCGTGCTCAAGAGGCCCTCAGCCGGAAAGGCAACCGCTCTATCCAACACGATCCAATCACACAGCCCACAAGCCCAGCCCCATCATGTAACCGTCATCGCCTCCCCGGGCCCCAAGGAGCGATCTTGGCTCTAACTCACGCCTGGCCACGATGGCGGTCGACGTACACAGGTATGCCGTAGACACAGACCGCCGCGGCGTTCAGGTACTTGAACTTGCAGACGCCAGAGTTCCTCGCGCGGGAGACAGCCTCCGGCAGGGACGCGTCGCCGCATTCGCAAGCTGTGCCACCGCCAGCGCCCGCGGCGACACCGACACCGACACCACCACCGCCGCCGTCGCCGTCCACCGCCTCCGCTGCGGCCCTCCTGCGCGAGCCAGACCGCCCTGGCCTCTTGATCTCACGTCCCGCGGCGTCATCGTCAGCAGCGGCGGCGACGCCACTGGTCGCCTTGCCCTTCTCCCTGCTGGCGTCCTCCCCCCTCCCGGGGAACGTGCCACTCGCGACCAGCCCCCACTCCTCAAAGACCCTCCCAGTGTACAGGTCGATGTCCCTATCCGTCACGTCCCACAGCGTGCCCACGACGGCCGGGCACCCGGCCAGCATGTAGCTCCAGACCAGGCCGTAGCACTCGAAGTCGCCCACGTCAGCCAGGCTCGCCGAGCTGCAGCCCATGAGCAGCGCCGCCGCGCGACACTTGTCGAGCCTGCGGATCGTGCGGTTGCGGATGTACTGCGCGCCGCCGCCGTGGCCCATGTAGAGCAGGATGTCGGACGACGAGAGCGCCGCCTCGAACTCGGGCTCCGTGGGCGCCGTCTTGACGATGCGCTTCCACGAGTCCCCGAGCGTCGACAGCGGCTCCTCAAAGGTGGCCTGGGTGGTCTTGAGGTCGCCGCTGGTGTTGAGCATGTACGTTCCGGAGCTGATCGAGACGTGGTGCCCTGCTGGATGCCCGGGCCCGTCCGACTCTGAGGCTGCTGTGCGTGGCTTTGACTCCAGAATCAACCTGCGGAGACATGCCAATGACGGCACCCGCGAGACTGCCAGCCCCTGCAGGCACGGAAGTGACTCCCAGGGGAGCGTGTGCAGAGCCTTGTCCAAGACCAGAATCGTATGGCTCCTGGTCTCTGCGTCTTCCAGGCTCTTAGTTTCAGCGTGGTACGAGTGGAGTGCGTCCAAAGTCTCGACCACCATAGAATCAAAGTCGATCTCGTCGTAGGCATTGCGTTCGCCATGAAATTGAAGAATATCGACGACAAAGTATAGTAGATCATTGAGCATTTCGTCAAAGTCCCCTTCCGCGTCTGTGGCGTCTCCAAATCCGACGAATAGTTCAAGTATTCTCGTGTCGAGAGTCACTTTTGCAGCCGGGGCCTTGGTCTTCTTTCCGCGGACTTGGCGACGGGACGGCAGATGCTTGTCAAGGATGTTTGTGAAGCTCTTCTGGAACTTTGCAAGTAGCTTTGGGTGCCGTTTATGCTGCGAGAAGATGCCCTTGAAACCACCAAGCCACACCTGCTCGATCCTCTCGAGTAGCTCTCCCAGACGTACGTCTAGAGCTTGTCGCTCAGCCCACCAGGCCGTCTTTGCGCCCTTGACTGAAAAGTCTCGCTTGGTGTGGCAAGTCTCATTTGCCTTTTTGATGATGTCGAGCAGTTCCGTCCGACCTTGCTGGAAGTCAAAGACATCACTGTCAGCGTCCCGGGAGCTCGCTCGCTCCAAGGGGAGCCGGATGACAAATGGACTTTGGCCGGCCTCCAATTTCGAGATACAGAGATCGTGCTTGTTGTCGCTAAGTGAGATGGAAATCACACTCCACTCTTGAGGGATGATGTCGATGTACTCTCGTTGGAACTTGCATATATCGACCACTGGGCTCAGGCTCGCTCGTCTTGTTTCTGGAGATCGTATATCCTCAGGCCAATCCAGACCGTTCCTTCCCGAATTCTTCTCCGTCAGGAGCGCGTTGTACTCTCTACGCCACGTCAGGTTCCGCGCCATTTCCACCGCACAGGTGGCGTATCCTGGATGTCCAAGGATACCAGGCTTTCTGGCTGAAGATGATGCCGCTGAAAGGAGAATCACAACAGTCTGTAGCATTCCCAGGGCCCTCCGCACTTCTTTGCCATCTCCGTTGACGGAAGCCAAGGTATGAGCTTCCAAGAGCATTTCGCGCGCCTCCCGTAGATTCTCCAGATACCCTTGAGCATCGTGTGCTGCCTCCCCGTGGGAGGCAGTGACAATCCCTGCCTTTAGCGGAGAGGCCTTGATCAGCGAAAATCGATCCGAGTGCGGGATGCTGCTGACGGACGGAAACGACAGCGTTGATTCTTGAATGACAGAATAAACAGCATCCTTGGACATCTGCTCCATGCTCTGCCCGAGAAGTGACCTTGCCGTGGTAAGGAGCTCGGACAATAAGTGTGAAGCAACCTTGGGCGACTGGCGGACCTCCTGTAGAAGTTGCCAAGCCCCAGACCAGTCTTTCTGGTGAATCAGCGACGATGCTTTTTCGACCATGACGGATGCCTTAAGAGACACCAGATACGCGTCATCTTGCTCCATGATTGCCAAGCTAGTCGTCTCCGGCTTCTTCACTGCAGTCTTCTTGGGGGCGGTCCTCGCCGCCGCCGCCTTTGTCGTACGTGTCGACGTAGTGGTTGTAGCTGTTCGCTTGCTCCTGATGGGGATCTTTGTCTTTGTCTCGATTGTCGCAACCACTTCGCCTTTCGCAGCTCCTGCTTCACTTCCAGAACCACCTGCCATACGACCCACCATCTCCTCTGCCGCTTTGATCATGTCTCTTTCCGAATCGAAATCCTTAGTCTCGCGGTAAATGTTGCCGAGTCGGCAGCAAAGGTTGACGAGTCTGCTGGAGTAGTCGCCGATATTGAGCCTGGATCGGACTTGGCCCACCACCTTCAAAGCATCATCGAACTTGCCGGCCCTTGCTGAGATGAAAGACATCCAAGCGTCGCACTCGGCCAAGTATGCTTCGGAATCAGCAGCCTGTGCCACCTTTTGAGCCTGTTCGGCATAATACACAGTCTCCTGGTACATACCCAGGTGAGCATAGATATTTGATAGGAAAAGAAGGCCCTTGAGAACAGGATGTGCCAATTTCCAGGATTCTGGCCCTGAGATGATTGAAGGCAAGTCTTTGCTCTTCTCCACCAGTGCACTCAAGGAGGCATCCAACTGGGACGAAGACTCATCGGCAGACTTATCTTGAGCCGCACTCTGCGCAGCTTTCGCCTTTTGCTCCAACCTCGCCCACTCCTGAAACAACACGCGAGCAGCATTTCTGGCATAGTTGAGGGCGCTCGGGGCATCGCCCCGGCCGAGAGCAACAGCTGAATAGACCAGAGAAGCTTGGGCCAATATCACTTTGCGGTTCCTCGACCGGGCAGACATGTTCATCGCTGAGACTGCCTCCTTTGCCTGAGATAAGATATCGCCTGCCTTTCCAATGCTCCCAATCTCGACAAAGTAGTCTGCGTGTGAGAGAAGGAAACTGACGATATCCTCACGGCACTTCTTTTCTCCTGGGCTTATTGACTGCTGGGCCTGCTCGAGAATTGTGTACGCTTTTGACGATCGGCCGACGTTTGTCAGCTGCAGGGCGAGTGCTGCTGAGATTTGCAAGTTCAAGGCTGCGTCCAAGTCGGCGGCTCTGTGGCTCAGATCAGACGCAAGTTGCAGGGCATCCAACAGGAGGCTGTTGCGGTTAGATAGTCGGGCGTAATCTGCAACGGATTGCAAGTGCTCCAACAGGCCGGGCAGGTCGTCGATTTGTTGGTCAATACTGGCTGAACTGGCGATGGATCGCCAAACAGATATAGATTGTTCAATCTGGTCATGTTTCGGTGGTTGACAAGCTAGAGCAGCCATGGATTGCGAAAGAGCCTTCATATGTGCAACACAGCCCTTTAACGCATTTCCCTCACCCAAGACTGCATCGCCACTGATCGTTGCTGCCTCTTCGACTTGAGCCTGGATCGACTCGCGACTTTTCGAATCTCCTATATTGGCGGCCAGCAGCCGTGTCAAGATCCTCAGCCGTCTCACTGGATATTTGTCGACCGAGCACAGCCGTAGAAGCGCTTCAATACATGCATCTTGAGCCCCAGCATTGTTGTTACTAGAACCGTTTCTCAAGACAATGAATTCGAGGCGATGCTCAAGAGCAGCGAGTCGTTCGGGTTCGTCCAAATGGAGAGTCCAATCAACCCAGCCCTGTTCCAAACGACCGATAGACCTCAATGACGACGATAATAATTCTGCATCCTTGCTGATGGACCAGGCTTGTCGCGAAGGGAGTTCTTTGGAGGCCTCGGCAACTGCTTGAAGAACACCATCTTCGATCAAGATATTCCTGAGGCTCTGTAAAGACGCCAACGCATCGTCCGACCTGCCAGTGTCCCTGTACAAGTCGCTGATGCGTTCGAGCTTGAACAGGATCTGAGCTCTTGCCCGCTCCTTGCTTGAACGGTGTTTAACGCATTCGATCGAGCGACGCATTGCTCTCAGTGCATAGCCGAGATTCTCCTTGGCGTTGGCTTTCGACCCTTTGCTTGCTTCCATGAAAAGGGTGTGCTGGATGTAGTACAAATGCGAGATTTTGGCGTAGTAGTAAACTGAGGGATCAACAGAGGCGAGGTCTCCCAGGCTGTCGAGAAGTCCGAGACAATCGTGTAAGAGCGAGTCGAGCCTGTCCCATGCTATTCGTTTCTCGTCGACGCTAGTCTTTGCGAGCATCAGCGCCGCATCCAGGACTTGGGGTGCCGACTTGACCATGATAGTCCGTCGCTGTTCATATCGAAGGAAGCCCTTGGTGTCGTCTTGGGATGATGGTCGTTTCCCCAGCCATCGAAAGCAGAATCGTGGCATCTGATGGATAAGATGCTCCAAAAGCGCAGCAAGTTCTGTTGAAGGTCGATATTTCCTGCCTTCTTCGTCACTCAAATCCCCATACAAAACATTCATGGCTGACTTTAGGGCTACGGTAAGGCTGTCCAGAAGATCGTCTAATTCGCCGCTGTCGCCTCGAAGCTGCCCCTGAAGTCCTTCAAGTACTCCCTGGAGCAATTGGTCCTGCGACGAATATTTCCAGGGTATCTTGAGGCGGTAGGCCAGCAATAATGCTGAGTTCGCGCAACACTTGGCCGCCGAATCCTGACTTGGATCAATCGTGTGGTTAACCTTCTCGGTCCATGTAACTGCGTCGCTGTAGTGACCCCCTTCTCGAGCCAACTTGGCCAATACCTGGTAGACGCTGGTCAATGGTGATTTGGACAATTGTGCCGGCTCAAGACCCTGAGCCAGCACCTGGGTGTGAATCTCATTGAAGACGGCGAGGCAGCTCTTGTAATCAGAAGTTGAGGTCTTCCCGGTTCGTCGAACGTACGCAAGCATGCATCTTGACAAGGGTGCAAGAATATCCTTGTTCACATCACCCTTGTGACAGGCTAGTTCCCACCAGCTTAATTGTGATCGAAGAGCGATGCCTTGGAGCTCGAGGGCGGCCAGCGGACTGATGCTGAGTTTCGACTCCACGGCCACATCGTCCTCGGCGCTTGAGATGCTTGGTGTCAGTGCCAGGAGAAGAGATGAGAGCGATTCAAGCAGACGAGCAGCTTTATCCTTTTCCGACTTGGTTGACCCGGCTGACAAAAGTAGGAGGCGTGTAGGCGAAAATTCATTATCGAGTCGAAGAGATCCTCGGGCCTTCTCGATGTCGACTGATCTCTTCATCTTGGCCATGATCCTGAGAACCTGCATCTGTGTGCTAATCACCAAGTTCAATACCTGGCCCGAGGGCTTGACTCCACGGAATTCCAGCAAATCGAACAGTCCGAGGGATGAGGTGATAGAAGGGGGCTTGGACGGTTTTTTGTCGGCTGAAAGCAGGTCGTCCAGTATCTTCTTGAGGAGACGCAGTTCCTTCACAGCATGCTCCATGAGCCCCAAGCCAATGAGTTTTGCAACCAGGGACGACATGCCGGCCTCCAGCTGGAGCTCTGGCAAGTTGATCTTGCCGGCGACCCGGAGTTGCCGGAGTGCTGAGAGTGCGACTCGGGCACATTCGACCGTGGACAAGCAGCCTGTCGAGGCGTTCAGCTTGGTTGGGGACCGCGGGGGCTTTCTCTCGATCTCGGGGGATGTCGAGACTCGGTTGATGGAACGGGGTTGCATTGGCGTCATGGGGGCTGAGTTCGATCGTCGGAGGCGCCTCTTAGGAGCAGTCTTCACCAGATCCTCCGCCCCAGCAGCTGGCTCCCTAGGCGTGGCCGGCGCAGGCGCCTTGACAGCATTCCCAAGCGACTTCAATGTCACGTTGATGATGTGTGTTGCAAGCAATGCCTTCTCTTTTGCTGACAGCTCCCCCTTATCCTCCACTGCTGCCTTCTTGGAGCCCGTGCTTCTCGATGCTGCGCCATTGCGCTTCGCGGTGGTGGTTCGAGCTGTCTTGGTCGTCTTGGCCGCGGCCGCGGAGGCGTCATTGTTGTCTCTGGGGATCAGTAGCTCTTTCAGGAGAACGGTCGTCGCAGGAGTGCACGTTGCTATTGATGCGGCTGCTGTTTTGACCTGCTCAGCCTGGTCTTGTAGTGACGCCATGTAAAACTCTTTGAAAGCTGAGGGTGACTTCTAATCATATCATGACCAAGACTGTTCAGGATAATTCGAGAAAACGTCTTAGGGATTGAGAGCAAAGAGCAACAAGCAATCGCAAATGCAAAATGCAGATATACAGTGCAGCAATGGCTCGCGAAGTTCATGTGTGAGCAGGGCAAGCTGGAGTCAATCAAAGCTCATGCTCATCCACATGGCTGGGGGCTGTTGGCACAGCAACCAGAGGACCTGCCCCGATCGGCCGGATGCAGGGGTCCAACTTGTTGGTCTAGCTAGTTCTACCATGTGGGCAAATCCCCGATTCCGACTTTGACCATTGAACAATAATTTCCTCCTCAAAAGAATTATTCCCCAGACTCGAGCACCTCAATTGCTTGTGGGATGCACGAACAGCTCTTGTATTCTCCCCTCGATCTCCTCCGACCTTCTGCACCGGTCCGAATTCCGATCACGGAGAGCTCATAGCAATCTTGCGAGCTTCTTCTGAACCAAAGCCCCGAAGAACCATCACATAACAGCCATGGACCGACTCGCGATACGAAGGATGGCACGGTCGCCCGCTCTCGCGCGGCCGACGGCAGTACGGCGCACAATCCTCCAGACGCCCCGATACAACGCGCGCCTCATCAGCATGCAGCCTCGCGTCGCCGAGACGTCCTTCTGGAAGTCGCTGATCCCAAAGCCGCTGCGCCGCGAGAACAGGGCGGCGGGCGGCGAGGGGGGCGCGCCGGCGAAAAAGAAGGCCAAGTCGAAGGAGTGGAACCCGGCGACGTTCTTCATCATCATCTTCCTGCTGATCGGGTCCATGTCGATCCAGATGATCTCGCTGCGCAAGAACTTTGACGCCTTCATGCGCCGCTCCGACGTGCGCATCGGCCTGCTGCGCGAGGTCGTCGAGAGGGTCCAGAACGGCGAGGCGGTCGACGTCGAGAAGGTGCTTGGGGCCGGGGACCCGGAGAGGGAGGCCGAGTGGGAAGAAGGTATGTGATGCTCGGGTTGGCGAGAGAACAGAGAATGTGTGGGCAGACACACACTGACACGAGCACAGTTCTGAACGAAATCGAGAGG
Source organism: Diaporthe vaccinii (assembly GCA_039880775.1). Taxonomy (NCBI): domain Eukaryota; kingdom Fungi; phylum Ascomycota; class Sordariomycetes; order Diaporthales; family Diaporthaceae; genus Diaporthe; species Diaporthe vaccinii. Next base: position 1,361,573 of record JBCEDN010000008.1, read on the forward strand.
GATAGCGCGTCGCGAAGCCAGAAGAAACAGGACAAGGTCAGGGCACCTGCGACATCATCGCCGATCGCGAAGGCTGTCCCAGTGGCAGGATCCAAGGCGGAAGCTGCACCTGTACAAGAGCCGGCGAAAGGACGCACGGCATACTTCTTCTGAGATCTATTCTTGCTATGCAGGGCAGGGCTTCGCTATGAATTCGGGCAGATCTATCATGACAGCATATCTTTGAACACGCCGGCACCCCTGTTCTCCAGATGCGTCGCATCCTTTGGGGTGGGTTCCTCCGGAGACGACCGCCGCAAGGCACTGACCAGGTCCGGGAGTAGTCGCTCCGTGGTCATATCTATCCTCACTCCCTCGGCCCCGACCTGCCCGGTATGCAGGTCGGCGATGAAGGTCTCCTCTCCCCTCACACCGCCCATATTCACGATAGCAATGGGCATTCCCCGATCCTTAGCGCGCTTGGCCAGCCTCCAGGCCGAGTAGGTGGCAAGCGAGGTGGCTAGCACCAGCATCCTACCGGACCCGTCTACGGCCTGCTCCGCCGCCTCCTTCACGCTGCTCGGTATGCTCTCACCGAACATGATGACCGCAGGCTTGAGGATGCCCGCCGTGCTAGGCGACGCCCACGCACCGTCCTGGTCAATCTCGACCCTGTGACGGGTCCCATCCGGCGCGGGCGGCGGGCTGGCCAGGCAATGCTGGCAGGCCGGGTAGCGGAAGGTGGTGTATGGCGCATCCGGAAGATCCACGTCTCCGTCCGGATTCGTGCGCATCCCGCGGGCCCTTCTCTCGTCCGGGTTCTCCGTGTCAAGCGCGCCCGATGCAATGACCTCCTCCAGGAACGCAGCCCAGGCCGGGTTCAGCCGGGCCAGTTCGTCCTGGAAGACGTCTCGCGGGAACTCGTGGCGGCAGGATGTGCACACCAGTGACCTTAGATAGCCGTGAAGCTCCAGGGTTGGCATGTCTGGGTGGGCCTTGGGGTGAAATGAATCCACGTTCTGAGTTATAACGTTTCGTACATTGCCGTAGCGCCCCAGATCTCTGACGGCATAGTGCCCTGCATTTGGCTTTGCCTTGTTCAAAGTGGTCCAGCCCAAAAATGACCTGGCCCAGTACCTCTTGCGCGCCTCGTGTGAGCTCAGGAACTCATGGTAGTAGATGGGACGATATGTCTTGTTCAGACGATATGTCCCATTTGTGCCCCGATAGTCTGCCAACCCGGATGCCACGGACAGTCCCGCGCCGGAGAGGACGACAGTGTGGTCAGAAAGGCCCCGTCTCCGCGGGAGATGAGACGTGAGGAACTCGCCCAGCGCGGCGACGGCACCCTGGAGTGTGTTCGCCGAGGCCGGGACCACGGGGGGCGGAGCGAACTCGGCAGTATAGGGGATGCGCAGGAGAGATTTCTTCATTGCACCCTCGCTCGCTCGCGCGCAACCCTCCTCCTGCTTCTTTTGCTCTCCTTCCCTTTTCTATTTGCAGTCCCGGGACTAGAACGTACAGTGGGTACGTAAGCCCCTTCCGTGTACGCGTATGCGGTGCTGCGGGCCAAGACTTTTTTTTTGTTTGTGGGATGGGATAGGATAGGATAGGACGGGGTGGGCTACGGAGAAAGATGTTCAGGGGCTGCTGGCTGTGCTGTGGATAGCGAGAGAAACGGATCTGGCTGCAGAGATGCCCCGGTCCAGGCGTGCAGAGATCAATGCAACATGGGGCGGAGTGAAGAAGAGGAGTGTGTAGTGTACGGGATAGAGTACAGTACGTCGGGACGAGGTGGGAGAACGCCGGTTGAGTTCGCAGAGATGGTACCGCATGCTTCTGGTTTGGGCAGGTCGTCGTCGTCATGACGCCCCATAGGCCCATGGATAGCTGCCGTAGTAGGGGCGTTCGGCAGAGCCACTCCAGGAAAAGCAAAGCCCAGCGCCGCCCACGCCCGCTCCGCAACAAGGCAACGCAACCCTTGTTGACGCCTCATGCCGAGTGGTCCCCAGTTCCCGAAGGGCCCCCACCTATCACCAACGGCTGCCCGACAATGCAATTCAGTTCGATTCAAAATGGCCCGCAGCTCACTGGACGGGCCAGCATTCATCCCCCCCCCAAACCCCTACCACTGCTGCATCGGGCTTAAGGTGGCACTCAGTGAGTAGTGTGACGGTTGGCGGGTAGGCCGCGGCAGATGGTCAGGAACAAGGTTTTATAAAGGTCCTGTCAAGTGATGCTTGTTATGCTTGTCTATATGTGTGTACATGCGTAGCCTGCATATGATGGACCTAAGTATTGTAACTATTCCTGTCCGCGCCTGTGCCTGGATATACACGTGTAGGTAGGTGTGTAAGAGCGAGAGAGAGAGAATGAGGAAAAGGCTGGCAGGATGGGCTGATGATGTACCTGGATTACTATACCTACTGTAGTATGACCTGATGGGGACCGTCGCAAGCTGCCGATATCTTTTGTTAGGGTGACTGGCTTGGCGACTGACTCTGCGCTGTCGGAGGCCGACAAAATCCAACATCTTGGATAGATGCTGCAGGCATTGGATACTTCCTACCGCACAGTTGGGTATCCATGTGCCAGAACTTGATGCGCGCAACTTGTGACAGAACTCCATCCCGACCGTGTTTCCAAAACCTTGGTTCGTGCTCTGCACGACTAAGCCTCTTTTTCCACGCATCCACGCACATCCGGGCCCCCGATCCGCCGCACATTGCCCTACATTGCCTGACATTGCCTTACATTACATTACCCTACATACACTAAGTAGTCTACTCTACTTTCTACATTGCGGCGCATTGTCCACACACCCACTTGCGCGTCGCCTCGTCCTGTCCCTCTCTCCTTCCCACTCCCCGAACCCCAGTTACAAGGTTGTTTCGGCGTGGCCTCGATTGATGCCTCCCTCCAGCCCCTCCTCTTCTATGTGCATGCGAATCCCGTCTGGGTACAAGTATGCAGGGCCCCGGCTCAGGCTCAGGCTCAAGATCTACAGCTCCCGATCCGCACCTGTTTCCATCCCAAGGTGTGCCTCGACCTGCTCCCGCGTACAGACCACGTCGAACCCCTTGAGGCCACCTCTACCCCATCGGCAGCAGACCCGTGTCTACCAGACCTCTCCCTCATCCTGTCCCACCCCTTCTGCTTCTTTCGCTCCTTCACAGTCTTCTCCAACAAGACCATCATCACATACGTATACACAGTCGCAATTCGCCCAGTCGTCAGTCCACCAACACCATCACCACAATCGCTTGAGACCGACCTGGCTGTCCGGCATCATGGCGACCGCAACCATAACCCAGACACGGACGCACGCCGGCCACTCGCACTCGCATCATGACAATGTCTACCTGACCTCGCAGAACAAGAACGATGCCGGCGTGCGAATCACCCGCATCGGGCTCTACTCCAACCTCGGGATGGCCATCGCAAAGTTCATCGGCGGCTACCTGTTCAACTCCCAAGCCATGATCGCAGACGCCTGGCACAGCATGACCGACCTCGCCTCCGACATACTGACCCTCGCGACCGTGTCCTTTAGCCTGCGACCGCCGACCGATACATACCCGACCGGATTCGGCAAGGTCGAGAGCCTGGGCTCCCTGGGCGTCTCGGGCATGCTGCTCGCGGGCGGCGTGTTCATGGGCATGAGCAGCCTGGAGTCGCTGTACGGGCACTTCTTCCTGGACCCTGCCGCCGCGGAGGCGTTGCTGCACCACGGCCACGGCCACGGCGCGGGCCCCAGCCTGCACGCCGCCTGGCTGGCACTGGGGACGGTGCTGATCAAGGAGTGGCTATACCATGCGAGTAAGTCTTGAGAGAGCCAGTGATCCTCCTCAGGAGACGTGTCGAGATGTGTTGCTGACTTGTGCGCGCCCTGCTACAGCTATGAAGGTCGCAAAAGAACGAAAATCCGCCGTCCTGGCCTCCAACGCCATCCACCACCGTGTCGACAGCTGGACGGGCATCGTCACCCTGCTCGTGATTCTGGGCGCGAACTTCCTGCAAGACGCGACGTGGCTGGACCCCGTCGGAGGACTCCTGATCTCGTTCCTGGTCATAAAGGGCGGCTGGGGCAACACCCTCTCCTCGCTCTACGAGCTGGCGGACAGGACGATCGAGGATGAGGTCAAGAGGTCAGTCAGGAGGCAGGTGACGAAGAGCCTGGAGGGCGTCACCGAAGGCCACGAGGTGGAGCTCCGAGACGTGTCGGGCATCAAGTCCGGCCAGAACTACCTGATCGACCTGGAGCTGGCGGTCCCCAGCACCTGGACCATCGAGGACACCCGCGACGTTGAGAACGCGGTGCGGACATTCGTCGGAGCCAAAGTCCGTGGGGTCAGGAAGGTCCGGGTGCGATTTGTGCCCAAGACCGCAGATGGCGAGATCCCCAAGTTCGACGAGTTCATTCCAGGCAGCGTCAGCCCACAATCAAGCCCAGAGCCGGAGGAGCACAACCACAGCCACGAGAACGGCAACGGACACCACAAGCAAAATTAAGGGTATGCGATTTATACGGGCACGGTCTGAAAGGAGCAAGGCGAGGATACTGTATCAGTCTAGAGGGTTGGCTTGAATTGTACATACATACTACCTGAGGAGTAAAGATACACACCGAAGTCGGGTGGCATTTGGGCGGCGTTCAGGAGATACGGAAGAAAGGGGTCACTTGACTGGCCTGTCACGATATGACCAGTAGATACACCGCATATCAATTCATTTGTCAGTTTGAGATACCATGGTCACGCGACAGGATTCTGCCCACCACCTGATGTTGAGTGAAAAGAGTGAGCCGCAAAACTTCAGCCTACAGTACAGTATTACTGGTATATATGCAGCACGGCCGGATGGGAATCAACCCAGGTCAACCGAAGCCCGGGCCCCGGGTGAGAGAGAGAGAGAGAGACAGAGGACACGGCCAGGTACCGGGCCTCGGTGATTGGTGCGGCAACATGTCAAGCCTCCCTAGTGCCGCGACGGCATTGGATCACTTGCAAGAAAATGACCTCAGGCTAAAGTCAGCGGTGGCTCGTCCGCCCACGACAGGAGCAAGGCTGATTGTCGACCTGCTCCCACCGTAAAAATAACCGTAAACGTGTAATGTCATGCCCCGCGATGTGCCCCACGTCCGTCCACGACGTCCGCTGCGGTCCGTCCAAGTCCTCCCAAGGCCCAAGGTATATGTGGGCTCGCTTTCGCCACCACCAAGGTTGCTGACTGACTGACTTTCACATGTGTTGCATGTTCCCAATTGATCTGAAGTGAGCTTTCCAACCTGCCTTGTTTGGACCTGTCTCAGAGACTATTTTCGTGCGTTCGAACCAGTACCAAAACAAGTTGTAGAAGATGAGTGAAGAAGGCCCCTTGTACCTGGGTTTCGACCTCTCGACCCAGCAGCTCAAAGGTGTGCCTCCCTCGTGCCCGTCGTCCCTGTCCTGACTCTCAGTCCCGCTCTCATCCTCACCCTCGCCCTCGCCCGTCATGCCAATTACATCACTCCCGCCAACGTGCACAGCTCACACAGCGCAACAGCCATCGTGATCCAGCCGGACCTGCACGTCCTCTCCGAGGCAAAGGTCGACTTCGACGCAGACTTCGGCAAGCAGTATGGCCTGACCAAGGGCGTGCTCGTCAACGACGACGAGGGCGAGGTCTTCGCGCCCGTGGCCATGTGGCTCGAGGCCATCGACCTCGTGCTGAGCCGGCTCAAGGAGAAGGGCGCCCCGCTGCACCGCATCAGGGCCGTCAGCGGCGCCTGCCAGCAGCACGGGAGCGTCTACTGGAACCACGACGCCGAGAAGCTGCTGGGCGGCCTGGACGGGCGCGCCGGGAAGGGCCTCAAGGACCTCCTGGCCGGCTCGCTGAGCCACCACTACGCGCCCAACTGGCAGGACCACAGCACCCAGGCGCAGTGCGACGAGTTCGACGCCGCCCTGGGCGACAATACGAAGCTGGCGGATGTCACGGGGAGTGCGGCACACCATGTAAGTCTTACGAGTACAACACCGGCACAATTACCTCCCCACACGCGGGATGCACACGGAGGGAATTCAATGCTCACGCTCTCACCCGCAGCGATTCACAGGCCCCCAGATCATGCGGCTGCGCAAGAAGCTGCCGGACATGTACGCCAACACGGCGCGCATCTCGCTGGTCTCGTCGTGGCTCGCGTCCATCATGCTGGGCGGCATCGCGCCGCTGGACATCGGCGACGTGGGCGGCATGAACCTGTGGGACATCCGGGCCAACAAGTGGGACGAGAGCCTGCTGCGGCTCGCGGCCGGCGGGCCGGACGGGGTGGCGGCGCTGCGGTCGAAGCTGGGCGAGCCGCGGCAGGACGGCGGCGGCAGCATGGGCGGCGTGTCGCCCTACTTTGTCCACAGATACGGCTTCAGCCAAGAGTGCCAGGTCGTGCCCTTCACGGGCGACAACCAGGGCACCATCCTCGCGCTGCCGCTGCGCCCGCTCGACGCCATCGTCAGCCTCGGCACCTCGAGCACCTTCCTCATGATCACCCCGACCTACAAGCCCGACCCGTCCTACCACTTCATGAGCCACCCCTGCACGCCCGACCAGTACATGTTCATGCTGTGCTACAAGAACGGCGGCCTCGCGCGCGAGCGCGTGCGCGACTCGCTGCCGCCCGTCGCCGCGGCCGAGCCCGACAAGTGGGCCAACTTCAACGACGCCGTCCTCTCCTCGCCGCCCCTGGACGTCGCCAACCCCTCCGCCGACCGCGCCAGGCTGGGCCTGTACTTCTACCTCCCCGAGATCGTCCCCAACATCAGGGCGGGTACGTGGCGGTACACGTGCCGCGCCGCGGACGGCAGCGACCTCCGCGACGCCGGCGGCGACAAGTGGCCCGCGGCCAAGGACGCGCGGGCCATCGTCGAGTCGCAGGCGCTGTCGATGCGCCTGCGCTCGCAGAACCTGGTGCACGCGCCCGACCCGGCCCGCCACCCGGGCCTGCCCGCGCAGCCGCGCCGCATCTACCTGGTGGGCGGCGGCAGCCTGAACCCGGCCATCGCGCGCGTCGTGGGCGACGTGCTGGGGTCCGCCGAGGGCGTGTACAAGCTGGACGTCGGCGGCAACGCGTGCGCTCTCGGAGGCGCGTACAAGGCGCTGTGGGCGCTCGAGAGAAGCGGCGATGAGACCTTTGACGAGCTCATCGGCAAGCGGTGGAAGGAGGAGGGCGCAGTGGAGAAGGTCGGTGATGGCTACAGGAAGGGCGTGTTCGAGCAGTACGGGGGCGTGCTGGGGGCCTTTGGGGAGCTGGAGGAGAAGATCTTGCAGGTTGCTCACAACTAGACTTTTTCATATTTGTTTGGGAGGCATTGGCTCAATAGACTGATCATTTGCGAACATATTCAATATCTGACCATGCTGATCACGCGTCTGTTGAACCCTGCACTTCTCATCACGACTTACAACCCTCAAACGGCCGATTTCTGCTACGAGGTGTGCTACATTTGCATACATTCCTTTCATCTCAAACAACTTGAGCTAGCAACCATGAAATGCATGCAGTAGGAGTTGCTTCCAAGAAGAGCTGGTGGACCTGGTCTTATCTATCTTATTACCGAAGTACAGGACGAGAAACAGCTTCAGGGGTGATCTGAGCCACAGCACTAACAAAATAGTCCGAGTCCCAAAGCACCCTTAGCTAGAGCTCAAACATACGACGTCACCACATCATCTCACCCTCTCCCTCGTCTCACCCGTTCTCACATGCTAAAATATTCCACGTCGACACTCACCAAGTCATTCGTTGAGACAACAAAATTGTCGAAACAGATTCCCTACCATATAAGAAGACACGTACATTAGAATCCCCTCTGGTCAAATGTCTATGCAATCCTTCCTCGTATATTAATTGAAGTCAGCTTCCCTTCACTTCAGGAGCGAGCGTCACGCCACACAGAGACGAACAGGTCCGGTTTGAAAAAGAGGACGAGGAATTGATTGCACCACCGCGGGAAAATGATCCTCGGGCCGGTGTCATACCTCGACTGCATTGTGTTCTGCATCTTCCTCGCGCCGCAGCTGATCCTCAACGTCGGCCTGTTCGAGACCGTGCTGACGGTGCTACAAGTGCTCCCGTTCCTAGGTACGGCGCCGACTGAGACAAAGCCATTGTCCGCCCAGAATCAGCTGACGCGAGATAAAACCAACATATAGTCTTTGAACTACCTGTGACCTTCTTGTACGAGCGCTACTTGTTGAAGAAGGAGGACCGTCCAGCTTTCGTCCAGCAGGCTTCCCCCTTTGAGGACTTCGTGGTCCGGTGTGTGCGTTATGCCTTCGCCAACATCCCCCCAAAGGTCGGTCGTGTGTTCTTCGGGAAGAAGGTTGCGCTGCCATGGCTGAGATGGCGGTTTCTCCGCCATGGCCACCTCAGATCACCCGTCTTCTGGAAGGAGTACAAGGACGACCACATCCGAGGCTTGTGGGCCATCCACGATCCTGCAAGACGGCCAGACATAATCATATACTATGCTCATGGTGAGTACTCTCCAACCTTGGCAAGATTCGTCCGGTCGCTGAAGATGTTCAAGGCGGAGGCTTTAGCATGGGCTCACCATACTTCTACCTCGAGTTTCTTCTCACCTGGTTGTCTCTCTTGAAGCGAGCAGGCTACAAGAACCCAGCTGTTTTCGGCCTGGATTATACCCTCGTGCCCGACTCCAGCTTCCCGACCCAGCTCGCCGAGATGGTTAGTGGCTACGAGCATGTCCTCGGCATGGCCGGCAGTGACCCGTCCATCGTCTGCGTTGCAGGAGACTCGGCGGGAGGAACGCTGACCCTGAGCTTGCTGCTACATCTCGCACATCCCATGTCGGCTAGTAAAGGCAGGCACTTGCCAGAGGATTCGCGCCATCTCGAGAAGCCTGGCATGGCTGTTCTCATCTCGCCGTGGCCGACTCTCCAGTCTGCCTTGTACCAGAACAACCGCAGCGACTTCCTTGACGTGCCGGCGCTGCATCTTTACGCTGCCCAGTATGCGGGCAGGGTCGATCTGCTCGACGACCCTGTTGCGTCGCCCGGGAATTGTACGAAATTGGCGTGGTTGAAAGAGGCAAGTCCAACAAAAGGATTACACATAGTATACGGAAAGGAAGAAGTGTTTGCGCCTGAGATCGAGCAATTCGTGCAGAAGATGGATAAGGCCGGGACGCTTGTCACCAGCCAAGGTGAGAAAGGCGGAATCCATGCGTGGCCCGTCGCATCGCTTTTTCTCAGCAGCACGGAGGACCAGAGGGTGAAAGGCCTTGGGGGCATCGTCAAGGAGATTAGGAACCGTGTCCCACCATCCAAGAATTATAAGTATGCAGGTTGATCCTCGAGTGAGGACGCCATGTCAGATTAGATCAAGTAATTTATTGCCGTCACTGGCGCAGCAAGCCACGAAGGAACCATAGCCTGGGGCTCGGCTTCTTCTTGACTGCTGAGAATCGCCTCCGGGAAACGGATTGCTCTTCCTTTATCATCATCCATGACTGTGCGGCGCAAAGTAAATAGCGACGGTGCCAAGGCTTTGAGGTGATGGACCCCGGGCTAGCCGGGGCCTTTCCTCTTGCTGGGACTGCACAAGCTGAGGCATCGGCTCGAAAATGTAGACAGCTTGACTGATGAGGGGCAACACCGAAAGTAAATCTTAGCTACCTTCCTTACCTCCACGGTGTCGGCTTTTGTAGCTGTCATGGTGTCTCACCACGGGAGACGAGAATTGAGGGCTTGTCATGATGATGGCGACGATCGAAGAGGGCACTTGTCCCTGTGCACGAGACGGTCGCGAATAGGCCGGGAGACAAGAAAAGAAAGCAGTGCAGGGCGTGGTGCCGATCTCCAGACGGAGGGAGTTGGGCATGAAAGGCGGGAAGGCTGATGGCAACCTCCCATGCCTCTTGAGGACAAGCGCGTACCTGAGGTGACCTGGCCTCTTGCGGAGGCTGCTTCTGCGGGCTGGAGGCTGGAGGGCTAGCAGAGGTTGGGCGGGGACGACGTGCATATAAAAATGGGCAGCATGTCCCACGAAAGGGACTCGTGCCGTGCCCCTCATCGAAAGAGGGCCCTAGCTCCGAGTCCACCCTCCCTTTTTTAGCATTTTCGTTTACCACGCGCAGCGCAGTGCGCAGTTTTCTGTCCGCCCAGTAGCCAGCCTCCTGGCGTACCGTGCCCAAACAGCACCAGGCCCAGTACCGGTACCTGCTTCGACGCGCTTGACTGCCGAGAGGGGAACATCATCAGTACCGACTGCTTGGATACCCATATTCTTGACCAGATTCGAGATCGGCCACCCAACACTGCCATTCCAAATCCTGCATTGTTGTGCAGACTTGGTCCGATCTGAACCCAGAACGAGCAGGCAGGCTCGGTTTTTGGTTGCTTCCTGGGAGCTCTCGGTCTCGGGAAGTCGTCATCACCAGGCTGCAGCTTGGTTGCTCGCAAAACAGCCGAGCCAACGAGGACTTGGCTTAGCAACCAGTCCGAGTCTCTGCTTGGGGCAGCTGAAGGGTGACCTCGCACCCTTTGCAGCCGGCAGTCATCATCTGCTGTGAGACTGACTGGCTTTTGAGTCGAGACACACGAGGTCCTAGTTCCCCAAAAGGAGCGCGTCTGACCGGGGCACAGGCTGAGACGGAGGTGTCCAGCTCCAGCTCCACCTTCGGTCTGAGGATCAATCCCAGCAGTGTGCATTTGCCTGCCTCGCCAGACTGGTACGCTCTTGGTCGGAGGGTTGACGACGGCGTGAAAGGGGCGTCGATTGACACAAAAGCAATTGTGGGCCGGCTTGTGGCGTTGCAGAGCGAGGCGGGAGAGTTGAGTGCTGGAAGCTTTGGAATCGTGGAAGCTTTGGAGCAGAAGGCCTCCTCCGTTTCTGAGCCCACGCACGTACACACAACCCAGTCTGTGTTCTGCATTAGGCCCCCACCCACCCTTGCCTGTTACCTTGCCCCTCCATCGCTGCTCCCCCAAGGCGCAAGGCGCAAGGTGCTCCTGCTCCTGCCCGAGCTTTGTGTGCTCGCTCTCCGTCTAGCAGCCGTTGCCAGAGCAAGGTTCGTGACCTGCCTGCACCTGCCTGCACTGGGTAGCTGCATTGGCGGGCACTCACTCATCACACTGGTCGTCTCTTATTCCCTGCACCGCCCAGGCACGGCAAGGAGCGCCGAATCCCAACGGTCCCACAAAAAAAGTATAAGACCCGTTAGGTTCCTGGTCTGGCCTTCTTTGTACTGTACCGTCTTGCCAGTACTGTACCAATAACCCCTGTTACGTTATTCGTCCTGAGAGGTCGCCAGTCTCCAGTTTCCAGCTCCAGTCCCAGTTCCAGTTCCGGCACCGTTTCTTTTTGTCACCTGCTGCAGCAGCAGGAAAGAGCGAGAGGGAGAAAGATTGTGTGTGTGTGTGTGTGTGAGTGAATGAGAGAGTGAAGCAGGAAGGAAAGGAAGGAAAAAGAAACAGACATGTCTGAAGAAGGCACTTATGCACCTAAAAGTCCCGACCTCGCGTCGTTCTTTCAATCTCAACCTGAAGACCAACACCAACACCAGCAGCAGCAGCCAAATTCAAACCCGTTTCCGCACCAGCACCAGCACCAGCACCAGCAACCCCCACCTGTCAGCCCCTCGCCCCAGAACATTAACTGGTACCACACCCCGGGCGCCGACCAAAGTCACTCCCGATCTTATTCATATTCTGCCCTGTCTGCCTCTGCCCAGAGCCCAACTGGCCCGGCCTTCTCGAGCTACTCTTCTTACCAACCTCTAAGCGCAACGACGGCCTCATATTCGCCTCATTTTTCGCCCCACCATCAACACCAGCAGCTGCACTCACATTCACAACCACTTTCTCATTCTCATTCTCATTCTCACTCCCAGTCACAACCTGAACGGCCACCACCGCACTCCCCACAGCAATCACAACCACAGCAGCAGCAGCCTTCATTTTATTTCCCGCAGCACGCACCTGCTCAGCAACATTCAGCCTATCAACCACAGCAGCCACAATCACAACCACAACCACCGTACCCACAACACCAACAACACCAGGCCTACCAGCAGCAGCAAGGGTACCCTCAGCCACAATATCCACAAGAGGTGCAGCCTTATCTCCAACCCGAGAATTCATTTCATCACCAGCAGACCAAATCGGACTTCTCGTCCGACACCATAAAGTCGGAAGAAAATCCAGAAGACTCGAGCATGCCACCGCGACGTTCTGCCGCTGCTGCAGCCGCAGCCGCCGCAGAGGCCGAGGCTGCAGGAATGATGGAGTCACCGGTCAAGACCAAGTTCCCAACCGCCCGCATCAAGCGCATAATGCAGGCCGATGAGGAGGTCGGCAAGGTCGCCCAGCAGACGCCCATCGCGGTCGGCAAGGCCCTCGAGCTGTTTATGGTGCAGCTGGTGACCAAGAGCGCCGAGGTCGCGCGCGAGAAGAACTCGAAGCGCGTCACCGCCGCCATGCTCAAGACCGTCGTCGAGGCTGACGACCAGTGGGACTTCCTGCGGGACATCGTGAGCAAGGTCGAGCACGACAAGGACGGCTCCAAGGCCAAGGCCGCCAAGACAGAGAGCAGCGACACCGAGGAGGAGGTCGAGCCCAAGAAGAGGCGGGGCGGTCGTAAGAAGAAGGCCGCCTAGGAGAGGGCCGCGGAACAATTGATGAATACCTATGGATCTCGCCCACTAACCGCAACGAAGTCGACGGAGTAGGCTGTGTTGGGTGGAGGAAGTGAGCTTGTCGCGCCGCAACCAACTGCTGCAGGGGAGCAAGACAACGACTCGCAGAAGTTGACAAGGCCCTATACCGACGTCGTGGTTAGTCTGTCGAAGGCGTCCCGGAGCTGCAGCAGGGAATTCTAGCCGTGGACAGGTCGACGGAATGGATGACCTAGATGCCAGGTCAACACTCGGTGTATCATGTCTTACAGATACATGACCATCCGTGGAACTGTCAATGTAGACGCGAGCCGTGAGTGGGCGGGGCAGGGGACACACGAGGGCGCGACCAGCACGAACGTCGACCTTGACTGCACGCGCCTTGCAGTGTCTTGCAACGCTTCAGTGAGACGGGTGACCGGAACAACAAGTGCCGTGCTACACAACATTGTCACGTCGCGAGGTAGCGGGTCTGAATGAACATCCAGAAGGCAGGGCAGACGAGGCTAGCTTGCTGTTAGATGCCGAGAAGACTCAGTGGAGTTTGCTGGAAATCGGGCAGGCGCAAGATGATAAATACACACATTCACATATCCACATACCATAAGTGTACCAATGCCCAGTTATATTTGAGTGCCACCATAGGACGCCATGCGGGAAGCCCGATGCGGTCTTCTGTCAGTTGCGGTCTGCCTGTTTGGTGCCGTTTCCACAGCCACAAGACAGACAAATGTAACAGCGCACTCGTTTACCCAGATCACCCAGGGCCTTAAATTTCTCTGACTTCGGGCCGGGTCTCATCGTTCGCACCACACAAAAGGCCAGGGAGAAGAACGTGACAAGGTCTGCATTTGACATGGTGAGACATCATGTCTCTCTCTCGGTCATGCCCCTGCGGGCGTGGGTGACAGATATACGGAGTAGAGGTATAATATATAGGCCGCTCCAGCCCTGTCAGTCGTGTTCCCTCGTCGGGGAGAAGAACGAAGCAGGGTTCGACATGGGCAACCAAGTTTCTCTTCTTTTTCGCTTCCTCCTTCCTCCTCATTCCTCTTCTTCTCAAGACCCGACCACATTACCAGAACCAGAAATTCGATGGTCCCAACGCCTTTCCAGATGCTGTTGATGGTGATGGTGTGGTTGTTGTTATAGTAGTGATAATTAATCATGCATGTCCATACGTATTGTCATGGCTCAAATTTTCATCTTCTATAGTCGTGCGTTCGGTCCTCATTGACGCCTGTCCCTCTAATATATACCCTGTGTTCGATATTGGAATGTGTCGTATCTGTGGACATAAGTCAGTATTACCATAATACCACCCCTTTCCTCTGCAGAGTATAGTCCCCAACTCACAGTCGAGTGTAGTAGCTGCCAATAGACTTGTTGATCAGGTCCGTCTCGACAAATTGCTCCGCATCATCGGCACTCAGCTGCAGCTGGAAGCGTTGTCGTAGGTTCGTGGTCACCGTCGCAACACCGGCAGCATAGCACGGCATCTTGGAGTCCCGGCCCATCATGGCAACGAGGTCGACGATGTTGTCGGCCGATCGTCGGAGAGCTGTGATATGGTCAGTTGTGAGCCTGTGTCTGTCTGGCTGTACGGTCCATACCTTGGAAAGCCTGCTTGCAGAGCCGTTTGAAGTCGTCCCACTCTGGGGACCCTATCCCGCCCAGAACTTCCACATACTCGTGAGTGAGCTTGAACGGTGCGGCTTCGAACCCAACGGAGCCGGGCGAGTTCGACAGCATGAAGCCAAAGTCAATATGTACAATGTGGCCCTCGTTGTCGATCAGGACGTTCCCGTTGTGCCGGTCTTTCAGCTGCAACACGTATGAAATAACACTATACGCCGCGAGCGACCTCTTGAAAGCATCGACGCCAGCCTTGTATGGCTCGCTGTCAGGTGAGCCAAACGCTTTGGCGAAATGGTCTTTCAATGTCGCGATCCGCCTCTTCGGGTTTGCGCCGGCCTCGGCCTGCGCCAGCGTCAAGCTGCGCTTGATAGAGTGCAGTGAGACGCCATTCGTGATCGTCTCGATGAGGCCCGAGGATTCGCCCGTCACCAAAATCCGCATGACCTTCACCCACACTCCAATCTTTGCATCGGTCCAGATCTTGTCGCAAACATCGATGAGCTGACAGGCGAAGGCCTCTTGCCTCAGGTCAGCACCAGTCTTCACAATGACGCTCATCAAGTCCCAGTTCTTCATCCAGCCGTACGGCGACGACCGTCGTATGCGCTCTTTCTTCATCTGCCAAGCTTCCCCAAAGACTGCTGCACTCGGATCGTCCCGGTCTCCTTTTCTTTGAAGCCCGCCAGTCTTAAAGTCGTTTTCCATTCGTTCTACGCCGGCACTCGCATTCAGGGCTGGATCAAGGTTCGTATCCTCATCGACTTCTTCGGGATTGGTCGCCGCGTTCTGGACCGTGGTCTTCGCCATGATCTGATCAAAAGTCGGCCCATGTCCGTCATCTGCCTCAAAGTTTTGTTCCTCCAGGCTCTGCATGCTCGCAATAATCTTGGCACGGATTGCCGCTACCTCATGCTTCGGTCGTTTGCCACTGGTCGCATCCAATTGAGCCAGCATCTGTGAAGCAGTCCGCATATGTGTTGCCAACGCAGAAAAGTCCGGCTGGTCCACCGATGTGTTTCGTGGGTTCGTGTTGATGGTCATTCTCCGCAAAGAGCGACTGCTAGGGCTGCTGGAGCGACTCGTTGACGTGGCTGAACTCCTGGGGGTCACCAACTCGGAACTCGTCGACACTGTTGGCGTTAGACTGGGCAGGCGCTGGGGAACTGGTTTCCTAGTTTTCACGGCCTTGCTGTCGATTGGCTTCAGCGCGGGTGACGTACCGAGATCTCCAGAGGAAGGCTCAAAAACGCTGTCAGCGGACTCCGTGGAGGGCTCTGGTATCTTTGATGACGTGGATATCTTTGGTCTCTCGGATAGGTCAAATATGCGTCTCCTCGATCCTTGCTCCGCCACGAGTGTTGCCAGCAGTCTCTGATTGTCTGGCGAATCGGGGTCAAAGGTGAAGTCGTCGCGTAGGATCTCGATCATCAGTAGGTAAGGCACCTTTTCTGCGCTGTTAAGAACAGTTGCCTCTGCCGGGTTGATTCTCACGACCCTGTGGTGTTTGCTCCTCGACGGAGACCCATCTGTTAAAGTTGGTGGACAGATTACGGGAATATCCACCTCGGCCCTGTTCGACATTCCAGTTAGTAAATTCGACACTTAAATGTCCCTCGATTTGTGCGACATGACAGAGGAGCATGTCTCAAAGGTAGACCTTTCGGGGTCCTACACTTCCGGGTCGCGGTAACAAGTGGGGGCATATATGGGATCACACGGTTGCCAGCCAGCGGCACATGGACAATCTGATCACTTGTGATCACCTGGAGCCAGAGTATCACCAGCTCAACCCCCGACAACAGGGGTCGGATAAGCTGATATGCCTCACTTTCTTGGGGGCCAAATGCTGTTACCGCGGCCCGGCTCCTCGTTCACGTCTCACAAATCGCATAATAGACTTGAGGGGAATATGAGGCGCAGGAAATACTAACGGCAAGTCCTGCGCGATCAAGGCCAGCTCGGCTCGGAGAGCGCTCAGACGAGCTGCCTTCGGGACGACAACTAGCCTGTTCGAAATGTCCTCCAGCGCGGTCAGAAACTGTGTCTGACATCGGAAATAATTCTGTCTCAAAAGCCTTGCTCTCTGGACCGTCGACATATCGCTATTACTCAGCACGCCTTTGGCGCGCTCAGAATGCCGGCGGGTCAGAAGCGCATTCTCAGACGGTGGTAGACCTGCGGTCACAGGAGTCGGAGGCCTAGGCGGAAGCGGCGATTTCACTTCGGGCAGAGGGAGGGAGGCCGTGCTGAGCCGTGCATCTATGGCCTTCATATCGAGGTGACTCGTTGGTCGCTTCGGGGGTTGTGCGGGCGTAGCTACGGTCGAGCCAGAGGATGAAGTCGGTCGAGAAGGCGGGAGGTTTTGGTTCCGCGGGGTACCTGGCGAGTCCCTAGGTGGTGAGCCCCTCGGATCTGGAGCGCTTGTAACACGGCCGCCATCTCTGGTCGTACGCCTTGCCCTGTTTGCCTGGGCGGCTGAGACGGTTTGTGACCTGGCTATCTTGGGCTGAGTCGGTTCCAATACCACATCGTCGATGGGCTGTGGCTTCTTGGCCTGCGCAACGGCGAGAGGGCCGGCCCAGTGGGGCAAGCCGGGAACAGCCACGCTGGACAAGATCAAACTCGCCAGGACGGTGACGGGCAGCGGATTTTCCTTGATCTTCTCATGCCTGGCAGTATCTCCCAGCCCAAACACTATGTGCTGGACCTTGTTATAGACCCTTCGACATGTTCTGAAAGCCTCGGAGTGCGGATTGGACGAAAGGTCGGTCAGGTAGCTCTGGAACAGCCAGAAGGCCTAGAAATATGGATTAGTAGGCGAGGCCATAAGACTCGCACCGGGGCAAGAACACTGACTAGCAGAGCGCCGGAGACGGATTCCTCGCAGAGATCGAGCAGGAATTCCTCCAGTGCCATGGACTCATTGTTGACGCTGATGATGAGATGGCACAGCTCAGGCAGGAAGAACTCGACATCCTCGTAGGGAAATTGTCGCAGCTTGTTGCAGAGGACATAGTGGATCCCAACGTGGTCGGCGTATCGACTGCGCACGACAGATGTTAGCTCGGACGGGTGCTGGGTATGGCACTGTGGCTGGCGCAGACTCTCGGGGAATCTCGAGGACTCAAGGACGCTGGAGGACGTACGTGAGGTAGGAGACGGAGAGAAAGGGGTTCTGGTTGAAGACGTCGCTGTCAAAGAACCTCTGCAGGAGGTCCCACGACATTGGGTCCGCAGGTGGTCGAGAAGCAGCTTATTTTGGAAGGCTTTGGTCGACGCTGGACGGGCCGGTCGAGGCGGACGCGGAGGGCGGCGAGAGACACGGAATGCGAGGTGGTTTATCGAGTCGGAGCGGGCGCGAGGAAGGAGTGACGGGGATACAAGCCGCGAGCGCGGATTGCTTCATATAGATTCGACATGAAAGTGTTGTAGCGGGTAATGAACTTTCATGGCCGACAGCTCAGCAGGGCATGGGCAGAGGCGAGGACGTGGTCGGCGTCGTCCAGCGGCAGAGGGGAGCGTTGCGTTGGTGGTGTCGTGGTGTTATACAGCTAGTGCAGCAGCAGACCAGCAGATAGAGGGCCAATGAAGTTGGAGGCAGCCAGGCTGTATACAACCGACGAACTGTACAGTACGGTAAACTACCTTCTGCGATGGTCCGCTCCGGGGGGCGGGAAGGGTCTTGTTTGGGTGTAGTTTGACCCCTCGGCGGGAAGCTCCCCGAGGCCATCCGGCACTCTGGCATCTCTGGCAGTTCAGGCAGTCCCTGGTACCTCGCCCAGGTACCGCGCTGTAGTCTGGCACTGCAGCCCATTTGTCAACATGCGCTTGGAGGAGCTCCCAGCCGGGCCCACCTGCACCGGCACCTGCGCATGCACCTGCTCTCAATTTGTCAGGTCAGGTACTCAGGTACAAGACACTCACTATTGCTTATTACTGCGATACCGTATATGTGTCGCCTATTCACCGAAGCCGCTTTTGGCTGTCACATGTTCCAGTGCTGTCTTCTTTGCGATATCACGCTATTGTCTCTCCAAGAGTCTGTTCAGCAGTCACGTTACCAGTAATGTCGTCTCGCTCGGCAGCTGGCGCACAGCTTGGCAGCGGTCGAATTAAGCTCACATACTTTGGCCACGTCCGGAGTGTTGCAGACAGGAGACAGGCTAGACAGTTGTGCAGACAGACTATGAGCATCGCTAGCCAACAATGTCTCAACAATTCAGCAGTGTGTGCCCTGCGCTGTACCAGTAATTACTTGCAACTCGAACATTCCGACACACACAGGATCATGATCGCCATCAATAGTCCTATTCACAGGGCCCCCACCGCTATACCCCAGCCCTGCCATGGCAGACACTGACTATGCGCTCCTCTGCAAGGCTTGGCACGCTTAAGATTATCTCCAGTTTTAACCCCTTTTCTTGACATCATTCGTGAAATTCTTGCCTGCTTTTTCCTGCGCTCAGAAAAAAACACCTCGCGGTGGTTGACCGTCGTAGGTTGCCTTTCTTGCTTGGTAGGATATTACCAGCTGTTCAGGCCGCTCGGCGTCCCCTTTCGGTTTCAATCTGGGGTCCTCCAGTGGATCCTCCCGGCAGTGGGTACCAGCCAGGTTCAAAACGCCCGAGACGGCGTGACGTGGACAGTCCCAAGGGACAGGTTCACGAAGCGGTACTCGCGCAGTAGCTACCGGAAAATTACATCCGGAGTGGTTAGTGAGGTCGCCCACAAGCCGTATGAGTCAAGAGACAAGTGTCTCTGAAGACCACACTCAACAGTGACGATGCGGAATTTTGAGTCTGATGGGACTCTACTCAGTTCACTCTGAAGAACCCTGCTTCGATGAAGCTGGGAGAGCCTATTTCCCCTTTTAGTCTGACCCCATAGGATAAAACAGACTTTGCCAGGGCTGTCAACGACAACGTTCGGATGGAATGTCATGGGGAGGGTTAAGCAAGATGAGAGACACAAGGGTCTTAATACTTTGCAAGTCCAGGTTGCGGTAATAAAAGCATACAGGGTTTGTGTCACAGGTATCTCACGAGGTGTTGAATCAAAGTATCGGATGAGCTCAGTGCGACTCATTCAACATATTAAACGCCCCGAACGGGCACGAGATGAGAAATAACTTGAAATGGAGTGTGATTGAGAATTCATATGTGAACACAAACAGCTACCATGTAGATTGGCAGATGTGACGGTCACTTTTCCTCTGGAAGGCAATATCTCAACACGCTTGGGTAAAGATTCACAGCACTTAAGCTTTGCAAGATACAAACTTGTTTACGAGCCTCTCTCATGCCTGGTTACGGCGACTGTCTTGGAACTACATTACGAAGGATCCTGGTGTACAATGATGTTGAACCTGTCGTATAGGAGGCTGTCATGGTACCCAAGTGTGTCTTCAGCACAATGCCAAGTCTGCTGATGAAATATCAGGCTAGTTGCAATTGCCTGAGGAAAGCAGATAGATCAAGTGTGCCGCCTGTGCCACAAATATATGGACTGATGTAGAAGCACTGCATTAAGTTAATGAATGAAAGGCAGCCTGTTGGGGCAATACCTAGGGTATTCCTTTCATGTGAGTCAATGGCTAGCTAAGCTGTTTGTCTGTTTCACTTCCCAGTAGCAAATCCATAGCATCGAAATTGAGTTGGGTGTTTGAAGTACAGACACATCACAATTGCTGGGGCAACTCACTCAGTCTTACAACAATTGCTAGAGAGGTGCTTCCTTAAATGGTATTGTTCGGGTAACAAGCACAAGTCGAATCAAGAAAACGCCGCCTGGCCATCCAAAGTTTACAGGAGCTCCCTCGATGCAGGCAGTGTCCTTTTCAACACTCCCTCCGTTCCCTCGACTGGTTGGAGCTGCAGTCAAATTGTTGCCTTGGAGGTCAAGGGCAAGTCATCTGAAAGTGATGCTTGGTTTTGCCCATCGGTGTCGTTTGCTCCTTCCTCGATCTTGACTACCTTTCCTAGTTTCCTTGTCCACAAACCACACTCGACGACTTCGACCACATTGTCCCTCCAAGGTCAACAACAGATTCCTCCTTCTTCAACCGCCAACACCGATTCCTCTCGTGGTACTCGTGACACCCTCCTTCACTACGGACTCTCAAACAACTCCATCATCGAAACACAGACCGCCCAAAATGCCTGAGCCAGTTTACTCCCCCTCCTACGACTCGCCCGAGCCCGAGGCACCTCGCACCTTCTGGAAATGGAACCACTTCGAAGTTCGTACCCTGGTCTGCCTGATTATCAAGGGCGAGCACAAGATTTCCAAGGACCCCATGGACCTCACCGACAAGCTCAACCGCGCCCTCAACCCTGCCTCCTCAGCCACTCAGCCTGCCTACAGCCGCGACATCCCCCACGCCGAGGTCCAGGCGATGCTGAAGTGCATCCTCTCCAAGAAGTCGCACGCGGTGGACTTGTCCGATCGCAACTACAGCGCCCCAGTCACGCGCGCCAAGTTAAACGCCTTCATGCGCAACTTTGACTTCGACGGCAGCAAGGACGAGTGGAAAGCGGGCAGGGGCAAGGTGGTCAGGGTGGAGACCCAGAAGAGACTGGTGCGGTTCATGATCAGGAAGGAGGGCGGTCGACCTAGCCCTCGGTCGCGGGACGAGAGAGACAGGCGGAGAATGCTTCTTCGCGATCCAAGGGCGAAGAGACTTCTGCGTGGTTGGGGCATCGGCGCCAGTTTCTGGGAGGATGGTGCGTGCTCTCTTTCTTTCGCTGATCCCCAGCTCCTCGGCCAAATAGACTAACTCTTATTTAGGATCCAAGGGCGAGGAATACACGATGAACGGAAACAAAGACATAGGTTCTTCATCTGCGACTGTCAATCCTGCCAGGCACCCCTACAGCACCGACAAGGCCCCGTCTTTGCCTGCTTGTGGTTTCGCGAACATTCCCAGCACGCCCAACTCGGTGGCCACGTGGGCCGGAGGTTTTGCTTCCTCGGCAGCAACATCATTGGCGGGTGCGATGGTACCGCCGTCCAAGCCACTCATGCGCGGCCCAGATGTTGCCCAGCAAGCCACCATGCTCGACTACGGAAGCTACGGAGGCTTTGGTAGCCTGACCAACCCGCAGCAGCAGCCCTATCAATGGGCTGGAGCAGAGCAGAACGGAACTTGGGGCGGAAGTGACGCACCGGCAGGTGACCAGCGTCACCCCAGCAGCAGCCAGCATGTAGCCCATGGATTCTAGGAGCCCGGACATGTAGGTTGCCGAGAGCTCATGGTAGTGTTTGCAG
The DNA here is from genome assembly GCA_039880775.1 of Diaporthe vaccinii. Taxonomy (NCBI): domain Eukaryota; kingdom Fungi; phylum Ascomycota; class Sordariomycetes; order Diaporthales; family Diaporthaceae; genus Diaporthe; species Diaporthe vaccinii. The sequence goes on from JBCEDN010000008.1 coordinate 1,383,130, forward strand.
TTTTTGCAAGCGAGGTTCCACAAAAGACTTGCATGCTCAAGACCAGACCATCATCCAGGATTACAGTATGGATGCCTGCGAGGCAGAATTGCTCAGTTTGGAATGGATTCGATAGAAGCAATAAGAGAGGCTTCGCAGATAGATGAGGCAACTGCAGTACACTTTTGCAAAGCCCCGAACCAATCAATTTGATATTTTCATGCACGGCATCTTGATTGCTTCATCTGATTTGTCGAGCCGTACTATACGCCAACCTTGTAGATCAAGCAGTGCCACCCGAAGCAGCGAGACGGACCAGATACACGCCCCATGTCTCCTGGAGACAATGATGATCTGAATTCAAAAGTCTCAGCTCAACCCTCAAAAATTAGCTTGGACTGAAGGTATGGTGAAGTGCTTATATAGAATAAGCTCGGATTTGCGAATTATACCCATACCAATGCTGGCCAAAATATGAGAGCAAAGAATAAAATCGGTCCACGGATCCCGTAAGACACCCCATCGTGTACCAATTTGCCCTTGTAAGAACCCCGTACATTACCATCGTGTTTGAGTGACAGATTATCCGACATTGTGATAAGAGGACCAAAGAAAACCCACTTCTCACAAAAACCCATTTCCCAGATGAAAGCTGCTCAAGCAAGGGTAAAGAAGGACCCGGCCGGCCCAACATTAGTCACCACAACCTCGAACAGCGGCAGCTCGCCCGCGCCCACGCCCGCCCTACCGCCGCCGGCGACGCTCGCGCACAGCCGGCTCAGGTCGTCCTCCCCGTACGTGGTGAGGTCGTAGCTCTCCCCGCCGGCGCCAGCCCCGGTGCCGAACACGACGCGCGTGACGTTGGCGCGCAGGTGCCTGTCCGCAGCCGCGGGAGGGCCCGTCATGCCGACGCCGCCGTTGCCGTTGCCGTCCGCCTTGAACGACGACGGCGGCGGGGTCCCGAGGACGTGCCTGAACAGCGAGGGGTTGTACTCGACGTACCTCAGCGCGGCGGCCCGCACGTGCGCCCGCGTCGGCGGCGTGCGCACCACCATGCGCTGCTCGCTCACCTCGCCCGCCCCCGGCACGCGTGTCTTGATGCACAGCCGGTAGTCGAGGGCGGCCGGGAACTGGGGGGCGGCTGGTGCTGGAGGAGTTGGAGCCGGTCGGGCCGGGGACGGGGATGGAGCTTTGTTGGGGCCGGTCACGTTGTTGGACGTGGACGATACTGTGGATGATTGGGATGGGGCCAATGGGGGTGGCGCGCGCGTGGTAGTTGGGTGGATGTTGTGACCGTTGGACACCGGGGGCGAGGATGCTGGGGATGGTCCGGCGTTGCTGTTGCCGTTGAGATTGACGGTATACTTCGCCTGAGCCTGTTGTGGCAGAGTACTGGGTGGCGGAGGCGGGACCATCTGTGGCATGGGTGGTGCTTGGATGGGGAACATTTGCGATGGATGGGGCCTCAAGCCACCCATTGGGGCGTGGTCCGAGTATACAGGATGTCCCAGGTTCCCGACCATGCCAGGCGGCGGGGGCATGGCGGGCATGCCTCTCCAGGCCCCAGGCTGTAGCTGTCCTGGGGCAGCCGGTGGTGGCGCCGACCCAGGGGGGACATGGCGAGCGACGGGGACACCAGCCTTGGGGTTGAGCATTCCCACGGGACTGGAGCGGCGGCGCTGGACGGGGAAACTGTGCTGGGGTGCGTGGTGCGGTCCTCGAGGCTGGCCTCCATGCGGGAAGTCCGGATCGTCCCGCCTCGGTGAGCGAGAGGAGCGTCTCACCCACTTGGGGCATATGCGGGAGTTGCGCGAGGTGTGGGTGCCTCTTGCCCTGTCATATCCGCCAGCGCAGGCCTCACTCTCTGTCATGCTCTCGTAGGCGGACTCAGCGTCGAAAGACAGGGCGGAATCCCCTAGGTCCTTGTCCAGATCGCCGTCCATGACTTCGGATGCTGACGAGACAGAAGAGACCCCGTCGTAATCATCATCATCGTCGTCGACCACAATGCCAACCTTCTTGGAGCAGGGAGGGAGTTCGAAGCCATTGGCGGTGATGTAGTTCTGTACCGCATCTGCAGACTTGACCAGGAGCAACTCGTACGCTTTCTGAACCGTCTCCGTGCTCTCAGAGGACAGCAGCGCGTCCCTCTGGCCGCCCTTCTCAGCCCGTATGACCACTGCCTTGAAGTTTCCCAGGGGCTCACGGGTGAGTATGACGCCTATGTGGGCATCCCGAGCAGAGAAGAAGGAGCAGTTATCTATGAATAGAGACGCGTGAGTACCCAGTCTGAAGAGTACCAAGGCGGAGCAAATATGCAGGACTGCATGTGCAGCTTGGCAAGAAAGACGACAAATACGAGGCTGGCTTACCAACTATCTGCTCGCGATATCCGCCCATTGTCTGTCTCCAGGTTCCACTGGTCGCCATGATAGCCCCACAAGGTGCCAAAGGCTGGGTCGAAGTTGTTGGATAGTGAGAGCAGAGGATGCACCGGGGGGGACGGAGCGTCATGGGGCGCAGGAAGCACTGACAATTGCGCCTGAGGACAAGAGAACGGGTGATTCGAGTGAGGCTCCCGCAACGCAGAAGACAAAGAATGAGCACATTGTTTCCTTATATACAGGTGCAAAGCTGAGCGAGCATGGTTCCACGACAGAATCGAGCCATGCCAACACAAGTACTGCGGCAACTCTTCCCGCCTCGTTTTGCCTGATAGGCTCAAAAGGGCCTGCCAACCCGGACATGTAGCATACCGAAAATAACACCAAAACAGCGCCTCGGACGGATACTCACATGGGCATGACAAAGTGGCCCTCAAATCCTCGGACACCCGCACGTGGTCCTGGCTGGAAGACCGCAGGCAGGTTTGATTCCTACTGCAGATGCACGCGAGCCGGTGGAAGCTGCGAGGGGGCTTGGCCACGGCCACTGCAGCAACCCCCAATGCAAATCAACTCCAACCTGGGACGACACAGCCGTTTGTGATACAGACTGAGGGCCCACCCTAGCGCGCCTGGCTGCCTCTCTCCTCTCTCCTCTGGTCCGCAGTCGTGCTCGCTAAGCCATCGGGCTGGTCGACCGGTGACGCGGAATCAACAGGGCGGCTGCATTCTGGACAACGCTCGATTTGCGCCAACGCAGTCTCGGCCCATCTCGAATGTCTTGTCCACCAGTCTCACCAACACCTGAGCTGTCGAAGCGTTGTGCTGTCGTTACGTGTAGCCTCCAAGCCGGGCTCGCGTCGCTCTTGTGCTGTCGTTACGTGTAGCCTCCAAGCCGGGCTCGCGGCGCTCTTGTGGCAGAGACACTGGTCTTCTTGTGTCGCCCGAGGCAAGGACTACCGGGCTGCTGCTACCCAGACGCTCAACGGAATCCGGAGTACCTGGAGATATTGTCCTCAACCGTTGAAATCTTGCAAAACTGTGATGATCATATGGCTGGGTTGCCTTGGTAAGATAGTGTCCGTCGCATGCACTAGATTCCCGTTTTGTGCGGGTGTGAAGCAAGGAGATTGTCAGTTTCCGGCGACCGATATCTGAGTGGTCAATTGTATTACGAGCAAGGCAGTGCCCGGCACACGTTCCAGACAAGGCAGGATTGACCCGTCCAGCCGCCTCATTAACGCGCGAGGCTGCAATACCTGCCGAGCATTGATGGTGGCAAACAATTCCGCTGATCGACAAGCAGTGTTATGTCGTATTGGCTGATTGTGTCTTGACTTTCCTTTTTCTCCAGCTCGGTGCGGCTGCTGATCCTTGCTGCGCTGCACCTTGCAGCCCTACCATTCCTGAGTAGCTCACCCAACCGTCAACCGCTCCAGCCTATCTTGCAGGGCATCTACAAGAGCAGTCTCCCTGTCCAAGAGACTTCTGACCTGGGATACCTTGGCCTTCCTGAGCTCAGAGGGTATCCTGAGGCTCACTACAGAAGACGCTGGGCTACCCTCCGAGTTACCATCACCTGGTTTGTCCTTGCCCTCCAAGCCTGTCACCTGCCCTGCCAGCTCGTCCTTGAGGCTCCTGATCTCCCGGATACGATTCACTGGTCGTTGTGACTTGGGCGCACCAGCGACCACTATCGCCCCCTTGTCGCTTTCGCCAGATTCCGACAGACTCTGCTCGACTGTCTTGACCTCCTCTGCCCATGCCTTTTCCTTGTCGCTGAGTTCGCGGGGCGTCCTCTGCTGGATCTTCTTCCTCAGGTTCTCGAACCTCTGCATCAGCTCTTCCTGTTTCTTTCGTCGCGCAAACACAGCCCGGGTGAGGCGTGTGTCGTCCGACACTGTTCCTTCGTCTCCACCCGTGACCCTGTCGATCCTGCTCTTTAGCTCATTGGCCTTGATGATCTGGTCCTTCAGTTCCGTCCGCAGAGCATCGCATCTGCGGAACAGCTCTGAGACTGCCTCGTTAAGACGCCCAGACTCCGTGCTGATGATTTGATGTGCGTTGGAGAACACCTTGAGAGTAGCTGGCGACAGGCGGATTTGCTGCTGCATCAGGGCGACGTGCCTACTTGTCATCAGTAGTTGTTGCATCTTATGCAAGTTTGATGGTTGGTCAAAGACTGCAGAGGGCTGGTAGGCAGGTCGTGGCGTGAACATCTCCATAGGGACCTTCTGCTCTGGCGTGGACTCGTAGAACGGCGTAGGGGAAGCTGACGATTTGATGGGTGGGAGTTCATCTTCGGGCGTTTCGAGTAGTAGGGCCAGCGGATCAGAGGGCGTGGCAGAAAGAACGAAATGGCCAAGGTCAGGGTCACGGATGGCGACACAAGCAGCCAGGGAGTTGCCGGGTGGCCGCTCAACGTAGATTCTTGCGAAGGCCGATTTTCCGCTTGCAATCAAACCGATTCTGAAATCCGAACCAGCCTCCGACTCCGCGTTCAACTCGCTTTCGAGCCGGAACACCCACGGAGACAAAGACACGTTGGTGATACCGGAGTTGTGCGTGATGAAAAAGGAGTACCGAGAAGTTGCATCGTCGCTGAAGACAGGCCAGCACTCAGGCGTTACCTCAGACAACGCAAGGACGTCCAGCGTCTCGTATGTCAGCAGCGAAGGCAAGTCCTCGACGTCAGTGAGTACGCTGGCTCTCGATTTGACACGGGGTGGCAGCCACTTTGCCTCGACACCATTCAGATCCAGACAGATCCTGACTTGTCCACTTGTGGATAGAAGACAAATCACCGTCAGTGACAGACCCTCTTGTTCATTCTCGTCAAGTTCCAAGACCTCATCCTCTCCGAGCATTAGATCGTCGGTCTCCATTTTTTGGCCAATGACGTAGATGTCCGAGAGCTCCATATCAAGGTCATCTTGTTCGTCTTCGTTTGGGTCCATGTCGAAATCAAAAGGTCCTTGGAGCCTGGGTATCAATCCTGGATGTGTAGGGCGTCGGTAGACCTCGATTGGTGGTTCTCCAAGGGATTCTTGAAGAATCTTGGGTTCCTGGTTATCTAGATCAGACATCCACTCGAGTTGCTGCTGTGCCAGTAGCTTGTCTCGTGGCGAGACCTCGGGGTCGTCCTGGATGGCTGCCAGCTTGGCCACAATAGAGACGGCCAGGGAAGGAACAAGAGTAGGAGGCGGAGCCCAGAGCTCTGGGAGAAGTGGGCATAACGCGTAGACGTCGCCTCCCCTCATGGCGATGTACAGGGTCATCGAGGACCAAAGCCCAGAGCCCCTGGCAGCGAAAGATGCAGCCGCTACCTCCATGTCGAACATGTCGGGCGAGAAGGAGGTATTTGTTGCCGTCGTGGATGCTGTGAAGTCCTGATCCAGAGTAACACCATTGGCCAATTTCTTCAGATCGACGGACAGCGTCGGAGCGTCAAATGACCACCGATCGGCGGGAGAGACCTCCCAGACTCGGACGACAGCGTCCTCCGTGACTGTGACAAGTGACGTGCCTTTGACACCCAGAGGATGCCATATCGCGGACATGACAGCGGGTTTCGATGTGACGTGAGTTGTCGGTCCCAGCGTGAAGAACTTCGGTTTCAGAGGGGTGCTGTCCGGCGCGGTGAGATGCGAGGAGTCGGGAAGGACGCAAATATGTACGGTGTGGGCTGTCAAGACTGCCAGGTAGTTCGAGTTTGGCGAAATGACGATTTGTCTGATTTCATCGGCCACAGGAGTCTTGATAATCTGCAAGTACTGTCAGCGCTGCCCAGTCGCAGGTGATCGCCAAGTCCCCAGCGATATATGCTCGCTCCAACTTACCCTGCAGCCCTCAGCAGGTCTGCCGTCCGAGCCTTCGATGCTGTTTCGTGTCTCGTCGTAGATGGAGAAAGAGCCGTTTGAATCCTCCCTCTTGATGCGAGTACTGGCTCCCATCTCCGCCCAGGACTCCTTCAGGTACACCAAGTCGCCCCATCGTATCTCTCGGTTGACTGCCACGAAGACCTCGGTACCACGGCGCGCGATGGTCCGTCGCGGACCAGGTCTTGCCTTCTTGTTGGACGAGTAGGGGGAGAAAACGGATGCATCGAGGTCTTCAGCCGTAGCCTTGAAAAGAGTGTGCCCTGGAGCTGGCTTGCTCAGCCAGCTCGGGGTGTATGATTTGACCTTGATGTTTGACATGTTTTGCGACCCAGGCCACTGCTCCTGGAGGGTAGCAATGCTAGCAAAATGGGCTGCCGGCTGCGGTGATTTGATTCATGCAGTATGTCGTCGAAAGGGTTGGAAGGTTGGTCAAGTTTGGACCGGGGAAAAGGGTCGGCCAAGACGAAGGTGAAAGAAGCAGAGCCCAACCCAACAAACGTGCAGGCAGGGAAGGCGGCAGGGGAAGCTTCACTTGACATTTTTAGCGCGTCCTTTGAGCTTCCTACCCGCGCCCGAGCGACCTGAAGCATCCAATTGGGACCCACCCTTGGACCTGCAGCTGCAGCGGTCTTCAACTTACACCAGAAGAGCATTTGCAATCCGTCCAGTGGATCGATTCCTCGTCATCCACCACATTTATCACAAGATGAGACCACACGTCCGAAACACGGTCGACCGGCTCGACCGGCCGAGTGCCTATTACACCAGTCGGGTAAGTCTTTCCTCACTGCCGCGCGCAACGAATTCGCAAGCTAATATTTACCCTCCTGGGCCACAGTTCAACAAGCGCGGCCGTCGCAACGACCGCGGCGATGAGCACAACGGCGACAACGAGCCCGAGCAACCCCCAGAGGACCCCCTCGCGAACGCGACCACGCTATACGTGGGCAACCTGTCGTTCTACACCACCGAGGAGCAGGTTTACGAGCTCTTCTCCAAGTGCGGCGAGATCAAGCGGCTGGTCATGGGGCTGGACCGGTTCAACAAGACGCCCTGCGGCTTCTGCTTCGTCGAGTACTACACGCACCAGGACGCGCTGGACTGCATGAAGTACATCGGCGGCACGAAGCTGGACGAGCGCATCATCCGGACGGACCTGGATCCCGGTTTCGAGGAGGGCAGGCAGTACGGCCGTGGCAAGTCTGGTGGACAGGTACGTGCATCCGCAGCAGGTTCTTCGCCGAGCGCGCATCGCTGACCGAATCGTCACAGGTGAGAGACGAGTACAGAGAAGAGTTCGACGAGGGCAGAGGTGGCTTGGGCAGGGCTCTGCAAGGAAGAGAACGCAGCCTGGAGAACGACGATTACGGCCGCCTTGCTTAGGAGGCAACATGACCGAATGATTGAGCCAGACGAGCCCCAACGATATGCGAATACCTGGGGCTTCCCCGAGAAAGCGAGTTTAGGTGAGGATATCACTGACCATCGAGAAGTACGGCAAGCATTCTTCAGGGCATTGCAGGATCCGCCCCAGAACCATAGGTTTAATTAGCTTAACCCAAAGGATAGGATCTCATAGGCTGGCTTCCCATAGGAGGGCAATTCGACGATGCGGATCACCACATTGAAACAAGGAGGCTAGGCGCGAGGCGCATTATTGGACGCAGAGCAGTGCCTTTCATTATGGACCTGGGCTACCTGCTTTTGCTTGACGTATCTACACAAGGCCAATTACGTCCAACCGTAAATCATGTTCTTACAAATCCGTATGGTCTTGCATGAATTCGCCAGACCCGACGTCTAATTTCCCGCATATGCTTTGTTCACTTCACCCTGAGACCACCGCGCCTTCTGGAAGCCCTCAAGTGTCCGCATCCTGCTGCATCGTGTCGGCGTTTCTGAGTTGCGCGTCGTCCCTGATTCGCTGTCCCATACTTTGTGGGCAACTCCGACTGGGCGCAGTGATCGTCCATATAGATCGCAGCGACTGTATTTCCATCATGTCGATCCGCAACGTTCTATATTGACCATGTCGTCGAGTACACCCGTCTAGTATCCAGGAGGATTGAGTCTCTGAGACACTCTCGTCCACTTAGGCAACTCTGCAAACACACTCAAGTCAGTCACAGTCAAAAGGAAAAGTCCAACACAGACGGGCTTGACGCCAAATTCACTAGATCCCCCCGGCACGACATACTGTGTATCCCCTTCCGGTACCTCTTCTCCTTGCGGTCGAAGATGGTGTACTTGTCCTTGGCCCGCATCTCCTCCTCCTTGGGCATCTCAGCCTTCCACCGCTCCACCGACTTGGTCGTCTCGCCCTTCTTCGTCAGCGCGCTGTCGAGCGTCGCCACGACCGAGTCGACCGCCCGGAGGCGGAGCCGCTGCCGCCGCTTCTGGAATTTGGACAGCCGCCAAGGGGTCTTCCATAGCAGGCCGCTGCTTAATGGGTTTGTGAATCTGAAGGCCCCGAACATGGCTGCTGTGGGGGGGGGGGATGTCCGGTCGTGTGGGTGTGGTGGTGCGACACGACGGTTGCTGGACGTTGTCGGCGTTGACGTTGGGAATTTTGATGGTTGATCGCGCGCCGGCCGTGATGGGCTGGTAGGCCAAAAGAATGGAGCTAGCACCCTGTGCTGTACGTAGTTTGGGGTGGGTCCAATCGGTAGGTACCGTGACTGTGGGGGGTTCCCTGCGGCCGGCCCACCTCACGCCGCAAGCTGGGAGGACCGATGATGGGCAAAGGCGCTCCCACTCCGACCCTCAGTCCGTCCAGCCAAAGGTGTGTTCTCAGAGAGAAGCACGACCGTAGAAGAGGAGATCCCAAACCCTGCCAGATGATCGATCGATAACAGAACCATGTCCTACTACTTTGCCATCATCGGCACCCAAGACAACCCCCTCTTCGAGCACGAGTTCGGCACCTCGAAGCAGGGCGGCGATGGGCAGTCGCGCTTCTCGGACCAGGCCCGCCACCTGAACCAGTTCATCCTGCACAGCGCGCTGGACGTCGTCGAGGAGGTGCAGTGGAACAACGGACAGTTGTATGTACAGATATAGGAGCCTCTTCCCTCATCGCACATCGTGCATCGCATGCCCCTATCCTGTCCTATCCCGGCCTACCTAGCCACCTATACACGCTGAGCGAGCCCGCCGGCTAACCCTTCCCTTCCCCCGGCCGAGCAGGTACCTCAAGGTAATCGACAAGTTCTTCAACAACTATATCTCGTGCTTCGTGACGGGCGCCAACGTCAAGTTCCTGCTGCTGCACCAGCCCTTCGGCGGCTCCTCCTCGTCCGGCTCCTCTCGCTCGTCCACCTCCATCGCCGCGAACCCCACCAGCGCTGCCACCGAGGAGGCCATCAAGAGCTTCTTCCTCGAGGTCTACGAGAATTGGGTCAAGGCCGTCATGAACCCATTCTACAAGGTCAACATGGAGGTCAAGAGCCCTATATTCAGGCAGCGGGTCTTTGCCGCTGGGAGGAAGTACTTGTAGGCGCCTGAGGTTGATCAAGTCATATGGGGTGTCGGGTATTGAATATAAGCACTACGTGGTGTTTGCCGGATGAGCAGGCGTTGGGCTAGGCGCAGGATATCGGTCGAGTAATAGACATGAGGCGACCAGTGGGCCTGTCACCATGGAGACGGTGAGAAGCCATACATTAGATGCGCAGAATGGCCGTGGAAGAACACCTCACCGGTCGATGCATCCACCATCGAGTCCTAGGGTCATCGAGGCATAGATCACATCATAGTCACGGCAAAGAAAGAAGACGAGTTGTTCAGTATGTTCATCAAGTGTATTTGCGGCGCACTTGTCTCGCGACCAATGGGGGGTCGTCGCCTAGTTCCGACGCCCTGCCATTCCGGTTGATCCGTGAAACCCCAACGCCCAAAATCAACAAATGTTGCAGAAGCCTCCGCCAAGTTTGGCTGCTGTATGATCATCAAACAAGTCCACTAAGCCCCGTCGGTCCCCGACCTCTAGTTGCCTTGCCCATGCTGTATCGCGAAGGGTGCCGAAAGAGCACAAGTGCAAAAACAACAGAATGCATCCGTCCTCCACACGCGCTTCCCCCAGTCGACCGGTGTCGACAAAGAGAGCAGAAGCCGCTTAACCACCGAAACCGTACAGGGTACGGCCCTGGCGCTTGAGAGCGTAAACGACGTCAAGGGAGGTGACGGTCTTGCGCTTGGCGTGCTCGGTGTAGGTGACGGCGTCACGGATGACACCCTCGAGGAAGGACTTGAGGACAGAGCGGGTCTCCTCGTAGATCACTGTCGGGATGGTCAGCGAGGTGTCCGAGGCGGACGCGTCGGCACGGGCGCAACTTACTGGCAGAGATACGCTTGACACCACCACGACGAGCGAGACGTCGGATGGCGGGCTTGGTGATACCCTGGATGTTGTCACGAAGAATCTTTCGGTGGCGCTTGGCACCGCCCTTGCCGAGACCCTTTCCGCCCTTGCCGCCTGTGGAAGATGCATGTTAGTAACGAACGATAGTAAGACAAGACAAATGGTTGTGTATTTGTGAAATGGTTGGTGAGGCTTGACGCGGTTGCATGTGGTGTTGGTGCAGGACGCGTCGGGGTGCAGTGGTGCCTCGCCCCACCACCAACACGGGCCCGAAAGGCGGTGATGATGACGGATGCAGACACACGCAGCAACATCAAAGCCGACGCGGTTCGAGGACGGCGACAAGAGAAAATTGATATTTACTTACGTCCAGTCATTTTGAATGAAGTTGATGAAGAAAAGTGTGATGTTGAGTTGATGAAATCGATGTCACGGTGGACAGATGGATGGATTGTTGATGGGGTTTGTAGATGTTGATTGATGGGCAGAGTGAGAGAGAGGAGATAAGAGAGGGAGAAAGAGGCAAGATACGAAGGGGGAAAGTCGGTTAATAAGGGGGGGAGCGGGTTGACTGATCTGGGAGTGTGATCTGGGTTGTGGTTTCTGGCAGGCGCTAGTCAGTTTTGGGGTGTGCTCTTTCCAACGCTTTAGAAAACGAATTTGCAGCTGCGAAAGCGACCTCAAATCCATGCGGGCTTGGGCGTGCAAAACCGGCCCTTTCTCTGTTGTTTCGCCGCCGGACCTGGCCCGTGCACACCGCTCCTGGCGTCTCGGCTTGCAGGGATCCAAACTAGCGTCCGCTTTTCGCTAAGGTGACCTCCGCCGAACGGTTCACCTCGGCGGCCTCGAGGCAGTTATTACATCTATTCAGGACCGCCCACAACTCAGATATAAAACGCAGACTCCTCTCTCGACCTCATTTATGCATTCCCTCCACCTCAGACCACCATTGAAACCCTTCTGCAGCATTCCGGTCCGAGTGCTTGGCTCTCCACATGGCGATGCGCTGCCCCGCGATTGCCACTCAAAAGCCTCCGTGAATTTAGTACCCGTGCTATATTGACGACAAATAAATCAGGTCGACGAAAATCAGCATGCACGGCAATCGACATCCCTGTCTTGGCCCTTGCAGTGTGTTATTCCCGACACCTGAGGTAACGCCGAACACGGTAGACGCGACGAGTTGACCGTCCTTTACGCAGCACAGCTGCAACACGTCCTGTTCTGTTCTTTGTCTGTACATTGCAGCCTACCTAGCTGGCTGCTCAAAGAGTCAGGCCAGACATGCAAATACACCAGTCAGTCAGGTCGTCACAGACTGCCAGGCTAACTTAGCAGGAGACGAGATGAGGCACGCACCCATGCTTATGTCATCTCGAATGCGTAGGAAGTGCCAATACATAAGTACGGCACTACGACAGCAGCCCCCTACAACAACCAATTCACGACACAATTTAGTGACTTCGGTAGAGCGGAGCTGATTCAATGTTCTGGCGATTGTATCTTGCTTACTCCTGTCAGAAAACAGTGACGATACGGTTGGTCTGGACTTCTTTGGTCTCTCTTCTGCACAAAGTCCCCGTCACAATACGGTCATCATCTTCCGAGGAGCTGCTCGAGATTTCTTCCGGCCGCGCTTTATCCTTGACGCTGGGAGGGCTATCTCGGTCGATCCCTTCGAGCATCCTCTGTCTCAGCTTTGCATGCCACTTCCAGTACGGCACATGATCCCGCCATAGGCTAAACTCAATGCCAACCCTTCTGAACGCTGAAGCCGTTCGAAAATCTCCATTTCCATCGACCGGTTGCAGCAGAAGGCAGATGCGTCCTTTCTCCTTATTGCCTGGACTTGGACCATGGTAAGCATAAGCCAGAGGGGGATCTCCGAATTCAATCATGTCGAATACACAGCAACAGAATTTTTGTTTTGATCCAGATACGTGGTCGGAAAATACGTAGCCGGGTCTTCCGTGAGAGGGGTCGTATTGCACGAGCTTTAGAGTGCCTTTGAGCGTGATAGAGCCGAACACCTGGCTTTGGGATCTGTTCGCCTCGGCATCGCATGAAACGATCTGTGCTTTCCGGGTTTTCTTGCCCTCGTGCTCTAAGAGGTCGTACGAAGCTTCCCCGGAACGAGAGGCCCAAGTCCAGGTGGGACCCCTTGGGTCTGTAGTGTCTGGTTGCCGGAGTTTCCAGCATAGACTCTCAAGTAAGTGGTTTTCGCCTTTCCAGATGCCACCAACAAACTCATCTTTGAGGCCCATTGCAATAGACTTGGAAATGGCCAGGAAGGCTGGGATTCGATCGGAAGGCTTCGTCATCTGGCGCCTAGTGAATTCCTGGACTTGAGCCTGCCACACCTTAAGTGGATCTTGATCATCAAGCATTGGGCTCAGGCCCTTCAAGGGGGGGAGGCCTTTCATTATAAGTTTGCTGTGACGATTCTTGTAGAAAGCGATGTTTATGTTTGGATTGTACCCCTTCCAGCAAGGGAACGATTCGAGGCGGTAATCGTGGAGGCCCTCCCAATGCAGCAAACCTGCGCCGAAATACAGCAACCGTATACTCATTACCTGTTCCTGTAGTGTCCAGGCTCGCTGGTGCACTGGACCACTGACGGGGGTCTCTTGCGCAATTTTGAGTTTGGGGTGAATGGCAAGCTCGACCACACTGCCCTCCTTGAAAGGCGGGCGTCCCCGTTTAGGTACAAGGTGCCCCAAATTCAATGGTATAGGTCGGCAGACTCTCCGTGGTCGGGGTTGGAACAAGTTGTCTCTAGCATCTCCTGCAACAAGACTTGTGATTGTCAAGTCAGCTCTGGAGTATACCTCATGCATCACTGATGCCTCACGGGCCCAATCCTCTTCGTCATCCTGTATAATACAAAGTGCGTCAATCCAGATATAGTCAAATCCCAGGGCTCGTGCCGTTAACGCAGCCTGACGGAGCAAGGTAGGAAGGGATGTAAGGGGGATGCCTTTCATGCGTTCGAATATGTTGGATACTGTAGTAATTGCGTTTCCTGGGCCACCCCAACAATACGACAGAATGCACTAAGGGGCCCTGGTCCCGTTACTCTCGAAAAGGTAAGGGTCTCGTTGATCAGATCCAACATGTAAGACCCTAGTTGGAAGTGGACCGAAGGGGCCAGATGAGATCTTTCTATACGCCTCTCGGCACAGAGAATGAGCAGGTGAAGTCCTGCAATCCTCCAGCCACTGCTTGGCAACTCCCAGTGCGCGTGATGAGCCAGTGCTGTGGATGTGGGAGCTTCCATCCTCTTGTGTACCGAAGCTCACATCGAACCCCTTCAAGTCAAAAGAGACGAAGGTGGAAAGAGCATTTGCAAGCCGCGCATAGACTAAATCGACCCGTGGCGGGAGCTCGCCAGGCGGTGATCTCAATGTTTTGCCGAGTTCTAATGTGATGGGGGAAGATTCCAGGCACGCCTCAGCCTCATCTTGTAGCCATTCCCATTTGCCATCGACTTCTGTGTACGTTGAAAACCTTTCGCTTTCATAAACCCAATCGGCCACCAGAGCGCACAATGGGCAGCCGGCGAGCGCACACTCCTCGAGTTCTGCCTTATTCTTGTGGATCTCGATTGACTCTGACGAATATCGGGCAGCAACCGATTGAAATGTCAAACACGCCGGGCAAAATCTCTCGGTCGCGGCCAAGTTAGGAATGTTCGAGAATTTGTATAAACTGGCGACAAAGCTCTCGATCAGGCTGTCGACAGCTTCAGCCTCCCACGATGTATATTTCGGAAAATGTAGAGAGTGTAGCAGGAATCGATACACTTTGTAAAGATCCTTGGGAGGGATAATACGGTCGCTCAGAGATACGGCAAGAAGTTCACTAGTCACAGCAGCAAAATTGCTTGGCTGCGACTGGTGACAAGACTCTGAACAATTCAGCAAAGGCGTAGGCAACAGCGTGTGCTCATTGTGCTCATCCGACATGAGTCTTGCTAGTATCCCTCTCTCTGAAGCCAGAAGCGCTAGATCCACGATTGACCACTCCGAGTATGCAGCAGCCTGCAATGATGCGCCGTGCTTGAGTAGGTCGAAGAACAGCTCCTCGTCTCCCTCGCGGAGAGCCAAGTGAAGAGGTACGTGGCCATCCCGTGAAGGTTTGTTAGGGTCTGCACCGTGCCGTATAAGAAACCAAACATCATCTTGTTGCCGGTGGGTAATGGCTTCATGGAGGGCTGTGTGCCCTCGGTGGTTATAGATGTTGACATCCCCGCCGTACCATAGAATCGTCTCCGCTGAATCTTGATCGGAGGCGCGGATCGTGAGATGCAACGGGGTCTTCCAATGAGTCCAGGCGTCCTCATAAGTTACACCTCTGGTAGACACCAGATCCTCTTTGGTCCAGAGTATATCTGGGTCGAGGCCATCACGCAGGGCTGCTACGACGGCTTTCGAGTTCCATGTCCTTCTCTCCCGGTCAAAAAGCTCACCCACGTTATCAGAATTGAGCTTTGAGGGGAATGCCGTGTAATTTATCCTTGATCCAGTCAATACTTAGATTACAGTGAAAATAGTACGTAGCTATATGTGACTTGTACATACTTTTGCGACTCGAAAGTGTCATTTCCGCCATCAGTCGACATGATGAGTCCATGTCGAGGCCTTGTGTCTGACGGTGTTGATTGGAAGCAATGGCCCATTCCGCTGTAAGCAGTTGAGGACGAATTTCAAGTTCGGGGGGAGTGGATCCGGGAGGTGTTGGGCAATGAAAACACAACTGGATAAAGGAGGGGACGACCTCGAGATATAAAAGTAGTGACCACCCAATAGCAGTAAGGGGCGCACAAGCGACATATGCCAAGGTACATTACGTCTTACCGAGCCTCTTGACAGGGGCAGTGGCAGCCTTGAACATCCGAAACGGTGATGGCAGTGCACAAACAAGATCAGCCCTGGTTGCCTCGTTGCCACTTACGGTATTCCAGAGGAAAGGTACCGGTCATATAGTTATGTGACTATCCATTACCATCTCCTGGTAGAAGCCTCTTTTTCATGGCATATTGCTTAGTTGCTTGGCTCAGCAATAAGTAAATCCTGCTGTATAGCATACCTAGCCGCATTACTGCAGCAGGCTTAAACGCGAATAGACATACTAGAAAGATGAGGCTTCCCGTGGTGACCACTAATCTGTCTCACCTACTAATCTACTTGCTTCCCCAACCCTCGTAACATTCAATATCGACGGCCAAGGTGTTACGTAGTCGGTGTCATTGCACATTGTTAAGCCCACTCCCAACAGGAAGAGGCCGCACACTATACTACTAGCCTGGAGGTGGCAGTTCCCTACCTGCCTTGCCCTCAGGGAATCTACTGTACATTCCGAAGCCGTGCTCGAATACTCATACACAGATAGCAAAGAGGCCGTGTTCAGCCCCCGCCCTACAACGGATTCGAGGACCCCTCACCCAAGACCAAAGGCCATGATGATGAATTATGAATGAGGCTGTGGTTGTTCCGTTGTCAAAATAAATAGAGCGAAGCAAACGAGAATGCGCCTGCTGCCCTGCTGTGGTTCCTTTGACCCCTTTCCCTCCTTGCCCCACTCCAATACTTGAACGCCTGTGCCACGCCCTAAAACCTTGTCGTGCTCCATGCCATGCTGTTTCGTTCCTCGCCCGTGTTCGCTGCGCCCTTCAACCTTGAGCAGCGCTGCTTATGTCCAGGGAGATAGTCGTAATGTGGCCAAATCAGGCCCAGCCACGCCAGCCCAGCCAGAACCCCAGCTCATCATTGAATCATGGAATCGTCGAGGCCATCGTCCTCCTCTAGACTCTCTATCGCTTCCTTGATTCTCTGGCTCGCCTAGGATACGGTCAGTGTCTGTTATGCGATTAGATTGGGGGTAGGATCCAAACTCACCTTGGGGTCTAGGCTCAGCGCCTGGGTGAAGTGGCGCACGGCCTGGCTCTTGTCGTTCTGAGCCTTGTACAGCTTTCCAAGGAGGAAATGCACGAGCGCGTTGTTCGGCGCGAGGTCCCTCAGCACCAAGAGCTCCTTCTGCGCTGCTGGCAGGTTCCCAACGGCGAGAAGCGCGCGGGCTTTCCTGAACCGTGCCTGGGCGGCCCTGGGCGCCAGCTCCGTCGCCTTGTTGAAGTACTGCAGGGCCTGCAGGACGTGCTTCTTTTTCTCGAGGACCGTGCCGATGCAGCAAATTAGAACGGCGTTCATGGGGTGTATCACGTGCGCAGAGTGGAAGTGCGTATATGCCTTGTCATAGTTTCCGAGCTTTTCGTAAACCATGCCAATGCCGTAGTAGGCATTGTAGTGGCGTCGGTCCGCGGAGATCGACTGCCTAAACGCTGTCAGAGCTTTGTCGTACTCTTCGTTGGCCATGTGCTCATGGCCTTGGAGCGTGTAGGCATAAGCGAATTTCGGGTCGAGCTGAGTCGCTCGCTTGAAGCACTTGAGGGCCTGTTCGTGGTCCTTTGCTAGCGACCATGCGTTGCCGAGGGCACACCACGACTCGGGGGCGAGCCACGCCGAGTCCACCAGCTCATGCGCGAGGAACGACAGATCCGTCTCTCGTTTCAGGTGCCAGAGGATCGTCGAGTAAACCTCCATATCTTGGAGACGAGTTGGGGATATTATCCTCAAGCGCCTGAAGAGCCTCTCTGCTTCGGGATAGGCTGCTTGCTCATATTGGGCTCGCCCCATCTGTGCCAGTACCCATGCGGTGTCCTGGTGCGCGCGAGGAAGTGAGCTAAACGACTGTAGTGACTCTTGGCAGTTGAACTGCGAGAGCTGCTGGTAACCATAAGCAA
This sequence comes from Diaporthe vaccinii, assembly GCA_039880775.1. Lineage (NCBI taxonomy): Eukaryota > Fungi > Ascomycota > Sordariomycetes > Diaporthales > Diaporthaceae > Diaporthe > Diaporthe vaccinii. The sequence continues at coordinate 1,400,533 of JBCEDN010000008.1, forward strand.
ACCTCCTCAGGAGATCCAGGACGATCTTCAGCGCCTCTTCAGATTTAGGTTCTGGTTCTGAGGGCCTTTGGGGAACACGTTGCACTGCCAACGGCTCCTTCGCCGGGCCTTCCGCATGATCGACATCCATATTCGCGTCCTCAGTTCCACGTCTGTTCCCACTAACCACACGACCGACTGTAGGATTCGGGTTTGGTCTGACGAGGCGGGAGATGGGAGCTCTAGCCCTCTTCAGCTCGCGACCGTTGGATGGGCCAATTGTAGATGCGCCGGTATTCGTTTTTGGTCCTGACTGCTTGAACATGTTCAATCTCGCACTACGTCGCTGAGGAGCTTCCTCCCCATGCATTGGCCGGGAATGTACCGGCTGTCCAGACACGGTCCGCTTCCTATCAGCACTAATCGTTGGTTTGAGGAGTGATGCCGCCGTTTCGGGCGGTGCTTCGGCCTCCTGGACCTTCTCCCGCCTCTTGGTCATTAGCTTGTAGCCCCCGCGTGGAGGGGCTTCTGGTCCCGTGTCACCAATGTGCGCCCTGTTTCTTCGAAGTGGCGCCTGAGGCGGCTCTGGATTCGTCGGCACCCGTGTCTGATGTGTATCAACGTTGGACCTATGGTTGGTCGGCGTTTCCATGTCGCCTTGGTTAACGGAAGGGGCTACCACAGGCCCCAGCCGCGACCTCGCGGCTACAATCTTGGACATGAATTCATTCGCATCCGTGTCAGGCGCTTGGAGATTGCTGAACGATGGGATATCCTGGAATGCTGTCGAGCGTTGCGGCTCAAAGGGATCCGCAGAATCATGTGCGACTGCTCGTGACGTCCTCTTAGGAACGTGGAGAGGTTCGAGTGTATTTGGCGGAGACTCCTTTGGGTCGACCGCAGGACCGTTCAGCATCTGGTCGAAGTTCTTGACAAGGTTGTCGTTGAGTTTGAAAATATTCGGAACACGGACTGTCACGCCCATGTCACATAATGAGGCGAAGGCGTCCCACATCAGAGGGTTTGCCTTCAGAGCGTCCTCAAAGCAAGCGATTGCCCGATCTTTGTCGTCATAACCTCGATGAAGCTTGCCCAGGAGACAACTGCAGGCTGCAGCATCAGGATGTGGCGCTCTCAGCCCGGCGGCATGCTTCCCCATGTTATTTTTCGAAGCCCATAATACCCTTGACTTTTCCAGCGCGGTGATGCCCTCTTTCCATAGTTCCATCCGCAAGCATGCCTGTGCAAATACGAAGGAACAGCCCAAATGTGTACCCCTGTATCCGGAAGCCTTGCTGACTTCATATGCGGAGCGGTCGTCCCCAAGCCGGAGGTGGCAGAGGGCGTGTAGGAAGGTAGCCTCGGTTTGTTTGTCCTTGTCCTGGGCGCATAGCCTCTCGGCGAAGAAGAGAGCATTCTGGGGTGATAGATTGTCGAGGTGGTAGTATACAGCCTGCCTCAGGATCTCGTTGGTGACGGCTTGGGACGGCGCCATGTTTGAAGAGATTGTACTCCGGCCGAGCCCTTCTGGCAGTGGGTATGTACTGTCAGCGGCCCCTTCGATCCATGGGAGAGCGTCCAGAGAATTTGTTCAAGTAATAGGTAGAGCTGGCGGTGATTTCGTTCGCTTGCGAGAGGATCGGACAATGTCGGTAGGATATCGAGAGGGTCAATGCCGGGCAGTGGGGGAAGGCAATTGTTCGCCGCTTTCGTATAGATGATTGATGAGCTCGGTGGTGGATGCAGATGTAACCCCTGTAGCGCCGGGATAATATGCAAGCATCAAAGAGAAAAGAAAAGGACAGAACAGTAGCACGGTAGGAGCACGCGCTGCCAGCAGTATTAGAAGCAAGTGCAGAGCGATGAGAATGCAGGCAGTCGAAGCCGGGCAAGTCAGAATCCTCGGCGCCGGGGCGACTCAGCGACCGTGCCGTGCAAGCCCGGATGGTGCCCTGTTGCCTGGTGGTGGTTGGCTTGAGATGGAGTTGTCGCGCTTTCCAAGATTCGAGAGCACCGCACGCGTCGTGGCAAAGGCTGAACCTGGAGGAACGAACGTGGTCATGTTTTGGTCCCCGTCGCGGAATTGACACAGGAAGGCACGATGACGATCGGATTCAGGACAATTGGGTCGACTTGCCGCCGCGGGTGGGCATTTGCAAGAGGCTCCCCAAGGAAATCGAGAGAGGGAAGAAGCGACTCCGTGGAGCAATTAAGATCCCAGGGAATGGAAAAAAGTGGCAGGTCGTGAAGTTGAGGTCCCCCAGGCAGAACTGCTCTCCAATGCTCGCCCCCGATGTTGACGTTGGGCGCCTGCCGCTCAGTCCACCGAGGCAGCTGCGGCCAGTGATTGGCCAGCCACTCTGGTCCGCTGAGCAACCGCCTCTGTGCGGCCCCACGGGACCCCAGGCTACCCGTACCACACCAAAAAGTCTAGGTTCCCACTCTCCCACTGTACCGTGTACATGCGCATGGATGGATCCTCGACTTATTTTCAGCCTCCATCCAAGCCCGAAGTGAACAGCGTGGGATCATCACCGACGTCGACATCATCTGGAGGCTTACCAAGCTCGTCCCCGCTCACCACAAATATAACGGGCCAGCCACGAAACTCCCACATCGAGCCTCGATCTAAGCTGTTGAGCTCTGTGAGGCTTCTTCCCCTTGACACACTCTCTTCCTCGACGTCACACGACCAGATCACCAGAGCCACATTTTCCTCATTTTTCAAACACACACAACTGAACAGTCTACACGATGGCTCAAAAGGCAAAGAAAGACCGGGCAAAGTCCAACGCCGAGTCACTGAAAAGCCTCCACATCGGCGCCGCCATCGTCAACGGCCTCTTCCTCCTGTGGTCCCTCTTCATCAGTTCGCGCTCCCTGTGGAAGTACGTGCTTCTGTCCCTGCCCAGCTTCGCCTGCCAGTTCGCACTCGAGAAGGCCGGGCGGCCGTCGTTCGACCGCTCCACGGGGAGCCTGAGGTCCTCGGGCGAGGACCTCTCCGCCGCGGGCCTGACCGAGTACATGTGGGACGTCGTCTGGGTCACCTGGGCGTGCCAGGTGCTCGTCATGCTCTTCGGGGACTGGCTCTGGCTGCTCTGGGCCGTCGTCCCCGCCTACGGTGCCTATAAGGGCTATGGGCTGCTCGGGATGGCGAGGGGGATGGCTGGCATGCAGGGCGCCCAGCCGGGCCAGCAGGAGGCCGCCCCGCCTGTGAACCGGAAGCAGCGGCGTGCCGCGGCATGATCCGGTGTTGCGCCTGTGCACGTGGAGTCGACTGTGTCTTGGCTAGCGCTCTATGATTCTATGGACCACCATCTGTACTGTACTTTGATGTATTCTACTGTACTGGCGCAAGCGGACCAAGCTATTGGGCCCACTGAGCAACCACGGCCGGGTCTACGTCTTTGACGAGGACGTGGACGTGCTCTAGAGCGCGAACACTCTGCAGGGCGACCCAGTTCTTGAACCACATCACACGCTGGTCGCCTCCCGGTCCTAGCTTGTCGGAAAAGTACGTCTTGACAAAGTCGACAATTAGTCTCCTGCTCTCGGCGGTCACGTCTCCAGTCTCGGGGTCTGTTGGGATGGTGGTCCGGGTCCACACGACGAAGTGGGTGATGCCGGGCGCGAGGCCGTAGGGCCAGTCATTGACGAGGACACTGTAGTCGGACGGATCGTTGAAGGGGATCTCAGAGGCGGGCGTGAAAGGGGTTGTGCCCCATGACTTTGGCAGGCGGTGTTGCAGCAGGAAGTTGGTCATGGATCCATAGGCAGCTTTCGTCTCAGCTGTCCACTTCATATACCGGCGGAGGTCTGAGGGCTTCCGCTTCAGCACAGAGAGATTGTTGGTCTCTGTGGGGACAGTCAGGAAGGGGGGTTCAGGATGATTCAATCGTAAATATCACATCAAGTCTGGGACGGGGCACGTGGGTCTCACATACCAATGATCTCCCTCAGCTCCTCCCAGTCGTGGTACTTGAACTCCTCGTCCGTCTGTGAGAGCACCCACTTGTCCACCTCCGTCAACGGGAAAGGAGCGTCCTCGACCTTGTCGCCCATGTTGAGTAGCTGCAAGCAGCAAGTCAGCTTGTACCCAGCAGGTCCAGGGTCAGCTCACCGGTTGTGACGATTTTCACGCGTACCCTGCACGATTCTGTTGGTACGACAATCTCTCTCCTCGGAGAGCTTCAAAACTTTATCAGCCCTGATATAGGAAAGAAACCGTGACCCTACTCCTCAGTCTTGTGGAATGCTGCAAACGGGATGATTTGTGACACGATTTGACATGCGACTAGCAAAGTGCGTCTCAGTCACTCGTATTGCTGACTGGTGCTGAGTGCTTGGGAGACGACCCCTGCACAGCCCCACCTGTCTGGGCTGTGTGACAATTCAGCGAGACGGATTTGGCGTGCAGTAAAAACGGCGGGGGCGGCTGGCCGGCCGCCCAGTGATTCCGCTGCCCGAAGTATCCCAGGTTTGCTTACTTTCTTCACTCTACCCACTTAGCTTGGCTCTTCCGGCATCGTACACTCGCGCAGAGGTCATTTCATGCTCGCTGGGAATTATGTTGCTATGAACCTCGTTCGTCCTTCAGCCGGGCGACCGGATCCAACCTCATTTCCTGTACCCGACCTTCGTCCCGTCTAAGCTGTGAAGATGGCAGACTGCATTGATTCGTATTGAGGACTTACCAGCCAACGAGTATGCTGTTCGTTAAATCAGTTGCAAAGATGTCCGCAGGAGTAAAGCACGAGGAGTCCATGAGCTTGTCACGTCCATTGCTGTCTGTTCTCCTTAATGATAATCAACTGCATGAAGACCATACACGGCAGGAATCACTGTTGGCGTAACATATACATTCCTCGGGTGTTGAAAGCGCCGCTCAATTTTGTAAGACGTAATTACGCATAGACCTTTGTAGCCTTTCCCTCCAGCAAGTCTTTCAAGTAGCTCTCGAAGGAGGTGAATTCCAAGTCCGGGTAGAGCTCCTTGCCCAGAAGATACCCCAGGTACTTGGCGCTCTCGGGCGTGTTGTCTCCACGAATTCCCCATGAGTATTGGTATTCGAGACCCCAGAGCCGCATTCGGAGGCCAACGTCTGCTGGCTCGGCTTGGTCCGGACCCAAGAACTTAGCAATCTGGGCGTGCAGTTCCTCCCCGGACAGCTTTGCACACCTTGAGTTAGCAAAACGGTGACAGACAGACTAAGTGGAAAGGTGTTAGGAATGATCGCATACATAGTTGCGCTCTATCTTCTCTCCGCTCAGCTCCTCGACTTTTTCGACAATCTGCTGCTGCGTCCAGAGCTCGTTGTAGACGAAGACCATCTTGTTCAGGGTGCGCGGGTCGGCGATGATCTTCGCCACGTACCGGCCAATATCTTGAAGGGAAGTGAGAGCAGAGGGCACTGAGCCGTCTCCTATCAGATATGCAATTGGTGCCACGAGGCCGTAGTCGGCGCGCCCAGACGGGACCCGGGGCGAGCTAATCTCATACCACCACCCCACGTCGATGAGTGTGTACGGGAGGTAGATCTTCTTGATGTGGTTGAGGACTTTCTCTTTCTGCCACGCCATCAGCTGCTGAAGTCTTCGTGCGGAGACGGGCCTTGTAGTGTCTGCTCACCGTCTCGCGCAACTTCATCACCCCCACCGGAGGACAAGCCGTTGCATAAGTGCAAGGGATGAAGCGGCCAACGCCGGCTTTCTTCGCCGCGTCTGCCAGGGGAATCTGGTCCAACAAGGCTGGTGCAGTGATGCTCGAGATGACAACATCGGCGCCCCTGAGAAGGTTGACCAGGTCATCTGCTGGTCCTTTAAGGTCCGCAGCTACGACCCGGACGCCCTGCTTCCTCAGCTCATCATTCTTCTTGCTGTCAAGAGATGCCTCTCGGGTCACAGCCGTAATTTCCTGGAAACGGATGTGACGGATTAGCCCACCGCACCGGTGACCCGCTCAGTATGCAAAGGGGAAGACATACGAACTGCGTAGTGGACTCGAGTAGGCCCTTCACGATGGACCGACCGGTCTCTCCGGATGCGCCAATAATAAAGACCTTCATTTTTGCGATGCTAAGGATGTCACGCGTGGTACTGGTGAATTGGAGGGGTTCAACTGCTGGCCTGAGACAAGTGCGGGGGTTGCTCTTTCATATTTGCTGCATCGGGGTACTCTTGAAGTGCGAGGTGGATACAAAAGTCTCCCATGTGTTCTGGATAACGTCCGTCACCCGATTTGGCGCACACCCGATTTGGTGCACCACATTTTTGGTGCAAACGCACCTGAAAACACCCACTTTTAAAACCACTCTATTAGTTCCAAATTAACTCCGCTAACCCTTAAAATTACTACTATACTACTTTATTAATATTTATACTTTAAAATAATATTAATTAAATTATTTTAAGTTATTTATATATATAAAAAATTTAAATTAAGAAATTAATAAATATTAATAAATTATATAAAAATATTAATAATTTTTTTTTTAATTTTTTTTTAAAAAATATATAAATTAAATTATTTATATATTTAAATATATTAAAAGTTTATTTAGAAAAATTTATTATAAATTAAAATTTAAGTTATTTTTTATATAAATTTAATATAAAAAATTAAAACTTTATAAATTAAAAATTATATAAAATTATTTAAATTATTTAAATATAAATAATATAATATTATTAAATATTTTAATTTATTATAATATAATTTTATTATTTTAAATTAATAATATTTTTAATTAATTAAATATATTTAAATATATATATATATTAATAGATTTTAATATTTAATCTTTTTTATTAATTTTATATATAATATATTAATAAGTTAATTTTTTTAATATATTAAATTATATATTTATATTAAATTTAATTTTAAGCTGTTAAAATATAGCTTTTAAAATGTAGCTGTTGAAATATAGCTGTTGAAATATAGCTGTTGAAATATAGCTGTTTTTAGGTATGTTTGCACCAAAAATGTGGTGCGCCAAATCGGGTGTGCGCCAAATCAGGTGCACCCACGTTATTAGTTAGAAGCTGATTAAGACGAGATTGTGCCCCCTTGGGAGTATCGGACGCACTCGGCCGAAGAGGCGGACGATTGAGACATACTCAAAATCTCCGCAGTGGAAAAAGACTCTACCGGGATTCTATCCGCATTGTTGCATTTAACTCGAGGCTATGCCCTGGCAATATCGACCTACATACGTTAAGGTGACCAGACAAGAAAAAAGTCTCCGAGCGGTCGGCGAGACTATCAACCGAGTGGTTCGCAGGCTACCTGCAAGACGACGTGATATCCACTTTTGGTCTCGATCGCCACATCATGTGGATCTCGAAATTGACTTGGCAGCATTGATTCCCCAGGGTTTGCCCAGAGCTCAAGTTCCGGCGTTTTTTTTGTTTTTCAGGTGAAATCTGGTATCTGGACTCACGGGAAAGTTGCATCAATGCAGATCCTTGTGTTCTTTTGATGCAATTACTTGTTGGAGGTTTGTCGTCACATAGAAAAGAACCTCCGGAGGTGCCGGCAATCAATAATACAACTATCGTTCTCGGTATCGTTCTCGGTCTTGATAAAAGCTCGTACCCGTAGAGATTTTTGAGTTATACGATCTCAGCCAAACATCGTCCCATCCCTGAGCTCCAACGATTTCCTCTAGTGAATGCAAGATTTGTCACCCTTTCCACGGATTCGAAAGTATTTGGTTGGTTGGTAGGAAGTTATGCTCGGTTAAAAATCTCATCCATCACAGGGCGAAGAAAACTGTCAAGCGAAAGGGGAGGCAAAATTTCAATTACCGTGACCTAAACTCGCACCACCGCTCATCCCTCACTGAACGCTGGCAGCCAGGGTGAATCAACAGACAGCTAACTCTGCTTGAACAGCGGACTCCAGTCTTCCCATTCAACGTACTCCTCAACAGTTGCCAAAAGATTCTTTGCGTCGATCTGTTCAATCCAAAGTCAGTCCTGATCATTCGCGAAATGGCAGTGCAGCCCACGAGTCTCCAGGAGCATTATACTCGAACTCTTGCCAAAAAGAACTTGTTCGGGGAGTGGGGACTGACATCTTTCGGATAAAGCATCTTCGGGTCGTCGCCATCATAGCCAAACTCGTGGGCGAATGCCCATGTCTCGAGCATATGCTCCTTGTGATCTTTGTCACCCCTCACCCGCTCGGCCCACTTCTTTGGTGATATCTGCTTGATGCCCTGGTCGCCCGCCAGCTCCTTACCAACAACTCGGGCCCAAGTGCTCAAATATTCCCTGCAGGAGGCCATTTTGCTGACCCCGAGCAGCCTCGCGCCGGGCGGCACATCCTCCACGAGCTTCTTCACCCGCATCCCAGTATCCGAGAGGTTACTCAAATCTTACTTCTTCCATGTGGCAAACATCACATCGCGGCCCAGGTCGATTCCATTTAAGCCACCTTGCTACGGGTGAAACTACCCGGCAGCCGCAATGATTAGAAATAACGTTGTTGCTGCGTCCAGGAGACGTTGTGTGGAGTACATGAATTGGTCTTGTGGAGTGCATGTTGGGCCGAGTATCTGGGCCTTGCCGTCTCGGCCTTGGCTACTGCAAGATGACCATTTGGGCAACTTGCTGACAAATCTCAATATTGAATCCAGGCAGGGCATACTGGCTACTCCATGCTCTCTGGTTTATAGACGTCGGTCATTACCTCGATAGCTTTTGTAGTCCCATGCCCATAGTTGATCTGCCCCTTGAGGACCATTTCATGGCTTTGATCTCAATTGATGAAATCCGCTTATCTAACTTCCGCAGCAATTCAAAGACACACTTACACATTAAATTTATTCATTTAAAAGCGGATGTGCTTGTAAGAACAATACAGGCCTAGATTGTGGAACAAAATGTTTTAGTACATGGACTTGTTTTCGGCCAGCTTGTTTCTTGAATGCCGGTCGATATCCATATAGTCTGCTCCTGATGCATTAAATGGAGAGGAAGCCCCTATTAGCTATATTAGCAAGCGCCAAAGACATGGATCACCAGGCTCTAAGTATTGTGGAGTATATTACTCAACTTAATCCATTGCATACGGGACAGAACTTGAATTGCAAGGAATTACGGGCCTCACTAATAACACCAAATACTAACACAGGTTTGATTATCCGTCCCTGAAATTAGACTTTCTGTTTGAAGCTAGCCCTCTGTTTGATATGGTCTCGAGTGAACATTGCCGAACGTTGACTGACCAGCTCTCACGGGGTACATCAATGGAAGGATGAAGTGAAGGGTCAAAGAAAAATATTCTGCGTCTTCGAATAATCCCACTTAGTTGCCAAGATTATCACGGAGAGTTGTCTCAGCTTTTCTCACTCAGGTATTGAATCTTGTTCATGAAAGACTTGTATTGGCAGAGGCAGATCATGCCAGTGGAATTGTAGATGTTATTGACTCGGCTAACCAGATTCCATCTTCTCATCGCACACTACTAGGAAATTAAAAGTTTTGTAAACATGCCATTTCGTCCCTGATTCGTCTGATCCACTTCGGTCTGTCTGAATGCTCGAGTCAATGCATCTCGAGCTCGCTGTCGTCCTGTTTCGGTGGCCCGACTCCTCCTTTTCGCTTGACAGTGCCGTTGATCCCTTCTCTCTAGGCCGTGAAAGGCATATTGCGCAGGAACGTCAGAGTGGAGTATAAACAATCTTCTTCCTACACACAAGCAACAAGAGAAGAGTTGAGGGAGGATTTCATGTACATCTCTGATAGAGGTCTACAGAGATAGTCCGCGTCGTGATGACCAGCTATGGGCAGCTGGCTCTGACAGCGGGGCCGCGGGCTCGTAAGTGGGGCCCGTGGTGTACTTTCTCGGGTATCGAGGTACCTGCCACAGTAGACCGGCTCTTGGCTGCGAGCCTAGCTGCCCCAGTTGTCTGGTTCGGAGTGCTATCGGCGCCAATTGCCATTCTAAGGCTGGAGCTCTGCGCTTGTCCCCCACCAAAAAAAAGGCGCCCCAGGACCCTTGCATCCTGTCCGCATGGGCCGATTCGGGCTCCGCCGTGGTCGAAGCTTCTCAACCGCGCGTGTTCCTCTTCCCAACAGAGAGTCCGAACCTTGACCGATATCCCCCGAGGTTCAAAGGCAGACCAATTCACCCTCCCTCCTCCAACGCGGGGCACGACTCTCTTCTCCAACTCGAGCGGGCTTTTGTGTGTACGGACAAGCTCACGGCAGCCAGCCCTTCTCTCGCAATGGCCACCAAGGAACCTCTGAGCTCCAAGAAGTATGTCGACGGCATCTACATCCCCGCCGGCCTGCTCGTCGTCGGCGTTGCCATTGTTAAGAGGGAATGGCTCCCGTACGCGGTCCTGGTCACCCTCGCGCTGAGCGCCATCAAGTTCTGGAGGACCCGTGAGTTTCTCCCATCACCACTGCCTCACCCGCAGAAACACTCGGGAACCGAACAGGCCAGCTGACAGCACTCCGCCGCAGAACCTCAGAAGGCCCTCAAGCCTGACATTTTCCAAGAGTACGAGCTCAAGGAGAAGACCATCCTGTCCCACAACACCGCCATGTATGTTTGCGCCAGCACTGGCTACCAGCGCTACCGACTTGATCTGATCTGATCTCGCTGACTGACGATGCCGCAGCTACCGCTTCACTCTGCCGAGCCCGTCGCACATCCTCGGCCTCCCCATCGGCCAGCACATCTCCATCGGCGCGGTTCTGCCCCAGCCCGACGGCACGAGCAAGGAGATCGTGCGCTCCTACACGCCCATCAGCGGCGACGAGCAGGCCGGCTACTTCGACCTGCTGATCAAGTCCTACCCGACCGGCAACATCAGCAAGCACCTGGCCTCGGTCAACGTCGGCCAGACCATCCGCGTGCGCGGGCCCAAGGGCGCCTTCACCTACACCCCCAACATGGTGCGCCACTTCGGCATGGTCGCCGGCGGCACCGGCATCACCCCGATGCTGCAGGTCGTCAAGGCCATCATCCGCGGCCGCAAGGCCGGCGACCGCACCGAGGTCGACCTCATCTTCGCCAACGTCACCAAGCAGGACATCCTGCTCAAGGAGGACCTCGACGCCCTCGCCGCCGAGGACAAGGGCTTCAGGGTCCACTACGTCCTGGACAAGCCCCCCGAGGGCTGGACCGGCGGCGTCGGCTACGTCACCGCCGACATGATCACGGTAAGGCGCTACCACCATGTGTCACCCAGCAGCATGCAGCATACAGCAGTTCTAAGGTGCTAACTTCCGTGCGCAGAAATGGCTCCCCAAGCCCGCAGACGACGTCAAGATCCTGCTCTGCGGCCCTCCCCCTATGGTCAGCGGCCTGAAGAAGACCACCGAGGCCATCGGCTTCAAGAAGGCCCGGCCCGTCAGCAAGCTCGAGGACCAGGTCTTCGCGTTCTAAATGCTACGCGGCAGACGACTGAAACTTCGAGACGCTCAGAGTCAGAGCAACATCTGCTCATGCCGGCAGGGACTTGCTGGGGTTATAGAAACTCCGAGCGAACCGAAAATTTCGGCATTTCGGGATGGGCTCGGAAGCCCCGGCCTCCGAGTCCTTTGACTGGCTTCTTTGAACAGTGTGCACTGCCCAGAAAGATATCTACTAGCCGATGCTCGAGAAATTGGGCCGCGGCGATCGAGAAGCATTTACAACGGGCATAGGGAAGTTATGACAGGGAGGACGGGATCTCATCAAAGTTTGGAGATAGGTATACTAGAACAAGACATACTATGCAGAAGCACTCCACCTAAAAACCATGTAAAGCCCGTCCTGTTGTTCCCCGACCATCCCCCCCCTACTGCTTCTTCTTCTCCAGTCCCTCCATCTGCTGCTGCGGCCCATAGCCCGTCCTCAGGTACACGGCGAGAAGCTTCCACGCGACCCACCCGAAGCCGAGCAGGACCACGGCGGCCGTGCCGGCGCTGACCCAGCCGGACCTGTCCACGTCTAGCACCGGCACGCGCACCTCGCTGAGCAGCCTCGCGCCGCCCGCCGAGTCCTGCGCCACCGGGTCGACGTGCCAGAAGACGGTCCGCGGCCCGAACAGCCCGTCGTAGCCCAGGTTGACGCGCTCGAACGGGCTCGCGGGGAACTTGGTGCCCTCCTCGGTCGTGCACGCCCAGAACACGGCAGGGTGCGGCAGCTGCGCCGTGCGGTACCCGCCGGCCGCTGGGCTGAGGTAGCGGAGATGGAGCGGCACCTCTGCCGTCCAGACCTCCTCTAACGTCGTCTTCGGTGACGGTGGCGGCGGCGCGAGCTCCAGCAGCGCGGCTGAGCCCCAGGTCTTCAGGGCATAGTCGGGCGCCTCGAGATCGACGGGCTGCGAGATGTAGCGCAGGGCGGTGAGGTTCTTGGAGGCAAGGAGGAGCGAGTCGGACAGCTGGTACTGATCGGCAAAGATGACCCGCGGCAGGGTCAGGTGGGCGTGCAGCGAGCAGTGGGAGGAGCCGTCGTCCCCGCCCAGGTCTGGCGGCGCGGCGGCGGCGCCGTGGAGCCGCAGCTGCAGCGTGGGGTGGAGGCCGGCGGGCTGCAGGAAGGCGGCGGAGAAGGAGGCGCCGTCGACGCGCCGGTGGCGGGCGGGGAACTTGAAGATGGTGGCGGCGGGCTTCTTGTCCTGGCCGAGGACGGTGAGCGAGCCCGACAGGCCCAGCTCGTGGGGCTCTATGCCGTGGGGCTTGTCCGTGGCAAGGATGCCGACCTCGACGCGGTGAGTACCGGCCTCGGGTGCAACCACGCGCAGGGGCTGGTCCTGGAAACCCCATGTGCCGGTTACCTTGAGGGCATGAGAGATGGTGTCGTAGGAGATGTCTAGGGAGCTGGCGGTGGATAGCAGGTCAACGCGGGAGGCGCATGATGACGAGCCAGTAGACGAAGATGCAGAAGCTGGTGAGTGGCAGAGATCCTTGCCGCCGTATTTGGTGAAAACCGAGAGATCATCAAGGGGCTGGTAATACTGGAAGGCGGTGGAGTGAGAGAAGCGGTCACTTGGAAGTGAGGTGAAGGAAGTCTGTTGAGGTGTTAACGGAGAACTTGGCGAGAGTAATTGTTTGGAGACTGATTATGGCATAAATGTACCTTTGGTGTGTCACAGTCCAGATTACCAAATGCACTCTTCAGGGCCGCACAAAGCTGCCCATCACTGTGTATTGATCAGCATGTGTGATTTGGACTGTATATTTCATTTTGGGGATTTTGAGAGGACGGCTTACTCCTGGAAGGTCGAGTCTGCGCGTGGGGTCAAGAAGACGTGAAGGCCAGGCGACAGGCGGGAGTAAAGCGGGCTGATAGTATCGTAGGGAAGAGAGCTGACCCATCTTATGTGAAGCTCGTGGCAGCTCTGCAAGACCTGGCGCAGCTCCTCGGGCAGCTCCTCGAGGGCTAGGGTGATGCGGTCCTCGCGAGCAGCAGATAAGGCTGGCCCTGCAAGGCTGGTGTCAGTGACGACCAGCGAGGACGGGTCAGGAGCATCCTCTGGCTTGTGCAGGAAGGTGATTCTCTGCCTCATGTTGGCGTTTCGTGCGGCAGTCTGGACAGGTGCGTAGGGCGTAGACTATTGCTCCCGCTCCCGCTGCCGCCCTCCCTTGGCCAAGTGTCTGCACCGGTTCGGATGGAACAGAGGTGGTCTCTGCTTGATCTCAAGTAGGCGGTGGAGCTATGCGGTAGAACTATGCGAGTAATGATGGTTTGGGTCTGGCCTGTATCCTCTCAAACTTGCGAACCGTGATGAAGAGCTGTGCAGTGCGGGCATGGAAGCTACGGTGCTACATGGGAGGTATGGTAGTGTGACCCCTGTCAGCCGACAGCTCGATTGCCTCACCGAGCTGCCAGACATCGACTGGGGTACGAGGCTACCTGCGCAGTCTGACAGTCCAAGCCGGGAAGCTCACGGGGTCCTCCACCTATCGAGCTGCAGGCAAGCACCTCTCCGCCCCTGCCCGCCTTGTGCAGATAAGGGGCGCCGATCTTCCTCGGCCGCTAAGCCGAATTGGATCACCGACGACGGCCCTCCAGCTGCCTCAACGACGACACATCATCCCAAGCTTCAGCTGGTTGGCATCAATGCACCCTCTGGCCGCCAGAACACCCCCCCCCCGACGACATGTCTGACCACATTGTATATCTTGGAGAATGGAAAGTCCCGTGCCAGACATTCTACTGATCGCCCAAAGCGTCCTTGTCTCCCTCAGAAATTCTCCGTAATCTTCGACAAGCATCCGCCCCATCCAACCGCCATCCCTCAGATATCCTTTCTTGTCCATCTCTTACTCATTGATACCCCCTGCTTGCAGAACGTGCCTTGTCTTGTCTTGTCTTGTGTCTTGTAATTTCTTGTCGTCGTGTATTTACCCGTCCTGCCCGGTCTACCTATCCAGTCTCCGCATTCATTGATACCTTGCTGCTTGTGCAGCGCGCATGTCCGTCCCTACTTCGGTGATCCGATCCAGATTAGAAAAAGGAGTCTGGCCCGACTACGGCGGCCATGGCGAACCTGCAGCAGCCCCAGCCGTACATTGCTATAAGGACGAGGAGGCCGGACGGCGGAAGTTCCACGAGCAGTGTCGACTCCACTGTATGTCTGTCTGCGTGTCTGTCTCCGGCCCGTTGCCGTGCTTCCTTTGCCTCCTGTCCATCCCGTGTCCCCTCCTCATGCCACGATGCGTCCTGAAGAGACTCCCGTTCTCAACTCACCGTTCCCTTCTCTGCAGTACGGCTCGGGCATCGGTGATGCCCCCTCTGCTACACACGACACAAGTCGCGTTAGCTACCACGTGAGACACTTGGACAGCTTTGCCCAGACTCTTCAAGAGGTAAGATTCTCCATCCGGCTGTTCTATCTCACAGCATCAAACCAGGTCAACTTACATGGCCGTCTTGGGTGGACACAGTCTGCCAGCAGAGCCTTCCCGAACAAGGGCCGGTCTTCGCAACGGTACAAGAACGTCCAGGTGCTTCTCTTGCACTGGAAAACCGACGACCTGTTTGTGCTACCAGAGCTTGAAGACCTGGCAACATGCTTCAGCGGAGACTATGGCTTCAACACCGACATTTTTGCAATACCATCCGACAACCCCCACCTGGACCTAATGTTGAAGGTCGGTGCTCTTATCAAAGAGCATGAGTCTGACGATACTCTCTTTGTTGTCTACTATGGCGGCCATGCCAAGATCGACGAGTCGAGACAGAGCACGTGGTGTGCAACTCGACACTCTGGGTCCCCGTCTCTGCAATGGTCTGCCATCCAGACGCTGCTGGAGCGCTCGGTATCGGACGTCTTGATATTACTGGATTGCTGCGCCGGCGCAGCCTCGGCAACTTTCCCTAATGGCAAGAGCATCACCGAGACAATATCAGCCTCGAGTTGGGATGCCATCGCACCAGATCCCGGGAGATACTCCTTTACCAACGCGCTTATAGAAGTCCTGGGAGAGTGGCGCCTGAAAACGTTCTCAGCAGCCATGCTACATGCCGAGGTTTTGGCACGCCTAAAACATCCTCGACCTATTCGCATCAATGGAAAACGGTTTGAAGCTCGGTCGACTCCTGTGCATTTCATGATGACATCGGACCACAAGGCACCCAGCATTGAGATGAGCAGGATAGGCTACGACAACCCGCAACCACCTTCGCCACCTCAACCGTCCAGCTCCCTGGATGCCAGGCTCCTTGGTCGAAATCCGGTAGAGGATGGCTGTTTCACGGAACCAAATGAAGACAAGCCCCACGTGATGATCTCTCTGGCACTCGAAGACGACCAGAGGCTGGACCTGAATGCCTGGGAGCAGTGGCTTGCCAGCTTCCCGGCCCTAGCCAAATATGTTTCGGTCCAAGGGGTCTTCAAGAGCCACTCCACCCTGCTCCTCCTCTCCATGCCAGTTACCATATGGGACCTTCTTCCCGAGGACCAGGCTTGCTCCTTCGTGGCCTTCATTCGGTCCAACAACCTCGTCAAAGCGCCTCAGGAGCCCGAAGCCCCTGTTGAAAACCTGGCTGATCTGTACTCGAGCGACAGGGCATCTGTCTTCTCGGGGACAACATTCAGGGATAGCATTGTTGCACCTGCGATGCCAATGTATTCGCTCAGCCCCACAGCACAGCAGAATACCCCCCTGACCGAGGTTGCGGGACACCACAGGGGCGGGAACAGGTCGGGGAACTGGCGAACCCAGACGAGTATGTCACTGTACCCGGAACAAATGCCTCCTCAAACACTCACGCGAGTGCCCTCGGGCAATTCAGAAAGCTCATCTCCCAAACCTTCGCGCTCGTTGGCCTCTTTCCGGACCGCTCCTTTATCCGCCGTCATGGGGCTGGGAGAGGCAGCACTTGAGGGCGGAATCATACGCAAGCCTCTACTCAACCAGTCGCGAAATTCCAAGAGAACAATATTCGAGAATGACAATGACGTCCCCGAGGGCCCAGCGCTAGCTGCGCATGTCGTCAATCGGTTACAAGACTATTATCAGAAAGACCCACATCCAAGTGATGGAACGACAGAATACTATGCTTCTCACCTCGGTATCGAAGCAAGAGATGTCAAGGTGAGTTGGTTTGCGCATCTTGACCAACTGTGTGCTTCCCAGGACTGACATTCCTCAGGTTTGGTTTCACCGTCGACGGCAAAGAGAGAAGGCAGGGACCAGTCTAGAAAAGTTCAGTACTGAGGACAACAGGCTCGATATCCAGCCTCCTCCGCCTGGGCCGCAGACTGTTCTCGCCGGGCATTTGAACGATCTTCTCGGAATTTTCACGCCAGCACAAATCCTCTTCATTGACCTCAGGTCTCCATCAGAGTTCCAGAAGTCACACATCCACGGTGCAATAAACCTCCGTGTACCGCTGAAGTTCCTCAAGACGGCCAGCCTAGACATGTTAGGCCGCACCTTTACGGATGAGCAGAGTCGCAGGGCCTTCTCCAGATGGAGCAGGACCAGGTGTATGCTCGTCTACGATCGGAACATTGAGGGGCCATGGGAATGCCCCGTCGCTTTGGCGCTGCTCGAGAAGTTCAGAAGCGAGGGGAGCTGGTCCGGAAGGTGTTTCTTGCTGAAAGGCCCGTTCCGCGAGTTCTGCCTCTCATACGACAAGTATATCACGGGAGACAGAATGACAAAAGCGGCCAAGAGATATGAGGATGGGCTCAGGTCTGCGACGCCCCCGACCGTGGATACGCTTAGGCAGAAGCATGCGCGGTATGAGGAGTGGTTACGCCGGGTAGAGCGCGAGGAGCCTGCAGCAGGACAGGATCTCACGCCGGCCGTGGCCGATGAGCGCGCCATGGTCGTGGACGAACACCAGAGAGAACTCGAGGCAGAGTTCAAGGCGCGGTTTCCCGACCTCTACAAGAATATGGCGAACCCGCCGCCCTCGCGGGCGCCTCCCGCGCCGCCCAGGCAAGACAAGGAGGCCGCGATCCATGATAATGATTATTTCAACAGCATGAAGGGACCCCTCGTGGATCACCTTGCCACGGGCCTCGACAAGATGCGCGAGAACGCCAATGGCGGCCCACAAGCAGGCTACTCCTTCCCCAACGAGAGGCTCCCGGACAAGCTGGGCGAGATCTCGTCCCTGGACTATGACGACTTTGACGAGATCGACCCCAGAGAGGCCTCGCCATCGCCCTACTATGTCTCGGGAGGGGGCCGGTCCGCGGCCGCGGCGGACGTCGGCAGTATGATCAGCCATACGAGCAGCCAGTCGAGCGCCACCGGCAACAAGAAGAACAAGCGTGAAACACAGCAGCAGCAGCAGCAGCAGCAGCAGCAGCAACAACAACAGAGACAGGGGCTCTGGAAGCGGTTACGAAGCAACGGTGGGAAATGAGGCAAGGGGCCGCATCACCGACCGCATTACCGAATCCGCTATGACGGTCTCGTTCGGCGATCGTGGCATCACCACCCACAATGTACATATATGCAGACCGGCAGACGAACGTGATATACCCTCCCTAGATCTTCATCCACCGATCTTAATCGTGTGCCCCCTGGTAGTGTCACCGCAGCACGGCCGTGCAGCTGTTGCTGGAGGTCTGTAGACAAGGGGCCAGCTGAAAGAGACAAAGCAGTTCTCCCCCTTCTTGCAACCCCAACGTGCCCTTCTCGAGTGCTCCGTATAGTATGATCAAGTTGTGTTTCCATGTTTCCGTTAGATAGAGCTACCTGAGGCTACATTGGCACAGATCGCCTTTCCCGTCGCACAAAACCAAGCCCGCGACCCCGACCCGGGCCAGAGAGAAAGTTCCAGCTGAGATCAACGCCCTGGGCCATCGGCCGTGCTAGAGTGCCTAGCGGAAGCGTGACGGGGCGTCGCGTTCGCTGCGCCTGGGAACACCCGGTCAGCGAAGCGGGCGGGCAGTGAGGCAAGGAGGGTGAGATGCCACCGTGTTGGAGAGGGCAGAGTAGTACCGAGCCGTTTAGCATGGTAACCCAACACACCACCAATTCATCCTACCATGCCATCCATCATACCTCCCTCCAATATCCGCCTGTCTGTTTCTACCCAGGGGTTTTTAGTAGCTACTGTTAGAAGCCAAGTTACCACCCCATGCTGGCCCTTAAATCTCACGACTTCAGTTCGGTCTAGGTTCGTTGGCACCCCAGCACGGCCCTGTATATAGTGCACGCACGACGGGAAAGTGTAGCGGTCATCAATATCACCGTCCAACGTGCCCCGGAAGAACTGCCGCCGCGGAGAAGAAAAGACGATCGAGGGTGTGGGCAGATCTGAGGCAAGAAATTACCTTCCCCAGCCTCGCCGAAACCGAACTTCATCCGGTGTGTCACGTCGACCAGTCCGGGCCCAGATATCCCCCAATCTTGGCTCATCTGTCGCGCCCCATGGTCCGTCTCCTCACCGAGGCCCTTGGCCGGTGTCCAGAGCTCAGACCCCGGGCCATGCTCACAACAACGACATCGAGAAGAAGGAAAAAATCAACTCCGTGTCGGTAGGTATCCGTCGCGTTCCAAGAGGAATACGCACCACCGATGCCTCGAAGCGAGATAACACCCCCCTTCCCACCATCAAGGCCACCCCGATCCATCGCGTGCTAGTAATAGCCCCCGTCAGCCCGCATGCACGCGCCTGCCATGAAACCACCCCACTAGAGAAAGAGGGTTTCTTCTCTTCCTACGCGTACAATCTTTTTGCTTTTGGCCGTGAAGCACCTCCTCCCTTCAGCCGACGGGTTCGGCAACCTAGATGCGGTGTGCGACCAAGCCTCCCCATGCACAGCAGACGAGGGCGAAGGCCGAGCCAGCCAGCCTCCCAGCCTGCATTGTGCTGCGCCAGGCCAGCACGAGGAGGAGGGCCCTGTGATGATGATGATGATGATGATGATGACAATGCCCGGTAGGAAGCTAGCACATCCCCACCCCCTGCCTAGATACCTCTCACCCAAGCAGCGGCACTTGGGGGCGGCGATCTACTGTGTGTACAAGGGGCCAAGATCGAAGCCAAAAGGAAGCACGACAAAGAAGAAGAAAAATGTCACACCCAAGAAACCAAACGAGGCCGGCACACACCCAATCGCAGAGCTCCCCCTTGGCCCCTTGGGGGATGCGCGATTGGTTCCCAAGAAACACAACCGCACGTACATACATGAGCCCACATAGCACGTAAATCCGAATCCCCATGCGACGGCGGTCAGTACATGCCTACATACGTAGGGCTGCGTTTGGGGTGGCGCCGCCACCGCTGCTGCGAACACCGTCTGTGGTGCGCCCGGATCTCTGGGGAGGAGGGGGAAGGGGGGGGGGTGTCCGTGTATATTAAGGTTCAGTCAAGGTCGCAGGTTTACAGTAAACGCACACGCGCATTTCCGAGGACTCAGCTGATCGCATGTGCGGCCCAGGCACCGCACATGGGTCCAGGGGCAAACTGTCCCGCGCAGAGAAGAGACGAGAATGGGAGAGATGGGATCAAATTCCTGCGTGTATGCGTGTGACTGGGCCAACATGTGCATGATGTGAGTGTGGGCGTGTGGGCGAGTGGGCGAGTGTGTGTGTCTGGGTATGCGGATTCGCAGCATCACCCACTTTGGGAAGATGATATATCCTCCCTAAACACAAATCTGGGGGGCGGTCGTCTGGGCGGGCATGAAAATGAAGCGTCGGTCCGCCCTCGCCGTAACCACGCCCGGCCGTCAGGTTCAAAACCAGGGCCGACCGTGCAAGAGGAACAACCCTCCTAGCCCGGTTCGGCAGGTACCGTAGGCATAGGGGAGCCTGCTTATTAGGCTCAGAACTTTTTGTTTCCTTTCCAGCCACGGAGCCTCAGCTCACGGCCAGTTGCGATAGGGCGTGTGGTGTGGTCCCGGGTTGTTTTAGCCCGTTTCTCCTTTCCTCTCGAGCCTCCTCTTGTCCTGTCACAGGATGTGGCTTGCCCGGCACCGGGAACGCAGGTTTCGAAACTCGGGACAGGGCACCGCAGAGGAGAACAGTAGTCGTTTGCCACGACTCGCCACTCCGTCCCCCTCACACTTGCCCGCGGTCACGAGTCCGATGCCAGACCGGAAACCTGTCAGTGTATGCACGTCACAGCCCTCTTGGAAATTTCGTCTGGCAAAGGAGTTGGGTCGAAAAGCATGGCGTCCTCGGAGATTTTTTGGTCGATGTGGCAAGCGCGATTCGCTGTTGCGCCCCATTTTTGAGACGTCAAAGGAGATGGGATGGCTGCGCCACGCTCGCCTCCTCCCCGTCAGCCCGTCAGCTGCCTGTCAATCGTCTGACCGGCTGTGCGCCCTGGCGACGATGTTCGTATCAATTCTTGTCGCCCTACCGCAACCAAAATGCCAGCAGCGTGCGGGGGGCGCTTTTCGCGACTGGCCAGAGTGAAATTCCTGCAGGATGTGCTTCTCGGCAGGATCCAGTGGCCCCTGCCCAAGACGTCTAATAAGGCTGGGCATCTGAAGAAACATGGCACCTCGTGCCTCATGGGCTTCATCCCTGGCCAACCTCCCGCCCGGATGGTGCAAGCAAACCAGCCAGCCAGCCCAATGTCACCCGGGCTCAAATGCGACAGGCAGCAGGATTCTTGCTGCAACTCGGGCCCAGTCTTGCGGGTTATCCGGGCATCCCTACCCCCTCATCATGGAGTCC
Organism: Diaporthe vaccinii; assembly: GCA_039880775.1. Lineage (NCBI taxonomy): Eukaryota > Fungi > Ascomycota > Sordariomycetes > Diaporthales > Diaporthaceae > Diaporthe > Diaporthe vaccinii. The sequence continues at coordinate 1,421,610 of JBCEDN010000008.1, forward strand.
AAGCTTTGTGAATGGCCCCCCTTCTTTTGCTGCACAAACAGCAGCAGCTCGGACTCGTGTCGACAAAGCCCCACTCCCAGAACCCAGATTTGTTAATCCGCTCCCATGCGGTGGGATGGCGGGCGAGCACGGAGACGGAGAATTCCATGGCCTGATCTCTGGTACCAGACACTGGGGATGTCCTTGCGCTCTGCCGTGGAGCTTGTCACTCTAATCGCGACGGCCGGCGGGGCCTGGGATTTTTGACGGGGTCGATCTCTGTCGACAGGTCCCCCCTTTCAGGATCGAGGCAAGGGTTCCCACCATCGCGGTTCTCCCAAGTCAAGGGTGAGCCCTACTCGAGGCCCCTGGAATGTGTCGCTCCTTCAGATGACCCACCCAGGATTAGCCCGCGACACAGCGATTCGCCCGCGCTCCCTGTCAGGCCGGTGATGACAGGTCGCCGCCCCGCCCCTGACTGCATTAGCTAGATGGAAGCCAGTGCCATCCCAGTCGGAAGCATTTCGAAGCCATCGATGACAGCCGGCACGGACTCGTCTTGTCGCGGCTGGCGCCGCAGTGGGCTCGTCGTCATGGCATTTTCTGGCCCTGGATTGTCCCGCAAGGAGAGACCGAGTTTCATACACACAAGCAAATGTCGCTGCGCTGTGCGGTACATTGCCTCGTCCTCCCACAAGAGTCGCGGATGATGGTCCAAGCGAGCTCCTCGTATCCACATCAGTCAAGGAGCGGAAGACGCCGCTGACTCGACCTTGAAAATATCCCGGGCCGGTGAGTGGGACTGGGGCGTAGGAGAATTTAACCCGCCAGAGGCCGTGCCGATATCCAGGCAACGGGCCCGGATGGATATATCGAGAAGCCGTAATGCTGCCCGGACAGGACACTGAACGGTGGTTTGCCTTCCCACGTAGCAATATCTGGGCGGAGATTAACATGGCATCAGGAGTGTCCCAACAGAGTTATCCCGACGGCCATTGACACCGGGCCCACTCCGTCTTGCGAGAACGGCAACTGCTTGAGGCACTTCTTTTGTGGACCGCCTTCTATGTACCGGGTCGAGATCGCGGTCGAAAAAGAGTACGCCGAGTGTGTCTGTGTGTACGAGAAAGCACCTCCGAAGTGCTGCTCCTCCTTGGCCTGCCCCATAGCATGCCGGTCGGAAGTCGACCCTGCTCCCCAACCGTTGCGGCTTGTGGAGCTGGGTTGGTTGTGGCGATCCTTCCTGAGGAGCGGCATGGGGGTTTTGGGTGGGATGTGTGGGTTTTGACACCACTCGACGTGGGCTTGCTGGAGTCCTCTCCGCCTTCCATGCTCGGAGCAGACTTAATGTGTCTTCAGTCGCGAGTCCCACATGGGTCCCGCAGGCGCTGGAGGGCACCAGGGATTGCAACTCCAGCGAATCATCAACCTCGCCCGCGCCCCTTTTGGGAGCTGTCAAACCTGTCATTGACCGAATACTAATCCACGATCGTCTGATACCCAGTCATATATTATGATGTGTCATATGCCGAAATGCATGTTTGTAGCCGAGCCAAGTCCAATTGATCGGGGAAAACACACAGATTGGTAAAGACATTGCCGTCTTGTCGGCGGCTGCACCTTGCTGCCGATGCATCCATCACATGACCTCGAGTGGCGGCCAGGCTGAGGGCAACAATATTGCCAAGCAACCTCCGTCCTCTCCTGTTCGCCATGCCTCACTCAACCCCATTGTGTGCGTGTCTCACTGCCATTGTCCTGTCCGCACTCTCGGGCCTTCACTAGATGCCGGCTCGATACACGTGGCTTCATTTCGCTGGAACGTGGGTCTCAGGTTGGCAATAAAGTACGGTTGACGCCGCTCGTGATGCGACTCTGATCTCACTTCGCACGGGACCCTCTACACTCTAACAACCTCAGGGTTCGAGGGGCACGCACTCGCTGTCCCACCGTACCGACTGACTGATGATCAGGAGCGCGGACTGGAGCGCTGCCCGCTTGTGGCTGCTGTGATGACGCGTTTCCTGCTCGTGTGGGTATGGGTACAAATCTCCGCGTTTGCACATTGGCCTGGCCAGGGGGCGGGAGGGGTTGCCGTGATCTAAATCCCGAATAGTTGGTCCCACAAGCAAGGTCTAGTCCCATTGTGTCGCCGTATCGAGGCGCGGTCAGTCGGTAGGGCGAGATTAAATATCGATATAACGATTCCATCATTCCAGATGATACATAAAGTTGATATGGGTTGTCTCAAGGCAGCACCCTAGCACGAACCCAAAGTTTCGAGTTGACAACCCCGGCCTGCAGGCTTGTCCCTGCCCCTGCCCTGGAGCTGGCGAATGGCATCCACAGACGACACGGGCCGCGACATTATTTTTGGAGGGGCTTGTGTGGGACAATGGTTGACAGCCGTGTTGCGCGGTTCGACAGATGTAGTCTCTCCCCTCGAACTTGGGGAGGACCAAGACTGCATAACTGCCCGGCGGAACCGTGCAAAGTCGGGTCCGAGGTCACACTCCCGGTGGCAGTTCTCTTCATTGGGTGGAATCCAGATTCGTCAACACCCTACGTCCCGCGATTGGGAAGGTACATCGACGATGACCTGCACTTTCGGGTGTAGCAACAATGTGCTTCCGAGGTGGACTTGACACTCAGTCCGACACTGCATCACATCTACCTGGCCGGCAATGTCCAATATGAATGCCACATTATTCGAATGTCTGAAGCTGGGTGCAAGGCTGCAGGTCAAGTACACATACATGCTGCTTTAAGCACCCCCAATACTATGTCTCGAATGGAAGCTTGAATCGACCAAACACAAGACCCTCGGGGACTTCGGAGTGGGCATGCGTGCACAGAAGACCGGACTCACTGTAACGCCGGTAGCTGTCTGTGGCCGCGGCCGTAATTGGGTCGGGCGGACACATATGTCGGCGCAGGCACGCAGTCATCATCGAGAAGAAGGCTGACTTCGTTCAGCAGCGAAGCGCTGCCAGTAGATTGTGCGCTTGGTCTCTCCGTAGAATCACCTCTTTTCATTGTTCGGTAGCACGGCACTGCAAGGGCTGCAACGTGAGAATGAGCTGTGGCCGTCGCTCAGGGAGTGTCACACAAAGAGGGTCGCGGCGAGCTGAGATTTGGCATTCTGATCCACGGATGCCGGCACGGAATACGACATATATCGTGGTCGGGAGAACCAGATGTTGGGGTTTGTGCCACAGGGCGGTGCAGGCTGTCATTGGCAGGCCCCAAGTGCTCGTGTCACCTCGCCATCCGCGTTTGTCATTCTCGAGGTGCGTGCGTCCGCTTGTGGTACCAGTCATTCTGGTCAAGTGATCGTGCTGTTCGTCCCGGGCCACGCCCACTTATTACGGCCGCGAATGTACGACGCAGCGCGAGGCGCCGGCAACAACTGTTGTCCCCACAAGCCACTGGTTTCTGGTCTGCTGCAAATGCCGCCTGCCGCCTGCGAGATTGGCGAGGTCTTACCAAGCTCTCTCCGACTGTGTCTCCCCAAGCCTACCGACGCGGTTTGGGTATCCTCCGAGAGGGAATGTCGAGATTCAGAGTCTGAATATGCAGCTTGCCCAATTCATCCGCCTCCGCCGATGTGCCGTTCGCTTGGAAAATCGGTACGCATGGAAGGCAAGGGCGGCAAGGTTGAGAAACAGGTTCCGACAGAGTGTCGCGGCCAGGTGGTATTCGGGCACTTGAGCAGGCATTAAATTCCGTGGCCTTGAAACCTCCGCGAAGGAGTTCGTCCCATCGGGACCTAGAATCTCGCACCCCCTTGCAAGACTAAGGTCTCGCTGTGCCCCTTTTGGCATAGTGCACCCATCAATGATACAACATCTTCTTAATCTTAAGGAACATAAAGAGTACCGAGTTGGGCCTCAAGTGGTGCTCGGCGGTGCCTACCGGCACCGTCCGTCCTCGCCCCATCCGGCCCTTTCTTAATTTAATTGTCAGCCGGTGAAGGGAGTAAATTGAATTAGAAGTCTTGTGTTTTGGACAGAAAATGTGACTTTGAGATATTGCTGAGAAAAGCGGAGCCGCTAAACTAGAAGGGGCACAGCGAGACCTCAGTCTTGCAAGGGGGTGCGAGATTCTAGGTCCCGTCGTCCCATGTGCCGCGAGCTGGGGGGACGGTGAGAGCACCAGTGCTCACAAATGAGCAGTTGCCGAACAATGCAAATTCATCTTGAGCATCACAGCCTTGTACTGTAGTCCCAGGATTATCATGCACATCCCCAAAAGTACGGGCACGAGTAGTCCTCCAGCAAGATGTTTCCAGCTTGGCGGGATTTGCCGCCGCCATCGAGTTGGCGTGCTTGACATCGGTTCGGGGTTGCAAGGCCTATCCCCGTCGTCGGTAGCGACTCAGGTCCAATGAGCAAGTGGAAGCGGAGCTGGATCTGACAAGGCTAGCCGTGTTGCTCTTTACCACTTGAAGACATTGTCGCGAGCAAATCCCTGCTGCCGACGGGAAGCTTTGACATCCGCAGATTTGGCACCCCCGGTCTCTGCGCCGAGCTGGAGATTGACGGGAGGATGGGTCCACATCCACGCCAGGGGAAGGTGACAATCTTGGAGAGCCGAATGCGCGTAATGAGTGCTATGTATCTGCCTGTCTGACCGAGTGTGGAGTCGTGGGCTTTGCGCAACGTCGTAAGAGTGGCTGTTGCGTAATGATACCGTGGTCCAAGTGTAAGACCTCGAGATCGCAACATATTTTCGCCGTCTCTTCTCGACTCAGGGGCTTGCGGGAGCCGACAGTGCGTGAAGACCCGTCCGGCCAAGGCTCTTGGATATGACGAGCACCGGAGAGGAGCTAGTCTCCCCAAAACAACTGCTGTGCCTGACTTCGTCAATCCCGTCCAGTTGGCCAACAAGAACCGGCCGGCTGTTGGAACTGACGAGCTGCAGTCAGGGTGTCATATCGCCTCCCCCGGCCTTCTAGAAGCCAAATGAGGAGAGACGTTCGACCCAGAACTGATCGAAAGCCCTAGTGCAAAGTCAGACACTGGGGTTGCTAGGCGGCTGCCATGTGGCGCTGAGCTGAGTTGAGACAGATGATCTTAGTCAATATCGAAGACACGACAAGCCAGACAGATGTCTGTCATGTCTCAAACACCCCCAGACTCAGCCCCGGTCTCTTATCTAGTTGCATCTTGCAGTATCACCAGCTCGCACGACGTCAGATGTTGTACTGGATCTGAACATGAAAACCAGAACAGCCTTGGGAGAGAACGCGGCAATGCAGCCTCGACCATGCTGTAGAAATGCGTAAAGGTGTGCAGCAACGTTGGCAGCCAGCATCGGATGCACTGGGACGAATTAAGAACATCGGTTGCCCTCGCGATCGTGCCGCCCATGCATGGCCTGTAGATCGGACGGCAGCCTTACCAGAATAACCACAAATACCCACCCACAGCGCGCTGCGCGGGAGAACCTCGGCCAACCACTGTAGATCAACAGTCCAATTCCGTTTGCGCGATTCCGAAGCTCTTGCTGATCGCTGGCCCCAGCATTGGGGCATACCCACCTGTGACTTGTGGAGTGGGACAACGGCCGCGCATACAGGGCACCTCGAGTGTCCAGGTAGGGCGGATGTGGTGATGAGTGAGCAGCCACATGTTCACCGAGCCCCTTTGAGTTAGGGCGGCGTTACACGGGCAGGATGCGATAGCTGGCGCATTGTCCCAAGTCACGACGATGTTTGTGTTCGATGATTTCGGTCGGATATGCTTGTGTAAAGCCACCCAAGTCCCAACGTAGTGTCAATTTCCCTGCGACAGCAGTAGCAGGAAGTGCAGACAAGCCCCAGTGCCCCTTTCGTGCTTATTTTGGTTGATTACGCTCCCCCGAAAAGCCTAGCAGAGAAGGACGTTTTTTGTAATGTTTTTTTTGTATTCGTGATCCATTGCGATCGGGACGAGGAGAAAAGATCGGCGCGGTCGAACACGGTGCATGGGAAATCTGCCCGATCACGCCTGCGAAACCGCACGCAAGTGGAGTTCCGCAGGGCGAGGGTGTGTTTTGGGTCTGAAGCTGCACCGTGATCCAACGGCCATTGTCGTCTCAAGGAGCTGCTTGCTTGCTATCGAGGCGTAGGGTACGTGCATGGCCTGCATTGAAGCCGGCCTGCCTCCCCTCGCGAGCTGTTGCTGGCTGCAGGTCTGAGGCAATTATCTGTCTGCCCGGATAACTGCAGGTGGTGGACCACTCGTCCCGTCGACCGACACAATGGTTCTTTGCCGGGCCCGCCTCTAGTAGATTACCGAGATTGACAGGACCCAATTGCTAGGTAGTACGTACCGATGTAGCAGCCCTCCCGCGACGCCACAATCCAAATTGCACAGGAGGGCGTGGCAGAGCATGGCAGAGAGCAGACGGAGGGCCAAGTCGCCGATGCCAGGTGGTGGCGGGCAGCAGAGTCCTCTTGGCAGAGTGCGGTGTTTGTATCATACGCAGTAGCTGTTCAACTGCAAATTTTTCCTGGGCGCACCTTGTGCAAGGTGGCGAGGACTCGAGCAAGCAGAGGAGCTCAGACAGTTGGACTTGATGGGGCCAGACGAGGTTGTAATGGTCGCCGCAGGTAGCGGCAGCCGGGGGCTGGAGATGTGATGAGGATGGCACGTCCAGGCGCAGGCAATTCGAACCTTGGGTGAGACGTGGAATAGAGGGCCGGGCCCCGATTATCCATATCTCGGTTCTTGTCACATCGTCTATGGGATTTATGGAAGCCAGGGGGCGGCGTTGTCTGAATCCCACAAGCGTCCGGTTGAGCGACGACGAAGCGAGGTTCCGTAGTATCTGTTCTGGCTACCGGGGAGAAGAACGGGGAGATGGATAAAGAGGAGCTGTAATCTCGGTGGACGCCTTCCCAGGTTGATGCACAGAATGGAGTACCTACACACATCGAAATGGGGTGCGGGCGGGGAACGGGGAATCGGGAAGCCACGAGACAGCCTTGCTGTTGCACACGTTCGCGGCCCTTGTACCTTTTGTGCCTCATTCCTTCTTCGTCCCTCGATCATCTCTCTCTCTCTCTCTTTCTCTGGCTTCTGTTGTGAGCCAGCGACATCTTTTTTTCGGCACCCCAAGGGGAAGGAAGGATTGCGGACGGGTATCAAAAAAGTGGACCCCTCGTCACTCCTCACAAACGCGCGCATGTTACGTAATTAGGAGCAGGTCTCTCCACAAGGGGTAAAGTCACTTCTGGGACGAGATGCTGCCTAGGTAGCTTTGTAAACAGGCCTGCCTGCACGCAGAGCCAACAGGTGCACGTCTGCACATCTGCACATGCCAAAATGATTAGGGACGTCTGAATAGACTCGAGGCTGCTCCCGTCATTGTGCAGTCTGACGTGTCAAGCCGGCAAGAAGATGGCTGTAGCTCCTGGCCTCTGACGATGGGGCTTGACGAGAAGTCGACGTCCCATGCCGGCAGCGAGTCATGTACACATTGAATCTTGGATGGAGAAAGACCAAGGCGGGCACCTACTGTGCTGTGGACGGAGGAGTGCACAGTAGAGGAGACTGCCCTGGCGACTGCCAGCCGGCCTGCGACAACCGGGGACCATCTAGGCCCGAGAGACTTGCCGACAGGACAGTACTGTACAGTAGTCGCATTCCGGGGAGCAACACGCATTCAACAATGTCATCACCCGCCGAGGCCGTGACTTGGTGGACAAAACTAACCAGTAGTCGCCTGTGGAGTTGCAGATCATCAGTCAGTCCCATTGTTGAAAGACCGAGGTCCTTCCTAGCTCTAGGGCCCCCCTGATGAGTAATGTTGCAGTGGCTAACGATTCATTGCAAATATCGCAGCAGCGAGCGAGCTGCTCGAAGTAGAGGGGGTGGCAGGGAGGTTTCGAGAGTCGAGGGGGAGAGAGCACGAGGATGTGTGAGAGAAGTTACATTAGGTGTGCGTGTGTGTGTGTGTGTGTGTGTGTGTGAGTGTTCGCCCACATCGTACGGTACGGGTGTACAACCTCAACAGTAGGCCACTGCATTATTCGCGGACAGAGATTACTACAATAACCAAAGAGGCTTGCACCGCGAGAAACCCCGGAGGCGGTGTCTGTCTGATCGAGGCTGGAACGCGGACGGGGTGTCATTTGGTTTTCTTTCTTTTCTTTGTTGATTTTCCTTTTGGCTTTCGGGAAGGATGTCAGAAAGATAGTTTGAACCTTGGTGAGCGACTGGTCGACGGCCGGTCCGGGGAGGCGCTTGTTTGGTCTTGGGTAACACAGATCCCCGAGGGGAACGGGATCGGGAACAAAGGGTTCGAAGGTCGCGGTCGTGCACATGGATGGTGCGGGATGCTTAGCTAGGACGAAACCACCGCGGGCTGGCAGGCTGGCAGGCGGGCGGGCGGGCAAGCTCGTGCTGGGGGGCGAGCCGGGTTGGCCCCGGTCCATCAGATGTCAAGCCGCGCAAATGACAGGAGGTTGGAAACGGATCTTCATCGGCTGCACCCACAGCCCACCCTGCCAGCTTTCTGCTGGACCATTTGCTGGGTCCTGCCTGCGTGCCTGTACCTCCCTAGCAGCCCTGGCAGCCCTGGTCTCCCCTTGCCCTCCTTTCCCCCTGCCTCCCCCCCCCCACCAACGACCAAGCTGGGCAGAAACCGGATGACAGTGCAAGCGAGCCCAATCGCAAGCCTGCGCTTGTCAACTGACAGCGAGCCTGTCATGCCAGATCGCCCGTAAATATCGTCCTTCCCGGCAGATCTGCAGCCTGAACCAATCGCATCTCCCACCCGGCATCCCAGCACCATCTTTTGGTTCTTGATAAGTCGACTGCGGCGCAGCATGTTTGGCGCTCTCCAATCGCAGCCGCCCTTGGGGGAAATCGAGGCTTGAGCCTCGATTTTGACACATCCATCATCTGTCAAAAGGCTTGGGCATTAGGTTTGAGATCAACATTCCAGATCTCGGCTATCACGTGCTGGCGACCCTCCTTGGCAAGCCCATGTCTGCATGACAGCCGTGCGGTGGCCGCCAACTGTTCCATCCTGGCCTTGGGAGGGTGGTCGGCGGTGGGTGGTGAGTGGGTGTGGGGTGCATCGCGGTCACACCTCTGCTGCCCGTCCCTGCTGCTGCTGTTGTTACCGCTGTTTCTGCTGCTGCTGCTGCTGTTTCTGCTTCGGGACCAACACTCGAATAGGAGCGGCCGGCGGCGGGCGAGTTTCCTCCATGCAGCAATGTCATTTCTGCCTCTGCTAGTCAGTCTGTCAGTGTGGGCGTCACCGGGTCAGCACTCTGCACTCGATCCAACTTTTGACTTTGGCAGTTTCGGCGTCGTCTGCTTGGCATCCCAATAGACTTTGAGATCCTCAGCTGGTGGACCCTGGTTCCCAACAATGTCAGTGGCGGTTGAGCTTCCATAGACTCGGGGTAGGCTGCCTCTATCTTTAGACTATGTGTGTTTGGGTCTTGGGCTCGCAGGTGTGCACACACGACGGAGAGTTGACCGGCTCGGCTGCCGCAGCGACATGCGAGATTGATTGTCGCGTTAATTGACGTTGTAGAGTGGCCGCCGCCATCTCCAATACCAATCAGCGCCGCCGTGAGGCTGGCTTATGGTGTTGCATGCATGTTTGGGTCAATCAGGCGTGTTTCTGCCCCTTCACGCCCATTGTCATGGGCCGAAAAACGTTGACCATCTTGGTAATGGCACCGAGTGGCGTGCTGTCAGGCGTGAAGCGACGCACGTCAAGGTTTCGAACCCCTTGTTTTGCAGGACGGCAGAACAGATGAATCTGACGTCGAGTGTCATCTAGAAGCTAACCCGGCTGATGTTTGAAAGGTTCGCAGCACGCGCCTTTTGTGTTCTTCCCAAATGTTTAGGCTGATCTGACGTAGGTGATGTTGCTGAGCGATTGGCTGTAGGATGAGACGGTGTCTGCAGACAAACGAAACAAAGGGCAGGGGCCCCGACTCCGCACGCACACACCCTACAGACGCGCACACCGGCCCAGTCATGGGCACCTCGCGGCCGGGTCCTGGGCTGCTGGGCCCATGGGGGCACGTCGGGACGGCAGCCCACGACTCGGTACAGGACAGGCCCGCCGTTGCAGGAATCTTGTCCATGTGTGTGAGTATTTGGGACGAGGAGGGATGAAGCAGCATCACCACCGCAGGGCTGTAGTCATTCGGTCGAGCTTGCGAGAGCTGTCATTGTTTGCCATGTGCATTGGTTTCACCACAAGACCCTTGGCGGCAGCAGGTTACGGGAACGCATCATGCCCGATGGCCTCGGTTGTTGCCTCGTCCGCGACCCAGGCAGAGAGGCGTAGATGTGGTGATGAGCCCAGGCCTGGGCCTAGGGTAGCCCAGCGTAGCGCTGCGAGATGTGAGATGCGGAGGCAGCGCCATCATCATCGGTGTGTCATGGCGGCAACAAAAGGGCACTTCTCGAGCCGCTACACTAGACACCGACCCGTGTGGGGACGAAGCTTCGACGTCAGCACTGGAAGGCCGACCTGGGAATAGTCCGGGCGGAAGACACAGAGGCTAGAAGCCATACCCCAGAAGCCAGGTCAAAGGGCAAGACGGCAAAACCGACGTGCTGGTACCACGCCGTTTTCCAAGGGCCGGGTCGGGAAGGGGACGGGCAGACAGGACCTGCCCACAGTGCACGCTAACGTGGCCGAAAGTCGTCGGCCTCTGTGCACCAGCCACACCTGCACCAGGCGGCAAACGGAAGCAATACGTGTGTGCGTGTGTCTGCATGTATACGGACAGGTGTGTGCTGCCTGTACGCAATCAACTTACTCGCATGCGGGATAGTGGTGGGTGGTGGTGGGTGGTGGTGGATGCATGAATGGGTGTGTGGATGGCAGGGCGGATGGTTCGCGGACGACTGTGCTACACGGCGACGGTGGGCGTCTCCCGCATTTGCTGGTGGAATCTCCAATCAGTCCAGATCCATCGGGTAATTTGATCGTTAATAAGGCAGAGATCCAGACTAATAATACGGGATCGTCGTCGATGAGCGGTCGTCTCGACCTGGAGTGTTGTGGAATTCCAGCTGTTGATTTGCAGGGGAACAGTTAGACGCAGCAGATAGATCTAGACGTGTCTGTCACCTGGAGGAATCATTGAGACTGCCCACGGAAATGCATATTCTAGTCTTCAGAGCCACGCACGCACTCAACCACATTTTTCTCAACCCACCAGCGTGTTAGTTAAGCAAGTCCTGATCCGACCCGCCAGTATTCCACCTCAATTCGTACAGTCCACACGGCTCGAGCTGCACGGTGTCGATGTCTAACCGAGGCCAGAGGCCAGGCCAGGCCAGGCCAGATTTGACATCGACCCGAGCACGCACGTCTGAACCGAGCCGGCCATGTACGGTGGACAAATACTTGTGCCGTAAATGGCACACATACCTTACATGGACTTGGCTGACCGGATGTGGGCGGTGGGGAGGAAGAACGAGCCCGCGCAGAATTGGGCAGCTAGTCAGTGCTGGTGGGCTGGTGGGTTGGCTGCCCGTCGCCATGGTGTTTTATTAGCATGGGATTTCAGTAACATTTGCATTTGCATTGGTATTTGGTATTTGGATTTCTGGTGCCTCTCCCGCCGCCCTGTCTGCTTCCGTTTCTGCTAATAACAAGCGCCAACGCCTTGACCATGACCATGGCCATGACATGTACGTACAGTAGCAGACCAGCCGGAGCTCTGCGCTACCTACTTTAGTCCCATCAACGTCTTTCACGCTGCCGTTGCTCCCGGCCATTGCTCCTGGCCTTGTCGTCTAGTCTCTCGGAACGGAGGTGTCTGCTGTCTGCCTACCTGTCGGTGTGTCGGTGCCAACCAGACTTTTCATCATCGCAGACTGGACAGAGCGCCTAGGTTCCTACCGTAGGCTCGGATCGGGGACAGAGGCGGCGAGAGGCGGCGAGAGCGAGGCCGACCAAAAGCTGCTTTTCCTCGGGATCCTCACCAAGTGCCGTGCGCAGCTTCAATCGCGCTCACAGATTGGTGGGGGGGGGGGAGGCGCGTTAGGCATGTGTGGTCGGTCGCTTGCGCTCCCACACACACACATGAACCTCCTTCCTGGGGTGGTTTTCGTTTTCGAACGCACATGTACTGGAATTGTCTACTAGCCAAGTCTACGTACCTGTCGTGGGCGTGGCGTGCCTGCGGATCGCTCCCTCACCTTCACGGCCCTGCTGCTCGCTCACTTTCCCATCATCGTCGGGCCCCTGACCCGGGCTCCTCCCCTCTGGGCCCCCTTCCTCAGGTCCGTCTGCTTCTCCATCCGTCCCATCCCAGTCCCACCCACGAGCCCTGCACCTGGCACGACGCAGCCCGGCAAAGGGACGGACGCCACCAAGGTCAATGGCAGGTCCACAGCGGGTCCGCTGCCATGGAAATCCCTGGAGTGGGTTCTGATACCCTCGCACCCTCCACGGCCCCAGGCCCCCCCCTTCCATGCAACGGGACCCGGGTAGGTAGCACTGACATCGCCCAGTTTTCCTTGCCCGGTCTGGCACCTGCCCGCCCATTGGCCCCGTCGAGGGTGCGCTCCCAGTCCCAGCAGAGAAAGAGCTACCACCCTGATCGCCTGGACGTACGTGCATTGCTGCTGCCCGCCATGTACATGTACGTGCTTGTAGCAGCAGCAGCCGGTGGATGCTCTTGTCATCCTTACCCATGTCTCGCATGTCTGGGCTTTTTCAGGCTTAGTCCCTCCAGTCAACGGCACCTCTCCACACCCAGCATCTCGACGCTGCTGGGATCATACATGGCCATCTTCAACACCTTGCTCTTCATAAATTGTTTCCTCCTCCCATTGTTTAATCCTCCCGTTCGTTACCTGGGCCTGCCTCACCCTTTCCACTCTCTCACTCCTATCCCCTACCACCTCCTGTGGCAGACAAGTACAATCAATACATACATACGTGCATACATACGTACGACAGGCCGGAAGTAGCGACTTGCAAGCTGCACCCGGAGCTAAGCACCTGTCAGTTTCATCGTGTGCTGGTCCTCCTGTGTTGAAGATTCATCTCAGCTCCGACACCTGCACTTCTAGACCCCAGCCTGCCCACCCCAGTCCACATCCCGCGACTCTCAGCTATTACCCCTTTAGGCACTACCCTCCAGTGCGTTCGTCCGTTACATTGGCGCCTTCGACCTGCTCGACCCTTACTCACGACTTGGTGACGCTACGGCACTTGGTGTCCTACAAAAGGATTCATATCTGCCTTCCGTCCCACCCTGTCTGTTACTGGTTATATTCTTCTATTTACAACCAACTCTTCTCCCCACCCTTTTCGACCATTCGAGAGGAAGATCGTTGAGCTAAACTCCGTCTTACTCTCTTACCACCCTGCAATCTTGATCAACCTCACCAACCAACCAACCAACCAACCAACCAACTGAACAACAAATATCCATCCGGGCCACCCACCGCGGTCTTCTCTGAACCAACCCCCTTGACCTCTGTCCTGCAGCCCAAACTCGTGGTCCGATCCGGGTTTGTCTGAGGTAAGACACCCGCAGCTTACATGGTGGCAGAGCCAGACACAGACTCTCCCTGCTTGTCTGTCTGTCTGTCTGACTTGCTGGCTGGCCGCTTGTCTCTGGAAAAATTCCCCGAAACTCTGCTAACCACGGAACTCGACATCAGTAGCCGCTGAGCAAATCTCAAGGGCGAAGGCCAGCAGGTTATGGAATATAGTCCTCCAGGGACTGCAAAAAAAGATTCTAGTCAAAGCCAACCCGAGCAGCCTCCCACGATGTCGATGATCGCCATGGTCACTCCTACTCCCCACGCACCCTTTAGGCGGGACTTCTGGGACGAGGGCCGGTCAACAGACTACACCTCTTCCAGGCCAAGGTCTGACGCCGACAGGATCGCTCTCCCATCTATTCGACAGGTAAATCTAGCGTTCTCACCTGTCTTGGTTGTTTTCGCTGCTGTAGAACTGAACTAATTGTCGCTCCAGGCTTTCCCTGAGCTGCAACTTCAAATTCGACCACAGGACGCTTCAGGAAGGACGCCATCGTCAGCTACGTCGCCTACTGGACCCGCGACTGGCGTGATGACACCGCCAGAATATGTGCATTCGCCCAGCTCGAATAAGCGAAGACGGCTGTCAATCGACGACGAGAGAGAGGAGCGGGCTAGTCGGGTACCAAGGCTCTGCACCAGTCCCCCACGACCAGCAGAAAGGTCACTCTTCCGACAAGCCTCTCCAGCCCCAGCTCCAGCTGCTAGGACACACGCCGAGCACTGGGCCCCGTCGAGTTCCAGGACCAGCCCCTACGTTCCTAGCTATGGCCTTCCAGCAATGCGATCATCACCGGTGGCAATGGAACTCGTCGAGCGCCCCGAGCCTAGACCAACTCTGCCTAGCTTTCCTCCTCCCATGAGCCTGGAGCGTGGCTCCGCCCCAATGCCACGAGCTCGTGGTCACTCGAGCGACGATTATCTCCAGGAGGCTCCGAGGCAGATCATGATGCACCCAGCCGACTCAAGAATGGAAACCTCGCCTCTGTACCGCCAGAGTCCGTACGCCTACGGCTATCACCACCCCTCACGCATGCAGTCACTCTCCATGGGCGCGATTCACCCCCTCGACAGGACGCCCTTCTCAGCAGTCGGATATGGTCCTCACTACCAGGAGTATATGCGGTTTGGAGAGATGGGAATGGGTATGAGTGGGGACAACAAGCAGCGCAAGCGAAGGGGCAACCTGCCAAAAGAGACGACAGACAAGCTGAGGAACTGGTTCGTCGGTCATCTCCACCATCCGTACCCGACCGAGGATGAGAAGCAGGAGTTGATGCGCCAGACCGGCCTGCAAATGAGTAAGATCCCAAAGCACATGAACAGTATCCCCACCAGCCCGGTGCGCTAACTTTGAATCTTCAGACCAAATCTCAAACTGGTTCATCAATGCGCGCCGCAGACAACTGCCAGCTATGATCAACAACGCACGCGCCGAGTCCGATGCCATGTCTTCGGGACGCAGCCAAGACGGCAAGGTCCTTCCCTCAACCGAGCGCGGCGATTACGACGTTGACGGCAAGCACCAAAACAGCCCTACTATCAGCGATGGCGGCGATAGCGCATATGACGACGACCTCGACGCTCGCAGGCAACCGTCGCACCTGAAGCGTGGCGGAAGCTACTAGGCCTACCGTGCGCAGATGGGCTCTTCCGGCTCCTTTGGGAAGCAATTTTTAAGGCCAGACGCGATTGTGTACCACCACTCATGATCTCGAATGGCATTTTTTCCACTTGCAATTTTGTATGCGGTATTGTACATATTACCAACCACACCGTTCATATCTTGTGGGAAGACGTAATGATATTCACCAATAACGGGGCATATTCCTGGGTTTCTGGATTTCCTCTCGTCAAGAGGGGAACAACCACAGATTGGGACAGGATGGATTGGGCAACATGGGCTGGCACCTCTGAAAACCAGGCGGTCAAATCTGGAGTACATTGCTTTTTCTTCTTTTTTGGTATTGTTTCTTGGGGGGGGGATCAAGTTTCTGCAATAGACAGAATCAGGGTACCTGTACAAATCATCACACGGGACAAGGCGGTTCTCAGGACTAGAGAAGATACCTTTTGCATACAGCCTCGGTTAAGGGGGGAGCGCATGGTCGGGCATGTCCTTTCAGGGATTTGTTTTTCTCCATCAGCATACTTGTACGACAGGCATAGTGAGAGCAGAATCACAAAATCAAAATCAGTCAACAAAACTACTATTACTGTACTATCACTACTGGTCAGTTCAGTCCATTCCTGTGCCTCACCCGAAAGTGGGACTCGTGTGAACCCAACGCCAGCCCAACGCCAGCCCAACGCCATCTTTCGATGGGCTCCCCAGACAATGTAGTGGAGTAGCACAGAGACAGGATCACGAACTGACGTTCTGTCTTGTCTCAAAACCGCACTGCGGGATGGTGGCCACCCTCCCCCCTTCCCTTTCCAAACCCAGGTCACCTGGTCACCTGGCCCCCGACGCGCGCATGTGAGTGCTCGCCGTCCTGCTTCTAGCTACATGATATGTTTTTGCTTTGTCCCATGTGCGGGTTCATGCGGACGCCGCAGGCGTAGGTACTTTTGTACCCGCGGGTGGTTTTTTAAATTTTTTTTCTCCTTTTCCTCGACACCTTTCCACGGCGCCGGGTTCTCATACCAAGAGGGAGGAAGAGGGAAAAGAAGAACCTTGCACGGCTACTTTGTGACTTCTCCCCCCATGTGCACCAGCAGCAGCCCATTACTTCATTGTACTGTTGCGCCTCTTTCTCTCTTTTCTTTTCTTTTCTCTTCTTGGTCACACACAAGCTGCGAACGCCATGCGGCAGTTGTTTCAGACGACAATCTCTCTCTGTGTGGCCGAGGCGGTGGTTCGCACGCGCTCGCTTTGTTCTTTCTTTCTTCTTTTTTCCTTCTCTCTTTCACTCTGGTCACCCCCCTCTCCTCCCTCGCGCCCTGCCTCCTCGTGGACGCCGGTGCCATTTTCTTGTGCGACCCAATCTAGATACATGCGTAAATGCGTGCATGCGTGCATGCGTGCGTGCATACGCACACACATACGTGGGAAGGGCTTGGCACACGACAACGGGATCTTTGCTTTTCCACCTTCCTCCTTCCTTTTTCTCTTACCTTGCCTTCCCCCTTCTGCATTTCTACTCGGCTACCCTTCCCTGCTACTTGGGAGAGAGTGTGGTGGCCCGCGGGTAAACAACCACCCCCTTCTGTTCTCCCCCCCTCCCCCCTGGCTCCCCTACCCGTGTCTTGCCCTCCTTCCCCTACATAGTCTACATACCGTCCTGTCCACCGCCGTCGCAGGTAGATTGGGGCCCCTGCGCACACCGTCGGGGACCTGGGGCGGTCGAGCTTAGAACCCGGTGGCGGCAGCAGCAGCAGCAGCAGGGCGGTCGCACGGGGCCAGATGCTATATTCCGATGAAAGCCACATGGCTATTTTGAGGTTACTCAGGGACGCGGCCGGTGACGCTTGGGGAGGTGGATGGGTTCGGGCTTGTGCGTTTGATCTACCGGTCGCCGTTCACGTCTAGTTGCTAGCCTCCCGCTCAAATTACACCCCTTGCTCCTGTCTGATGAGGGACAGGCTTCGTACCAGGCGAGAACCTCACCGTTCGTTACGTTGGGTAGGCTTAGGCACTCACTCAAGTCACGCGTACCAAGTGTGCCGGGTTGAGGAGAGAAGAAGCTGTGAACCCCCTCGTGCGCGACATGACAACGTGATGGTGGCTTTCTCTTCCTTGCCCTGTCCCTCTCCTTGGATCGGATTTCGAATCGCGTCACAGGCTCTTGTGCGATCATGTCGATCAATCACAGAAGCTCACAGCCCGCCCGGCTTCTTGTCTGACTTTGCGGGGACCCAGGAAATCGAAACGAAAGGAGGGTCCCTTGCATTCCCGCTGTATTTGACGGCGGCAAGCCGGTTCAGCCTCTCACTCACCCACTCGACTCACTCCCTTCTCTCCGTCTCTTTCTCTCTCTCTCCCCCCCACGCCTGCTTTCTAGATACCTGCCCTGTTGTACCATGTCTTGGACTGAGGAGGCCATTACGGGCAGACAGCTTGCTCTCACGTTCTAATTTTTAAAGACACGCCCATGACCATGTGCCGGTGATCCAGCCGTCATATGTGCAGGGTACATTATTTCCAGGGTGATATCGTGCCGTCTGGGATTTTCCTCACCAGCGACCTGTTGGTTTCCACCCACCAGTCATTCGGTCCGTGGATCGCCAAAAAAACACGAAAATAAAGCCCGGATCCTTCATTTGATGTAGCCCTGTGGGATCGAGAGCGAGATTTGCCCATATCGTAGGGCTCGCCCGCAGCGCGGAGTGCGACGCTAGGGGGGATCTCGCTGCGACCTGCATCCTCCTGCGTAATTTGGGGGCGTGAATGGGCCCAGGGGACTGCACCACACAGTGACGGTGACGGCGAGTAACAATAAGCTGGCGAGGGCGTAGGTTGAGAGATGACGAGAGGTTAAAGCAGCGGTGCTACAGCACTTTGGCCACTAGCTACCGCAACGCATCATCATTCATCACACAGGACATGACACGACACGACGTGTTGTCTCTCACCTTGCTGCTACTCGCTGCTGCCGCTACATGGTCTCCAAAGGAGGTTGCGCGGCAGGACGTTCCTCCCACCCTTTCAAACCCCGATCACAACCATCACAGGCGCCAGGTCGTAGCAAGGGATTGTCACTCGAGAACGCAAAAAAAGAGAGTTCGGCGCTAACGCATGCCATGCTGTGCTATGTTGGCCGTGGTGGTGGTCGACTCCTGCTGCTGATCGCTGGGTAGTAGGCCCAGGTCAGGTTTGGAGGCGTACAGGCGGCCGACTGGCAAATACAACGACATCAGCCGGATGGAGCGATCACCCTTGATCCGTTATTGCCGTAAGTGCTTCCTGTACGTACTGTATCCTGTACAGTAGACCGTCGAGGGCCTCGTCGGTGGGGTTTGCCTTCAGCGCAAGTGGCATGCCACAGAGCACCGCCTAGTTCCGCCTCCCCTCAGATCTGCACAAGCTGTCGAGCAAGCTCCATCCACGGCGGCCTGGGCCATTGCCACCCAACAGTCCCAGGACAGGCGGCAGGTGGCAGCCACGGTGAGCCAATGAGACCTTGAAATCTCACTCGGATCGCGAGTGATGGAGTTGCAGAGCATTAGAGCTTGCAACTTGGAAAGGGGCCATCTGAGATGCTGACTGCTACGGTGCCATGTCCTGTACAGGGATATCGTGGCGGCGGGCGAGGTCTGGCTGTCTGGTTGAAGATCTAGTCTAGTCGAGCTAAGATCTCAGCCCTTGGCGCGTTGCCGGGTGCCGGGCTGGCGCACTCATTATGGCTAAAAAGGGGGCTGAATACGGAGTAGACGGCCCAAGTTCAGGCTCTCGGCGAGGAACGCCTTCAACCGGCGGGAAATAGAGGAGGAAACCTCGGAGCGCGAACGGCCTAGGTCTGCGTAAAGGTACCGTGAAAGTCCAGGAGGTGTCCCGGTAAGGGAAGCCGACTTGCAGACAAGTTGAGCACAGCCAGGAACCATGACAACGCGCTCAGAACCAACGACGCCAACGTAGCGTGCCGTGCTATAGATGGGGCTGATTCAGCGACTAGAGCAAAGAGGCCGGAGCATTGTCAGTGTCAAGGTTTCACGTTTTGCACATTGCTTGACAATGACACCTCGGGAGGCGACTGTGACGGGGGGTCAAAGTGTTTAGTGGCCCCTGCAGAGTGTGAGTGACTGCCTGCACCCCGTACTTGGGAATGCTGGAGGCTGCATTGCAGGTTGCCAGCGGAGGAGACTCCATGACGCGAACCAGATTCATGCTCATCGTCGAGGACTGGGCCGCGCAGGGTGCTTTCGCGGTGACGGATCGCATGCGCCCACCACGCCGGGTCAGGGCAACGGCGAGCCGTGTGAAAGCGCAAGTTCTAGTGTAGAAGCCCTGGGCGGGCGCCGTCGGCGGGTCTGTCGAACTTTGCAGCTAGCCAGGTAGCCTAGCAGCCTAGGGGGAAACAGGCACGTCGAAGGTGGCTTCACTAGCACAAGTGTCAGCTGAGGTTGAAGCCGGACGTGCGGGCCTGCGACGGTATGGCAGGACGTCACCCCTGGCACGCTGCCCTTGAATTGCCCTTGGGTTGAGTTGATTCGAGACGGGCGCTTCCCGAGAATCCTCTGCACCGTACATCATCTGCACGAGATCCCTGGAGCGTCTCCCCGTGCGGCCTGACAGTTGTGATATATGACAGAACATAGGCTGTGTGCCTGTGAGCCAGGATGTGGTCGCCCACCTGCAGGGCCGAGACCGTTCGCGTGGGTACGTTCTAAGCGAGGCTTGACAAGTCAACTCAACAGCGAGATCTATGGCGGCCATGATCATGACGATCATGATCATGAGAGGATCAGCACGGGGTGGGGCGGGTCTTGGAGGGGGAGGAGGTTGTGGTGGTCCGCGGTGGTGGAGGGCAGGCTGGCAGGGCGACGACGAGGGTGAGGCGGAGGCATATTGGCATTAATGCCGTACTGTGCAGGCACGTCAAGACGCGGAACATAAAAGCATTACCTACAAGTATTGGATGTACTGAGGTACCGGCAGCAGGCGTCCGTGGACTCGACGTTGTTTGGTTCGCCTGGGCGTGGGCATGATGTGATGTGTGTGTGGATCTAAGGTGTGGGGTCCCTGTCACTTCTACGCCGGTGGAGGGGGAGGGGGTGGACGGAGGCAGCGCGGACCCTGCGCGTGCAGGGATCACAGTGGGCTGGATCGGCCCTGACAGTCCGACCCGAGATTTCCCTCACCACCAGCCTGCACGCCCGCACTAAAGAAAGACCTTCCAAAGGGGATCTCCGCCGCTAGACGGGCCCCCTGCTGTGTGTCTCCACACTGGAATGTGAGTGAGTGTGTGTCTGTCTGCATCGTGCAGCAGCCGAGATACATGATGACATGGTACGGAATTCCTCCCTGTGTGTGTGTGGCTGCATGGAGCAGATGCTACAGCAGACTACTGATGTACGGTCATACAAGCCTGACCAAGCCTGAGCTTGAGCAAGGTACTTTGCAGAGCTTGCAGACCGAGTGTCATTGCTAGGCGCGCCTGAAAACTGTTGAGGGAATACTGTGTACGGTCTGCACGGTTGGTCGGGCATCAGGAAAATGCACTGGAATGACAAGGCATTCACATGGCTCCACCATGCTCGGGGACTTCAAAAGTCCAGATCACAGGCCAGACATGCAGACATCGTGTTGCGAGGGTGGCAGCACACACACACTCTCTCTCTCCATCTCCCGCTCGCCAAGGCCCGCCGTCATCGACGGACGGACGACAGACTCTACCAACCCACTGCTCAGGCACGCTTTGGATGCACAGTACAAGCTCTGTTAAAGCAGTCGAGTGCTGATCCCCGGTACTCCGCGTGAAAGCCCAGATCGCAATGTCTATTCCGTCCTTTCAGCCCCAATGGCAACATGGAAACATCGACCTTTGACGATCGTCACATCCTCCTCGTGCCATTGCCAGCATGGATGGGCCTCGTTGCTCTGGACCTGGACCTGTCACCACGTCGCACTTCCCTCGCTGGCAACCACCATCCTGCAGGTTGAGGCTACCTGCGGCTACCTGCTCTGGCTCAGATGTCTCGTCCCGTCATCCCCCCCTGCCGTTGAGATACGCGAGAGCTGATCCTGCAGTGACAGATCATCGTTTTCGTTGCCAGGAGACTTTGTTACGGTGGCATCCTATCAGCAGCCCGCCCCCCCGTCCGTGGCTGGCTGGCTTCGAACAGCAATACAGCCGGTGAGGATACGACATGACTGCTGCGTCCTGCATGCCACCTTCACAGTCAGGGCTAGCGGCCCAGCTACATAGGCTTTGACAAGCCAGGCCCGTCATGAGCGAGGTGGAACGTCGAGGTTGGGCCCTCCAATTCGTCAAATCTCACCGGAAATCTTGGGGGACCCTAGTTCTGCAGCCATTCAAGCTCCGCCGCGGCAATCCTGCCCTGCACCAATGTGGGCGCGACCGATTCACGGCGGGTGTTGCAGGCCCGCAGTTGACCGGTCTCTAGATTTCTCCGGTAGCGACAGTCACTGCTGTCGTCGTCATTAGGCCGACACAAGCCCACTCCCGCCTGACGCGGATTCTCACCGGCTGCTGTCGACCAACAACGGTCCTAAGGTGGCAAAAAGATCATATGGCAAATGCAACGGCGGCTTCAGCATCCGGGGATTAAATCATCCATGTGCCTTTTAGCCACCCTTCAGAAGTGACAGCTGACGGCCGGGATGTTTCGCAGCGGACCCTCCCCTCCACTCGCCCAGAGACTCACAGGACTAAGCGCTTGACAGGGTCCACTTCCCGCCCATCAATCTTGCTGCTGTCTTGCTGTCACCTGCAGCAATCGCAAGACCGTGCGCCAGCATAGTGGCTGGTTGGCGCCATGCTGTCTACTGTGCAGTACAGAGTACAATCAGCCAGCCAGAAGCTAGCCAAAATCCAGCCAAGACCTGGTCATACCCAAGGTCCGGCTTGAGGCTAACGACATGTTGGTTGCCGAAGGCGAGCCTGGTCCTCGGGTCATTTCTCAGGGAGGCCCCTCGAGGAGACCCATCGATACCGTGTTCGCGTTACGGCCTCCAACCAAGCCAGACGATCAGCGCTCTCGGACTGGCAAGGATGCGATGGCAGAGGGCTGTCGTGGAGAGGCGGTCAAGAGCGCGCCCCGTGTCTTGTCTCGAGTTCCCCCATCATCGCACAAGGCTCGACGTTCCGGAGCCGGTTTCACTGTCTCAGCTGGATCTGAGACCTGAGGACCACGGCGGGCAGGAGAGACACGCACATCTTGAACAGTGCCCATGAAGTGCTGACACGTGCGCCACGAGTCTCAGACTCCCGTCTCTGCGGGTCGTCCAGAAGGCAAGCTCCGTCCGCCTTTCAGCTTCTGTTTTACAATCTCCGCGGCCCGGCTGGCTGGGTTGGCCACTACTGAGCCGTGCATGCCGGCGCGAACAGGTTTAACGCAGGGCCGCGGTTGACAGCCCAGCCCCATTCGCTGCTCCTTATTAGTTAGCCTGCTCTTGGGTTGTCAGAGCGTCTTGACACCGGCGCGTGACCTCGACGCGCCCACGGTCCGCGTGGGGGAGAGACCGGACACATTCCTTGGTTCGCCGCATACGGTACCGACGATTTCGCCGGTGATTCTCTGGTTGCGTGCTTTGTCTCAATTGGATTTGATGAAGCCCTTTTAGGCCCCTCATTCTATAGCCGCTGCGTTCTGATCCAGTGACTTTGTGTGTGCAGCGACGTTTCGGGAATGGCTTTGCAAGTGATGGGCCTCCGTGATCGTCATTTGGGTTGTTCCCCGTAAAGGAACATGAGTATAGTTGTGACAGTGTTACTATTGAAGTCGGCAGCCGCAACCTGCCCGGAGAAGCTTGTTGCTGTGGTCGCCACTCCTTCTCCGGCCCGGGCGAAGGCAGCGGAGAAAACTTGGTAGCAGTTTCGGATCCGAGACCGATGGAGCGCGTGGCGATCCGCTCAGCTCGGTAGTCAAAGCAGCAGACGTGGCTGGGCTATACCGCAATGGGAGAACGTGCTTCGAACGCGTGCCCATGCTGATGACCTCATGGCCCTCTTTGCTTTTCGGCATTTTATTCTCCGTAAGTTAAGGAAGGTCACAAAATCCGGTGCAAGGCTGAAGGACGTGTTTTTACTCATCGCCCGCTGGCCCCGAGCCCGAGAAATGGACGTCCACATCCCGTACGCAGCCTTGCAGCCGAACATCTCAAAAGCCAAGCAAAGAAGCTGGCAGGCCTCAGCCTCGAAGGAGCGACACACTCAAGTCTATGACGTCACTACTTTCAGCCTCACCTGCCGGTACTCGGCTCAAAGTCAGCCCGTCTGAGATGTCCGAGGTGCACCTGAAAGAATGGCCTGCTAACATAGGGGCGACCGCTGTCCAGATGGCAGCCTTGTATGAACGCAATCACGTGCCTGAGATGATGAGCTCATCCATGTTATTGACTTGTCGCCTTGAATGCTCGTCGGCCTGATAAATTATACGTCCTGAAGCCCTCATGATCGAGCAGGACACCGGCCCACCATGTCGAGCGAAGATATGCCGCCCGCCGATGTGGCGCCGGACCCGGAGTCGGGACCAAACACCGGGCTTGAGGCTCTGGCCTGTGTCTCATGCCGGGCCCGGAAGCTGAAATGCGACCGGACAAAACCGGCATGCACAAGGTGCACCAGAATAAAGTCAGAGTGCTGTTACCCAGAATCAAGGAGGAAGCCTGCTTTCAAGCGAAGAAACGTGAAGGAGCTCGAGGAGCGCCTGGGTACGTCTTGTCACTGGAACCCGCAGTGAGGAGGTGGACGGGCTTGACTGAGACTCTCATCACAGCACAAGTCGAGGTGTTACTGAAGGATGCGCCCAACAAACCTGCCCCTTCTTCTGAGGCTGACCCGCAGAACGTGTCGCCTCCTCAGGCCGAGTCTGGCCCCGGCCAGGGCTCGCGGCCCTCACCCATCGCCGACACCTCAGATGGCGCGTTCAGCTGGAATTATGCCGGCGGAGTCGGACCAGCAGCAAAGGAGATCCCTGGTGGCAATGAACAGGGACCTCGACGACCTGTTTATCCCGAGTTCTCTATGGCGGGCATGAGCCATCGCCCCAGGGCAGAGGACGCGGGCGCGTCGCGGAATGAGCTGCTGGGCCTGGGACTCTTTGAGGCCTTGCCCCCGACTGAGATGATCGAAGACTTGCACCGGACGTTTTTCATGAGGCAGCATCCGCTGAACCCCATCATACACCCTGGCCGGTACATGCAGGCCTACCACTCAGGGGTGCATCTCCGCCCGCCCATGGCTCTCACATATGCGGTATGGACGATGGCTTCGAACGGTCACGAGAAGTACTCGGCATACCACGATGCATTCCATCGTCGTGCACGCCACTACCTGGAAGAGGACGAGCTAAGGGGAGAGGGCGAGCACTTCATTACGGTGGCCCACGCCCAAGCCTGGGCCCTCCTCGCGACAGATGAAGCCCGCTGCATGTGGTTCACGCGTGCGGCTATGAGCACGGCTCGTTGCATCAAGTTGATACACATGATGGGTTTGCATCGGCTGGATGAACCCAATGCTGCAGCGGAGATGGCGCCGACAATCGCCCCTCCGAGAGACTGGACTGAACTTGAGGAGAGGAGGCGAGTGTTTTGGGGAGCATACTGCGTTGATTCCCATGCCTCGATCAGCACAGGGTGGCCCAGTCTGATCGATATGAGTGAGGTCAGTTCAGCTACTGCGCGATGTTTGGTGATAGAGGAGTTTCTCGTACTAAGAGCTAAATAGGTCACAACACATCTGCCCAGCACGGAGGAGGCATTCAATACCTGCACGGAAGAGACGACCAGCCGCGTCGAGGAAGTGTTTTCGGGGGCGTCATACTCGTCATTCGCGGGGGCTGCTGTGATCTGCTATATTTTCAACCAGATCCTGAAGCATGTCCACCGCTCCAAGCCCGATGACGGACGAGACAACTATGACTTCGGGCGGTACTGGAGCAAACACCGGGAGCTGGACAATTTGCTCTCCAGTGCCTTCATGTTCCTCCCAGAGCGTTTCAGGCTCCCCAACAGTCTGCGAGACCCTGTGGCCGTTCACACAAACCTCAACCTCCACGCGTCGATAATATGTCTCCATAACAGCGCTTACGAGATGACCAAGGAGCACGACCTGCCTGACCATGTCAAGCAGACAAGCAAGACTCGTGTCTTGACAGCTGCTCAAGAGATTGTGACTGTCGTCAAGATGACCAGCCACTCCAATGTGGGATACAAGAGCCCACTTGTCGCCCTCGCACTCTACGTCGCCAGCTCGGTCTATACGACCATGGCACAGGACGACGGCATGCAGCCGGACCACACCGCGAACCTCGAGTTCCTCCTGGTAGCAATGAATGCCATCGGGAAGCAACACGTCATCACCAAGTCATTTCTCACACAGGCCATCGTCGATGTCCAACGCGCCGGGCTCCTCGGCCTCGTCCGCATCCCTCGGATCGAAATGCCCGAGACGACCAAGATAGTCACGGCATGCGGCAACAACATACCCCTCTTCGCTAGGTCTAGACTATCAAGAATCGCAGACATACAACCGCCCCTGCTAGGTAGGCTGCCCCTCAGCAACCCGGCCAACGTCCAGAACATGGAGCAACAAATCCGGCAGGTCCTCCAGTGGGACCTGGAGATGCCCCCGGGGCGCCGGGACGGACAAGAGGCGGGGAACGCCAACAAGCGCAAGCGCATAGCCATCTCACCGGAGCCAACCTCGGCGCCG
Source organism: Diaporthe vaccinii (assembly GCA_039880775.1). NCBI lineage: Eukaryota > Fungi > Ascomycota > Sordariomycetes > Diaporthales > Diaporthaceae > Diaporthe > Diaporthe vaccinii. The sequence continues at coordinate 1,447,456 of JBCEDN010000008.1, forward strand.
CAGGACTTCACGCCCTCGCTCTGGTTCCAGCCGACACAGGCGGCCGAGGTCACCCCCTCCGACACGACGACGAGGGGCTCGTCGCTCTCGTCGGGCTCGGCGGAGGACAAGTCGCCAGCCGGGGCCGGGAGCGCCGCCGCCGCCCAGTTCAGGCTGCCGCACCGCAGCGGCGGCGGGTCGTCGGCGGGCTCGTCCCCGTCGGCCGCGGCCAACAGCGCGTCGACGCCGACGACGCAGCCTAGCTCCGGGGTCAGCCCGGGTACGACGGGCACATGCGCGGGCCAGCCCCAGCACGTGAGCACGGCCACGGCGGCGGTGACGATGCCGGTCGGTGGTGCCACGCAGCAGGAGATGGTCGACGCGTTCGCTCAGCAACAGCAACAGCAACAACAAGTGGACATGAACTTCTTCCAGGGCCTGAGCGCGTGGGACGCCGCGGGCGACTCGTCCGTCCTGTTCTCGCAGGTGGCGGCGGCCATGCAGCAGGATGGCGGCGTAGGGTTCGGGGCCGCGCTGGACGACGACAGCTGGATGATGATCGGGGACGCCGGGGCCGGGGCGGGCGGCGGTGCGCCCCCGTGGGATACGGGCCAGCAGGGCGGGACGGGGGGAGTTGGTTAGTGGGCACTGGACGTGCTCCTACGTTTGTTGTTCACCGATGTGTAGTACGACGTGAACGTTGATGGAGTAGATTGGGCTGGGGGCATTTGTTGGTAGATACCTCCCTTATTGGGCATCTTGCGAGGAGTTTGTGTGTGTATTTGTGTGTTATTCTGGGTGTGGACATGTACACCAGAATACGGTATTATATTCGCCACTTTATTTACCCTTTGGGCATATCCAAAACCTTATTCCCACATCTGATGGAGTAGATATGTGGGTACAGCTACGAGTCCCTGCATCCCTAGTGTGTCTCGTCGACCCTACGCGTACCGTCGGCGGTGCAAGAGGCGGCGTGGGAAGACTTCTAGGCGATTAATTCCCCTTGCTTTGTGAGCTCCCGCCCAGCCTCTCATCCCCCTTTTCCCTCGCAGTGCACATCCACCGAGCTGTGCCTGACCGCCAGCCCCTCTGCCCCTCAGATCACGGGTGGGGACGTGTCCCGAGTGGACGATCTGGGCGAGATTGCTCACCGGATAGCCATTTGGCGTTCCGGGGGCCAGGACGGTCAAGCAGTTGCCCCCTTTCCCCCTTGTCTTATCTTTTCTGGGGCTTCGATACAGACCCGTGCCTCGTTGTCGCAGGTGCGCCGAGGTCAACCACGTTTGCTGCTCTGTAGGCTCGGTTGCTCGAGCAGACTGCGTGGATATTATTGTGGCGTGGTATGGCATGATGTCTTGGTCGAAAGTTGTGATGAGCCATACGGGTTTCATATTAAAGATGCATTCAGTCGCTTGTCGGCATTCCGGGCATGGGTTGGGGGCCAAGTGACATCGCATCTAGGTTCTATCATGCCAGATTGGCATGATTTGGGATATATGCCCAAGGTCCAAGTGGGGGAATTTGGGGGGGGGGGCGGCCCGGGATACGCACGCAACGCGGGGTTCTTCGATATGTCATCACCCGCCAGCCCGCCTCAACCTCTCCCCTTCGCTCATCTGGCCGAACTCCCTACCTCCCTATCACGCTTCCTTAGCTTGCTTCATCGCAGCCTAACAGGCCATAGTCTGTTACCGTCCGACACAAGGCGATAACATACGTGCGATACGGGACGATACGCCACGCCTAGTCGGTCGGAATCCATCCTAGTCACATCACTCACTCCACAGACGTCCGCCCATCGAGTCAAGTCTCAGTTCACGAATCCATGTAGGCAGCAGCAGCAGCAACACGCTTGATACCTCATGATAAAACATCACTGATCCCATCATACATCGTCGTTTGGTGACGTTGTGAACCCGGCGCCTCTCCTGACCTGTCATTGCACGCATATGTGCACGCGCCGCCCTTTCCACGATGCGACCGTTCCCAGGGGATGGTCCGCCACCGCGACGGAGCCCGCGAGGGGCTGATAACGAGCCCCCGACTGCATTCCACCACCCCGCCGCTGGCCACCAGCAACAGATAACCTCCTACTTCATCGGCGGCGAGGACGCCGTCGACGCCGCCCTGCAGCAGTCCCTCGCGAGCTTCACAGCCGGTAGCCGTGATCAGCGCAAGGCGGGGTCGGCCGACGCGGAACCCAGCTACCCGGCAAAGCACACCGCCCAAAGTGACCGTGAATCCATCTCGACATTGGACCCTGCAGATGCTGACGATATTTCCTTGATGTCTGATACTGCCCCGAGCAGGCTCAACTTGCCCGGCCCCACGAGTAACCTCTCGCAGCCGATGACCCCCTTGATGCTGGCCACACCGGGATCACCCTCGGCTATCAGTGACTCGATGAGTGCGTCGTTTTCGGAGGACATAGCGAGCCAGGCTCTCAGCATGAGCCAGGATCTGGAGCCCTTGGAGACCTCGGAGATGATGGACAGCGGCAGCGCTCCCCAGCTTGTCATGCCCTCTATTAAGATGCCCAGCCGGCGGCCATTTACCGATGGAGGGAAACGTTTAGGGAGACTCAAGGTGCTCGTGGCTGGGGACTCCGGTATGTGTAGAGTCGTGACAGACGGGTATATAACCGCTTACTGACAGGCGCTTGCCAAACAGGCGTCGGCAAGACATCGCTCATCAAGGCCCTGGTCCAGTCCTGCGAACACATTGTTCACGTCGATCCGATAGCGCCACAGTCAACAGCACTCCTTGGTCAAAATTCCAGCCCCCGACGTGGGAGATCCAAATCTTCCAGGAACAACACGCGGACAACCGAAATAGCAGAGATCTTTGCGAGCACGAAGCCCTATCCGGAATGGTGGTCGGATCTGGACGATTTTCAACTGCTTAAACGTCGGAAGAGTGTCGATGATACCATCTTAGACAGGAACATTTGCTTTATTGATACCCCAGGTTATAGTGACGGTGCTTCTGTGAGTAGAACGCCAACCATGAGAGTATAAGACAGGGAAAGAGAGGCAAGGGGCATGCTAACCTAGAACAGAGCATGGAGAGCATTGCTCCCGTAATCCGTTATGTTGAATCGCACTTCGAGAAAGTGCAATCAAATGCATCGCCCGACGCTGAAATGTTAAACATGCTCGGTGGCGATGGAGGCAGCCAAGTCGATTTGGTGTTCTACCTCGTCCATAACAGCAAGTTGCTCCTCGAGCTCCTCACACTGATACTACTGGCTGACACTATCACGCAGAGCTCAAGCCGGCCGACATCAAATACCTGCAACTATTAGCATCTCTGACCAACGTCATCCCGCTTGTTTCCAAGGCCGACAACATGACGCCCGAAGACGTTGCACAAAGCAAGGCTCAGATCAGAAGCGAGCTGATGGAGGCAGGAGTGCGACCCTTCTCATTCACAGTGTCCTCGACGGGAATATTTGATAATACCGAACCGAAGTATCCGTATGCCGTATCGAGCACTCCCGGATCAGACCACGATATTATGGACGCGAGTTTGTTGATGAGTCCGGACTACGTCCAGCCTCTCATGCAATCGGAGCTCGCAGCTGTGGTGGACCAGGTGTTTTGCGAGAACGGAGCATCCTGGCTGAGGCACGCTGCGGCCAAGAAGTTCATCCAGTGGAAAAACGCGGACAATTCGTCGAGGCCAAGGGCACTCTACAAACCAATGGGCCTGCCAGGAAGCCCTTCCATGCCACTGGTAACAGCGGGAACGTTTTCCTCGCCCGTGGGGGCAACATCGCAGTACTCTCTTGCTCGGATTGCCGACCACACGCAAAGGGAAGAGCGGCTGGCCCAGATACGCCTTGCCAATTGGGCGTCGGAGCTACAGAGGAGCCTGGCAAACGAGCGGGCCCGTTACGACGCACTCGCGCGCGGGGAGAGGGCCATCTGGCTGACGGAGAAGCTTCACGAATGCGTGCAGGATGGGGAGCTTGTCCCATTCGCGGGCCGGGGCCGCAGCGATTCCCGGCTGGGCGAGAAGACGAGGCGGAGATCTGGGCGCGGCCGTTGCCACAGCACGTCGACCACGCAAAGCCAGGACCCGCTTGGGCTGCTCCGTGTGGCTGCTCGGGTGAAGGTGAATGGATGGATTGCACTCGAGGTGCTCGGCGGCGTGGGGATCCTCGGAGGTGCTGCGGTGTGGCTGACCGGGCAGGAGTGGCCAGCCATCGAATGGGCCGTCGACCAGTGGTCCGCGTTCTGGAGTGGTGACAGGTGATATAAAAGTGGTTGGGTGCCCGTACTTGGGTTGGCGTACGGATCGTCCGCTTGGGCGAGGCAGGAAGGGCAACAGCTGTGGCCGTGGAATGTAGGCCAGGTACCTTGGTAGTCCAGCAGGCTGTCTCATCCTGGGGGCAATGGACAAACTCTCCACTGCCGTGTGTTTGGCATAGATACGAAATGGCGGCTTTAATCAGAACCAGAAGCAGACTGCTCTGGAATATTGCTCAGAAATACTTGTTTCAAGACGTATTTGAATGCAGTCCACTGTGACATCGAAGGCGAAGAATTTGTAGGCGCGCATGCCGAGGTACTCAGGTACCTACCTACCTGCATCCCAAATGTAGGCCCCTGTACCCCTGTAAAGTGAAAGCCCCAACGACGCCATCCAGCGCTAAGCTCCTGTAGTACGTACCTACCTAGGTGGGTACTCAGCCGTCTCACCTTCCCCAAGCCCCAAGGTCGAACTTCGATGACCAGCAAGCCTGGACGGAACATCGACAGACGTGTACCGACAAACGACTTCGCGGTCCCCCCGATACCGCATTCTCCTCGAGCATCTCGACGCCACCATGGCAGCCGAAAACCAGTGGGGCGTGACGCCGCCTATCTCGACGTTGCTCCCGACAGAGGCCGAGAAGCGCGCAAACGACGCCCTGTTCGCAGAGCTCAAGGCGCAGAACACCTACGAGCATGCGACTGAGACGCAGAAGAGGTAGGCACAGGCAACCTCGACGCCGAATATGGCAATTCTCGAGTGCAGAAATGCTTTGCACAGCACACGCAGACATATCTAACACTACATGTCCATCGCAGGGAGGTAGTCCTCAAGTCGATCCAGTCCATCGCCGACGTCTTTGTGCAACGCGTCGCCCAGGAGCGACACTCCGAGAATGCAGCCATAGTGAAGTCTGCCCGAGGCCGCGTCTTCACTTACGGAAGCTATCGCCTAGGAGTCTTCGGTCCGGGCTCTGATATCGATACCCTCGTCGTCGCACCCAAATATGTCACCCGAGAGGACTTCTTCAACCACTTCCCAGGCCTGCTCAACGAGATGGCGCCCGCTGGGTCCATCGAGGACCTGACCGCTGTTACCGATGCTTTCGTGCCCATCATCAAGTTCGAGTACTCTGGCATTAGCATAGATCTAATCTTCTCTAGAATCGCTACAGTCACAGAGATACCACCTCTTTCAACGCCCTGGGACTTGCTGGACAACAACCTGCTGCGCGGCCTTGACGATGCCGAACTGCGGTCGCTCAACGGTACAAGAGTTACGGACGACATACTGAAGCTGGTCCCAGAGAAGACTTCTTTCCGACTGGCGCTGCGGGCGATCAAGCTGTGGGCGCAGAAGCGCGCCATCTACGCCAACATCATGGGTTTCCCTGGAGGTGTGGCGTGGGCGATGTTGGTGGCCAGAGTCTGTCAGCTGTACCCAAAGGCAAACGGCGCTGTCTTGGTCAACAAGTTCTTCCACATCATGCAGCGCTGGCCGTGGCCCCAACCCGTTCTACTTAAGAAGGTCGAGGAGGGCCCTCTGCAGGTCCGAGTGTGGAACCCTCAGGTATGGACCAACTACCAGCTCTCTCACAAGCCCGACCATTGCGCCTCTCGTGACTGACTACTGGGACAGGTGTACAAGGGAGACTCATATCACCTCATGCCAATCATCACTCCGGCCTACCCGTCCATGTGCTCGACCTTCAACATTACACACTCAAGCAAGACGATCATACAGAAGGAGCTGGAAGACTTTGCCCAAGTTGTGGATCAGATCATGGTTGGCAAACTGCCGTGGAAGTCGCTCTTCGTCAAACACACTTTCTTCACTCAGGATTACAAGTATTACATCATGGTCAACGCAGCCAGCACGACCAAGGAGAACAGCAAGATTTGGGGTGGCTTCGTGGAGTCCAAGATCCGTCTCCTTGTCCAAAACCTGGAACGGCATGCTTCTGTGGAGCTCGCGCGCCCCTTCAACAAGGGTTATGAGCGCAAGCACAGGACCGTTCATGGCATGGATGAGTGGAACGCCATCCTGGACGGGAGTTTTACTTACATCGTGAAGGACGGTGATGGCGCTGACGACAAGGTCAAGGCAGAGTCAGGAAATGACGGAGCAAATGGCGAGTCAACGTCACCGACCGAGGTCAAGAAAGAAGAAGGCGGAAATTGTACCGAAGTCAAGGACGCCGAAGTCAAAGCAGAAGAAGATGATCATGATGGCCCGAAAGATGTCTTCACCTCGACTCACTACATCGGCATTCAGCTGCGCGAAGGTGAGTCATAGTCCAGCAGACTTGCGATCACAGTCTCCGTGACATAGCCTTGCGACTTCTCCTCTTCGAAACGCGTATGTGTCTTAACACCAGGCGGATTGACAAAACAGGAGCGAAACAACTCGATCTGTCCTTCGAAGTGAATGACTTCAAGGGTATCCTTTACGGCTGGGATAAGTGGGAAAGCGAACTTCAACACTGCTGTGGCATCAGCGTACAGCACGTCCGAAAGTACGTCCAGCCAACCCAAGACGAGTACTCGACCCGCTTCTCGTGTGAGCTGACAAATGGATGTTGTAGCTGGAATCTCCCCGACGACGTCTTTGAGCCTGGCGAGGTCAAGCCCGCGAAACTTAAGAAGAAGTCGGCGCAGGCCCCGAACGGAGTCAAACGAAAGGCGCCCACTCAAGTATGTTGTGACGCCGGGGTGGCCCATGTCCGCAAAAAGCTGGGTTGACGTGCCCTGAACGACTTGTCTCCTGCGAGTTTCAGTCCTCCCTCGTCACTAACTGGTCCCCAGGAAGCCATAGATTCAGCCAAACGACAACAGACTTCGACGGTCAGCGCTGGTTGAGCTTTGATTCCCTAACTATCTCGACACCCTTTGTTGCACTGATCTTTCTCATGCAGGAAAGGCTACCATCAAAGAAAAAGAAAAATAACCTGACAGAAAGCTGGTGGCTCGCCGGCCCGTGCAGGCCCGTGTCGGCTGCAACCCGGGGCCTTGCCGCCACAGCTACCCAAGATCACATTCTTCTAAAAATATCCAGGAGGAAGCAGCAGATTGGAGCAAACTACGGCCCGCTCGGGGGATTCTGCGCTGGGAATGTGCCCTGCCACCTTGAGTCATCTCGTCGGCTTGTTTGGAATAGACGTAGAAGATATCCCAAGAGCGGCAAAAAAAAAAAAAGGGGGGGGGGAGGCAGAATTGCGAGGGTCACGCCAGGAAAAACAGGTGCTCCTCCGGTGCAGATCTGCTCTGCTGGCTATGTATGATAGACTAGACTGGACCAGCGCAATAAAGCTACATTTTGGAGGCATACGTGCCTCGCTAAAACATCGGTTCGCTGCTCGGAGTGTTTTGTGTGCCTTTCTCCCATTGATTGGGACGCGGCAGGGACATCGAAACCCAGCTGATAGAAACCATGCTCTCTCTGGTATGCTCTGAATTCAAAGGCGCCTGCCGTTCGCCTAGCTGCTATCCTTAAAAACGCCAAAGCAGATACGTTCGTTCTTAAAACATCTAATTCACATGATGAAGACAATGTGTGCCCACACAGACTCTCGCCGTGCTCAAAGGTAACCTCATATCCCGCCCTCCTCCTCAAGAAGCCTCCGTGGGCACCTCGATCAGCGCCTTGAGCGCGGCATCAAAGTCCGGCACCTCGCTCGCGGTGCGGGCGACGCTGGCCCAGCGCACGACGCCCCTACGGTCGGTGGCGAAGGCGCCGGACATCTGCCAGCGGGTGCCGCTCTCGGTGGTCCTGTTCCAGATGCCCTCGGTCTTGCCGAGCTGGACGGCGTTGTAGATGGAAAAAGGGCCGATGGCGTGCCAGTAGGAGGATAAGCCCAGCCCCCAGGCGGCGTAGGCGTCGCGCTCCTCGTCGACGACCACGTCGGCCTCCCAGGCGCCGCCGACGTGCTCGACCCAGTCCGTCGTGGCGGCCTCGTCGCTGTGGGAGACGGCTATGCAGTGAATCTGGGGGTGGTGCTTTATGGAGAAGGCGGTCAGGTTGCGGAAGGTCTTCTCGGCGACTGCTTGTTGCGGGCGGGGGAGGGCGAGGTGTTAGAGAGGTTATTTGGTTCTGGCTGGCTGGCGGTCGGTGCAGTAGGCGGAACACGATGGGCGGGAGATGGGCGCACGGGTAGAACGTGGGTGAATGGATGGATGATTGGACGGCGTGGGATGGGATGGGATGGGAGTGGCTTGGCTTGGCTTGGCTTACATGGACAGCCGCAGTGCCGCAGGAAGACGACTATTGTGGGCTTGTCTGGGAGCTTCAGTTTCTCATGCGACGGCGCCGGGTCGCCGACCTTGGGGACCGGCGCGGTCTCTTTTGGCGGTGGGGACTTGAAGGACTGGAGCTCTTTTGTGAACATCTGCGTCAGGGTTGGCGGTGCCATCTTCGGTTTGCTGTGCGTTGCCAATGATTATGGTTTGATGCTAGAAGTATATAACAAACGAGTGTCGTGGCGGGAAATAATTTACTAGGTATGCTCTAAGCGAGTTCACGCGGGTGACGTGTGAGTTGGAAAAGGGGAATCGGATGCTCTATCTGGAGATTTGGGAGTTGGACCCTGCGGTTCGGCCTCCACATTTCCATCTGATAAGATGGAGCTACCCCTGCCTGCCATGTGCGTCGTCCCGTCCGCTGGCTGGGCGGGAAGAGGTTGCATAATTCTGTGAACGGGCTGCACAACGGAACAGGGCCCGGGCTGTATAACTCTGAGTTTGTCACGACCTCGCCCGGCTCAGAGTTCGCGAGCAGTATGAGGAGGGATCGCCGGATGCTTCCCGCACAGAAAAGTGTCGTCGATAAACACAATGCATGAGATAATCACCCTGCAGCTGGGCCAGCAGAGCAACTACCTGGCCACGCACTTCTGGAATGCCCAGGTTTGGAATCACCTACATGAGTGAGGGACATCTCTTCCGAGGTCGCTAACTATTCGCCAGGAATCATATTTCACGTACGGGGAGAATGAAGAGTCCGCCATAAACCATGATGTGCATTGGCGTCCCGGCCTCGGCGCAGACGGCTCCGAGACGTTCATGCCGCGGACCGTCATCTACGACCTGAAGGGCGGCTTCGGCTCGCTGAAGAGGATCAACGCCCTCTACGACATCCAGGACGACGACCCGGCACGGTCCTCGTCGCTGTGGAGCGGCCAGCCCGTCGTGCAGAAGGCAGAGCCGATCGAGCCCAGCGCCTACCAGCGGTCCCTGGACGCGGGCCTGGAGCCCCCGCAGCTCACGACCGAGTCGGTCCGCTACTGGTCCGACTTCAACCGCGTCTTCTACCACCCCCGGAGCATCGTCCAGCTGAACGAGTATGACCTGAACTCCAGCATCGCGCCCTTCGAGAGGTGGGACTCGGGCGAGGAGCTGTTTGCGAACCTGGACAAGGAGCACGACATCGTGGACAGGGACCTGAGGCCCTTCGCCGAGGAGGCGGACCACATGCAGGGGATCCAGATCATGACGACCGTGGACGACGCCTGGGGTGGCTTCGCGTCGCGGTATATCGAGAAGCTGAGGGATGAGTACGGAAAGACCACCATCTGGGTCTGGGGCCTGCAGGAAGGATTCCAGGGCGTGAACAGGGCAAGTACAATGATCATGGCATGTAATCCTCGAGAAAACACCCTTTTTTACTGACACCCACGCGCTTAGGACAAGCGCCTTCTACGACTAGTAAACAAGGCGAAGTCGCTCACAGAGATCTACAAGCAAGCCTCGCTCGTCATCCCCGTCGCCATCCCGTCTTCACTCTCCCCTCGGCTCCGCAACGCCCTCTCACTGGATACATCATCATCATGGCACACATCCGCACTCCTATCCGCGGCCATCGAGTCCGCCACGCTTCCTTCTCGCCTAAAGGACAATCTGAACAGGGACTCGCTCGGCACCATGACCGACCTGCTCAACCTGCACGGCAACCAGACAGTCGCCAGCCTGCAGATGAGCTTCTCCGGGACGAGCGAAACGCCGCGCAGCGAGGACGTGGGCGACGAGCCCCAGGACGGGCTGCGCCTTGACCTGGACCTCCGCCCGGCCGATGATCTGGGAGACGGCCGGAAGCACCAGAACGGGTACCACCGCGCCCCTAAGATTTTCAGCCAAGTGCTGGCGAGCCGGGGAGAGCGCGCAGGCGATGATGACAAGGGAGGTGACAGCGACGAGGAAGACGACAGGACACGTCGGCGAGGGCAGCGCGAAGCCATCAGCAGGAGGTCCGTGACACCGCCTCTCCCCCCTCACACCTTCCCTTCCCTGAAACACAAAAAATCAAATGGGGTGGAAAACTGACCTTACTTCCAAACACAGGTACCGGTCAACGCTGAGCTACCCGCTCCCGGACAGCTTCCCGCACATCTTCAGGGACGACAAGGGCGAGGAGCTCAAGGGCGGCGCGGCGGTGACGACGTCGCTGTCCACGGACGCCGCGCTCTCGGGCCGGCTCAAGTCGCTCCGGGCGACGGTGACGCGGCTGATCGGCGTCGAGGACAGGGAGACGCTGAGCAACGAGCTCGCCGAGATGGCCGACGAGTACCACGAGGGGTGGTCGAGCGGGAGCGACAGCGGGGAGGATGATTGATCTCTCGCAGGGACTAGGTTTCGCCATGGATGGCCGGGGCGGTCTTGGGGAGGACCGGCTGTACCTCCCTCTCTCGGTGCATCACCGAGCCGGAGGCACTCACCTGGATCGGGGGGCCCTGGGATGATACGAGCCACAGCCGAGGCGCGGGGTGTCGTATCTCATGCACCTGGTGGAGTATACATCACGCCCGTTGCGTGCTGAAGGCGTAGAACCATCCGGGCTACATGCAGGCGGAATTCTGACAGGTGTGGTGTGGTAACACCGGTCGAGCCGTGGCAAGGCCCACATAGGGTATACTGCAGAAGTCCCGGTTTCCTGCACGCATGCAATACGACCACCAAAGTAGCCCGTCAATACCCGACGCGCCAACGTCTGTCCTCCATTTTGAGATCGTTAAGACTTGAATAAACTCTGTGGGACACGGTAAACGTTGCGAGATAGACTGCTCATCTAAGCTTCAGCTGGTCTTGGGGAGAGAATCAAGTGAATATCCCAACCTGGAACTTTGTCTGACCCAGGCTAAGGCCAGACAGAGACAAGTCTCATGGCTGTGTGAATGACCTAGCTTGTAGTCCATGAACTCCTGTTTCTGGGGGTTCCAACAGTAGCGTAAAGCCCAGCACGAGTGGTAAATCAGATCAAAATAGGATGAAAGACCGCGCTTGACTTCAAGATATATCAGCAAACCCAAGGAGGACACTGCACATACCATGTTCCACCTCGCCAAAATTACTCCCTCCTCGCGAGCTCCTCAAATGCCGCATCCACGGCATCACCAAGCCTCTCGACAATCACGTCGACCAACCGCGAATCAACATTGTACGCCGGCATGATCATGACATGGTCACCCCTCTTATTACCAGCGCAGCCCTGGCCGTGGTAGATCATCATAGGCCCACCGCTTCGTCCTCCCGCCGCCGCCTTCTCGTGCACCAGCTTCGCGACCATCAGCGCAGGGTCAAATGGCTCCTTGTTTACCCTGTCCCGCACATATTCAACGCCCCAGAACAGCCCCCTGCCTCGAATATCACCGACGTGCCGGTGGCTCCCGAGCCGACTCCGCAGCGCCGCCCCGAGATAACAGCCCTGATCCCGAACGTTAGCCACGAGGCCCTCCCGCTCAATGATGCCCTGCACGGCGAGCGCAGCGGCAGAAACGATAGCGTGGTTGCCGAATGTGTGGCCGTGGGTGAAGGCGGCCCCAGCGTCGTGCATAGCATCGACGACGCGTGCGCCGGCCAGCACCGCTGAGCACGCCTGGTACCCGCCCGCGAGGCCCTTGCCGACGCACTGTAAGTCCGGGACGACGCTCTCATGCTCCCACGCGTGGAGGGTGCCCGTGCGGCCCATCCCGCAACATGACCTCGTCGAGGATGAGGAGCGCCCCTTGCTGCTCGCACACCGCCTTCATGGCCTTGAAGTAACCTGGCGGCGCCGGGACGCACCCGAGCGCCGCGCCCACGACCGGCTCAGCGATAAATGCTGCGATGGTGTCAGGGCCGGCGGCCTGGAAGGTGTCCTCGAGCTCGGCGGCCTTGCGGGCGACGAAGGCTTCGTCTGGCTCCCCGGGGAGCTTTTGTCGGTAAGTGTTGCAAGCTGGGATGCGGTAGACGTTTGGGAGGAGAATGTCCTCAAAGTTAGCTCGTCTTGCCCGATGACCCGAGACTGATAGTGATCCGATGGTGATTCCGTGGTACGAGTCCTCGCGGGCGATGAATGAGACGCGCCGGGGCTCGCCTTTCCACACAAAGTACTCGCGGGCTAATTTAATGGCTGCCTCTACGGCCTCGGAGCCTGGCAGGAAACCATGTTAGTTCTAAGTCTATGAAATGGCCAGAAGAAATACCACGTACCAGAGGATTGAAGGTAGACATTTGTCATTTTGCGCCCACTGCTTTGAATCAGCCAATCTTGTAGGTCGATGGTGCTCTGGTTGTCGAAGAAAGCCCATGGAATGTATGTAATATTGCTGGCTTCTTCGTTCATTGCCGAGAGGACTTCCAGATTCCCGTGCCCTATACACGTAACGCCTGCTCCTCCGCAGGCGTCAAGGACCTGGCGCCCATCACGAAGCTGGAGATAGTGGTCTTGGCTTCTTACCACGACGGATAGGGCGCTACTGGAAGCCAAGCTTGTGGGAACTGTTGAGTTCATAGATTCGATCTCGTTGCCTATCGAATTTCCAACGGTGGCGTTTTGAACGCATGGTCCAAGCCTGGTGTTTGGAAGCACATCCCCTGGCCCCTTGACAATTGATATAGTTGACGACGTCTGACTCACCTCTTGAAGGTGGTTTATGACAGGGGGTTTGACTGAACGCATGCTGTGAACAAGGAGGATGTCGTGAATGGGAGGCGTCGAGGCGACAAGCACGAGTGTGACTCCAGGTAATCAGCAGATTGGCTACGAAGAGGGACTGAGAGTTGAACCAGGTGACTACATCAGCCAATGGTCAGGAGTGTTATATACCATTACCACAGGCACCCACCCCTTGAGCTGCCCTGCAAATAGATGTATGGAGCCTTCGGCAATCAGTGGTACTACTGCAGTGTGCATTCTTGCGGCAAATGCCGGAGCAATGACAGGACCTGGAATAACACCAAGGTTTTGCGGAGGTCGACCAGCGCGGAGACGACACATTGCACCATAGACAGCAAAGCAAGCAAGGATCGCCGGAGAGACGCAGATGAGTAGCAGGCAACCCACCACATGGCTCGTAAGAGCATTGGGTGGATGGTTGCGTGGAGTTGGGCCCATAGATCGTGACGGGATGTGACGTGGTGGTTGTAGGACGCCCGAGGTGAGGAAGAGCACACACAGTTTCCGTATCTGCCCCAGCGGCAGCCTGCGCACGTTAATTCACGAAACACTCCCTTGTGGGCGTCCTTGCAACCGTCCAGGGGCCCGCACACTTGCCCATTCCCGGCTGCAGCATCCAACGCCCCTCGCCAGGCAAGGTGAGTGGATGTAACCCCTCGCGACGCAGCAGCCAAGTGGAAGGCTGGTGGTGTGGTGGACGAATGGGTGCTGCAAATTGCAGCAGCCCCCACGGGGCGAGCTTGCCCTCCTCTCCGTGGCAGACTGCCATGGACCACATTCCTTGTTGAGATTTGGTGTCGGATTCTTATTCACGAAGGCACCGGCCCATGTGGCGATGCCATCAGGTGACCAAAGCCCGTCTGTCGCACATAGCCCGTGGGGGAACCAAGGCGCCGGGACTTACACTTGCCAACGGGAAGCAACAGACCTCGCAGAGCACAAGCTGCAAGGGAAGACCAGTTAAGATAGCGAGCTGTGAGGAGGTGCCCGCAATAAAAGCAGGGGGGATACAAAAGGGCGACAGAGACTCATGGCCGCCAGCGAGAAGCAGACTGGCATATAGGAAGGATTGCATCGTGCATGCGTGCATGTGTGCACGCGAGGGGGGACACGGGCCTGCACGAATGAGGACTGAGGATGGGCAGGAGACAGACGGCCTTGTAAGTCGTGCATCCGCGTATCTGGCAGCAGATTCTGCAACCGCAACGGGCAGTTGGGGCGGGTGGCGCCCACGTATCTGCAGCGTACGTAGCCACTGGGCATCCGAGAGATGTCATGGGCCGGCCGGTGATGCCCACTCAGCATTGTGCCTCGATATTGCTGTCACAACCCTTGCCTTGGGTGACCTGCGGTCTGGCCTGCATCATCGAGGAGAGGACCTATCCCGCGCTGGAGCCGGGCCGGGAGACGGCGGTAGGACTGGACGTGCATGCCGAAGTGGGATGGAGCGGTCTCGCGCGGGGAATGCGAGGGGCGCCTTTTGATTTGACCCTGTTGACTCGAGGTTTAGGCCATGAGAACTGCACGAGAAAGATCAAGACGGCTTCCCATCTGGCTGTCCTGCTTGTGTTTCTGCCCCATCTGCTGCCAGCCAGCCTTGCCTTCACCTCACAAGTAGTTGACCTGTCCAGCAAGACTCTGCGATTGTTGCTGATGCTGATAATCTCGCATGGCATCTCACGCGCTGACTAACAATAAGAAGGGGGGGTAGTCTGAGAAATCAATGACGCTGGAACTGAAAGACACGGAGTGGGAGAATACAGGCTAGCAGACTGCAGGTTGCGGTCTGTGTCTGTGTGGTGGATGTGTAAAGACATGATCGACCTGTTGGGACGAAGGGAGGGAGTGAGTAGCCTGCTGACTGAGCAGATACTGGACTGAGTAGGATGGCAGACGCACCCCAACCCCAACCCTGACACCAACCCGACCGTACCCACTTGCCCCGGCAGGGCCCCACAGCCTGTTCCAATTTAAACCAAGGGCAGGCGTATTGTGTAGACTACGTAGGTACGGTAACTGTGGCCCGTGTGTAGGCACTGTAGTCTAATAATTAGTCTGGCTTGGTAGTTACGCGATTGAGGGCGCGACGGACGGGGGGTGGGAGGACCCTTCCTTGGAGTTTGCATCATGACCTCAGACCTTCACTCAGCCGCCCTCACATTAATGCCTGCCTTGCTGCTTGCCTGTTCCGGCACCACACTAGATCAAAACAACGGGACACCAGCCTCCCTCACCTCCCGGTTTATCTACCACTGCACGCTATTATTATCAATTCATCGCCATCAACACCGTCACCACCAACACCACCACCGCCGCCCATCGCCATCGCCGCATCCCTCTCTTCCTTTCTCCCTGGTCTTGGCCGTCCGTCTCCCATCCACTCCGTACTCGAGCCGACTCGGATGTCTCTATCAATCAGCCTCCAGACCAATCTTGTCTCGAGCACAAGCCTGCAAAGCACCGGCGGCCCGCTTGATCTATTGACTTTGACTTTGGTGTTTGCGCCCGCCCATTCACATTCCATCACGGTGCGCACACGAAAATTAAAGTCATTGGCCATCCACCCGCCACCGTCACCTGCAGCAGCTAGTAGTTGTTAAGTCGCGCCTGCCCATCTGGTGAATCGCCCGGCTACTGCAACCACTTTAAGTCGCGGGCCATCTTCAACGCTCAAATAGCGCGCCGCGCGCACCTTGTCCAGTCGACGGGTCCATTAGACTCCATACCTACCCACACGCCGTCCTCCACTCCCTGCCTCCCTGCCCCCACTCACACATCACATCCCTTGTTCCTTTTTTTTATTTACTTTCGCTCGCGTCTCGTCGAGCCACGTCTGAACCATCTTTGCCCGTCCTGCATGGTCGCCCTCTGCACCTCGAGTCTTCTGGCACCTGCAGCCCATCGTCAACATGCCTAGCCCTTCAAAGCGCATTCAGCGCGCAAGGCGCGACTCGACGCGCAAGGACCTGGCTTCCGATCGCCCCGATGATTCTTCTCCCTCGCGTCCTGCTAAGCGCAGAAAGAAGGTTCGTCTGCCCGCCCGCCTGCCTGCCTGCCTGACTGCTTGTCTGTTCGGCCTCGACCTGACGTTTGTCAAGTCGCGCCCTTCCGTACCGTACTCTGCTCTGCCATGCCTTGCTGGTTGATCACTGCCTACTGACGCGCTTGTTTCCCAATATCTAGGCCGAGGAAACCTCCCCTTCACCCAAGGATAATGCCGACGAGGAACCCGACTCTAGTCTCGCTGCTGACTCCAGCCTTGTTGCCGACGACTCCGTTCAGAATGCGAAGCCTTTCGATTTTGTCGTCGACAAGGTCACCGAGTACCTGAAAGCTCCTGCGAACGTCGCCATTCAAGCCAGCAAGGACCACTCAAATTCCCGCCTCACCGGGGAGGACGGCATCAACGCCTACGCCAAGATCGTCGGGCTTGGGTGGACGTTCTACGTTAAGAAGACGACCATCAATATCGGCCGTTCCTCTGATCCTCCGCAGCCCGTCGACCCAGATAACGACGAGGAATTCATTCACGTTGATCTTGGACCAAGCAAAATGATTTCGCGCCGGCATGCGAGCATCTTCTTTAGCACCAGCTATAGTGGTGGCTCCGGTCGGTGGGTACTACACGTCAAGGGCAGGAATGGGGTTAGAATCAACGGCGTCCCCCTGCCTGTCGACGAGGCCCAGGCATTGAGCAGTGGCGACGTCCTCGAAATCGCAACAATCGAGATGATGATGGTTTTGCCGGAACAGGAGCCCCTCAGAATATCCGCACAATACCTCGAGCGCGCGGGTTTGTCTGAGCGTGATCTCCCCACCAAGACGGATGACGCTCGTGTAAATCCACCAAGCTCTACCGCACACAGGCCTAGCTCTTCGCATAGCATCTATCAAGCCCGGCAAGGACGAGGACAACAAGCTATCGCGCCGGCCCCGCCTGACTACAAGCGCCCAGGGACACCACCGTCTGTACGGAGCAGGAACCAGACTGTGCCCAAGGCTTCGCCGCTCATCAGGGGCAACGCTACCGGGAACATGATTTTGAGTACCAACGACATGGACCTAAGTCTCGAGGACAACAAGGGCATCAAGCCTCAGTACAGCTATGCGCAGATGATCACCCAGGCAATCATGAGCACCCAGGACGAGAAGCTCAACCTGAACGGCATCTATACCTACATCATGTCGAACTATGCGTACTATCGGCATCAGCAGCCCGCTGGCTGGCAGGTTAGTAGCCCACTTAGGGTCCGACGGAACTTTGTTGCTAACATATCTAGAACTCAATCCGTCACAATCTTTCACTTAACAAGGCATTTGAAAAGGTTGCCCGGTCTACTGATGAACCGGGAAAGGGAATGAAGTGGCAGATCACAGCCGAGTGCCGTGATGAGATGGTGAAGAACGCCTGGAAGGGTGGCCGTGGTGGTCACCGTGGCTCTTCAAACCCATCCTCGCCCAGTGGGCTGAACTACATCACCCAGGGTCCGCGAGAAATGGCAGCCAAGGAGCCCAGTCCCCTTCGCAAGCGCAAGGTCTCACCCTCCGGATCACCACAACCGCGATCGGCTTTGCGCATCTCGCACACGACACCCGAGCGCAGCACTCGCCGTCTTCAGTCTGATGATACTGCGGATATCGTAGACGGCAGCCCTCTCCCAAGACACCGACAGTCAAGTGCTGGAGCCTCGACTGCGCTGAATGAGACCGCTCCTCGGTCACCTCTCCTAACGTCCTCGTATCTTCCAGAGGACGGCTCATCCCTGGTGACCCCGGCCCCGCTCAAGATTCACCCCAGACTCGCGCCTCCGAGCACGGCTCAGCGCCCGAGCCAACACATGCCTATGAGCTCCCCGGCTCCCTTTTGGAAGTTTGCCGAGTACGGCAGCACCCCGATCAAGCCTTTAGCGGACATCAGCCCCTCCAAGAACCCAGGACCAATCCAGCAGAGTAGTAGTCCCCCACGCATTGCCAAGTCTCCCACCGGTAGTCCCACCCAAAACGGCCGCTCAGCAGCTCACGAGCCAATCAAACCTGAAGAGCCGGAGGATGAAGAAGAGGGCATCGATCTGACCAAGTAAGTGCTGTCGCGCCGACTTCTACCTGGAATGAAAATGCTAATCAATCGTTCAGAGGATTTCAGAGTATCAGCTCTTACCACGAGTCGCTGAATGCTTCCATGTCCAAGGGCAATTCGTTTGAATCCACCAATGGAAGCAAGGCATAGGAAGATTCATATGTCGATCATAATGCCTTGAGCCAGGTCTGCCGGTATCGATGTTTCCGACAAGGGAGAATTCCCATGTGACTTCTTGGAACGCATTAACGACAAATGGAACAAGGCTCAAATCCTGATAAGTCAAAAGAGGTGAATCTTTGCAAAGGACGAACACCGTACGCATGATGCGCTACGGAGGACCGGGAATGCAATAGGAACCTTTTCACTTGGTCGAAGGCCTAAAGCACAGAACGTCCATGCTACTGCGTGGAATTGAAACTGGCGCTCTGGACATATCATCCCACCTCAGCCACGGCAAAAGACCTTAACATACAGTCGAACCGCAGTACCATGGAACAGGATGTAGGCCCTGCTTACTTGGCCTTATTCCAGCACTGAACGACTCATCTCCCGGGTCTGGTGTGGCACGGAGCAAGTCGCCTGACTTGCCTATCTCCCCTTTTCTTGGGTCGTAGCTTTCACACCGCGGAGCTGCGACCCCACTGTACCACTATATTATACCATTCTTTGGCTTTGAATGGGTTAAGTTGCAACTTGGCTACCGGAGCGATTCCTTAGTCAAAAGGAGTTAGGGCGTTCTTTCACTGATGCCATGTTTGTGGCCATACAACCGGGATAGTTATGATTTGATGATATCTTGGCCACTGCTTTTTCTGCTTTCACTGGGCGGCGAGTTGAGGCTTACTCAGCTCCAGTTATGTATGATCACGATGTATGCTTTACGCCTTACGCATTATGCTTAGTCGGGGGTAGAAAAAGAGGATGACGTTTCGGCTTCGACATCCAGCGCATCAGGTCAGGTTAGCGAAGCGGTAGTTGGAATGATATTGATGGCGCTTTGTTGCACAGTTACCGTCAAGATGCCATGCTCATGAATTCCAAGCAATGGGCCACACTGCAATCTCAGCAATTCAAAAATCGAGATCAATGGAGTGAAGATGTCTATTCTCACATTTGCGTCCTCCCTGCGCCGGCTTTGGTCTACTGCTTGCTTGCTATGTGTAGAGAGGGCTTAGTGCGCTATCCAATACATGATGGAAACATGGTACTCCCGTCACCCATCTCCGCGCTGGAAGAGAAAGAAGACCCTCCGCCGTCGCCCTCTTCTTTGCTGTTTATTTGATTTTGTACACGTGTTTTTGATACATTTGACAGTGCCCAAGTATGCAGACGAGTTAAGATCTGAGTAGAGAAAACGCCGCCCCATGTAATGAGTACCCAAGGTGTGGGAAAGGGAAATGAAAGCACCATGCCGACAAAAACACGCGCCATCGCTCCTTGCCTCCATTTTGGATCTGGTGTTTTGTGTGATTTTTTTCTTCGTCCCGGCGGCCGCCGCCTCGTCTAGTCCGACACAGACGGCCACCATTTTTGCATCTTCATGCCGCCTCGGCTACCTAAGCCGTGGTGGGGACCTGGGACCCGCCGCGGCGGCTCTTGGGGTTCTTGCTGCGGCCGGCGGTCTTCTTGCCGCCGCTGGACTTGGACTTCTTGTCAGCACCGCCCTCGATGAACTTGATGAGCTCGTCGATGTTGCGGGCGTCCAGGGAGGGCTTGCCCTGGACCTCGTGGCTGGCCACGCCGGCGGCCGCGGAGGAGGCGGCGCCGCCCGCGACGCCCGAGCGGACGCCCGAGGACAGGTTGCGCGGCGTGAAGCGGATGCCGGCGCGGAGGCGGCGCGCCTGGACGTCCTTCTCGTGCTTGGCTATGGACACGGCGTTCTGCGTCAGCTGCTCCAGCCAGCTCTCGGCCTCCTTGGTGTTCTTGTCCTCCGGGCCCAGCTCCTGGAGGAAGATGTTGTAGCTTTCGCGCATGCGGTTGACGGCGCCCTTGGAGTCCTGGTCCAACGCAAGGGCCTGTGCCAGCTGGAACAGGAGGGTGGCGCTGTTGATGGACTGCTTGCCAAAGACCTTGTCGCAGATGCGCAGCGACTCCTCGAACCAGCGGCGCGACTCGTGGTACGCCTTGAGGTGCTGCAGCATAACAGCCGCGTTGTTGATGGTCGTGATGGTGTCAGGGTGGTCGGGCCCGTAGATGATCTTCCACAGCTGGAGCGCGTGCTTGGCGTACTCGAGGGCACTACGACTGTCGCCCAGCTGGTGCAGGAACAGGCTGAGGTTGAGGTAGTCGAGGAGGGTCTCCTGCGCGTCAATACCGACCGTCCTCTCAGCAACCATAATTGCCTTGCGGGCAAGTTCGACAGCCGCCTCCTTCTCATCCAGCTGGAAGTATAGCATAGAGAGTTGGTGGTAGACGCGTGCTACCTCTGGGTGCAGTATGCCGTGGATCTGCTCGTGCAGCGACAACGACTCCAGCAGGAGCTCTTGTCCCAGCTTCCTCTGGTTCTGCGCTATGGAGATTCTTCCTGCCTCCAGAGCTTCCTCAGCGAGAGAGCTGCGTGGTGAAGAGTCCTTGACAATGGGCACAACGTTGACTATATCGTCGGCGGTGAAGGTGTGGGGCACCGTGGTCGAGGAAGCGATGGAGGCTGGGGAGCCCTCACGGGCCTTCTTCTTCTTCTTCTTGTTCTCGCCGTTGCCGTTCACGGCTGGGGCTTCAGCAGCGACGGGTTCTGGTGCTGATGCCGGTGTGAAGGCATACTCCTTAGACTGCACCTGGAGACCGAGCTTCAAGCAGATCTCGCGCAACACCTGAACCGGGCTGAGCTGAGCGTGCCACTCAGGGTCCAGCTGGAATCTGAACCGTTGAGACGTCTCCAGCTCGACAGCCTTGCTCAGGCTCTCAGGGGTGACAGTCTCGAATGAGAGGTCTGCGTCGCTGTAGAGAGCTCGCAAGGACTGGTCGATGTCGGCAGATGGCTTGGCATTCAGCCCAGCGCCGAGGAAGCAGTTGAGAAGATGCGCAATGCAGGTGGAGGTAAGGGGCAGGGGCAGATATCTGAGGTACTTCGCAGCGACGTGCTTGAAAGACCTCACAATCATGTCCCGGACGCACACGTCACGGAGGCACTGCAGCCGTGATCCCTCGCTCTGAGACGCGATCTTGCCAAGGTATCGCATGTTGATACCGCGCTTGTGAAGCAAGTTTCGCAGCGACGTGCCGTCCATTGGGAAGCTGATATCCGATTCCTTCAGGTCGTTCAGCAGTTCAGGGATCGCCGTGTCCCGGAGGTAGGCACAGGCTGATCGGACGTCTTGCTCGTCGGCCGCCAGCTCTTCCTTCTCGGCATCGGTTTGGGCTTCTTGCCCGCTGAAAACATCAGGGTTGAGGGCGAACTTGAAGTTGTTAACATCAATCCGGTCATCCTGGTCCTGGCTTGGCGTGGCCTCCTCAGTCTTCTCGGCCTTCTCCATCGTCTTGTCTTCGGTCTTCTCATCCTTCTTGTCCTCGGAATCCTCGGTCGTTGGCTTCTCGCCAGTGGACTCCTCCAAGGCCTTTGCGTCCTTCTTGGCTTCGGCACGCTTTGCGATCTCAGCATTCACCCACTCACGCATCTTGTGCCTGTGGACAAGCTCGACGAGCTCTCCTCGAAGGACAGTCATGCGGTGCGGGTACGGGTTGGTCTCCTCCTCAGCAGCGGTCTCTTCCAACCATGCGATGTCCAACGGGGTGATGCGGTAAAGATCCAGCACGTACTTCCGGCCGTCGGTTCCAAGAAGACCCTTCGTTTCGACGCTGGCCTCCAGGTCAAATCGCTTGCCATCCTTATCCCAGACAGCGTGCTTCTTGACCTTCATGGCCTGAGAAAACTTCTCGAAGACAGAAGTGAACTTCTCATTGGCAGCCACAACATCCTTGCCATCAACGGCACCATAGTCAATCTGGTTCTCACCAGGCTCCCGCTGCTTGAAGATACCCGGAACGATGCTTTGTCCGACTATGCGCTTGCCCAGATAGTCCACGACCACAGTACCGGGAGTGTAAAGGCCCTCGATATCCAGCTGGTTCACGACCTTGACACCGGCCACATCCTTGCCCGTTGCAACACGCGCTGCCTCGTCACCACCCTCGGAGGTGAAAGTGCCGACTCCGTCCGCGCCAAATGAGAAGAACACGTTGTTGTATACATAAATCTGAGCATCCCGCGCCTCAGTAGGGTTTAAGGGCGCAACCTCGCCGCGAGCTACCTGAACAGCCCCCCTCGCCGCAGCATCGTTGTAGTCTGCGTAGAGTTTCGCCAGCAAACGCTCCCTGAAAACACGGTCCTGGACGTTCTCCTTGGGCAACTCCTTGGCAGACTGAAACTCCTCATTCCAGTCTCGCAGGGTGTCGGTATTCTCCACACCAGCGATGAGGTACGATTCTTGTGTCCTCGTGATATCAGGTTGGTGAGCGCAGAGCGGCGATGTTGACGGAGGTACCACCCATGGTGCTGAGGGGATGGCATTTGTGATCTGGAAGGTTGCCAGGGGTTCTCGGCGGTTGTTGTACTCCTGTAGCTGGGCAAATGCGGCGGCAAACGATGGGGAAACCTCGCCAATGAGGGTCAGAAGAGAGTGTGCAGATGCACCCTTTGGCGCCAGCCGGGGGGACGGGTCAAACTTGGCATTCGAGGACTTGTTGACGAAGAAGCCTCCGACATGCGCCGTGATTTGGAACTGTTCACCCTCGTTGGTTGTCACAATCAGGTACAGCAGATGTCCCCTCTGGCGCAGATGCACGGGAGGCGGGTTCCAGGGCGACAGCTGGATAGCCTTCACGGTCTTGGGTGCAGGATCCTGCTCTGCTGGCAGCAAGGACGACACCGGAGGAACAACATCAAAGTTGTATTCCTCGACCGCGGCTCGCTCTTGATCCGCCTTATCCGCCGTGTCTCCGGCTTCTGTGGCAACCTTTTCGTAAAGCGAGGCTCCAGCGAGGACGCCTTGTATGGTATCGGTGCGGTCGCCTGACGCGCCAATGAGCTCGCGAACCCTGATGAGATGTATCCTCGCCTCTTTTTCAGTGTATGGGTCCGCCACCAGTTGTATTTCAGCGTCGGGGCCGATGCCATTGATCTCGTTGATGGCTATAAAGTCGTTGATCCTCTCGCCCTTGTGCTCCAGATGGAAGCACGAGTACTGCAGAGCTGCTGGCAGTTCGATAATTGATTGTCGGACTTCGTGGACTTGCTCATGTGGAGAGACCTATTGGACAGAGATTCAGCGCCTCAGAACACCATCTTCTTGACACAGCCTTGCTAACCATGATGTTGACCTTGCCCGGCGCATTGGGTAGGACGATGTTCAGTAGAAACATAGCATCTATGGTCCATTAGCACAGCGATCCTCGCCCAGCGCGTGGCTTGGCCGGCAAGCCCGATACCACGAGCCTTCGTGTTGACAACCGGACGTACCTTCTGGGTTTGGCTCCACCCCGTCGTCCACAACCGGCGCCGGGGCAGCGCCGTTACCTTCGGAGTTTGAGGTCTCTGGCGCAGCATTCTCTACAGTCACGAGCTCTATCAGTATTCACGCGAGCAAGTCGAGGTAGGGATACCTCCGAGAAGGGTGGGTGCGTGTTTAGAAGAGAGCGTACCAGCCACAGCAGCCGCATCCTTGGTCGCTTCAGCCATTTTGGATATGATTCGAGGGTCTGGGCCGAAACAGAATCGGAAGGGGTCGTCGAGGTTTCCCTATGTACAGCGAAGGGGGTTGACTTCCAGAATGCGCCGGCCCGAAAAGAACGGACTGGGGATGGGGATGGGAATCTGGGAGGGATGGGAAATACAAACACGCCCCTTCTGACTTGAGGAAGAAAGAAATGGGGCCAATTCGAGATATTCGACGGATGTCTGGAACAGACAAGGTATGTGAGGCAAAAAAGAATAAGAAAGAAGAACAAGAATCCGCAGTCCACAGCTCAATACTCTTTGCTCTCTACGCTACATACGTCGACGATTTTCAAAAAATTCTGCGCTAGGATAACCCGTTCTCCCGGCAAGACGCGGGTGCGTCCTCAGACCTGCAAGTGCGAGACTGGAGCGCAGCTGCACCAGGGCACCTGGGCACCTGCAGCCGGGGGCCGGGCAGGCAACGTGGGTGCTTTGCTCCGTCTCCCGTGCGCCCGACATGACCGTCCCGCACCGTCCCGCACCGTAATGTCAGCCAACAAGCCAAGCCAAGCCCGTCAGATTGTCTCGTTGAGGCAATGGCTGCTGATTTCAATAATGAAACTCAGTGACGAATCAATTGTGTGTCTGCATGGCTTCAGAATTAGTGTGGTAATTCTGGTGGGCAAAGTTATTGATCCACAGTGTAGCTGCTGGTGGGTAAGAGCATATTTCGTCATTCCATTGGCCCGCAACCGACGTGAGCTCCCGGCATTTTTGGAGCTTGGATTCTGGGGAACGAACGGTGAAATTCCGGAGAACCCGAACCCTGGTCGCTGCGCGCAAAGTAAACAGAAGACCTTGGCAATGGGCCCAGTCTGACTACCAATGTCAACAACCTCATCACAGCTCTTCATCATCGCCGCGACATCAATACATACCTGTTCCATCTCATAAACTTGTATTCGCTTCAATTAGTTCATTGCTTCTTCTCATTTCAAAGCATTCCACGTTATGCGGGACTAGAGAGGCAGATGACGGGGAGCATTTGCTTATGATCTTTTTGCTCTTATCGACACATTCAATATGGAGCCATTGGATACTCAGAATCGTACATCATGGCACACCCACTCATCATCCAGGCGCCGGCAATCGGCCAGGGAGAGCCTGCAGCCATGGACGCCCACTCGCTGTCATCGCTTGCTTCGCCCACTAAAGACACACATCTCCGCCTTGAGGCGCGAGATCGACCTGGAGGACTCCGAGAGACTCAGTGATGATGTCGCCCAGGACGGCGCCGCTGAGACAAACCGTTCCAGTCTCCAGCATACCTACTCGCGGAGAGGCCGAAATGCACAGGCACGTCCTAGCACGTCAGTGGGCCCCAAGAATTCTTCTACGCGCACCCCAAAGAGGATACCGAAGAGGAGCATCACACAGCCGGGAGAGATCGTCTTACCAACACCTATTATCCGACGGGCTCGAGGCCAGCAACTCTCGTCGCCAATACAGCAACCACCACTGGCAGATGCGGCAGGGGTCATCACGGGAAAGAAGCGGTTCGCTGATTTCCGAGGCCAACGAACACCATCCATCCTCGCGGCTCTGGAGAGTGAGATGCAACCTCTTCGCAGCCGCGTCTCGGCAACCAAATTCTCGCTTTATGATTCGATACTCAGAACCGCCCACTCCCTTCTCACAGCCACGGCAGTGTCACCCCCAAGCTCGCCGGCGAACAGGTCCCTCGTGGCCATGTGTCTCCGGATGGTTCCCGAGTATATCGGCGAGCTCGAGTACTGGGAACAACATGACGCGGAGGAACAGGGAACGAAATCAACACTGCAGAACTCTGAGATATCTAATGAAATTTATGGCGAACTTGAGACCATGCTGCCGACAAGCCATGCAGCCGGCCATCTCAGAATTGTAGTCCGAGCCCAAGCCATCAAGGTTGTCAGAGACTCGATCGCCGAGGGCCTGCTAGACGACAGCTTTTCGATATTGCTCATCAAGCTTTGCTGCAGGACAAAGTCTTTTCGAGAGGGCGAGGGGCTTCTGCAAGAACTCACCGATCGTACTTATCCAAAGCCCAGAGGCGCTGATAGCACCTTCGATGAGAGCCGGAAGCTCGCACCCCTGAAAACGCTGAGGGACTTCGCGATGGAGTCTGGTAGACCACAATTCATGCAACGACAGCTCTCCAAATTGTTGACACAACAAAGACTGCCGGTCCTTTGGCTGTCCACAAGTGAGTTTGGTACGATTTGGTCCAGCATGATTAAGACCCTTTCCAGAAACGATATCTGCGACGACACTACATCATTCACGGTCCAAATGATCACGGCACTCTCAACGCAAGCCAGGCTCGAAACAATGTCTCTTAGAACCCAAAGTAACGACCTCAAGAGCTTATCACAGCAGACTTTGATCAGTGCTATCACGGCAATCTCAACGTTGCCCATCCTGGGCCAAGAAGCCAGAGATTCATCCGTGTGCCAAACTGCTCAGATACACACATCTTCAGCATCACAAAAAGTTAGATATATCATTCAGAGATGTATGTTCGAATTAAGAAGAATCAGAAAACTAGGCTGGCCAGCCACTGTCCTGAACTTGGCTGCATTTTTTACGAACACATTATCAGACAGTCACAAGGGAAACATGGTATCAGGAGCGTTAGCTCGAACCACAGGCGGCCAGGAGAGCGTGGAGGGCAGGCAACACTACGAAGCAGTTACGTCCCTCATCGGCGCCATTGCGCAGTGCTGCGGTCGAGGATCAACACAACCGTCGCATTACTACCTCAGCAGGCTTTGCGATCAGCTCGAGCACGAGTTCTCTTCCGACGGAACTCCGAGAACCTTGCGGATGGACTGCGCGTTCGTCCTGGCAGAGCGGACCAATGATCTCCGTGACCTCGCTTTCGCTGAGTCGCTTGACGCATCCATGAGCAAGCAGCATGTCATTTCGACGCCTCGGAGGAAGTCCGCCTTGTCAGCCTACCGCTGGGACGAAGACATATGCGAGTGGATCACTGTCACTCCCGCACCACTACAGCGACAACGAAGCATACCATCCAGTCTGTCGCCTCCTGCGGAAAAGAACCATGGTTCCGGCGGGGGCCAGGAAGTAGACTCGGCGAAACACCTTCGGCCGAAACACAGGCAGAAACTTGCTCGCGCTGTAACGACAACAACAAACCCAGGCTCTGCCGACAAAACTTCGGGGCGGCTCCGCAGCGGCACAGCACTGGGCAAGCGGAGCTGGGAAGTCCGTCAATCGGTCGATCTGCTGGACGGTGACGCTGATGGTGTTGTCGAAGGCCTAGGCGCCCAGCGCGACAGCAATGATGAAAATGAGGTGTTTGCTCGCCAGGGTGGTGCGAAGAAGCGTCGCACCACCGCCTTGAAACCATCTCGGGCTATTCTGAAAACCATTACCAATATTTCTCGCGACGGCGAGTGCAGCGAGGACGAGCTCGGCCTCTGAACAGGCGTCTCGCGGTCAGGCGTTGATTGTTAATAGCAAACAGGGAGGGGGTCCAACTGTTTGGGTATGTTTGGGTAGGGGATGTCACTCGCAGGCATTGGGCATACCAAGAATCCATCAGCATGGTAAATCCGATACGTCACGTCGGGAATAGAAAATGAGAAAATGCATTAACCTGCGGTATGCTGTGTGCGTGGCCGCTGTCGCAGAGCCAAGCTTGTGAGGCTGTCAACTGTGTCAAGATTGTGGAGCCCCTGCACATTGGGCGGCGAGCAGAGCCGCGTGTGCAACCATGCAGAACTACACGCCTGTAATACATCGCATTGTTTGCGCATGGCTGTTTGCCCAAGACTGGAGTCCACGGGGGCCAGAGCCCTGTTACCGACTGGCTGTCATGATGCGATGCTGATGGATATCCCCCAAAAGGCTGAACAGGACGGCAGTGCGGCTCTTGGATCGTCAACCGGGGGCAGTCCAGATGGGCGAGACTTGGCATCCTGACGCACGACCCAAAACAGAACATTCGGTCTCGCTTGATCTTGCCGTTTCACCCAAGACTGAACAAACAGGTATGGGTGCGGCATCCATTAACGTCAAGTGCTTAGCAGCAGTGATGGGCGTGGTCTGATCTTGCTACTCGTCGGTCGGACCCAATCCCTGGCGTTGATCTGCTACCCCAAGCCCTCTGCTTGGGCGGATCGTCGCCGAGGATCGCCCGCCACCGAGGCACACTGGCAGTGACTGGCTGTCCGGGCGATGGCGACGAGTACGCGTACCAATGAAGCCTCAGCTGGCGGACCTGTAAAAATCGCATTGGCCCTGACGCCGGTGTGCGCTTGACGCAGCTGGGCAGCGCCTCGAGCGACGCGTGAGTCTCTTGAGATGTTTCGGGCTGGTGAGGATTTCAAGAACGCGTTGATGATGACGGCCAAACCCTCGTCTAAAGTTTTGAGGTGGCGGCCGGCCTCTGGTCAAGCGGCCTCCCCCACCTCCCTTTGGAATCAGATGGCATGTGTTCCTGATAGCGCTCAGGGTCGTTTCAGCCACTGTAAACTGATTGCGTGATTGGACCGATAGCAAGCACCCGCAAGAGCTGGCCGACATGGGAGCATCGGAGCGACGTCGACGGCCCACTGGTGAACGCCTTGCTGGGCAGTCCGATGTTGCCTTCGAAGCTCGATGAGCTCGGTCTAACCATATCTCGCTGGCAGATGATAGATGGAATCGGCACTTGGCGGCCGATGACCTACTATCATCACCTGGGCCGCTACATGACATGGGATGGCTTCATTTTCCCATGCCACGTCGTCCCAGCCAAGCTGCCGCGAAACCTGTCGAAGTCAATTTCGAGACAATTGAATCTTGATATAGAATGATAAAGGGTCAGACGCAGGTCAAGTCGAACTAGTGGCATGTAGATTAAAAAAACATGGCCTGCTGCATGTCTATTCAGTGGTTCTCTTGCTAGTGTGTTGGAATTAATTTTGGATATCTCGAGCGCGGGGTGTGCTTGTCCGCATGGAAAGGTCGACCAAATTATGGAGCATTGCGAGAAGCTTGTTCGAGATTGCGAATGGCTTGTACTACCAGGCAAGTCGTTCCGTGCACCGACCGACCGCGATGGCAGGTCGACGTTGTCTCAGCCAGCTATCTTGTGGTCCGTAGCTAACAGGGGCCCACGCGGTTGATTGGTGTAGAATATAGATCACTGATACGGGCATCTGCAGGCAGATCTGGCAGTGGACAGTAGCGTACTATATGAGAAACTCTCGACGCAAACTTTGAGGCCGGAGAAGTAACACTGGGGCTTGCGAGGAGTGTGACCACTTAATCATGTCTCAAGACGGTTCTTGCGTGCTCCAGGGCAGCAGCGCCAGACCAGTGACAAGACCCCCTTAGTCATTTCCGTCTGCCAGGGTCCGCCTGTACGGGACCGCACCGTTAGTTAGCATGGCCACTCAATGGGCTGCAGGGGAGACGGGGAACATGATGTGCAGAGGGAACCGTCAGCCTTCCGGGTAGATCCAGCTGGTAGTCTGGTAGTCCCGCTGCGGCCGTAAACAATGCTATACCGATTGGAAACAATAAGCGTGGTTCTTGCCAAGCCGAGTGGGCATTCGGTATCCTGTGGGATCTCTGGCCCTCGGGACAAGCCAGTGCCCCGAAAGCAGTCCCCAGATTTCGGAAACGGTGATGGAGAACTCGTTTCCTATAGTGAGGATCTCCGCAGACCCGCTAGGGATCAAGATCGGCCTCCAAGATGACGGTTGAACCTGCTGATTCTGCCGTAAGAGGAGATACGAGAAAGAGGAGGAGGATACTTTTGCCCAGTCGGCCAGCGTCTTGCTAGAGTTCAGTGTGTAATTGCACGGACTCGTGGCAAGCTGGGCTGAGCTGGGGCTCCACCAATTGAGGGCGCGTAAAGGCGGCACGATTGCCCAAACAGGCATTCGGCAGGGATGTGGGCGTCAGCGGCTGTCAGGGACGCGAAGTGAGAAGGTGATGTGAGTGGGCCGCCCCTGAGCAGAGTCGTGGTGGGGCAGGGTTGTTTGGCCCGTTTCACATGTCCGTGTGCAGAGGCCTGCTGTCCAATGGGCCGGCGTCAATCGACAAGCTTCGAAAGCCTTCGCCGGCCGAGAGCGAACTTGAGAGGTGTCGACTGTCCGATTGAATTTTCCCGCCCCCCGCCGACGAAACAGAATAGGGCAGGCTGGCAGGGGTGCAGGGACGCGCAAGGACACGGCCATCTGCGCATGTTTGTGGCTGCTATTCGTCATCCGGCCATGCAGGTGCAGGACAGACATGGGCGCAGGAGGAAACCTGCACAAAAAGTTAGGATGACCAAGCATTTGACAGCAGCGTTCAGAGCATCGGTTCAGGGACCTGCTTGCTCGCCAGCTTGGCAGAAGGGCACGCAAATAC
This sequence comes from Diaporthe vaccinii, assembly GCA_039880775.1. NCBI lineage: Eukaryota > Fungi > Ascomycota > Sordariomycetes > Diaporthales > Diaporthaceae > Diaporthe > Diaporthe vaccinii. The sequence continues at coordinate 1,477,761 of JBCEDN010000008.1, forward strand.
CAAAGCGAGACCAGCATGACGGAAGCAGCCAGAAAGCGACCACAGCGCCGGCTTGTGGCTCAGGCATGATCTGTCCGTGGGAGCGTGGGTGCTGCGGTTGCTGTGGATTATGCTCTGGTGTTACTATGTTTGTTCAGACGACGGGAGGGCCTGGTGGCTGAGGAGGTGATTGGCGGTGATTGTCCCTGGGATTGCCCTGGCACAGGCAGTTCGTGAATCATGTTGCCAGCTGTCGCAATTGGGAGGGCACACAGTCCTGACTGAAGTTGAGTTTTGAATGTTTGGATGAGTGGTGCAGAGCAGAGCCGCGTTTGTCGTCGCATTGTCGATTACTCCGTACCACACATACCAGGAGAGGGAGCGGTGGGAGATGCGAGATGGGAGGTGTGAGGGGTCTGAAAAGAAGCACATGCATCTCTCGGGTCGATCTCCTGGGTGGCTGGCTGGGTGGCTGCAGCGCCAGTTTGTTGGGGTCTGACGGGCACGCAGCCACTCGGGCACGAGGCAGGCACGGTCATGGACTCCGCCAGCTCCGTCACTCTCGGAGAGCTCCAGTCGATGCAGCCAGGGTCAGAATGTGCATGGGGCATGGGGTGCGGTGCAGGCAGAGGTGACAGATGCGAGATAAGCAGACGCCAAAAGAGGACTCACAGGTGCGGGCTCTTGTCGGCACATAGCAGACGCGCGCCGATTTGTGGGTTCCAAGACCCGTGGGCGTTTCGATGTCGTGGCCAGCGCGGGAACCAGGCGTGCTTGGGGCGAGCTTGGGAGCTGGGGGCAGCCGATCCATGTAAGAAAGAAGGGGGAAAAAAGAACACATGCCTGCGCAGTGCAAATGCAGCGCCGAGCAGTGCTATATACGGCTCGACAAAACAGAGCATGCACTGCCAGGACTTAATAGGCATTGGGTACCATTCGAGCTGTCGTGATGCATTACACGGGTTATTTGCTGCATAGGTGGTACAATAATAAATATTCTGTAGTACAGCACATATCTATCACACACTCACATGTACGGTGGCACCGTATGAGGATCGGTCTGTTGGCTGTCAGGTTGGGCGGGCAGACGGGAAGGTGCAGGGCACGTACCATTGTACCCCTATACCCCTGCACACCTTCCCCCCTCCACCCTACCGTACCTACCCTGAGCTGCACCCCGCTGTCGTGTCTTTCCCTTCCTTCTGCAGGAGGGGAGGGGCCGGCTTTTCCAAGGCTCCAAGGTTCCCCTGAGTCGTCGCTCTCGCCTTCCCTCACTGCCAGGACAGATGGCTGTCCCAAGTAGATCGCTGCAAGGCCTCGACAGGCCACTTGATTGGACTCCACCAGGGATCCCACTTACGACGGCCGTCCACTTGCTTGGCATATATCCGCCCGTTACGTCCCCTCGACGTCTGGCCGGCAGACCCAGGTCGTCCAAGATTTCAACCACGCTTTCTTCATTTCACTTCAACCCAGCAGTCCGCGACTCTTGAGTCTTGACCTCTTGACTCACTCCCTTCCCTCCCTCTTCTCTTTTTACAGTCCACGATACTCGCATCATTCTTGCATCGAGCTATTGGGCACAGGCACTCCTTTCGCTCTCTTCACTTCGTCATCGGGCTCCTTTTCTCATCAGCCCCCTTTTCCCCCACCGCACCAATATCACCACGGGCATTGCTCATTCACTCGCCACCTCACCTCCTCAACTTGACTCTCACCACGACAACATAACGGTCGAAGCAACTGGATTGTGATTCGGGCCACAGTCACATGACACATTTTCTCCCTTGGCATTTTTCGACGGCACATCTTTGTTGACTTGAGGGTGTTATTGGTTGGACTCGGCTGAGCATCAAGGGGAACCAACGAGAACAGGAAGAGAAACAGCCCCCATTGAACAAACGGGAGCGAACTATTACGCATCCACAACGTTCACTTCATCATACGGGTCCCATACGAGCCCTCGCCAAGCCGCGACCCGCCCGGACCCGCCACCTCGGAGCATTCGACTCACTTCACATTCCAGTCGATTTCTTGCTGGTCTTGAAATCAGATATCCGCCCTTTCTAACTTGACAGCCTCAATCTTCCTGGCCCTCGAGGCCCAAAAGACGTCACTCGCTTGACAATAAAACCATCCTTGACCTAGGGACCAGGCCGTCAACCAGGGACATCACCATTTCCCCCCGTACCCACGAGGTACTCTGAACTCATTTCACGACCTCCCATCACAACCAAGTCATCATGGCTGGAGGAGACGATGGCGAGACGGCTCAGGCCATCAACCCTTACCTGGAGAACCAGCTCCTCTCCAACTACCTTTACTACATCCTTGCCATCATGGCAGCCTTGGTGATCACCCACAAAGTATACATCACCCTCACGAGATATGTGCGCACAGTATCGTCCCTGAACAACAACACCCAGTCCTACTTCGCCCAGGAGTCATGGGGCCATGCCTTCTTCAAGAGGAGCCTGCAGTACGCACCAGTCTTCCGCAAGCGACACAACCGCGAGTTCCAGGTCAGCTCGGCTATCAACATGGGCACCCTTCCCACCAGGCTCCAGCTCTTCGGCCTGATCGGCTACTTCGCTACCAACGTGGCCTTCTGCTGCATCGACATCCAGTTCCAGGGCAACTTTAAGAGCTGGACCAAGATGTTCCTGTACCGGACCGGCGTTCTGGCCGTCGTCAACATGATTCCTCTGTGGTTGATGGCTGCGCGCAACAACCCTCTGCTGACGTGGCTGGGCATGTCTTTCGACACGTTCAACTTGCTTCACCGATGGTTGGGCCGAATCGTGGTGCTTGAAGCGCTGGCTCACACCGTTTGCTGGATGGCCTCAAAGGGATTGCCATTCGCCACCGTCATGGGCATCGCAGTCAAGAGTCCCTTCCTGATGTTCGGCCTCATTGGTACCATCGCGTTTCTGTTCATCTTCATCCAGGCTTGCAGTGTCTCGAGGCATGCCTTCTACGAGACCTTCAAGATTCTCCACATCATCGCTGCCGCTGTGGCCATTGTCGGTGTGTGGTACCACCTCAAGCTCAAGGACTTGCCTCAGCTCAAGTATCTGTACGCTGTTGTCGCCTTGTGGTCCTTTGATCGCGCTGCTCGCCTGATCCGCCTTGCCTATGCCAACATTGGTTCAGGCGGCACCAAGACTCTCGTCGAGGCTCTGCCTGGCAACGCTGTCCGTGTCACCGTCAACATGGCCCGCCCTTGGGCATTCGCCCCAGGACAGCATGCCTACCTGTACTTCCCCAGCATCAGCCTGCTGCAGTCGCACCCTTTCTCTGTCGCTTGGAGCGAGGAGACTGACTCGTACGACGGGGAGAAGCTGCCCATGGACCGCAACGATATCCTATCGATGCGCAAGACCAGCATGGCCTTTATTATCCGAGCCCGGACGGGCGCCACCGGATCTCTCTACAAGAAGGCAGCAGCATGCCCCGATGGCAGATTAGTTACTTCGTGCTTGGTCGAGGGTCCTTACGGCGGCGACCACAAGCTGCAATCGTACGGCACAGCCATGCTCTTCGCAGGTGGAGTCGGCATCACCCAGGCCGTGCCTCACGTGCGCGACCTCGTCGCCGGGTACAACAACGGCACTGTTGCAGCGCGGAAGATTGTGCTCGTCTGGATCATCCAGAGCCCCGAGCACTTGGAGTGGATCCGCCCGTGGATGACCGAGATCCTGGCCATGGAGCGCCGCCGCGAGTGCTTGCGCATCATGCTCTTCGTGTCGCGGCCCCGCTCCACCAAGGAGATCCACTCCCCCAGCGCGACCGTGCAGATGTTCCCCGGACGGCCCAACATCGAGCACCTGATCGGTGCGGAGATGGAGAACCAGGTCGGCGCCATGGGCGTGACCGTGTGCGGCCCCGGCGCGCTGAGCGACGAGGTGCGGTTAGCCGTGCGAAACCGCCAGTACAACGGCACCATCGACTTCTGCGAAGAGGCCTTCAGTTGGTAAATTTTCTGATGGGGTTCTCGTCAGTCATTACCAACACCATCCGATGATACCATGGGCACCTTCTTTCGCTCGGACAACAAAACCATCTTGCGTATACCCACGCGTTCTTTCTGGGTGTGTGTACATATTTACTATTCATGAGACTTTCCTTTATTATGATCTTTCCCACGGCGCTTGTCCTGGGAAAGAAAGCGACAGACATAAGACGGGCACGTTCCTTGCACATTTGGGAGAGGCTGCAGTGCTTAATATTGGCACATGTTGTGATCAGAGAGTCAGATATTTTTGCATTGGTAGTCGCTACATATCGGAACGAATGGAATGAAATCAATCCGTCTAAATAACTTCCCCTCTATGGCCTTTCTTGTGTGTTGTGACTGTATAATACTTTGCGTGTGCGTATGAGAGAATTTGTACGTGCATACGGCCTGCCGCTGCAGCCCTCATCCCAGTGGATCTGTTGTGCCTCTCTTCCTCTCTTCCAATGGCAGACCAACAGACTGTACCATGGTTTGTTAGCACATTGTCTCTTCCTTTGGTCGATTTTTCTCTCTTAGGATGAGTATGGGCAAGGGCTTCCATTCTGCATGAGGCTATCAGGCTGAGCTGCTATCAATTGATCAGTCCCATCTTGTTTCAGAAGCAATGCCGAGGACGCGCTTCACAGGCAAAAGCTCTATATTCTCGTACCTGAAAGCACATTGATGAGAAGTGTTCAATTACTCTAGGCGGATTTGATAATCACACAATATTGCACCATGCTCTTATAGGTCAGATGTTCTGATCGAGCTTTGGTTGCAAGAGCAATTTGGGAATGTCGGAACTTGACGCTGCGAGTGAGTGCTTTTGTCAGATAAATGTCGTTTATTCACCGACTTTCCTCCTACGATGGCTACATTTTAGGGATCACGTTTTCATCAATGTCTGTAGAAACTGCCTCGAATACCCGAGTTTCCTTCCAAACAGGTCTTTGGAACATTGGCGATTATTTGGCTCGTGTCGACAACGGAATTTAGGGCCAAGCTGGGGATGGTTTGACACCAACAGCACCAAAGGTTTTAAAACTCTATCTTGAATATAAAGCTTGCGCCAGTTTAGTCACACCCTGACCTGATTCCATGGTCCGGACATTTTCTCAGTCTCCCTCAACATCGTGTTAACGTAGATCCGCAACCGACACTCTGGGTTCGAGCCGTTAGTCCCAGGCTGCGAACCCCAACAAAGCCACCATCTCCGACCGCGGTTCTCCTAGACTTTCCGCATGTCGTCTCTTGACTACCAAAGGCTTACTGTACCTTTCCCTCCCACACAATCTCGAAAGAGCGCGATCGAGCTGTTATATCTTACCTCAAACTTTGAATACATGCCCGTCCCGCCGCATAATGCGAGAATAATCAGCTGTGTTGATCGGGCCGTCTGGACTAGATAGCCTTTCGGCGTTGCCGGATCCTTGCAAGCAGGAGATTATGTCCGATCCCGTCGAATGAATAAGTCCGTGGTGTAGGTGAAGGTCAATTATGTCCGGGTAAGTTTCATCAGCCCTGACTCTCCAAGAACCCCGTGCGGACTTGAGGTCGCTTGGAGGCTAATCAGAAAATCGAATTCGTTCCCCACGGGGTATTAGTGTTGGCCCCATGGGGGTGCCTGACTTGGGAGTTGCATGAAGGCTACCAGCAAAGATTCGCGGATGCTACGGTGTATAAGTATTGCTTCCCACCTCGGCCACCAGAACAGGTCATTTACGTGTTCTACCCATCACTATCCGAGGCTCTTGGGCAAAGAACCAACACTGTTGTATCTCTAACGCTCTGATACTTACTGTCGACAATGTCCATGCCCGACAACAAGACGGGCACCCTGACCGATCACGTCGAGGACGGCTTCACCCACGAGCAGTCCACGGCCACCATCAGCTATGACAACAAGGGCATCAGCGGCATCATAAGGTCGCCTTATGTCTTTGGTGCCGCCCTCCTCGCTTCCTTCGGCGGCTTCTCCTTCGGCTACGACCAAGGCGTCGTCTCCCTCATCCTCACACTGCGACAGTTCCACGCCGTGTTCCCGGAGGTGGCCCCCGGCCACGCCCGCTACGGCTTAACACGGGCTTCATGACGGGTATGTTTGAGTTTGGTGCCTTTGTCGGCTGCATCTTCTTCCCCATGCTCGCGGACCGCTTCAGCAAGAAGACGGGGCTGGCCGTGGCGACCGTCTTCTTCTGCGTGGGCGCCGTCATCCAGACCGCCTCGCACAGCTACGGCACCCTCGTCGCGGGCCGCACCGTCGGCGGCGTCGGCGTCGGCACCCTCGCCATGGGCGCGCCGCTGTACGTCTCCGAGGTGGCGCCGCCCAACCTGCGCGGGTCGCTCCTCGTCCTCGAGGCCATCTCCATCGTCGTCGGCGCCATCATCGCCTACTGGATCACCTACGGCACCCGCGGGATCGCCGGCGAGTGGGCCTCCCGCCTGCCGTTCCTCCTGCAGATGGCCCCGGCCCTGATGGTCGGCATCGGCATCCAGTTCTTCCCCTACTCGCCGCGGTGGCTGGCCATGCGCCACCGCGACGAGGACAGCCTGCGCTCGCTCGAGAGGCTGCGCCGCCTCCCCGGGACCGACGAGCGCGTGCAGCTGGAGTGGAAGAGCATCCTCCGCGAGGTGGAGCTCCAGGAGCTCGTGCTGCACCGTGAGCATGGTGCTGACACCAACTTTGTCGCGCTTGAGTTTAAACAGTGGCGTGATCTCTTCAAGCCTAGTTGCATTCGACGTACGATAGTTGCGCTTGCCATTCCGTTCTTCCAGCAATTTTCAGCTCAGTAGCAAGTCACGACAGACTCCATGACGGCAACAATACTGACCTTGTGCGAAGGCATCAACGCGTTTGTGTACTACGCACCAATCTTCTTCGCTACTCTGGGACAGAGCTACGAAATATCTCTGATCCTGAGCGGGATAGTCAATGTCTGCCAATTTGTGGCGGGAATCCCGACCTTTCTGTTCCTTGACAAAATGGGACGGAGAAAGCTTGCCATGTTTGGAGGCATCGCCATGGGTGTTCCGCACATCATCATGGCTGGCATCGTTAGTAAATACAACGGCAAGTGGGAGAATGACCCGGGAATTGGCTGGTTCGGCGTGGCTCTTATCTGTGAGTGTTTCCCCATCCCTATACAAAGTGCCGTCTGCTAAACAAGTAGACCTCTACGTGCTCGCATACCTAGGTACGCATCATCGTACGGGCCCCTGGCGTGGACTCTTCCGGCCGAGGTCTTCCCGAGTTCCAAGCGTGCGAAGGGTGTTGGAGCTGCGACGGCAATGGTGTGGCTGGCAAACTTCATCATCGGCGTGATTGTCCCTGAGATGCAGCTTAAGCTTGGCTGGGGGACCTATCTATTCTTCGGCTGCTTCTGCTTTGCTGCTTCGGTCTTCTCGTTCTTCTTCGTGCCGGAGACGGCTGGCAAGAGTCTCGAGCAGATTGCTGGTACGAGGAGCGCGAGCTGGAAACACAGGGCCCCCATGGGCACTGAGAATACCTGAGTGATGGTGTGCTGCCCCTCAATAAGGCGTCATGCCATGCAAAAGAATGTAACCAGTAACTTCTATGTCAAAATGCTTGCAAACAGTTCCAATGGTAAAGATGGTGGTTTACAACTCATTGCTCCGCGAGCTGCGCTGAGTGTGACATTTAAGTCCTCCTTCTCAAGGTAGAATTATTCTACAAACCTGAATAGCAGCAAGCTGGTGTTTGTGAAGGCGAGAGTATCTCGCAGCCCGAGACAGTTGTACACGATATATGGAGGGCACATACAGAAATGTAAGGGAGAGACGAACGGTGAGTGTGTCACAAGAAGCTTCTTTAAGTAGTCTGTCTATATGTATGATTTCTCTACAACCAAATGGCATGCTTGATCCCGCTTTCCAGGCCCTTGTTCAGACTGGCCACAAGAGTCCACACATCGCCTCTCTTCCCACCGATGCTGTAAATTTCAACACCACCGCCCTCTTGTCCTCCCAACGCGACCAAGCTCCCGTCACTGCTGAGGCGCATGCCGCGGATGGTATCGAGATTGGTACGCACGAACTTGGTTTCTTGTACCCTCCTTCCATCATCTGACAGCAGGATGATGGCGATAGCATCCCCTGGCGGCAGCTCCTTGGGGACGTTTTCGAGATGAGGCTCGAGCTCCGCGATGTGTCTTTCCCACCTGTTGCTTACATACAAGACATTCGGTATGTTGGGATGGAGGCAGATTTCGGCGGAGTCCATCATCAGCTGGTGATCAGAATGGACACTCGGTGGAACCACGCTGGGAAAGAAACCGTCGATGGGCTGGATGTCTTCGGCAGGGGAAGTCGACAAGTCGAAGGCAACAACAGTGTGCGAGAGCTCTCCGAGGACATACATTATTCTCTCTACTGTCTATATCAGCTTGTGCTTGCGGGTAGAGCTGAGGTTCATGGGGTAGACATGCCATCAGGCGTGAACACAGCGTGCCGAGCGCCCGTCCCGGGAGGACACTGCAGCCAGCCACAAACTTCCAGCCTCATCTGCTCGCGACGAAGGATCCAGACGCGGTCCGAACCCAGGTCTGGAACATATAGTAGACCTCGTTTGTCTTCGAGTATCTGATGCGGGTGACATTGTCGCTGTCGTCTTTTATTCGGACCGTGTTCGACCGACTTGTAGGGAAAGTCAAAAAGAAGCTCCGTTCGCGGGTCGTCTGCAAGTAAGAGCCCGGCCTTTCCGGTAATTGAGACCGGATATAAAGCAACGGAGCCTCCTGAATACTACCTACTGTGAGCGCATAAACCCAAAGTTCACCCATTTTTTTTTTTTCGTGACTCACGGTGCTGAGCGCCAGTGCACATCTGTCGTGTAATGTGCCAACTGTCCAATCAATATGAATATCGATACCAGAGACAATAGAACAGGGCAAGCATTCATACTTACAGTGGGCAGGGTCTCCCAGAGTGGACTTTTGACTGGTGATATTGCATTTCTTTCGCGCATGGTCGATTTCGAATGTGTACAACAGTCCAGACTCCGTACCCTCTGATAGGCCAATCAGGCGATCGACATCTCCATTCGAAGTCCAGGGCTCAACCCAAGAGGCATTGTAAGGTGCTGGATACTCAGCGAGGATGCTCAACTCTCTCTTGTCGACATCAAGGGAGAGAGTGGTGAAGTTGGCCCGCTGTCCAGAGACCAGCAACGTCCGTTTCATGGTGTACGAAGCGGACTCCAGAGAAGGAAGACACAATGTGATTCGATATGGGTGCTACAGGGGCTTCGGTGGTATGCATGGATGAATGCAGCAGAACTGATTGGATTAACCTGACAGACGGCAGGAGCTTGAAGCGGCTTGAGTGGCCGGGCGAATGAATCGGAAAGGTCTGCTGAAGGGTGTAGGCCTAATCCGGCCGATACACAGTATACCAGACGCTTTCTTGTCCCTGCCACCAGGACGATTGACGCGATCATACCTAGTTATGAATTAGTGCGTCGGAGGTACTTAGCCTCTCCATTCCCTGAACCGGCCGGCGTGGGTGAAAGAAGTCCGATCGGCCGGGGCAGAAAGGTCCGATCGGCCGGCCATATTGCTTTGGTCCCTTGCAAGGCCCGACGTCACATGTGCAGATTCAACGTGCCATGAGGTAGACTACCCCTAATCCCTCTTGCCCAAAAGTCACATTTTTTGCTAGGGAACAATTAAGACTTGGTTCAATTCGTCTGTGACTGTCAACTGGAATCAATTCCCTCTCTGCTAGCCTACTCCCGGATCATAACAGCAACGCATTGGCGTTTCTCAAGCAGAATGGCTCCATCGACTCACTTCACACTCAACACGGGTGCCAAGATACCCGCAGTCGGTCTCGGTCAGTACGAACTGTTGAATATCTTGATGCGACAGTATCTAGTTTCACTCGGTTGTTAACCCCAATTTTGTACGCACAGGAACCTGGCAATCCAAGCCCGGCGAGGTTCGCAAGGCCGTGGCGTACGCCCTCAAGGATGGGTACCGTCACATCGACGCAGCGCTGTGAGTTGAGGCTCACCCTACTCCTGCAGCAGGTGCAGCTTTTCTGACAAAGATGAAGGATCTATGGTGGGCTTTACCCGACTAGGAGACGAGAACGCAGAGAATTGGCCTAATGACCTCTCCAGGCAATGAGAACGAAGTCGGTCTGGGTATCAAGGACAGCGGGGTGCCGCGTGAAGAGATCTTCCTCACGAGCAAACTTTGGAACACTCACCACCCCAACGTGAAGGAAGGTCTACAGAAGACTCTCGACGCTCTAGGAGCGGACTACCTTGATCTCTACGTAAGTCGCCGGTGTGCCGTTGTTGTTGCTGCTGTGCAGCACTTCAATAAAGCCTGGACTGACAACTCGAACATCAGCTTGTTCATTGGCCCGTCCGACTGGTACCGGTAAGTGTAGTGCCCTCTGACTTCCGAGCTGGGTAAGAAATTTGTCCTCATTGCTTGCATAGAACGAGACTAGCGAGCTTCTCCCGGTCAACACCGATGGCACCCGGTCAGTCGACCGATCGTGGGACCAGAGAGAGACGTGGCGCCAGATGGAAGAAGTCTACAAGTCCGGCAAGGTCAAGGCCATTGGGGTCGCCAACGGGTCGATCCCGTACCTGGAGGAGCTGCGCAAGACATGGACGGTAGTCCCAGCCGTGAACCAAGTCGAGCTGCTTCTCCCAGCTGACGGGCCCCGTCATGTGTCCGTCAGCGGGAGGAACTTCCGGAAACTGCTTCAGCTTCTCGGCAGCAGTGTGCATGGTATAAATCTTCCAGCCATTCTTGGTGAGGACGGCGTTGATAACAGCCTAAGCCACAACGACTTCTGTCTCAAACGACACGACGAATTGCAGCTGAGCAAAGTCGGGGTAAGGGCGGGCGACGTTGGGAGCAGGTGTGAGGAACTTGAAGTTGGATGCTTTGGTATTAGGGAAGAGATCGGCCGCGGCTGTGAGGATTGCCGGTGCGAAGTTGAAGGTGCGGTAGTCCCACGTGAAGGAAAGTGTTCAGACAATCAACCCAGTGCAACAAGACCCTTCGCAGCAAATTCCTATACAGGCGACACCCAACAGCCACAATGAGCTCAACACCCTCGCCTTCCTTGCCCATGCGCTCGAACCGTACGCCATCCAGGCTCCATCCCCCCGCACTCCTGCTTCCGTACCCCCAGCCAGGATGGCTGAGGCTCTGTATAATGTTCCCACCGGGGCCAGCGGTTCCAGCAACCTGGCCCGGCACTCCGTCGACGATGGGCAGCAGAGCGGCTCCCACGGTACCCTGATGTTGGGCAAAAGAGGCCGATCCAAGTACTTGGGCCCGACTGCTGGTAGTGAATGGCTGAAAGAGGCAAGTCGTCTGTCTGCCCGGGAAAAAAGGCACAACGAGCTGACCCATCCCAGTCTGAGATGCAAGACGCGCCGGACACTCCACTGATGACCCAGGCGCCTTCTCCAGAACCTGCCCACGACTCGGCGCCTGCTCAGCCTCGTCTTTCGTCTTCCCACTCCGCTCCCATTGGTTTTCCCTTAACCGCCTCACCAGCTCACATTAGCACGCGGGAGCTGCTCGCAAGCCTGCCGCCGAGGGAAGAAGCGTGGACACTGGTCGAGTCGTACTATCGCTATTGTGCCTGGCAGTGAGTACTGTGTACTATAGACTACAGGTTTGAAGGCTGAGAAGCAGCTGACAAGAACCCAGCCATGACGTCGCTCCCAAGGGTCCCTTTGAAAAGACATTTGACAGGGTCTATACGCGGGCGGAAAAGGGCGCATCGTCACCTCCCGTAAATCCTCAGGAGATTGCCCTCGTTTTCATAATTATGGCCCAGGGAACTATGTTCAACATCGAGATGCCTGATTGTGATTCGTCAGCCGAGGATTGGCTACATCGCTCTGAACGGGCGTTGGTCAAAGGGCACTTTCTATCGAATAACATGGTCGCCGGACTGCAAACTCTGGTAAGCTTATAGAGATGGCTCGCTCATGGTCAGTCGCTGATCTTGGGACGTCACAGCATCTGATGGCGCATCTGCAGCTGTGCGTATAGTAAATTGGCCGCCCGGACTCTCGCATTGCTGACTTGTGAGGACTAGGCAGCTGGACAAAGGTGGACGTGGTGATAATGCCTGGCCACTATGGGGCTTGGTCATGCGTCTGATCCAGGCAGTGAGTGTCGCTCTTGTAATGCAGGTAGGAACCAGGGCTGATGCGGCCCATAGATGGGTATGCACCGAGACGGCGACTGCTGGAATCTCCCGCAAGATGTCGTCGAGGAAAGACGCAATGTATTCTGGGAATGCAATTCTGCCGACATCTTCCAGGCACATTGCTTCTCAAGACCGTATGTGCTTTCATTCCTACACATTAAATCCTCTGAGTGAAAGCTTAAGCCATGCAGATCAGCTATCAACCCGGACTACTGTGACACAATATTCCCCTCGGAGCCGACCAGGCCGAACGGCGAGAAGAGCTATTCGATTTTCCGGTTTGAGTTATCTCAACTTTTGTCCAAGTAAGGCTGTGATGTGAGCAAAATGCGGTCTTACCTCGTAGCTAAATGTCCTCAGAATTCTCAACATGGCGATGAAGGTGCGGAAGCCAGCGCACCTAGGTACTCCGATGTAACCGACTTGGATCTCAAGCTGTATGTATCCGTGCTATGATACTTTCCGCGCGCAAATGCTGAAGCCTCATAGCTGCGAGTTCGAGCAAAACGTCCCCTTCTACCTTCGTTGCCGAGCAGCGCTTTTGGCCACTCCGTCTCGGTATCCTCAACTGGAGGCAGCAATCGAGGCATCTCCGGAACCGTCTCGGAGGTCACTGGCCATCTCCTTTCAGGTCTGCCGAAGTTTCCGTCCCACAGTCTTCACGATTTTGAAGCTCACAGGTCCCATCTAGCAAACCAGTTTTGCGCTCAATGTCTCCGAGACCATCATCAACCTCCATCGACCTTACTATGCGAAAGCGCTCTACGATGTCGACCGCGTCGAGTCAATATATAAGCCTTCGTTCTATACTGTGATATAACGTTGTGGGGCGAGTATACGATCAGCTCATTCTTGACAACAACAATTCTGACCATGATGAGCAGATCATTATCAGCATTGTCACTGACATCCACACTCGCTTCCCCGCCGTCAGCACCAGGCAGTGGAACTTCTGGGTGAAGCGAATAATGCTCCTGACCCTCAGCCAACGAAGCTAACATCTGTCCCAGTATCACGTATTCAATTCGGCGCTGTGCCTGGGGACCCTGGTACTACGCGACCCAGTCATGGCCGGATTCGTCCTCTCCCAGATCGACGCCGCCATCAGCCTCTTCACCTCGCTGCTGCAGCACGGCGCCCGCCTCCCGCGCTACAAGCGCAACCTGCAGTGGCTGCTGAACCTGCGCACCCGGGCGCTGTCCAAGACGTCCAAGGCGTCTGCCTCCCAGCAGGAGGAGCTCGGCGGACCCCAACCGCAGCGTGACGGCGGCGCGGGTCGGCCGGGCGGCAGTGGCGGCGGGGGCGGAGAAGGGGACGGCCACAGGGACCAGGACGAGGACGTCGAGCTTCTCGGCTGGCGGACCAGGCTGATTGAGCGGGCGGGCCGGGGGCGTGGGAAGACTGTTAGGACTATACCGCTCGCTGAGACCCCAACTGGGTCGCAGATCACGGATGTGGCTATACCGAGTGCCTCGCTCCCTGCGGTGACGCTCGATTCCACGAATGACATTGTAAGATACCTCGAAATACTGGTGACAGCTAGAGCTGACGTGTGTCCTAGCTGCGCGACTTCTGGGATCCCATGCTGCTACAGGATGTTTTTGGGCCACCTAGTGATCATCCAAATGTAAGTAGAGTACTTATACAGGGTCCCGATATTTCTTTTTGAATTCTTTTCATTGCGAGGCTTTGGCAGCTGACACATTTCGCAGCCCCTTATGGTCAACGGGACTACATGGTGGGACCACACGCGGGATGGCACCCAATCGGGGGTTTGACAACTTCGACTCCTGTTGTGCACACACAACTGAGATATTATTGGTTTCTGCTGCTTGAATGGTGACAGTGTCTTCAAGTACAGAGGAGCAAAGCATCTGTATTTAACACGAACTTGAGAACCAAAGATCACAGCTAAGCCCCTCGGTCACCGTTCGCCTTGACTTTCTCCATGATACGCAGGCCGTCGTCGTCAAAGTAGACAGGCACGCCATTCCGGAACGAGTACTGCAGAGCCGTAGCAATCTTGGCCGCCTCGTAGGCATCGTCCGGGGTGCAGGTAAGCGGCGCCCCGTCCAGCACGGCAGCGGCGAACTCGGCGAGGTCGTTGAGGAACGACCTGTCGTACAGGACGAAGGCGTCCGGGGTGGTCGCCGTGCGCACGCCGTGGGCGTCGCGCACTTCGACGCGGTTGGCGGCCGAGTTGCCGTTGACGACGGAGTGGGCCCTCGTCCCGCACACGCGGGTGCAGCTCTCGAAGCCGTTGGTGAGGGTGCGGCCCAGGTGCGAGGTGAGGACCCTGCCGTTGGCGAACTCGACCAGGGCCCAGCCGTTGTCGCAGTCGCCGTACTTTGCGAGGTCGCCGTAGACGGCCTGCTGGCCCATGGCGACGACCCTGTTGACCTGCTTTCTGGGGTTCTTGAGGCCCGACTTGACGTCGAGGTAGTACCGGCCGATGTCGATCTATGATTTGTGTCACTCTCAGCAAGGGTGTCTGAAGTTGAAGCAGGATATTAAAGCAAATGACCTACGTCGTGAACACCCATGTCGACAAAGATACCTCCGGACTGCGCGGAGAAGGTGACGAAGAATCCTACAAACTGTGATCAGCATGTTTGCTCCAAATCAAAGGCGGCATGCTTGTTGGGAAAGAGATGCTCACCGGTTGGGTCTTGCTGATCAAGGCAAGTGGTCTCGACAGCGTGGATTTCTCCTAGCGAGCCATTCTCGACCATCTCCTTCGAAGCACGGTACGAATCGTCATCTTTGTACGCGTCAACGTCAACTCGTCAAAATCGAAGCAGAGATACTCGTCCGTATGCTAGGACACTCACATCGTCGACAGAAAGGGACCAGGAACTTGAGGTGAGGCTTGGATTTAGCTTTGGCAAGTACCTCCTCGGTAGTAATCACATCCACCGAGATGGGTTTCTCGCACATTACGTGCTGGACGTCTATCAGTTTCCAACACTCTGTATTATCGCAGGGATATATTTGGCCGTTGGCATCACTCACCAGGCCCAGATCAAGGCCCAAGCAGATCAGCGGTGCGTGCGTGGCAGTCGCTGTAGAAATAAGAACCGCCTCGGCGCCGCTGTTCCTTATACAGTCGTCCGGGTCTGCATAATACCTCACGGATGGCGGCAGGTTTTCCGCCCCCCACTCGTCGGACCCGGGCTTCGTGTCGCTGGCGGCGACGAGCTCGATGCGAGGCTGCTGGAAGGCGAAGATTCGTGCGCGGATGGCGCCCAGGCGGCCGAGGCCGATCAGGGCGAGCTTGAAACGAGGCTGAGTGGCCATCTTTTCCGGTGTGGCAGTTGTGTTTGTGTGCGAGATGGTGGTAGTTGTGCGAACCTGGGGCCAGCCTCAGGAGGCTTGATAAAGTGCCCCATGTTGAGGATTTCTAGGAACAAGTTTGCCTTCAGTTCAAAGACTGAGGTTGTAGAGCACGACTTCACGGGCGTACCTTGACTACATCCGGTCCGACTTTGTTTGGTGATGTCCGATCCGCCCTTATAAGTCCGGTGGTGCGAAGTTGATGTCCGACCGGCTGTTACAAACCCGATCACATGAAGAGACACGCATATCTATGTTCCTGCCCATGTTAGCTAGTAATACCACACGTACCCACCAGGGTGGTTTCGAGTTACGTGGGTGATTATGCTGGCCATGGGTGGTTGGCAGATAAGTAACTATTCAGAAGGTTGTTGGTGAGATGGTTGCAGCAGCCCCAGAAAACGTCACAGTAAGAAACCTACCAGGATCAATCTACGGATGGAGCAAGAGAGCCGGATGGGTTGTTATAAAGTCGAAATACATGGATCAAACGAATTACTGTGTATCTGGAGACATAGGTTTCGAGGGAGTCTTCAGCATCCCCAGACAGATGTAAGTGGTCATGTTGCAATGAGCGGAAAGTTCTAAATGCGACAGGGATAAAAATGCTTAAAAGACAATGGCGTCACATCAGAAGCTGTGGGACCTTGGACTTTTCACGTTGCTCGACCAATTGGTGTCACATGGCTGCTTCAACGACAACGTTAGTTGAAATAGAGACTGCAGTGCATTGAAAATGCGTACATCTGAGATGGGCAGTAAGACGTGTGTCCGGCAGCTCAGAAAGACTTGGAAAGTAGTACGGGGAGAGGGAGAACTAACACAATGGTGGACAGCGGCAGCAGGTCCGCACTGAGCTGGGGATGATGGTCCTCAGAGCATGGCGGGCTATTAATAGATCGTGGTTCTTGATCCTTCTGCAGGCGCGTTCCTCTTTCCTATTTGAGCATGGCGATAGCAGCTCCACTTTCCATAGCCACCAGACCGGTCTTGTTTATTATCCTTGGAATGGATTTACCGAGTTGTTGTGTACCGCATAAGACAGCTCAATGTCTCTGCTTTCGGGCGTATAATGTCGTGCAAGACGCGCCTGCATATAGTGTCATACACACCAAGACATGCATGCGGTCATTTGAGTTTTGCGACCTGCAGGTGCTTGGAAGATCAACATTTTTGACCGAGAAGCAAGTAAACCCAGTCTCACTGGCCCAGGTTAGCCGAGCTCAGCTGACCTCTGCCGACTGCGTCGCTGTCCTAGGCGATTTGTTTACTCTACTAGTAGGGCTTACTTTTTTTCACGCGAGAAGCGGCAGGGGATAGCGAAGGAGAAGGGAGGAGGAGGAAGAAGAGGGGGCGTCGTGCAAAAACAAAGCGTTTCTGCAACTCAATTGGACGTCTGTGCTGGGTGGCTTCCTGCAGAGTGACTGCAAGATGACACCGCAGGTAGATTGAAAAGAATGATGTGGTGCCAGGATGGGTTTTGCCTCGTCGGGTCTTTCGGTAATGGAGGGACTGCACTCGGTAGACAGCCGTGTTGTAGCATCGAGGCAGAGCCGAGGCGCTGGTGCGGTAGTGCGGTGGTTGGTGGTCGGGGCAACGTAGCCCGCAGTTGTGCAGAACACGAGCAGGTTCTGGCGCCATTGTGAAACGACGGGTTATTTTGCCGCCCCGGTGTGCTTCGACACCCCTCGCGATATTTCTTACGTGCATATATATGTGCATTATACAGTGGCTGGTGCCCTTGATGATTGGTTGGAATCCGTCCTTCTGTTGGGTTGTTGGCGTTCCCTCTGCTCTGGATTTGATGCTCAGAAATGACAGACAGACAACAGTCAGTCGGGCAGACAGACAGTCAGTCAGCCAGTCAGTCACCAGATGATCTACCTCTAGGAGAGCATGGGACAAATGACGGGCAGAATGCTGCGCGTGCCGTAGTACGCAGGGTGGCATGCTGCTGCTGCAAGCAAACATGCACGATGCACGTCAGCATCAGGCGGAGAAAGTGAGAGAGAGGGTACCCGGGGTTGTGGAGCCTCAGGAACCTTGGGGCCTTGGAAGCAGGCCCCATAGCATCGCATCGCACCGCATCTGCGGTCTTGGTTCGAGACGAAGCTTGGAAGATAGCTCCAAAGTCAATGGCTGGGAGGCTGGGAGGCTGGCTGGTGGCGGGGTCAGCCCTCCTAGCGCACAGGCATATGCATCCCCATCTTATATCTGGGTGGGGCCACCAGGGCGCGCAGCAGGTGGAGCTCGCTGGGCTGCTGGTGGGATGGGGATGGTTCCTCCGGGATGGGTGCCGTTGCCCTGGAAACCACCTTGGCGGTACCTGGCAGCAGCAGCAAAGGCCGAGCGCCAAAACTCAACAACCTCCTTCACAGGGTAAAACCGGCCTTGCACGCAGGAAGCAGCCCGCAGAAGCGAAGCCCAGGACTGCGCCGCTTTAATTTCCATCCTCGCTCACTCACCCACTCCGCTTCGCTCACTTACTCGACCAGCTCACTGCAGCTCAACTCAGCCTGACCAGACCAGACAAGGCCAGTTCAGTCCAGTCCAGTCCACTCCAGTCCAGTCTGCACAGCCAGAACGGTCGACCTCTCATTTTCACGTTTCTATCCATTCTCGTGAGATGCATTGCTGCTGCCGTCACTATCCCAGCCGAGCTGTGAGGGTCCTGAACTTGTATCTGCTGTGATACGCAACACACACACACGGCCTCCGTCCAGTCCATTGCATCTGACAAGCGGCGTGTGGTACACCCACCGCATTGGCTGCGCATCGCATCGCATCGCATCGCATTGTGTCGCACAAGCACAGCGCGCGCCTCCTAGCTGTCAACAATCAAGCGATAATCTACCACCCCTCTCCCCTTTTCTGTCGTAAAACGGTGGCCGCATCCAAGGTCACAATCCAAGTGGCCCAGTCTGATTCAATCCACCCAAAACACTCGTCAACGCAGCAAGTCAAAGTCAGTCAGTCTTCTCGAAGCTCCTCGCCAGCCGCGCTACAGGCCACCGGCCCACTCCTGCGCCGTACCTCACCACTCGCTTGTTCCTCCGCTTCACCTCAGCCTGTGTCAATCGCCGCCATCATGGACCCCGGCTACCTTTCCCAGCAGGTCAACACCATCATTGGCCAATTGCACGGCCTCTTCGACGAGATCGGCGTCCCCAGCCATGACCGTGAGTCCAGAGAGGCAGAGGTATGTGAGATCTCATCACCTAACCCACGTTTCTCGCTGCGACTATGCTTGCTTGGTGACTTGATAGACTGACCGGAGTACCCACACACACACAGCTGTTTGCGGCTCTGTCCGAGGCCTTGAACAACCAGGTGCGCCTTGTGAGCCAAGAGAAGAAACAGATCATTTCTGAAGCCCAGGACATGATCACCACCATCCGCCAGATGGAAGCCTCCATGGAGGATCCCAGGCCCCGCGGCTCCTTGCAAGGTCACGATGACGGCCTGGAGATCTCTTACCCCTTGAACAGGTGCCTACAGGCCTTGAAGGAGAAACATGCCCAGGTTAGCAGGGTGCACAAAGAGCGGTTCGCACAGGTAAAGAGTACGTGCTGCCGCCACTCCCGACGCTTAGTCTACCATCCGTGTACCGAAACTGACATATCGTAGAGCTTGTTCAAGCCCTCGAATCCTACTCGTCACATCTCGAGCCCAGCTTCGTCAAGCTTGCCCTCCCCCCCACTGGGCCAAACCAGTCTATCCCGCCCACTTTCGATCTCTCGCCCTCGTACGTCGATAAGCTCGACAACGAGTTCACCAGGGTCTACGAAGAGTACACGAGGCGCATCTCAACGGTCCAGTCCCTCTCAGAGAACATCATCCAGCTCTGGGCAGAACTCGGCACCCCGCAGGCCCAGACGGACGGCGCCATTGTAAAGTATTACCGCGAAGCCCCCGAGCAGCTTGGTCTCCACGAGGATGACATTGGGCGGCTCCGTGCCAGGCTTGAGAAGCTCGATAGTGAGAAGAAGAACAGGGAGAAGCGTCTGCGTGACCTGAAGGAAGCCGTTGAGGCCCTGTGGGAAAAGCTGGGCGTTGACGAAGCTGAGCGCAAGGCGTTCCTTAATGCCAACCGCGGCTGTGGTGTTCGACAGATCAACGAGTTTGACGATGAGCTGGCCCGCCTGAACGAGCTCAAGCGACAGAACCTCCACCTCTTTGTCGAGGATGCGCGCTGCAAGCTCCAGGAGCTCTGGGATGCTTTGTACATGTCTGAGGACGAGATGCTCGAGTTCACACCGGCCTTTTCTGACGTATACAGCGATGCGCTCCTCGAGGCTCACGAGCGCGAGATCACAAGGCTGGAGGCCCTAAAGGAACAACGGGCCCCGATGCTGGCTCTTATGGAGAGACACCGGACCCTGGTCTCGGAGCGGGACGAGCTAGCTGCTGCAAGCCAGGATGCCTCACGGCTGATGATGAAGCCACAGAAGGGCGAGAAGCGTGACCCCGGCAAGTTGCTGCGGGAAGAGAAGATGAGGAAGAGGATCGCCAAGGAGCTGCCAAAGGTGACAGCTGATCTGCGCAAGGCTTTGGAACAGTGGGAAGACGAGTGGGGCCGCCCATTCTACGTCCACGGCGAGAGATACCTGGACATCATCGAAACCGATAGCTCCAACAGGGCAACCCCGGGGCCCCGTTCGAGAACTCCGGCGAATACCTCCATGCCATCAAAAGCCAACAGTGTGACCAGGTCGGCACCGCCTGTGAGTAGGTCCAACAGCGCTGTTAGCAACAGCCGCTCGCAGGCGCCTAGCCGGACCGGGGCGAAGACGCCAACCGAAAAGTTCAATTCTCTTCCGACCAAGTGGTCAAAGCCACTGGGCCCTCAGACGACCATCAACACAAAGGGCAGCCCGACACGGATCCCAGCGCGCGCTCCGCTGTCCAACTTGAAGCACGCCAACTACTCCCCGGACAAGCCCAGGCAAGAGATGGAAAAGCCCGACCTCGTCAGGCGGGGAACGGTCCCGGTGATGAGGGCTCCGCCACCCAAAATGAGAGACCTTGTCTCGGTCCCAGAGACGGAGACGGAGGCGTCTGCCGGCTACTACTCATCCTCAGACCGAGGATCGGGCATCATCCGGCACATCGAACCCGAAGACGTGTACGATGACCGACCGAAGCAGTACAGCGGAGAGTATGAGCGCCCCATCTCACACCATGATTTCCGCGACTTTCCAGGCAAGGCCTCCCTCCGCAATCATGACAGCGGTGACCGGTATGAGCGCTTTGCACAGTCGTACTCCCAGGCCCCGGGCCCCGCAATCCGCCAGATCTCGAACCAATCTAGTGACTCGAATGGGACTGTGGTGACAGGATCGGAGAACTGGGAAACATACGATGACAACTCGGAGCCGGAAGAGGACATACCGATTGGCCATTACGCCAAGATTCGGGCGGGAAAGACCGACTATGCAATGGAGCCCCCAAGCAAGTTCAACGCAAGCCAACAGGCAAAGCGCCCGCGAGGGATCCCCCCGGCGATGCAACAGCCGCATGTGCTTGTGGACGGCGACGGCAGACGAGTCTACTCTGGAAGCTCCGGCTGGACGGATGAGGATGTTTTCTAAGGAGTGAAGCGTGTCCGTCGTTCGCCGTGATCAAGGTACTCACGGACACCGGTGTTCTTTTCCCCACTTTTGGTACCCGACTGGTTTTCGACCCTACTTATACGGCTCTGCAGAGAGCACGCCCGCAAGGATGTTGTAAAACTCAGGAAGCTCGGCGGGCCGGCCGCGTCGTTCGCATTTCAGTCCTTCTTGGTCTAAGGATTTTCAATTCTCATTTTGGCAGATTCCTGCAAGCGGAGGGAGGAGGGTGTTTTGACTTGATACCACCACGGATGGCTGGGTTCCCATGGGCAGGGAATGGGAAACGGAAGGGCAGGGCAGGGCAGGAAGGGAAAGGAAACGGATGGAAGAGACTCGCGAAATCACAGGATTTTGGAGTCAGGTTAATACCGGCGTTCAAGGCTTCGAGTTTGGACTTCTCCGTTCTATTCATTCTGCAAAACACTGAGACGGAAGGACATGAGAGTCTGACTTGATGGTAGCTAGTTGCTTTCTGCCATGATCAATGATGATTGACTGTATGCTGTTGTGGCTTGCTGTATCAAAATCAACAGAGAAAATTAGTATTCAATTGAATTATGAGAATAAGCTGTATCTGAAAAGAAGAGCCGTGCGAAATGGAGCCGTGCTGAATGCAGCATGGGGCCCGCCGACGCTTGTCAATACGTACGTGCCTTTAAAGGAGGTAAGCTATAATCGAGTTCAAACCCTACTGTTATCGGCATTGTATTTTCTTTTGACGCTGGGTGTTTAAAGCGTTTATCACTGTATGAAGGGACGGGATGCATACTGCTTAAGAAGCATGTATGCACAGATTAAAAACGAGACCACCCGCACCACCCACTTAAAGGAGGTAAGACATTATACCCTAGTAAATACTTTACTACTAATGAGATCCTTACTATAGTTACTCTTTTTTGCTGCTCAATTTGATATGCAGCGTATTAGTAAGTACTAGCAAATGCCGATGATGGCCAATATGAATATCACTGTTACCATCATATGCCCAGATGAGGATGTGTAGATCGAGATTACTACGTAGGAAGGGATTAAGGGTATCCAATGGGCGGTTAAGCTAGAGACTTCAGACAAGACTGTTGCAACTGTGCCTGAGGATGTCGTCGGTGAAGGGGAAAATTGATTGAGGGTGAGAGTGATGATTGCGATGTTCGTTGAGAAACTTAGATTATAGCAATCTATTTCTTTTCAAACTACGTCACGAGATCGTTTGTAGGCCAAGGTGTACAGGTGAATGGGATATGGATACTTAGAGTCAAGGCTGTGAAGTGTCATGCACTTGAAGCCAATCATATCACATGGAATGTCGAGCTCCTGTCACACATTTTGTCTTGCGCTTCCGCCACCGATGCCAACTCCCCCATAGCTTCTACTTCCAGTAACTCACAAGATCATACTTTTCCTCTGTAATCGGCAATTTTTCATCCAAGACGTCATCTTCTCCGAAAAGAAGCTCGGTATCTGCTTCGTCTCTGGCTCTGATCGCGATCATGCCAACTTTTCCTCACTCTTTTGTCAAACTCAATAAAATTTGCGTCCTGTGCGCTGATTTCATGGATCGATGAACATTGGGATCGATTATGAGATCCTTCCACTGTTGATAGGTGGAATGTGTAGAGTTTCAGCTCAAGTGACCCTTTGTCAAGTACCGAGGCTGAGCCATGATTGGCTCTTCCAAGTTTCTTGGTTGGAATCCTCTTTCTAGTGACCGAATTGTGGGAATTGAAATCTGTGTGGGATCACGATAACTTGCATTCACTACGAGATGTATCACAGCCTACAGCTGTGGCTGAGTTGTTGAGACTCCAATCACTCAGGTATGGCAGCGCTTGGCACAGGAGCTTAAGCACTTTTCCGGTTTCTGTCTATTTCGGACGAAAATGAAGTTAGAATTTGAGAGACCTCGACAAGCGACAAGCGGGGACTATCACATTTGATCCCAAGTTTACTCCTCGGCTCCGAAGTTCACTAATCGGGAAGAGGCAAAGCGTCCTCATTCACTGTCAAGATGGGACGACGTGTCTGCGGTTAGGACGAAACGTTATGGAAATAGACCCGTTCAGCTCCCACGAACACGGCAGAGACAGCTGATCTTCGACCTGTGCACGTCATGGGTAAAACATCAGGCCATGGCGGGGTGCGGGAACACAGCCCGGTAGGCCAACGCAGCTCCGTTTTGGGAAAAGTCACAACATTCAGACACCGACTGACCTGTGCACGATGTGAGGAATATAGTGTATGTCGATCAAAGTCCATCGGGGAATTAGACGAGGCATCGTGAATGTAAGCACGAAGTGAAAGATGACGGAATCATATTCCAATTGTGAGATGTTACTGTGTAATCTAGGGAGCAAGAAAGAAATATAAAATGTCCATGTTGCCATCATCATGTCTCTGTTATTTTCTGTATCAATCAACCTCATCATCATACTCGCATTCATCCAAGTCTCGTCTTCTAACATCAACACAATTCCCAGCGCAAAATAGTTGGCATACCACCCAACAGCTCTTATTCAACTTCTTGCCTACTTACACAAGTCAAGATGAAGCACGGAACCAGCAGCATCGCTCTTCTTGTTATCGCATTCCTCAGCGTCTCTGCTGCGCCGATTGAGTGAGTCTTCTTCCATCGCCCTTGATACTCAAGTGCATGAGCCAGAAACTTACAGCCAATTTTACAGGGAAACCCTCCCCGCGTTTGAAAAGGAGCCACTGGAGAGAGTCCCCCTCCTCGTCCGTGACGACGACCTCAGCATCAGGGACGATACCGAGGTCATTGAGACGGGGAGTTGGGAGTATGGTGCGCCCGAAGAGATTATTGAAGCTCCCGCCGAAAATACCGAGCTCCAGGCTGTTGCGGGCGAGCCCTCGCAGTTTGACGAGCGCGCCGTGCTCCCGCATGAGTGCGGTGCGTGCGTGAGGCCGGTTCCCCATGAAGCCCGGTCTCCTCGCCACAGGGCCCGCGTTTGCGTGCCGGCACCAGCAGCACCGCTACCAGGCACGACCATCGTGGGCGTGCCAGCACCGGTCGCCCCGAGACCAACCACCACAACCGTAATTGGTGTGGCCCCAGCAGCACCGAGGCCCACAACCACAACCATACTGGGCGCACCAGCACCAGTAATAGCACCGAGACCAATGACCACAACGATAGTCATGCCGGCGGGAGCACCAGCAGTGACTACAGTCGTGGGCGTGCCTCCGGCAATGCCACCGATGCCAACAACCACACTCGTGGTCACGACGCCAGCCCCAGCGCCTCTCGAGCCGAGACCAGCGCCTGTCGCCGTCCCCGTCCCCGTCGCTGTGCCACACCATGACGATGATGATGCGACCAAGGCTGTGCCCAAGGTAGTGGAGAGGATACCTCTGATCAAGATGGACTGAAGAGGCTGATGAGGAATAGGGATGTCTGGTTGTGAGGAGCAAGACGAGCGAGTCTACATGGGAAGGCTTGTGCTGTGACAAGGACGTTGATGGAGGATGTTACGGGCTCGTAGGGAGGCCCATGGGAGTGCTGACGATATGGCTACGAAACTTGTCTGGTTTTTTCCTTTTGATGATGATGGCGCTCTTAATAATCGGGTAAGCGAGCGAGCGAGCAACTGTTGCGAGTCTTGTTTTTGTGTTCGTTTTCATTTTTCTTTTGACTTTATGGACTCTCTGGGTTGTTCATTAGCACTATCTTTCAATCCCCAGGGCCCTGGGACATTCAATGCAACAATTTATTTTTCGAGTAACATCTGCATCGCACAGGCAGAGCCATCTTGCAGAATAGCGAGAAGAGCTTTACAAGCCAATTAGTGTTCTGACCAAGCTATCAACAAGAAAGGCAAAGGATAAGTCGCACCAAAAGAACATTCAACTAAACGATTCTCAGGGTGTTGATTGGCCAGTTTCACCCCAGATACTCGCAACAATTTATCACACAGCTATTGTTGAGTATATACCAGTATTAGGTTTGGAAACTAGGGTTTCTTCCACCCGACATATTCTCACCAGTGAAAGGTATAATGTTGTTTATGTTAGACAGCCTTTGCTTTTCTTTTTATTTACTTCGTCCGCATATACTAAATCTGTATATTGAGATGACCTTTTCGTCATTTGTTGCATTGGTAAACTTTTGGATGGCCTAGGATTTGGATGTTTATATAGTAAGTGTAGGTATAGATCCCTCTTTAGAGGTTGATAGTGAAACTGTTGATTTGTTTTTGGTTGTCTTACTGAAAAAAAAGTCTAAGGATATAAAAACTCCAATTGCAATATAGTCCAATTCAAAATACACCCAGGCAAGGAAGTGCCGAGTAGGGGCCTGGTCGTACAAAAAGATGTCCAGCTGTGGGATTCTTGCAGATGCACTCCTACGGACCCGAAGAGGTTGGTGTGGGTGGATTAACTTGCCCGATTACTTGGGGGGAGGGGGGTGCCCGTTCATGGAATATGATGGTCTAAAATCGACTCGGTTGAAGATTAAAAGGTGCAGAGCTCGCGAAATGCAATTCATCGTGATTCCAGCTCGCGCTTTATCAGGCCTGAGGTGGACATCCGCTTCTCGTCTGTCCTCGTTCGATTCGACTCTTCCTTGCCTTGGGCTCAAGATCGTCAGCGAGCTTAGAAAAATATGGATTCGGTACACCAACGTTGGATTCACCTTATTTCTTCATCTAGGTATATATTAACCTCTCTGGTTCTGATCATTGCAAGTGGAGGAAATCGGCCCATCACAGGCCATCCTTAATAAGCTCCCACCGGCCCACCAAGACCTCAGGTGCTCCGCCCTGACGCCGCCCCGGCCCGCGCGGTCGCCTCAACTCCAACTCACCCACTGCACCATCCTCTCGGCACCGAACAGGCCTGTCCACTACGTCAACTGAACCGCCTGCCCACCCGCCCCAGCGCACTTCTCCGCTCACTCAACCGCGCGCCTCTTTCCCACTCCGCCACAGCCAGGATGGACTACTCGAGCGTCCCCACCCCGGAGCGGTGCTACGCCGATTTCTGCCTCGTCCCGGTACGTTGATCGCCTCCCTCGCCTCCCCTGTTCCTCGCCGCTGCAGCAGCAGCACATCTCTTCAACACCCCCGGTATATCATGCCCCAAACGCCCCGGAACTAACCCCGCCCCTCACAGGTCGGCACGGGCGAGCTGTCCGTGGCCAAGGAGGTCGCCGAGGTGCAGAAGCTGCTCAAGGCGTCCGGCCTGACGTACACGATGCACTCGGCCGGCACGACGGTCGAGGGCAGCTGGGACGAGGTCATGAGGGTCATCGGCCAGGCTCACTCGGTCGTTCATCAGGTCGGGCCCCAGCGGATCCAGACCTCCATGCGGGTCGGGACCAGGTGAGTTTCTCTCGGGACTGGGGAAGGGGGCAATGATAGATTCGCGAGGCCTGACTCTTGGCACAGGACGGACAAGAAGCAGACTGCTGCTGACAAGGTCAGGAGGGTGGAGGATTTGTTGGCCGAGAAGAAGTAGTTGGACGGTTGCAGTCAAGGTTACGTGGTTGAGACTGGTTCCTAGTGTGGTCGTGTCAAAAATGGCCCATAGCATGAAATTGCTACGCTAGTTCATGGCCACCGTGATATCCAGGTCGTACCACCCAAGTTGACCACTAAATCATTTGTGAGACTGAGACAGCCCTGCAAGAGGCGAGAGCAAGCAGCCCTTCGAAATGGCTCAAAGATATAAGAGTACATCGACATTAAGCCTATATAGTATAGATAACTTTTGGGTAGATCCAAAATTCATAGGTCAGCCCGACCCATGACACCTGACATCGTACAGCAGTCTCCAGTCGAGACCAGCGCCTAACCCCGAGACGTCATCTTCTTCTGCTGCTTCCTCAACTCCTTCTCTCGCTCCCTCTCGAGGTACTTCTTCTGGCCCTTGGCGTCCAGCTGCGACAGCTCCTGGTCACGCTTGGCCTTCCTGGCCTTCTCGCGCTCGAAGTTGCGCTCCTCGCTCTTCTCTTCCAAGTCGGCCCTCTGGATCTGCTTGGCGACGTCCTCACGGACGCTCTTCACCTTCTTGAGAACCTCGGGGCGGAAGTGGGCCTCCTTAACAAGCTGGTCGGCGATACGGATGAAGTGCTGAAAGATCGGCAGAAGCGGCTCATAGTTGTTGTCCGAGGGCAGACGGTACTTGAGGAAGATGCGCTTCCTGGGCGTGGTCTCGTCAAGCCTGTTGAAGGGTCAGCTGCGAACGGCACACTTGTTTTGGTCCATCTCAGGGCAGAAACTCACGTCTTGGGCTTGTCGACAGGTTGGTCGGAGACAATCAGATACTCGAACAGGTCGCCAGCAGACTCGGCGGCCTTAGCGAGCTCGTCTGTAAGCAGAACCTTGGTGATCTCGGCGCTCTCGCTCATCACAGTCAACCAGATGGGCAGCTTGGAGTTATCCTTGGTGAATGTAAGGGAGACATCGAAGCGCTCATCCCGGACCTGCTTCATACGTTCCTTGTTGACGATAGCCCAGACGAAACCATCATAGGTGCTCTTCGTGTTGTTCGTCCTCAGCTCAGCGGCACCGGGAACACCTGGGACGGTTAGAGCCTCCTTGCCATCGAATGGGTAGATCGCCGCCTCCACAGTGTCCTGGGGCGTCGGGAAGCTGTCGAAGAAGAGGCTCAGGGCCCACTCTGCGATCGAGACGAGGGGGTTGAATCGGCGGATCAGGCTGAGCTTCGCATCCATGAACGCAATGTTCTGACGGCCCGTCGCATAGGTGGCAAACTCGAAGAGGGACTTCTCCTTGAGCGCCTTCTCAGGTTCCGCAAGGTCAGCCACGAGGAAGTCAGTCTCGCCATCGCCGCTGCCGCCACTGGTTGGGGAGCTGCCGAAACCGACGAGAGCGAACTCAGAAGCTAAGATCTTGGAGTGCGCCTTGACCCACTTCCTGGCCTTGCTTCGGTTGAGGCGCGATCCAACGACGTGTAGCGTAAAGATAAAGACGATACAAGCGAGTATAATTCCCTCGGCGCGGAAGTCGGCCAGAGTATATCGCTCATCGAGACGGTACCATTTCGTGTAGGGAGGATTGGTCGCGGCAGGGACGTTGGCACCCAGTGTCGCACCGCCCAGCGGCGTGGTAAATGCGGGCGAGGGATCTGCGGCCTCTGCAAAGTCGGCGAAGTCTGCCAATGAAGGTGGAGGTCAGCACAGCACAAGCTTGTGTGGAGCCCTGGACGAAGGCTTCAGGAAGTCAATTGAATGCAGGTGCGCATACCTGAGTCAGCGGAGGGGATTGGCGATGCTGAAGACTTGCTGCCTCCCCCGAGGAGGTCCTTGAGAAGGTTGGCCATGGTTGGTGTGTCTCGCGACGAGGGCAGTCTGCGAGATAGGTCGTCGGAAAAGAGGCGACGTTGAGGAAAATCCTACGAGCTTCCAAGGTTCCGACGACATTGGGGAAGCTCGGCTTGGCGCAGCGCAGCTCCACCCCAAGGTCTGGGGTGAGCCACCAATGGTATCATTGGTTCGGACCTGGGTTGTCTTACATAATAGGGCCGCCGGGCCGTTGCCGTGCCAACGTTCTGGAGTCATATTTACTTCGGGTCTTTTCAACTGCAGACCTCATTCATGCACCCAATCCAGCCAGCCCGCCTCCACGTGGGACCGTTCTGACGCCTCCAACACCTAGATCCAGCCCCTACATTCCAAGTCTGCTCACTCGAAAATGCTCAGTAGATGACAGCATGTCGCAAAGAGCCTCCGTCCGAACCTATGGCAAACGAGCCAGGAAGCCTCAGCCGGGGAAGGCTTTGGCGGAGCTGGACGTGAACGTCTCCATGAGCACGACCACTTCGAAGAGCACGGAGTCAGATGACAACATCGACAAGATCACGAAAAAGCTCAAAGATGTTACAATTCATGAGGGGCAGAAGACCAAGCCCTCGGCGAAGCTCAAGGCCGCCCCACCAGCAGCTGCGCCTTCGCCACTGCCACCACAGACTCCCAGGAGACCACACCAACTGGATATACCAAGCCTAGCTCCCACACCTCTGGATACCCCGGAAGGCTCCCAAATTTTGTCATGGGAGGATGTTTGCCCCTTCGGAGACCGGATCGAGAAAATCGCGGAGGCATCTTATGCGGAAGTCTACCGGATCACAAACGACCGAGGAACCAGCATTATCAAGGTGATACGGCTGGACTCGCCGATAAAGCCGCAGACAAAAGCACAGCATAAATCTGGACTTGTCGACGAGGAGCCCCACAGTGAAGACGATCTGGCGGGAGAACTGCAGATCTCGGAGCTCCTGGCAGACATTCCAGGGTTTGTCATCTACAAGGAGAAATACTCTGTTCAGGGCAAGACCACGCCAGCCCTTTTGGAAACACATCAGACCTTCCACAAGAAGATGAAGCGGAAAGACCCGGATCGCTTACAGTTCTACCCGTCCCCGAGTCGGTACGTGAACGACACCAAGTTCCTCGTTGTGGAGCTGGGTGATGCTGGAACGGCACTTGAGGATCTGGAGATTCTTTCCGTCGATCAGATATGGGACATTTTTCTGCACGTCTCAGTCGCACTCGCGAGGGCGGAGAACCTGGTGAGGTTTGAGGTAAGACGGCCTGGCGACTACCCTGCAAGCCGTGTACCGTACTGACACTCGGGTGCAGCATCGCGACCTGCATGAAGGAAACGTTTGTGTCCGCGAGGTCAGAAGCGCAAAGGCGAAGACGGACAAATCCCCATGCCGCTTCGGATACTCGGGGCTGGACGTGACCATATTAGACTACGGCCTCTCGCGGGCAGAGGATATCGAAGACGTGTCCGCACGGCCGATCGCCCAGGA
Organism: Diaporthe vaccinii; assembly: GCA_039880775.1. Taxonomy (NCBI): domain Eukaryota; kingdom Fungi; phylum Ascomycota; class Sordariomycetes; order Diaporthales; family Diaporthaceae; genus Diaporthe; species Diaporthe vaccinii. Next base: position 1,507,683 of record JBCEDN010000008.1, read on the forward strand.
CCTGGAAAAGGACCTAAGCCTGTTCACCAGCACCCATGCGGCACAGTGCAAGGTGTACCGGCAGATGCGGTCATATCTGCTGAAAGGGGATCGCGTCTGCCTACCACCCACGTCACACAACGAACCCTACGAGAAGGGTGTCAACGGGCGAGTATCGTGGAAGCAGCATCATGCATACACCAACGTCCTGTGGCTGGCATATCTGTACGAGTACCTTGTCAAGAACTTCAAAGGCGGGAAGAAGGAGCTGGCGTTGTTCCGGAGAGAGTCACATGAGTTCTGGACACATCTCAACCCTGAGGCACCACCCGAGATACTGTCGTTCTCGAGTGCCGAGGACGTGGTCGAATTCGCAGTGGAAGCAGGCTGGATAGAAGAAGACCAGCTGGTGGCGCCTAATGGCGATACGAGTCTTTCTCAGATCGAGGACGAGAGCATAATAGAAATACGAGCGTCCCGGAGAGATGAGGTAAGTCTGAGGAGATCACCAAGGCGGCGTGCTCAGCCTCCTGTGGACTGAGGGTGCAGCCCTTGTCAGGGACTCTCAGTCAAGTTCGAACTGCACGTTCAAATTCTTTTGTCACTCACGATGAACATGACGCATGATGGCGAAAAGCGGTAAAACTCATTTTGGGTTCGGCACATTAATACCAGCGGCATAGAAAATCCAGGCAGCGAACAGTACTAGCTGGGCACAAAGTCTTTTTGAAATTAGAAGCCTGAAATTGCGCTACTCTTTTACAAGAGATATGATGTTGTATTGTGCTGAGTATGAATTGGTCCGAGACCCCGTGGCCCAATTGGGAACCGATGAAGTCGCCAGTGTGGTAATGTAGAGACGGGAGTTGACGTGCGTATGGAAGACAATGCGTGATTGCCCATCAATGCTGGCTATATCTTTACCATACCTAGCTCGTGTCTCCCCCGAAAGTGTTGCGCTGAGAAACAGCCATGTCGAAAATCAAGTGAGGCAAGGAAGCGCCACCAGGGATGCAATACAGTACATAGCCGCGTACGAGGGCGGCAAAACGAGACACCACGGGCAGACGACCGCCACATCCAAAGCAACGCGCAAGAGTATTGTCTCTATGGACTGCGCTCTATTATCATGTGTTTCTGTGTGGTAGAAGCAGACCTTGAAGAGCCGTCCCAGGACTCCTGGCGCTCCCTGTTTCCCACTGCTCTACCCAAAGCCACCGGCTTGAAATGTGAAGCCGAGATGCCTTGTGGACCACAGCTCATACTTCCCTTCCTATTAACTGCCTCGCGCTGTGGGCCCCGGTCGCAAACACTTCAGAGACCTTGGGAATCAGTCTCCTTCAACTAGCCATAGCTCCTTGACCTGAGCCTTCAGGTATGACGACGACTGGTGCTTCTTTCATCCATCACAACCACGCTCCGACAACATCATCAGCTAATAGCATGAGCTTGGCTTCACCCACCGAGCATCGAGGCAGGACTCATCCTGCCAGGAATGTCAGGACGCCTCCATTTGGTTGTTGTGAAAGGATAACACATGGAAGCAGAACTCCCTGAAGGGTTCCGAAAGGTTACTTTTCTGCTCTGGTCGCCATTATTCAGTTGCTGGTGTTCCAATGTGCCATCAGATCACGCGCCCAATCGACTTTCTCAGCGCTGAATCTGTCCTTCTTCTTCTTCAACACCGGGATGACCCTCCCGTGTCTGTTGAACTCGCCCCATTCCCACAGATCCAAACATTCGGAAAATTTGAAGTCGTTCATTTCTGTAATCCTGGTGAGAAAGTCGCCTTTCTCCTGACCGTCGTCCAAGTGCCAAAGAACGAAATGAGCCTGAACATTCGGGAAGATTTCCTTTTTCCAAGTCCTCCGAGACATCAGACACCACGTTTCCCATTGATTCTGACGCCATCCGAATTGGAATTCGCGATCAAGTCCGTTCTTCCAACCACCTACTCGGACGGTTTTGTTACCCGTGAAGACAAAGTGCCTGTCTTCGGCAACGCGCATGTACCAGAAGTTGCCAAGCCTGATGAGGACTAGGGTCGAGACTCTCTGGTATATAGCAGCGGGCAGCTTCTCAGATATGTGATGGCGGGAAATGTCTTGGATACTGGGGAAGTCTGTTCCCAAGATCCTCGAGGCACTGTCGATCGAAAAGTGTGCTGTGCAGTCGTAGTCGGTGATGAAGATATCATGCTCCGGGCTGATGTAGAACGCGCCCGTGTGGAGCCCCGACGTCTCAGCTCTGCGAATGGAGCTTGTTCCGAGGACACGTAGCTCGTCTCTAATGAAGTCAGACCAGTGCTCTTCCAAGTCAACGGTGTATTCCTTCTCCTCTCTGTCAATTCTGTCAATCTCAACGAATCGGTCGCCGTAGTCGAAGTCGGGCTCGTCTGAGAACTCTGCGTTCAGTCGTCGGTTTTCAAACTCGTTCTCGACCCATTCGTCGTTGTAACCGTGGATCTTTCCGTCCACAGCCCTGTCCGAGCCTTCGATCCGACCCCAATTCTCCTGCTTGTCCAGATGTTTGACCTGGTCCTGGGTGACTGGGGAAACAGCGTAGATGTTGAGTTTGACGTTGTAGAAGGCTTTAGCACATGTTCGGGACTCGTAGTTGACAAGCAGGAGAGGGCTGATGAGCCGTTTGAACGGAACGACACGACCTTCGTCGATAATGATTCGTCGACTGGGACGAGCTTCGATCATGGCTTGCTCCCAGATCTTGAGCCGCAGCTCCTTGGGAAGGTCGGGGAACTGGTGAAATGTTTCCGCTGTGGTAGTGGCGATCTTTTGGAGGCTCAGAAAACGTTCACAGAAGCACCAGTGGGGTCGAAGGATGTTGAGTGCTTACCTGCAGAGCGTTCTGGTCGCTTTTCTTCACGAAGACAAGCTCGCGCTTCGCGGGGCTGCCGCTTTCGATGGGAATCTCCATGATTTCGAGGCTTCAATGCGGAAATGTTGTACGAGTGGGTGATTTGGTTTGTGTGTGCTCCTCAGAAACAATTGTTGGCTGCTCGTTATGTGTGGCGGGGGAGCTGGAGCAGGCGAGGAAGGTGGAGGGGGCGTTTGTGGTTGTCACCTCCAGGAAGAACTTTGAAGATGGTGGGGAAAGGGGAGGTGGTCAGAATTATGGTCTCGACTGTCCAGGTCTAGGGGTGGTAGGGCTTGGTGGTTCGAGATCTTGCCCGTTTCGCTGGGGAGGTCAATAAAATAAACAAAGGGGCTCTATGCGGTTGCCTGGGCTCAAATCATGGCAGCACCCGCGTAGTTTGCCAAAATCTTTGCTTTCTCATGTTTTAGGATTTTCCCTTCTAAATCAAAGTCGGGTGAACTTCGCAGGGGAGAGTTCGACTTTCTGCTTGGTTTGCCTCAAGCAGCAGCCACGGAAAGTAGAGATGTAATTCACTACTGTAGAGACTGTAACTCACATGTACTGGATGAGTTTTCAGTCTGACAAGTCCCAAGTCGGAGTGACATTATCAATGGCTGTCCCCAGAGCAGAATCTCTGCCATCCATATTCTATCCCAGAGTCTATAACTGCTTGTGGAGAGCATGGCTCATGAAATTCTGGCACATTCCAGATCCTTCTTAGATGGGCGACTGTTTGCAACTGGCTAAACATTTGGGCACGTTCAATTGTCTATTCCAAAATCTGTCTTTACTGCCAAACACGTGTTATTCAATTCGAAAATACAGCTAGAAGTATCTTGTGTTCACAGATATGTTCCTGGTGTTTTATTGCCATTAGATGTGCTCTCAGGTTGGCCCTCAAGTCCGCCGTTGGCTTTGGACACTAATCCAGGGACAGCCACAGTTTCAGCATCTTGGGGTAGTTCGGGGTGCCCAAGCCGGTCTGTGTTTAACAAGATTCCTGTTAGTACCAAGACCACACCATCAAGCGCTGATAATTGTAGGATCACTCACCACCGGATCCCAGCCTGGCGCAGCTGAGAAGCCCTCGGTACCACACCCCTGGTTGGTGCCCTCGGTGATATCATTGAACACGTCTGGGTTGGTATAGGCGACAGGATTGATGAAACCAATGCTGCTCTTTCCAGCTGCCAGACGCTCCTGGTTGATGAGAGTGAGGATGGAGCCAAGGGTCGGTGAGCTGGCCGAAGTGCCGTAGACAAGACCGAATTCGCCATCGATTGCGATCACGTAGTTGGCACTAGAATGAGTAACACGCTCAGATCAGCCCACGTTGTCATGACCATGAATAAAAGGGAATTATCGAAAGAGATTTGGAGTCATCGGAGAAACTCACCCATTCGCGCTGATGTCCGGGAAAGCACGCGTTTGCTGGCTGTTATTGAACCTGTCCGCACCGTATGGAGGCGGATGATCAGCAAACCACTCATGAACCGCATCGGCCTGGTAGTCCGGAAGGGGGAAGACGTTGGAGAAGCCTCCGCCCGAGTAGATGACGGTCTCGCACGCCTCCTCGGGCTGAACACCCGTCGCCAGGTCGGCTGTGATCGAGGCATTCGGCTTGACCTGTGTGGCACCGACGCTCGTGACGTACGGGCATGCTCCAGGAAAAGAAGGATTGAAGCGCCCGCTGGTGCCGTCGTTGTACGTTGCGTTGATACCCGGGCCGTCGATGCACTGACCGCCGTTCCCGGCGACGCCGTAGTCTCCAGAGCTGTACAGGACGCTGATGCCCATCATGCCGAGCTTCGCGTACTCATTGCACTGCCGCATCTCATAGAACGGCGTGAGGTCGTGCTCGTTGTAACCGTACGAGGTCGAAATCACCTTGGTCGCCGCGAAGCCGCCGCAGTTCTCGGGTCCCTTGTAGCCCATTGGCAGGACATCGGGGTAAATACCGTCCTGGGTAGGATCGTCTCCGCCTTCGTATGTACAGTAGGATCCGTCGATGGCATCAAGGAAATTGTTGAACGAAGCGCCCTCCACCAGGTCGCCGACTTGGTAAAGGGTCACCTTCTGTGGGTATACAAGTGCGATCGCGTACTCTAGATCCAGATCACTTTCGCCGTTGAAGTCAAAGCTCATGTTTGTCTGCTGGACCACACCACCATCGATGCTGTCGAGTATAGGCCGCACGCCCACAGCCTCGCGGCTAAAGTTTGTAAAGAACAAGTCTAGGTCAGACGGCACGTAGGCTTGTGGTGTGTACTCGACGATACCATAGCTGTTCCCAGGAACTGCCTTGCGGTTGGCAGGGAATTGGTACAATGCGCGCAGGCAGTCTGGGGTGATGAACTCGTCGCAAGTCGAGAGGTCGGACATGCTCTTGTGGTGGCTACCGATGCGGTAACCCCCCTTGGGAAGAGATCCGGATCCAGGTGCACCGAGGCCCTTGTACAGGCCCGGGATTTTCTCACGCTTCGCCATGTCACGCCTTGCTGTGTCATGACGAGACTGAGGTCGAGGCTTGACATCGAAGTGTACCGTGGGGTAGACCATATCGATGTGTTCTTTGAGAGAGGATGGGATACTGTATTCCGTGCAGGCCACATGCGGTTGTCCGCTCTCATGCTCATACACGTAGTACTTCGTATTCAGCAGCTGTTCGGCCTCGTCGGCTGTGGCGTCGAACTCAAGCCAAGCCAAGCTTTGCGAATGCTTGATGCGGTCTGCCGATACTCCCGCAGAAGTGAGCCAAGACTTCACGGAATCGACCGTCTCGTCGCTATCCAAATCTCAGAATCAGTCCGGCAGGCGAGAGCTAGATGGGCAGTTCGTGGCTTACCTCGGAGCAAATGCTTCTACAACCTCCTTTGCAGACCAATGCTGGCCGTACTTCTTGGATTGTGGGTGCGACACCTCTGAGAGCCATTCCGACACCATGTCCAAGTTCCTTTGCTTCAACCCAATGCGCATGGGCAGCACTGCTCGTCGGTCCAGAGCATCACGTCTCGTCCACCCATCTGGTATCTCGGACCTTCTCTCATGTAGCGAGTGAGAAGCACCAGTGAGCGCATACGCTGCTGCTGAAGCAGCGCAGCTTGCGAGGATGAGCTTAGGATAGAGCATCGTCTCGAGCAAGAAAATTGAAGAAGAAGACTTACAGACGGTCAACGAGTGACTTGACTTACTCCCAATTGTGGAACTTCCGGTGCGGACCGCGCAGTAGAAATACCTCGTGCCGGCACATCTCTCCTGAACCCATTACCTTATTTCCTGGTGTTATTTGCTCCCCTCGTCTGCGTGCAAGGCATCATGGATACGAGTCCCTCTCTCCCCCCTGCAGCGTGATCAGATAAGAATGCACGCGCTTCTTGTGATGAACGCGTTTCCCCACCGTACCTATTGAGACGCTGAAGACGCATCCAGATAGCGAGGTTGCATCGGCCAACCTTTCCATGTTAGCACGGCGCCCCGACCCCGTTAGCGGTAGATCATATTGAATCTTAGGACGCAGACGGCAGGTCAATGCTCGGATGAACCTATCGTCTATGTCATGAGTTGGTATTCCACATTAGCGTCCCCAGGGTATCTGCCGCTTTGCCGTAAGCCTGGTCATCTTACCTAGGTAACTTGGCAATGCTTAGCAAGAAGCTTGTCCTCATATCTTAACTTGACCCTAATGATCCTTCTGAGCTGGTCATGATTACTCATTGTTTCCCAAATCAACGGTGTAATTATATTGGATCAGCCATTGACAAGTAGTTGAGATTTGACAAGCACTCTGCGAGCAATGCTGCTAGACCTTGTGCGGCTATCAGGTTCTTCTCTTTCATGGCAGAGGAACAAACCCTGGATCCAAAGCATCCCGGGAATAATAACATTATAATCCCCGCTGAACGCAGCCAGAAATTCAAGAAGTTCCTATCGCGTACTATGCACCACGTGGACCTGCTGTCGATTTAATTTAAGATGCTTTAGGGTACCTCACTTGGATGGTAGCGAAGTTACCGTACAGCACGTGCTTCTCCTGGTAGATGCACACGTGTACATATGCTTGTCTGACAATTTACTTACTAATACCGCATTTAGAACGAAACGGCCAAGACCCCAGGAGACTAGGATTCACTGATGGCGGTAAGCCAATTTCCAACGTTTGTACTGAGAACCAATCCGTCCATACCTAATAGGTACCCCGCGATTTAAGTAACACAGCCCATATATGTTTTTTCTTGAATAGGGTGCCAATTTTAGAATGGCATTAAAAACAAATGCCGTCAAGGGTCTGAACACCTGAAGATGCCATCGTTGTCATTTGCTACAAATGATTAAGACTGCTTGATCTTGAGGGGAGAAGGAAAAAGCTACACATCAACTAGGTAAAGAAATAGCAGCGTAAATATATAGTCTTAGCACAAAGTACCATAGGTTGTGAATCGCCCGTGACTACTTTGCCCATCTATCCAAGAAAGAATCCAACATCATGAGAAACCTCGTAAGATAGTTGGTCATTCTGCCTTGCTCCCGCACACCTCAAGGTCAACAAATGCGAGATATTCTAAAAACTTCTTGCGCCCCGAAAGTAGGCGATTTCCTCGCTAGTAGGCATGATACAATGCGCAGATATCATCCGAAGACCTTCGGATCCTGACCGGTTGCGGATGCCAATGCTCACGCAGGAATATCATAAGCGCCCTGAGACGCAGTGCTGTGCGCAGTCAGAAATGGGTGCCGAGTCGGCATGAATACGAATCATTACTGACTCTGTCAGTTGAGAAACATGCACGCGCGCGAGTTGCTGTCTGTGTCTTGGGTACTAGAGTTTCAGAGGTGAGACGAGCAATGAGTGTTCGCGTCCATAAAAGAGCCCCAGAGTTCCCATAGGGAGGTGCAGACCAGGAGCTCTTTCTCACACTGTAAGATAATTTTCCATTTCCACAGACGAGAAACCTCAACAAAGATAGCATCGATTCCTCTATGATTTCACAGTTGGAGGTTCCCGTCCGATCTCTCGCCACTACAGCAGCAAGTATTATAAAACCTTATCTTAAGTTTTCCAGTTACGTCTACCTCAATGTCAATTATATTCTTTCTTCATGTATTCATGAAAGAACAGTATAATTAAAGAAACTGAAAACAATAACAAAGCGTTTTGAAGTTTAACAGGTAAAGGTGTATATAGTAAACGGCAGGATCAATAGGAAGCTGGTAAGGGTTTTATAAAAGTTGTTGCTGTGTACCCTTGTACTCTACTGCTACTTTCGCAGTGGTACGATTCATACTGTACGGTTAGTTCCTCACAAACAACAGATAACAACAAATATAAGAGCATCGTTTGCTTTGGTAGGGACTATAACATACGTGCTGGACGTTCTTTTTCCAAATCAAGAAGATCGTGGCTTCGGGCGATAGCACATTGTTCATCCACTAGGCGAAATTTGGTTCTGGGCTGACTGTTCCGCCACTGCGATTACGGATTGTCCCCGTTCAGGACTCTATCTCGAATTCAGTCATTAATTCTTGTAGTCATACTCACCCGTGGATGTCTGGCTTAATCTAGCTTGCCCTTTGACGCATAACCACTCGTGCACCTGCGAAACACTTTGGCCCGCTTGGTCTTTGCCACCAAACTTGCTATGGAGAACAGCACTTAGTCTCTCATTCGAATCATGTAGAGTGAAGCAATATTCTGATCACTTGAATCAACCAGCATGCCTGCCGCCTTTGCGAGCGAGCAGATCAAAGGTTCGATGATGAACACCCGTCCCGCTGTTGAAGCAAGTGCTGTGCCAAGTCACGTATTTCCGATTATTGCCGTTCCCATTCATACACTGATCTCAAGGCGTCGCACTGACTTTTGTCATATTATATATTTTCTACACACGCCGGTGCTTCTGTCCCAAAAGCGCACTGATTAATTCTAGGATCGAGACACACGACTTGGCTTGGGTTTGTAGACAGGGGGCATATGGAAGAGGCTGGCCCTGACGGATACACTGATTTCGTCTCGTCCCATGTTTTCAAATTTTATCCGATGTCACGAACGGGGAGCCGCACGGGATCAACCTAGCACTCGGGGAACAGGCAGTGTTCAGGCCGAAACGAAAGATGCACCATGTCCCCTTGTGCTCACAGCCAGGACAGGGTCTGATTTGCCTATAGCTCCCAAGGCATCCCGGCACGAATTTTGGGAGGAAAATAGGAGGCTACTAAAGGGTTGCATTTGGAATCGGCGAGAGTGCCGTCATGCAGGCCTTACGAGGCTCCCGATGACATGCTTTTCCTTCAGCGACATGGTCCTATGGGAGGAACCCAATAGGCCAAGGAAGACGCTAGCGTTTGGAAATGTTCCGAGTGGGAGACACATTATGCCGTCCGCCAACAACGTTCCGCCAACCATCAGCGACTTTGTGGGTATACTCGGCGCTTTCCGAGTCTTGAGGGAGGTCGCATGCACGAACATAACAAGAGCTTAAGCTTAAGCGTGTGTGGGCTTGGCAAGCTTCAGTTGACCCCCAACCTTGGCGAGCTGCTGTAGCCCACGCGATCAAGCAACCCAACCTGTGTCTCAATGGAACTTTTCTCTTTCCCCGCGTTGGTTACTGTGGACAGCTCAGTACCATGGAAGAATGCTGTCAAACCTCACACGTATTGTGGCGAATTCTCGCGTTCTCTTCTGGTTATCAGTCAACTTGCCCAACCACCTGTCAGAAGCCACGGTTGCTGATATTGCTTTTCTTCTGACACTGGTCACCCTTGTGGCTTTGCAACGGTGACCTAGAATGTATTTAGCCGCCTTTGTGGTACACGTCCACGCGTCCACAAATGGTCGAAGCATGTGATTCCGTGTGGTTTGATGTGATCTGTGTCACAGCAAGCTCTCCCGCCTCCCGCCAACCTCCAAGCCCTTTGGCATGGCATTGTTTCGAATATCGAATTCTCCAGGCACGCATTTCCGCCCATCCCTGAAACCTGGGCCCCATGTTTCTGAGCAGTCTGCCTGTAAACAAGCACTTTCCGCCTAAGAGCTGATCCATCAGCTTACTGGATTAGTCTTTGAATCTCTCACAATAGCCGTCGTACATGTCTCCCTCCGATGTGTCAACCAAGCCGAGACTTGAGATCTTCAGGTCTCAAGACTATGTCACGGACGAATTTCATCTCTTCGCCTCCGAGCTACTGGCCAGGTGGCCTGACGGAGTATTTACAGGTTGAAAGGAGAGGTCAGCAACATTAGACGAGAGGTTATTTGGTACCGTGGTGGAAAACAATAAAGCTCTCCATTAACAGCAGATACGCCAATCTTCCGGGTGCAAGACAACGGGTATCAGGGGATACGGACTATCGCCTTCGTGGCTCAAGCACACGCCGAAACGCGGCTAAAGTTCTCCTTGGATCGAGACCTGCGATCAGTCTGCCAGATGGCTGCGACACCGCATGGATCTAGCCTGCAATATCCAGGCACTTGGTGACATCAACTCATATGGGATGCTTCTAGACATTCGAACGATCTTCGCTTTCTCTGACGGTATATATCTATGCATCGGTCTGTCTTACTACTTTGTTGTCTCCATCTCTTTTCGATGTTTGACCCTTTGATAACACCTGCCAGCGATACCCGACTGTCGTTTCCGTTCCAAGATATCCTCTTTTTCCTCGAACAGGGCAAAGATGTGCAAACCGACGTTATGGCTCGTCCTAGTAGCCTTCACGACCCTGGGGTCTTCTGTATGTCCCATGATGGATGGCAACAGCGACCCAGCCGCACTGCGCGCAAGACAAGCTCAGTCAGCGTCCCCAGGCGGCAACGCGGAATTCCTAGACCAGTTCTCGGTGGACGACACGGGGGCCTTTCTGACCTCGGATGCTGGTGGGCCCATAGAAGACCAGGCAAGCCTGAGGGCTGGTGCTCGGGGACCCACGGTTCTGGAAGATTTTATCCTCCGCCAAAAGATCATGCACTTTGATCACGAGAGGGTGAGAGGAGCTGAAGCTGTTGGGCCGATAATTCTCCATATCTGACCACGGTTTTTAGGTACCTGAGCGAGCTGTGCACGCCCGTGGTGCTGGTGCATACGGCACTTTCACCTCCAATGGGGACTGGAGTAATATCACCTCGGCATCATTTCTTAGCGCGCAAGGAAAGCGCACGTCGACATTTGTGCGCTTCTCTACGGTGGCTGGCTCAAGGGGCAGTGCGGACCTGGCCAGAGACGTACACGGATTTGCCACGCGATTGTGAGTCTCGGCATTAGTGATTGACTTGTGCAAAGGCTGATGTCAGTATCCAGCTACACAGATGAGGGCAATTTTGGTGAGAACACCAGCACGCTGAATGACTCGGTATTCCTCCTAACAGCTCTCAGATATCGTTGGCAACAACGTCCCAGTCTTTTTCATCCAGGACGCTATTCAGTTCCCGGATCTCGTCCACTCTGTGAAGCCGAGTCCGGATAATGAGATTCCTCAAGCTGCCACAGCGCATGACTCCGCGTGGGATTTCTTTAGTTCTCAGCCGTCTACCCTCCATACACTCATGTGGGCCATGTCCGGTTTTGGTATCGTCCGCTCTTACCGCCACATGGTAAGTTTCTCAGGAATAAAATCTCTGTATTATTTTCAAAACATCCTGACCCAACGCTCAGGACGGCTTTGGTGTTCATACTTTCCGAATGGTCACCGATGACGGTACTTCCAGACTTATCAAGTGGCACTGGAAGTCAAAGCAGGGAAAGGCAAGCTTTCTCTGGGAGGAGGCTCAAGTTTTGAATGGGAAGAACGCAGACTTCCACCGTCTTGACCTTTGGAATGCGATCGCATCCGGCAATGGCCCTGAGTGGGACCTCGCTGTCCAGATCGTGGACGAGAACCAGGCCGAGGCGTTCGGCTTTGACATGCTTGACCCCACGAAGATCCTCCCGGAGGAACTGGCTCCTCTCCAAGTACTAGGCACGATGAAGCTAGATGTGAACCCAACCAACTACTTTGCTGAAGTAGAGCAAGTAATGTTCCAGCCCGGGCACATTGTGCGAGGCATTGACTTTACCGAGGACCCTCTGCTACAGGGTGAGCTATATGCACGCTGCCCCTCACAAATAATCAACTGCTGACACCAACCAGGCCGTATCTTCTCTTACCTTGACACTCAGCTCAACCGGCATGGGAACGCTAACTTCGAGCAATTGCCTATCAACAGGCCTCGGACACGGGTGAATAACAACAACCGAGACGGGGCAGGTCAGAATTTTGTGCACAAGAACATCTTCCACTACACCCCAAGTGCGCTGAGCGGAGGGGTCCCCATGCAGGCCAACGCAACCCAAGGACGGGGCTTCATGACATCTCCACAGAGACAAATCGGCGGCAACCTAGTGCGAGCCCTGTCTCCGACTTTTAACGACCACTGGAGCCAACCTCGCCTGTTCCTTAACTCACTTACGCCGCCGGAGCAGCAGATACTGGTCAACGCGATCCGCTTCGAGACGAGCAACGTCAAGTCCCCCGTCGTGCGCCAGAATATCGTCACACAGCTCAACAGGATCTCCAACGACCTCGCCGGGCGTGTCGCCACCGCCCTTGCCATCCCAGCCCCGGCACCGGAGCCGACGTTCTACCACGACAACAAGACGACAGGCCTCAACATATTCGGCGTCCCCCTCCCCACCATCGCCACCCTGACCGTCGGGATCCTGGCTAGCACAGCCAACCCAGCCTCAGTGCAACAGGCCACAGCCCTCCGACAGCGCCTGTCCCAGAGCGGCGTCGTGTCGACCATAGTGGGCGAGTCCCTCACCCAGGGGATAGCAGCGACCTACTCGCAGTCCGACGCCTCGGGGTTCGATGGCATCGTGGTGGCCGAGGGCGCCGAGGGGCTCTTCCAGCCCTTCCTGCAGAACACCCTCTTCCCGCTCGGCCGGCCGAGCCAAATCCTCATCGACGGCTACCGGTGGGGCAAGCCCGTCGGCGCGGTCGGCACGGGCTCGGCCGCGCTGGCTATGGCGGGCGTCCCGGCCACACCCGGCGTCATTACGAACGTTGCGGACGTGGAGACTCTGGCCACGCAGATGGAGGATGGCCTGAAGACGTTCAGGTTCCTGGACCGCTTCCCCCTGGACACGTCCGCCGCGCAGGCGAACAACACGCCATCTGGGAACACAGTGATTGCGGCTGGGGACGCTGCGCCCGAGGCGACGCTTGCCCAGGCTGTGACTGCGGGCGGGTCCCGTCGCATTGCCGGCAGGGCTGGTGTGTTGGTAAGCTTGGTGGTGATCATGTCCACGCGGGTGGCCCTCGGTCTGTGAGACGTGAGTTTCGCGGTCCTCAATGGGCAGTTTTCAAGGTTATGAGCTTATTTTTTGATACGCATAACGGGCCGAAGAAGATGATTTCTGGTCGGGCTGATACCCTGTACAAATTTGGCTTTCCGAGGCGCTTTCCTCTGCTTGTTCGGTCTGCTTTTCCTTGGCAACTAGATACTCTCACATACGTAGAACGAAACAGGGCGTTGAAAGGAGTCAAAGCGTTCATACAAGGGGCCAAAACCATGGGAAAGGGCCTTGGCATCTAATGCCCGAGGCAGCGGGCCGAGAAGTCGATTCAAGCTCATCATGTTGTAAATCGGATGATTGTCTGTTTCAAAACCCGCAGCGAACATGTTCATACTGTGGATGCGCGAAGACACAGTGCTTGGCTGGGCTGGGCGACGTGTGGTCAGATGATGAGCTAGGACAGGAAGGTTTCCGAGACAGCAAGATGACACGCAGGATCGCAAATATGATTTAATGCCTCGCATGGCGTGGCCTGATATTGGCTTTCCCATTTGGCTTTTCTCTCTCCGTGTCATCGGGCCTGCGTGCGTCCTGGCAGGTATCTCTTCCTCTTGAGTGCTAAGCCTGTTACATGGAAAGCTCCGGGCCTGGGACAGGGCCTGAAGCAAGATATGCTTATCTGCGAAGGTATCTCAATAGTTACATGTCATTAAGCATATCTCTAGTTTCATAAGTTCGGGCGACGCTCCGGGTTTGTATCCTTGCCTTGAACTGTTGAGCCACGCATAATGTTTCCCACTTGCAGGATGCCTCTCGGAACTTGCGACTGACTTCTAACAGCCGCCACGCAGACGAACGCGCCTAGGACCGCGAGAGCAACGAGACAAACGATGCACAACATACTTGCACCGCAGGAGGCCATTATCACGTGTAGACGGCCGCATAACGGGCCGCATTGTCCTAGGGCCAGGGGTCGAGGGACAAGTGATATGAGGTACTTGTTGAAGAGGGGACACATCTCTCGGTCATCAGTGTGGCGAATACTCGGACTCTTCAAATTCGCGCTGGCCATGTGACAACAGCCTCTTCGTGTGGCCATAGCTGTTGGTCTGTGAAAACCACACAAGCCATTTTCTCGACCGAGCGAAGAAGGGACGAAGCCAGAGGGCAAACCGAGTGGATGTTGCGTCCTAAGCTTGAGGTACCTAGGTCGGGGCTTTGAGGTTCCCGGGGCCGACCGTGTTCTAGCGTGGGGGTACGAGACGGTGGACCGCGGAACGCGCCTCGGAGGTTCATTCCACTTACACTAATGTCACAGGCTGGTATCTGCGTTTTCCCGATGGAACAAGTGTTGTAAGTATTTAGTCCCGAGCCTCTCAAAGGACGTGCGCATAGAGTGGCAAGATGAGGCGGAGCAGCTCACATAGAAATTAGAACGCTCACACCAGCCCCTGAGCTGACAAATCCACCATAGATGAGTCCTTAAAAATGCAAAGGTGGTAGATTTTGTAGCACTAAGTTGGATTCATCAATTTTACATACAATGACTGAAAACAGTAATATGGCCTTCATTAAGAAATACGGTTCGAGGTCAGTTGCCGAAGATAGCCCCAAGTCGTCCCGAGCGCTCATATGAACGACACCAGCCTCTTGGTCAACAAAGGCAGCCAAATGAAGTAAATTCATTCAACACAGTGCTACCATCATCTATCGTCGTCAACTCGATTCTCTAATATATTTTTGTTCCTGAAAGTTCTCTTCTAGAGATCTCCGTCTCACCCTGATGAGACCGAGTAACTGATTTGAGTGGTCTTGACTATGGACCCTTCTTCCTTCCGGTGACCACGGTCTGGGAGTATCTCCTCGTCCGAATCATTGGGCAACGAGCCTCTGCTGATATGCGTTTGGACCATTCGGTCCCCCCTCATATCATTGAGGTCTATACCATCCTGGTCATTATGAGTCCCAGAGCTTTCGTTCTGATCGTTCGTCCGAATCCATCCTTGCTGGTGCTTGGTATATCGCCGAGTTACGTTGAAGGTGCTGCTAGCCGCAGTCGTTGATTTCCCCACTCTTCCGCGGACCAAAGGCCACAGGGCGGGTATCGAGGCGGCAATGATGGCCAAGTTTACCTCGATTGCTGAAAATGTGAATGTGATGCTGTAATTGGAATCGGGGTCGGCATCGGTGGTCGTGTACATTTCCATGATGTAGTACAGGCGTATGCATGAGAAAGCGACGGACCTGCATTTTGATACATTGCGTCAATAATCAAGGATCCCAGGCCATTTGTTGATTGTCATATCAGGCATGCGAATGTCTGTGCAGGTGTAGTAGGGATTCTGGATAGAACTTACAAAAGGCCCACTGAGAAGATGAGCATGAGACCCAGCTTCTTCCGCATGCTCATGTTGAGACTCCAAAAGATGTAGAAGGGAAGAGCAATAGCAATAACATCTGTGACGATAGCGAAAATGCTGCTCGCAAGGCTGAACTTGCCAACGTCAACGCAGTACCCATCGAGGGTGGAGTCCCAGTTCTTCGCGAACGGCACGCAGTCGAAAAGCATGACGAAGAAAACCGAGATCATGAGCAGGAGATTGAATATGCCGTTGCCCCAGACGACATATCTCACGCCACTTTTGACGCCGGAGAAGCGGAGGATGAACAGCAGAACGGAGATCTTGACGATAGACAATATGGGCATATAGATGACTCCCATGGCGTAAGTCCAAACAAAACCTCGCTTGTAGTTTGAGTCCAATGGAACATTCCAGTAGTGGATCCCGATGTACATTGTTCTCATAGCTGGTAAGCAGTTGTATCCTTAGTGAACCAATTCTTACTGATAATTGCAGGGGACCCAGCTCTGCAAGGAAGACTCACCAAATATCGCCGTGACAGCAAGACCAACGGCCAGGACCATAGCCACAATGATAAGGGTATCATCTAAAGATTGGATCATATTAGTCTAGGACCAGGAATGTGCGCACAGAAGTGGAAGGCCTCAAGTTGACACAGACAACGAAAACTGAGTGAACTTACCCCAGCCGAAATTCTTTGTAATCAGTCTTGCATATACCCTCAACGAGACTGTGATCAAGGATAGCAACGGAAACAGTACTTCCAAGGCGATGCCAGCTTTCTGGAGCGAAGAGGTCGGGAGATCTGATATCGAGGACATGGTGGACCTCCGCAAGCGGCGTGGTCCGTGATGGGGGCGGTGGAGAGGAGAGTGGGGGAGATCTTCACGGATGGGTACCCGACCCGACTATTATATGCCAAAGGACATCTATTAGACGGTCTCTCGGAGAGTCTATCATGTCTGGAAACGCTGGAAGACGAGGAACATGTCTGGAGACCTGGAGAATGAGTCCCTGATATGGAGTATGGAGGCGCTGGAAGAAACTGCGTCCTTTCCGCCATTTTGCAACCGGTTCTCCGTGACTCTGGTTCATGTGGCTTTCCACTGGGGCTCCACCGTAGGAAAAAGGATTCCAACCAGCCTGCTGCCATTGAACACATCTGGGCACCGGTCGGCGTCGGTCCCGACGTGGCATCAAGGCCCATGAGAGACCCACAATATAGACAGTATTTCGTGGCGTGTGAGGACAATCCAGAAGCGCAAGCATATTTCCAAGGATTGATCCGGCGAGTCTGTTCCGATGCATGTATTCTTTTCAATCAAACAGAAACATCGATCCTGGATAGTCCTGATCCCTATAGGTACCAGGCAATTTCCTACCTCGCCCTGTCTCCTCTCCTAGCCGATAGGAAAAACGCTTTCTGGTACGAGAAAGAAGGTGCAAGCTAAATTCCGACTCATAATCGGAGGACCCTTGATCAAACCACGAGAGCAGGAGAGTCTCTCAGTGGTGGCTTGATCGACTGCGCGGCCTCGTGAGGACATCTTCGAAGTCCTCCAGCATTTGGAGAACCGAGGTTCGGAAAGTGAAAAGTCCGGACATGTCCCTGGTTTGATTTGCAGAGATGAGGCATGAGAACTGACAGGTCAATATGCGTGCCAGGGTTCCTGCATACAACTCCTCACGTCCTTACGCCACAGTCATTTACACCAACAAGGGTCTCGGGGCTGTCCAGCGGCGATGTCTTTACCGCACTAGCCGCCAACGGAAACATGGACAAAAGGATCGAATGCTTTGAGGGGATTGGGAGCCTGGCAAATTCAATTCTCCCCGGTAACGCTAGAACTTCCCCCTGAACCACACATGTGCAGCTGTTTTCTGGGCAGTCCAGAACGTGGTGGGCACTATGGCGTTGCCGTAGGATTCGTAATCCAAGTGGGCCTCGAATCCGACCGGGCCTGTGACTAAAAGCAGGAAATACAGAGCGTGTGACAAAGCCTGCAGCAGCCACTGCTAGCAGCAAATACCCTACCATAAATTCTAATCTTTCGTTCCTAAGAAGACCTTGGCGTTGTTGCCCTTACCTGGCAGACACTAAATACTTTCTTACTCGGCGCTTCATGATTGACAAAATGTCCGATAGAAGCTCGCTGTGGAAATTATTGTTCAGCAGACCAGATGTCGTGCCAGTAGAGTTAGCCTTGTGGAGTGTTACCCACATCGGGTGATCCTCAGGGCGCAATGTCGACTCCATAACCACTACGACCACGGGCCGTTCCCCGTTCTCTTCCGAGCTTCCGGGCTTGCTCTTATTGTTATGGATCTTAGTGTGAACTTGAATATTTGCCTTCAGATATGGCTGAATAGATGTTGCATCGAGAGATGTTAGTCCTGCGCTCAACTTACCCCGACTTTTGGCCCAAGATATATGTCAGACTTATGCAGCTTATGCTGACACGGCTTCTCTTTATTCCCCTAATTTTATGTAACTGTGCTGTCGCATAGCGGAGCCTGGCTGAACATGTGGTGCGTCGCGTACAATTTCGAACCAACAACTTCCTCGGTCCACCTTCCAACCCAGGCCTAGGAGCTCCGACAGCAACGGGCTTGCCAGATTTGTCTTCGCGTTCTCGGTATCGAATGATTGATGAGTATACAGTGGGCCAAATCTAGACCATGTATTCGGGAATTACGATTAAGAGAGATACAATATCTTCCAGTGTCCTAATCATGGATCGTTTATTTCTGCTCCTCTCTTTCCCATTCTGTTCAAGCAAGACAGCAGCGAGGCGTAAAAGCAACCTAAGCGGGCCCGTCAAGTCGTCATGCCTCGATATACAATTCTCGTTGCTGCTCAGCTCGCAGCAGTGGCCTTTGCCCAAGGCACAGGCCTGGATGCGGCAGATCCAAGTAATGGTTAGCCATATGAGATGAGCATATACTTTCTCACGTACCGTGCATCTTTCTAACCACTCACCAGTACTGAGTCCGGCTGTACAGAATGTGGCAGAAAACGCCGCATCGGGAGTTGGCTACTTTTCCTACGAGAAGTCTCAGCTCACCCCGGAGGTCATCAGCAACCTGACGTCGTACCTGGAAGCGCAAAACAACATCGATTCCAACGCTGCTATCTTTGATTTCGCCAACGCCAGTGACCCCTCTCTGAGGAAACGACACAGGGGTTGCAAGGCATACCCGGGCAGTGCTTCATGGCCGTCAAAACTTGTCTGGCGGCTCTTTGATCTCGTCCTGGGGGGTTCTCTCATAGAGGGCGTTCCAGCCGCCGCAGTCTGCTACCCGGACTGGCCGCAGTACGATCAGGCCAAGTGTGCTGACCTTGGTGTCTCATGGACCGACCCAGCCTGGCGGTGAGCACTCATGTCCTATGATACTCTTAACCAAGGCACTTTACTGACTGCAATATCGATAGCGCCGCACAACCCACAGAAGTCGACTGGCCAGTGTTCGAGGGCATGTCGTGCCTCCCACCAGGCCTAGGCGACTTCCTCTCCCGGCCAAACTCCACGTGTGAGCTCGGCGGCATGCCAGCCTACGTCGTGAATGCCACAAATGGTATGTGTCCTGCTCTTACAGCAGTGGTAAATAGAAGTACTCCACTCACTGACGCCTCCCCTACAAGTTGCCCAGATCCAGCTCGCGGTGAACTTCGCCCGCAACCTCAACATCCGCCTCAACATCAAGAACTCGGGCCACGACTTCAACGCCAAGAGCACGGCCGGTGGCTCGCTGTCGGTCTGGACCCTGCACCTGCAGGACATCGAGTTCCTGGGCTCTGAGTACCAGTCCGCGTCTGGGGCCAAGGGCCCGGCGTTCAAGGTCGGGGCTGGCATCACGACGAAGCAGATCTACGATGCCGCGCACGAGCGGGGCTTGATGGTAGTCGGCCCCATTGCCCGGGTACGTGGACTTGAAAAATCCGGACGGCGCCGATGAGGACATGACTGACAACTGGATTCAGACCGTTGGACTTGCTGGCGGGTACAGCGCTGGGGGAGGAAACGGCCCATTGATTAACAAGTACGGTGTTGCGGCCGACCAGGTGCTCTCGATGGAGGTCGTTCGTAAGTCACAACCTCCGGGGATGCCTGCGGCATTTTTCGTAAGGAAGCTCTTGCTGACTTGACCTGATGCAGTGCCGGACGGTTCGTTCGTATCGGCTGATGCGAAGACTAATCCCGAGTTGTTCTTTGCTTTGCGTGGTGGTGTAGGTTTCCATTTACTCTTATGATCCCCGCATACTATCATCCTCGCGATGTCACTCCCATTGGGCTCCCGCAACAGGATGTTAACTGTCAGCACAGGGTGGAAGCACTTGGGGTATAGTCACCAGCCTTGTTATCCGCGCTTACGAGGATACCACTTTTTCCACTCTCACTTATACCTTCGGGTCTGGTGTCGACGAAGAGGCATTCTGGACCGGAATCGATGCCTTGTGGTAAGTTTTTCGATCTCGATCACCTCAAAACCGTATGCTCATTAAGTTGGTCCTTGTAGGCAGCAGTTCACGACATGGCCTGGGGCTGGTATTTGGAGCTACTTCAGCTTTGCCTGCGAGGATGTTGTCAACTGCACGTTTTCCATGGCGCCCCAGGTCGCCCCAGGACTAAGCAAATCCGAGCTCGAAGACCACAACGCAGCTTTGTTCGCGAACCTTTCGTCGCTGGGCATTTCTGTGGACGATGTCTCCTACAACGAGTACTCAGGGTTCATGGAAATGTTCGACGAACAATTCCCCGACACGATAAACACCGCCGGCTACTGGTACTTCCACAGCACATCGCGGTTCTTCCCAGAGCGAAACTGGCAGAGCCAGGAAAAGTTCGCCACGCAGTCCGCCGCCATCCGCAACACGACGCAGAGCCGCGGCAGCTTCACCGGGTACAACTCCAGGCCCGGGGTCAACTCGGCTGTAAGCCAGGACAACGCCGTCAACCCGGCGTGGCGGGAGGCGCTGGTGTTCGGCATGGGCAACGTCGTGTACGGCTACAACGACACGGTGGAGGACATGGCGGCGGCCAACAAGCAAATGGTGGATGCGTACGCGGTGTGGCGCGACGTGAGCGACGGCACGTACCTCAACGAGGCCGATATCAACGAGCCCAACTGGCAGCAGTCTTTCTACGGCGACAACTACGACCGCCTTTATGACCTGAAACAGAAGGTGGACCCGTGGGGTGTGCTTTATGCCACCGGGGCAGTGGGCTCGGAGGACTGGCACGTGACGGACCAGATCGAGTATTTCCCTATGGCGAACGGACGTCTGTGCCCTATTGGATCATGAGTTGGTTCGAGGATGGAGAGTTAATTTGGATGTATATACTTTGATACAGTAGGCTACCTAACCATCCCAGAGACTATGTTTTGAGCCTGTTGATGATACACCAACGCAGTACCACTCAGTGGCTTATAGCATTGTGCTGTACTTGGCCCCATTTGGTCCTAGCCCAGTATTCCACTGATATATTTGAGCGGCTTGCATGCGTTGTGGAAATACTTATAGAAGGTAAAGAGGAAAGCAAAGGGGAAATTGAGGAGGAAAATAGCGTAAATACTGCGTACTTGCGCGCGTGAAGAGGGCTTTTTTTTCTATATGGGGGGGGGGGGAGCGACTAAGTCAAATTTGCAGGGGGGGTTAACGTTTGGTTTTCCACACACAGTGATTCACGGGTGGATCCTGGAAAAGAAAGGTTCTTTTGAGCAGGTCTAAGCCAAATTAGCGAATCCATTCAGATGTTGCTGTTTCAGTACCCAGGGGCGGTAATTAATAATTCTATTAGGCGAGGCGTTTCGGTAGTTGATACGACGTATCTGTACAGCTCTAAAGCTTACAATATTTTCAAATCTGAATCTTTGCAACAGCATAGTTATAGGGTGGGACATCAAGAAGTAGCAGGATTCTTATAGCCGAACACAGCAGGGGCTCTACCGCCTTGTGCCAACGAATCAAGTAATTGGCCCTGGCATGACACAAGCAGGGATGCACAGCGGTTTAGGGAGTGCTAGCAACATGCACGTCAGACGCCCTGCATCTCGTAGGAGTCAACGCGTCAGGTGTGTTTCTCTCCCTTCCTGGGTACTGGCTGTATCTACACCATCATATCGTGGCAACGGCCGTGTTCCGGAGAGAACCAATTTGTTGGACGTTTTCTTATTTCTTGAGGTGTCACAATAAACAGCTGCCAGGGCCCATATCTCTTAGAAGGGAACTAGATTGCTCAAGGATTTGAGCTCAAATCGACCCCTTCTTGCCGTTTCCTTATTCCGCAACTTAGCACTCCATGGGTATTCTACCTTGCACCACGCTTGACAAGAAGCTCCACAGTCTCTTTACTTTCAAGTAATCTTGCCAAGTCCAGAGGAGTGATAGCTCCCATTCTATTCACGTCCGCACCAGAATCCACAAGCAATTTGACCGTTTCAAAGTCTCTCGCTTGTAAAGCTTGCACCAAGGGTGTGCATCCCTTCTTGTTCGCGCCGTTTGGTCTAGCACCGTGGCGGAGGAGCTTCTTGGTCAGCTCCGCGTTGCCACAGTTGATCGCGTGTGTGAGCAATGTCTGCCCGTTTCCTAGCTCTTGATTTGGGTCGAGGCCCTTTTCGAGGAGGAGTGGCACGAGGTTTGTGTGCTCTCTTTCTATGAGGAAACTAACGGCTGTCTTTCCCCACGAGTCACACTCGTTAGGGGTAGCACCATAAGTCAGAAGAAGCTTGATCAATTCCTCTCGACCGTTCGCGGATAAGGCCTGGGCTTTGATGGTGTTCATAAGAATGCTGGTCCCCATGAGGTCTTTCGCGTTCGGGTCAGCGCCTCGTTCGAGCAGTTTCTTGACGACGCTGATACGTTTCTTTGTGAAAGCTTCCATGATCAGGGATGTGCCAGTGTTGGACTTCGAGTTGACGTTCGCACCTCGCTCAAGCAGAAAGTCGAAGATCTCATCCCTGTTTTCTCGCAAAGCGAGGATGATGATGGGGTTTCCGGTCATATCTGTTGCGTTGACCGAGCCACCGCGCGATTGCAGAAGCTTGAGCATCGCGAGGTTGTTTCCTGAGTAGGCGTGTTGAATCGCAACCCGGCCATATCGGTCAGTTGTGTTGACCTCGGCTCCGTGATCCAGCAGGAGCTCTACCATACCCAAGTCACCCTTATCGACAATGTCCAAGAAATACGACGATCCATACAGATTCTTATGATTTGGGTTGCATCCATGCTGTATTAAAAGCTTCGCCATGGGGATGTCGCCAGCTGAAGCTGCCCAGAATAGAGGAGGCAGCTTCTTCGCCGAGTCGCTCACGTCCTTTGACGCTCCGAGCTGCAGTAGCTTGGTGACCACCATGGGCTGTTGGCTCTCGATGGCTAGGACAATCGGCGTCTTGCCCTCTTCGTTGCGTCCATTAATGTTTGCCCCAGACGAGATTAGCGATGCAACTGTGCTAAGGTCACCTCTGGAGGACGCTTCACAAAGTGCCACGACAAGAGGCTCGGGCTTGTAACGGAAGGGAGCAGTCACAGCCCTGAATACTTCCGAAAGCTTGCTCTGAGAGCCCTTGTTGGAAGATGAAGGCCTTGTAGTGGGCGATGCGGGCGATTTGAGCGTTTCGACTCCTTTGACATCCGAAATATGCTCGGGTGTGTTTTCATCGTAGGGCGGTGGTGCTTCATCCCCCATGCCAGAAGGGCCTGTCTCGCTTGAAAGAACGACTGTGAAGGCAGCATCTGCCGTCTCCAGTAGTTCGCGATACCCATGGCCATCCAGAAACTGATCTTGACCATCGGCGGTGTTCCTGTAGCCGATTAGAGCCGTGCATTAAGGTAGCGGGGTTTCTGGCGTGAACTTCTTACATCTGGATCGCTTCTACCAAGCCTTGCATTACTGAAGTCTCGAGGCCGACCCAGCTCTCATATTTCGATAGGAGACCTGCGTCGACTGGGAGATCTTGAGCCGCAGAAACACCGGTGCCTTTTTCCACGATCGCCTCGGCGCGAGCACACTTCTCAAGTCGATCGGCGAGTGTTTGTTGCAGCCTCTGGGATATCAGCTTGGTGGAGCCCAGCTTGTCACCGAGCTCGAACACCGTCTCACCAAGCTCTTTGAGGTTGATAGACAACTGGGTGAAAGGGGAGTCGCTGGCGTTCCACTGGGCCACAGTCTCAGCAAAACTTGTGGCTGCCGATAGTGTACGGTGATGGATGGTTTGGCATTGTGCTGCGAGTGCTGCGGCTGAGAAGGGAGTCATCGTAACGAATACAGCGGCCGGCGTACGCCAAGTGTGTATATGATCTAATCCTTGTGGAACAGCGGTGTCAGTCTCTCATGCTTCCCCGATTTCCAAAGATCAGAAAATGCGGCGTTAAATGTGCGCGACTTGGGGTCGTCGAGGTTGAATTTGAGGGAGCCGACAATGATGGCGCGGAGGATTCACATCAGCTGCGGAGAGGCGCAGCGCAGCCACTAACCAAGACTGGATTGATGATAGGTGCGAAACCTGACGCGGCGCGTAAGCCCGTATTCGTCGTGTTGTTCAACTGGTTGGTCCATCGGTGGGCTTTTCCTCTGGACAGCCCACCACGTCAGGCAATCAAGCCCACGGGCATTGTGTTTCGTCGCTGTACGATCGAGAAGAGAATTAAGTGCTCGTTCCTGTCCGCATGTCGAAACGAAATCAATGACTCCTACAACGATCGAATGTCTGCAATATTTACCGGTCCAGCACCGCACTTACATTGATCTCAAGTGGTCTCGTTTTCAATCTGTACACATATGCTTCTTAAGTAGTATATTGATCTCAACAGTCACCACAAGCACTGTGACTTCCGGCTCGCGCCTCTGCTCTACCCCTCCTGAATGTTAGTTTCTTCGTCTATTACAACTAAGCCGACAGGCTGGAAAGTTATCCTTCGTTTTTAAACCACTTGCACTTCCCGTTATCGTGAGATATTGCAACAATTATGCTACGGTACCCACCTGTGTACTCTCAGTGGATCTTGATAAATCGCCGTGGCATCACTAGTGGCCCGTAGCCTTTCATTCCTCTCCAAGTTCTCACAATTTGAGTCTTTCCATTCCCTCCATCTTTAAGTTTCTTCTGAAAGTCTCAGCGTTCTCCGCATCAGTGACGCAGGTCGTGTGACAATATGTCATTGAATGAGTCACTCAACTCGCTTGCGGAAGCCATCACATCCGCAGCTCGTGAAAACAAGGTCGAGGACCTACAAAGTCTCCTCGGGAAATGGGAGTCTCCGGACTGAGAGCCGCTACAACGAGCACTCAACGCAGCCCTTCGACAAGGCCACGTGGGTCCAGCAAACCTGCTCCTAGATCGCGGGTGCTACTGCGGCTTCCACGAGACACAGGCAGCCTTAAGAAGGAGGCCACAAGATCGCAATGTTCGAATGCATGCTCAAACATGGGTGGGACATCGACTTCAGCCTCGACCACCGCGGCGACGCATTAGTGTGCTCGCTTCTTTTCGCAGCCACACCCGACCTTCCCCGATGGCTTCTTGAGCACGGGGCGGACCCCAATGCCAACCCTCGGAGTGACCCGGTGCGCTCGACTGCACTCGAGGCCGCGTGTTCCAGGCCGAGTATTCCGGATGATATCGTCAGCCTCCTACTGAAACACGGGGCAATGGGCAGTCTTGCGGTGCTGGTGGCCGCGTGGAATGGTAATCTGGAGGCACTGCGTGTGCTCCTGGACGAGGGAGGAGAAGTAGTCGACCTTGATGTGATACCGGAGGCGGAGAATCCGGACTGGGCGCTGAAGAAGGAGTGGAGGGCGGGACTACACGGTGCTGCTGCCAAGGGCGAGATGGCATGCGTCGAATTTCTTCTGAGTAGAGGCGCCAGAACCGATATCCGGAATGGCGCTGGCTTGACTCCGGAGCAGACTGCAGAGAATTCCTGTCCGGCGACTAGACTACATGTCCCCCCTCATCCCCCGTTGCCCGTGACCCACAGAGCAGGGCACTTACATCTTCAGTCATATCTCCGACGGCCTTAAATATGAAAAAGAAGAAGAAAAACAGTTGTACAACAGACTTCAATGGTTTTCCCCAAACCGAAATCTGGGCGCCGACTTACGCTACCTCGTCAAACGTTGATCTTCAATGGGCGGGAAGAGTGACTATTCTCGAAATGCCCTCGTTTCGCTTGATGTTGGCCATAGGGATGGCGAGCTCCCTGGGAGCAACAGCTACTACGCGCCAGCTCTGGAATTTTACGTCGTATGTTGATATTGAGCATACCCATCTCCGGCCTAACGGCCAAGTGCTCATGACGACGTTTACCAACGCCTCGCTCTATACTCTCGATCCTACATCTTCAAGTCCGACTGCCGAGCTCGTTGCATCATTCGCACCATCGACCGCGTTGACAGGCATTGCAAGCGTGGGCAATGACAAGTTCGCAGTAATCGGGGGCGTCAGGGGGAGCTACATGTACACGAACGAGACCGTCTACACCTGCGACTTCAGTGCCGGGTCTGAGCCAGCAATCGAGGTCGTTGCCACTCTGCCTGATGCGGTGATGCTCAACGGCATGGACTCCCTGCCCCAGGATCCAGCCGTTGTGTTGATAGCGGATTCGAGGGTCGGCGCTGTGTGGCGGGTCAACACGACAGATGGAAACGTCGCCATCGCGTAACAGGGAGACCTGCTTCTTCCGCCTGAGAATGCGACTGTCCCCATCGGCATCAACGGCTTGAAAATCTCGAATGGCTACGTATATTTCACGAACACTGCAAAGAACCTCTTCGCCCGCATTGCCGTCACTGTTGACGGCGTCATCCACGGTGAAGTAGAAACGGTCGCCATCGTCTCAGGGGAGGAGGAGTATGATTGGGATGACTTCGTCGTGGACGCGTCTGGCGAAATTGCATACATGGCACAGAGTCCGAATGCGGTTGCAAGAGTCATCATTGGCACAGGAGAAATGGATGTTGTCGCTGGGGTTGGAAACGATACGATATCGTTGATTGGACCTACCAGTGTGACATTGGCGAAAGACGGTGTCACGGCCTACGTGAGCACGAGAGGTACGCAATCGAGTGGGATTAGCGGCCAGCTTGTAGAGATCTCGCTGGCGTGATTGCTTGCGCCCCCAGCAACTGCTATTGATGTCGCAGGCAACCTGAATCACTGAAGTGGTTGGTACTCGAGCTTAAATCCGAGCTGATAAATCAAGGACTTGTTGTACTGTCTGTAATTAAACTAAGAAGCTAGAGCTTACTAGCCCTTTATAAACGGTGTCTTAAGCGTCGAGAAAAACGGCTCATAGAGCGTGCATCGACTATCCACATCGGCAGACTCTAACATCGTGGCTTCAATGGTCCCGTTACAACCAACACATGCAATATTATCACCCTCAAGGTCGACCAGCTCCCACCCCGGACCTTTCCCAGAGGGATCCTTCACAAAGCCTGCCCAGGCTTCCTGCAAGTATCGACTTAATTAAATCTGTTGGTCTGTGGCGCCCTCTCTGGGATACGTCCCCCAAATCATCGACGTATCGGAGCCGTGTACTGCTCCAAGCTCTTCAGAGGTGTAGCCGTCTCTGCCCATATTTGGGAAAGATGCATTGTACAAGTACCGCCAGGTTGGGATTCCGCTCTGCGCCGATGTGCGGGAGACAAGAAAAGCGGGCTACAATGCGCTTAGTATTAGCAAAAAGTGACGTTGTCCAAACAGCCTTGATCAGTAGGTCTTACACATTGGTATATCAGCTCAGTAAAGACCTGAACGGCAGCATAGAATAGTGGAATGCCAGTGCTCTGCTTGATGAGAAGAACAACTTGCATAATTGCCTCGGTAATCTGAGCATCACCGCCACTGATGGAACCGATAAGTTGCACCACCTCCGACTCAGTGACGGCGGAGATGTTGACGTTATGCTGAATGGCCAAAAAGGTTCCTTCTTGTCCCGTGGAGCCGATCAACAAAGGAACGGTTGCGACGGACCCCGTCGCGCGAGTTGGCAGATAAGGGAGCTCCATCTGCGTGACATTGTCGTTGACGGGGCTGAAATCGAGGCCATTGGCCACTATCACATCTCGGATGGCATTGCCATCCGTGGCACGCACACATGCAATCTCGTCGTCCCCGTCGTAGCAGCCAACAAGAGAAGCAAGAGCCGCCCAGGATAGTGGCCCAGCCTCCCGTCCGATGGCACTCACCGTTGCTTGGCCACTTGAGCAAGCTGCGGCGCGAAAGGGTGGCTTGGGGTGCATGGTGGTGAGCAGACGATCGACCGAGCCCCCGCCAGAAGCCTCGCCCGCGATGGTGACCTTGGAAAGGTCGCCGCCGAATGCATGGATGTTGGACTGCACCCAGTCTAGAGCAAGGCGTTGGTCAAGGAAGCCAAGATTCTGCTCCTCTAGAGAAAGCTGAGGCGAGTTGGGAAAGCCAGACACTAGACGTCGAGATTAGCAATGCCCGTGGCGAGGTCGCGGCTGAGGCTGTAGAGTACCATTGAGCCGGTAGTTGAATGTCACAACGACAAGACTGTGCTCCGAAGCGAATCCGATCCCATCAAACATGGGTTGGCTTGCTGTCCCCGTCCGCAGCCATCCGCCGTGAATCCAGACCAGGACCGGGAGCCGGGCGGTTGAGCAGTCCACCTGATCTGGGGTCAGACGTTCACAAACAAGCAGTCCTCGCTCTCAGGGATTCCGTCGTCACCTATCTGTTCTAGTTGGAAATTCGGTGCGGGCGGGAAGTCGTACCGACGGGAGGATTCGTGTCTTCGGACCAAGCACACACGGTAGCCATTTTGAGAGTATGCGTATTCACTCGAGTATGTATACAAGCGTTGGGCGGGATACTCTGGGTTTCAAGATTTTACTGAAGATTGCAGTGTTTCATTCCATTCCTTTACAAGAGAGATGAGGAGGACATTTACTTTATAACAATACCAGTTTCTGATCAAATTGAAATCTCTAGTTCAGCGACGGTGATAGTCGCTGTTTGTGACCCAACGAGCCAGTGGTCATGGAACATTTAGGTAAACAAGCAACGCTCTGTTCTTACAACACCCCAGCACTTAAGGATTCCATCCTAAGCAGCCACCATGTAGGCTATTTACGCCACCAGGTGGCGCAAAACCAACCCCCGCGTTCAGTCAAGGGATCAAAGATGTTAGCCTGCCTTGGCATGGTCCGGCCGTTTTCTTACCTTTGCTGTCACCGCTTGAATGACTTTACACTTATTACCGATACGACGGGGAGGTCAGGCAGAGACAAGGAGCACATTAGGGGGTTATGTTGGCTTTTCAGCGCCTTTGAGGTGCTGTCAGTGTAGGGTATTCTGAGGCGCCTAGTCCGGCTCGAATCGAGTGTGAGCAGTGGGAGCCCACGTCAAATACCCGTTCGTATACTCTAAAATCACCCAGCGTTATTCATGTTCTCCACCTGGCTGACGAAACTCTTGGCCAAAAGGTTATTTGCCCAACCTTTTCTTGCACCTCTTGCCACTGAAGATCTGGGTGGTCTTTTCTGGGACAGATATGGTTCTCCTGCAAAAATGAGAAGCCATTGGCCTCATACAATGGCCTCCCTGGAGAAGTGGAGTCTAGGAAAATTTCAAGTCTGAACTCGTCTGCCTTTTCTATACCCCAGTTCAACAATTGCTGTCCCACACCTTTGCGTCGATAATCGGGATGTGTGAATAATACAAACAGGTCTAGAGATTCTACACGTGAATAAGAGATCATCAAATGGTACCATTCATTGATTGAGGAAGGAAAGGAAGGGAATAATGAAGAGGATCAAAAAAGAAAAGGAGCCAAGACTCATAGGTGCTTACAAATATGCGGCTTCTGGGCGGCTTGGGATCTTGCGGCATCATATTCGGTAATCATTTGCTCGACAAACTCCCGAGCACCACCCGCGGGGAACCAAGTAACTTCCAAATTGTCAGGGACTGCAAAAGGATTGTCGTGGTGAATGTTCCAGAGGGCGGCCCCCTCGACCCTTCCAGATTCTGTATCGACCACCTTCCTCCAGTTGCTAGACGGATCCTCCGTATACCAGTGCTTTAGCCTCACGGCTCCTTCTTCGATAGCTTTCTGCCGAGCCTGCTCGTCGTTCCCGTGGATCTGGAACCAGAGATGGAAAACCTTCTGAGGAGGGTCTTCATGCGATTCGAAGAGGCATCTTTAACTACCATACCTACTTTTTAACCAAGCAATTAGAAAAAAAAAAATTTACTTATTCTAATTGCTTGCTTACTTAGATATCTAGCCTATTCTCGAGAGGAGACCCGCTTATTCATGTGAGGTGTGGGGATGTACCTGGGTGGGTACCCAGGTAGGCACAAGAGGGGCCAGCCACCTTGAACCAGTACATCGTCAAATACTAGTACATACTGCATGTAGTATGTACCGGTACTTTGACCCTAGGCTGGCTTTGTCATCAGCCAATGTATGTCACTCATAAGTATGACCAGACCCGACCTCCCTCCGTAATCAGCGATACAACCCTTTCACTGCATTCACAATTCCACGCTGGGTCACAGCGCTCACCTTTACCGCGCTATACTGGGCAATGGTTCCTTGCACAGTCTCTCGGCCTCAAAACCCATACAATGGCCGACAAATGCAACCAGGCGACAGCTGGCAGCCCCTTCTTCATAGTTCTGCCCCCCGAGCTGCGCGTCTCCATCCTCACCGCCGCCTTCGGGCAGAGGACGATGCACATCCAGCGATGCCAGCCCGTCACGCCACAGCCGCAGGCGCAGGGCAGCAGATCGAGTGGGACACGAAATAGTACGAGGCAGTGGCTCGGGGGACTGTTCGCAACAGCAAAGTCGAAAGGGAGGAGGGAAGAGGCACCACCGGCTGGACGCGGGAAGCAGTGGTACGGGTGCGTCTGCTCTCGACTGGCCGATCCTGCGGTCGACAGTTCGCCGGCCGCAGACTCCTGTCTGGCTGACTTGAAGTCAAGCCGGCGCAACGGTCGCTGGTCTTGCACAAGTCCACCTGAGGTGCCGCCCGAGCTCGCTGTCGGGGTCATGGGGTGGCTTCTGACATGCCGCCAGGCGTAAGTAATCTCATCATAAGTAGAAATTGATTCTAGCCCTATTCTATAGTTTTGAAATTCTAGGATGCTTAGGTTTTACTAACAATGGCGCTGCTAGGTACAATGAGGGCGTAAAGGTCCTCTATACTAGCAATACCTTCCATATCCGGGCCAGTAACCTGCACGCATTTAGAGGTTTTATACCACAGATCCCTACAACTGGCCTCTTCTACATCACTTCTCTATAGCTAATCTTGGACCGGTATCTCATAAGCCAGCAGGAATTCGCCACTTTGCTAAAGTCAGACGCTTCTTCCAGTGAGGCAGATATATTAAAGGGCACCCTCTCACGTATTCCCCGCCTGATCCCAAGACTTCAGAAGCTATATCTCGGCTTTTGCCCTGATACATGTCTTCTGGATGGCTGTGCAGGTGGTGATGCCCTCGAATATGAGTGTGCAAAGTACCTTATGAGTCTAATGCAGACTCTAGTCTGTGATTTAGGACAGTTGGGTAGGCCCTGCGAGCTGGAGCTGGCGCTTCCCTCAACGCCATTCGGTCGGTATCGCGACGAGGCTATCATGCAGCATTCCAGGATGGGCCTTCCAGGATGGGCCTTCCAGGATGGAAAGCTGGGATGTCAAGCGAATTCTCTCGCCATTCGAGACTCCGTCTGTTTTGGCCCGCTCAGGATCAGCGGCTCGATCCGAAGTGGGAAAGTGAAGTGGGACGAGTAGCTGACGCTGGATATTGGATCTCCGAGTCGATGTACGATCGTCTGGGAGACCGCACGATCACTTGTTTTCGGACATAAAGAGTGACATAGAAACTACCACGTGAGTCTTGATAGTTTCGAAATGTAGAACCTGTCGTCTTGGTTTTTTTTCTTCTTTTCCTTTTTTTCTTCTTTTTTGAACAGAAGAACATACCTAGGTACTTAAGTCCCACAGGGACTTTCCTAGCACTAGGAGTTATTTCGCAATTGTCTAGTGCGTCATACTTTCGAAGTCCTTCCTTTGGTCTCCGGGATTTGAATCAACCCAAGTGTCTATCTTTTTAGCATGGATCAAGTGGGATTGAGACCGAGGGCGGCTAAGCTGAATGGATACGACGAGACTTCGTCAGAACACGGACAGATCTCGGGGGAGCGGAAGAGACTTATTTGATCATTTGATTAGTGGATTAACTGAGCTTAAGCTAAAGGTTTTGGCTGGAATAAAGGAAATATTATACGACTGCTTGAAAGACCGTCGACCACTCAGGCTATCCTATCCCGTTTGAGAGAACCACCAAAAGTAAGCTCATCGCTCGATTTCGGCACTAGCTACATTGACAAGTAGAAACAGTGAAGAGACTTCGGCACACTCATCGCTCATCACGCCTAAGTCATAAAACAGTGGTACATTTATTCTGCGCAATACTTTTTGGCCCTTTCACTCACCATCTCCAGTCTCTGGCTCACCGCTGATGTCTTCCATGTCTTCATCCCGACCCGGCCACAGCACTTCTTTTCTCATGACCGCTCTTATGTTCATGATCGCAACATACACCCACAGCACAAACAGTACCACTGTGGCCGCCGTGACTATAACCTTGAAGCTGCTAAGGTCCATCGCATCTGCGAGCTGGAGCAGCGCAATGAACAACCCGACGTTTGGGAAAATGAACCCCCACCAATTCAGAGTGAAATGAGCCTCCTGGATCGAGATTAGAACTCCGACAGTGCTCAGCGAGCTGAACCAGAACGCGACGAGCCACATGAACACGCCAACCGCTACAGCCACAGCCTTGAAGACGTCCCCGACGGGGATGGAGTGGATTCCCAGGAAGCCCTCAGGGATGTGCTTCGGCGCCTGCATACCGAGTGCCACAAAGGTGTTCACAGTGTACGAGGCCGGCCCGACGGCAACGAACATCGCCGGTCGCTTTGACGCCTCGGGGAGATCGGTATTGATGAGGCGAGTTACGTAGATGGTGAGCATGAAATATGCCACTGTCCACCCCAGACCCTGGAACGCTATGCTCCCGATGAACATGGGCAGGCCGGAGGTCGATGGCTGGTTCTTGAGAAGCGCGCTGCCGAGTACGCCCAGCATCAGGAACGGGTACACTGGAAGGATCCATGAAGGCAATGCGTCTGCGACGGGGAGCTTCTCGCGGTCAAATATGATGTGGTACTGGAACACGGCAACCAGCATGACGATGCCAGCGTAGATCCAATAAAGCACCTCGATGGTCTTGAGAAGCCAGCTTCCTGTGATCGGGACCGCGTAAAGGTCGACGCAGTACAGGATCATTGCGATGCTGACGAAGTATGCGCCGAAAAAGAAGCTCTCGTGGGGATGGTGCAGACTGCGAAGTAGTCTGCCTCTCGCCGTACTGAATCGATATGTGATGATGCCCGAGAAAAGGATGAAGAGGACGATATTGAGAATAGCTAGTGCCCACCCAATAGCCCCTAAGCCGATGAAATTGTATGGCTGCTGTCCGATCAATGTGGCCAGCGCTCCGGTAGACATGTTGACCTCGAACCATGCCCAAGTGAAGTGCTGTAGTCGTTCGCTCCACGGGAGGCCATCTTTGGTAACTCCATCTGATTCTCTCCGAAGGAGAGATGTATTTTCAGACATGGTTAAAGCTGACTGGAGCAACTGGTGAGGAGAGGTTCTAGTTGAACCTCAGCCAAGCTGCAGGTACTGTAGATAATTCTTGACGCCTGGGATATTGACGTCATGGAGGCCCTCTTCAGGCCACTATGCCCACTTCACACAAGTGTAGAAAACACCCCTTGAAGAAGAGCATATGTTTAAACAGCAAACTGCATGCCAAACCAGCCTCTGAAACTATAGTCAATTGGTAAATGAATAGGATTGATTGCTCTCCGTGTAGTAATATGTGTAGCAGCACTTGAGAGCAGATGGTAGTCTAAAGGGAATGGCCTCCTAGTTCACATGATTTTACCTCTTCGGGTTGTCAGGCTACAGAGAGTGATTTGAGCTTATGAGAAAATTGGTTTCATGACGTTCCTTTACTTGGATTCTGATCTTTGTGTTGCGTTTACAAAAGCTGGGCGGTAGAGCCGCTCAGGTCCAGAGTTCGGAATCGAGGACAATCTCTGCAGCTTGTCTTGCTGGGATCTTGCTGCCACTTTTTCAATGGGTTTTATTTTACAGCGAACTCCTCACTCTCCTGGCTGTCGATGTTATTCAATGAGTGGTTGGTTAGCTACTGTAAATTGACTCTAATCATATCAAGCACGTGAATATGATAAGACGGTATGGGTAATGGCGAGTGATCGCCAATGTTACAAGCCAACCCTGCAGATGACCATACAGTTTTTATGTGTCCACTTCATGGAACTATATCACAGGGAAAGGGGCGAACAGCAGAGCCACCTGACCAAATCCCATCATTTATTTCACCTGTGTGCGGTTCGGTCAAGGATGATACGGACCTGAAAATCTGACACAGAATCAACGGTCATCCTTTATACGAAAGCATTGTACCTGGGAGCTTTCGTCATCCCGAGACGGCATACAATC
Organism: Diaporthe vaccinii; assembly: GCA_039880775.1. Lineage (NCBI taxonomy): Eukaryota > Fungi > Ascomycota > Sordariomycetes > Diaporthales > Diaporthaceae > Diaporthe > Diaporthe vaccinii. The sequence continues at coordinate 1,541,741 of JBCEDN010000008.1, forward strand.
ATGTATTTCGCGTTGATTCCATCGCAGTCCTCCTTCCACGATGATTAATCCGCGAAGCAGCAAGACCACGCCAATTTACTTCTTGAACACAGTCTCCTCCAGGCCCCTCCCGTCCTCCAGAACAACCTTATCAGCCCCAGCCATGACAAACAAGATCCGCGCCACCTCAGTCTCCGACCGGTTGACCCACTGATGGTTCGTGCCCCGCTGGACGATGAACTCGCCCTGGGCGATGGTCTTCTCCTCCCCGCCGTCGAGCACGCACACAATCTCCCCGGACAGCACGACCGCGTAGTCGAGGCTCAGCGTGCGGTGCATGGGCGCCGAGTAGCTGGGCGGGATGTCCGTGACGCCGAAGTAGGCGCCGCCGGGGGCGCACCGCGGGAACGTGCGGGCGAAGGCGGACGGGGGCACCACCGCCTCGGCGTTGTTGGCCGGGAGCGTCGGCCGCATGTCGAAGTTGTGGAAGCCGCTCGTGCCGGGCCCGAAGGGCTGGAAGGGTGAGATGGTCTCGTCGGATGCGAAGACTGAGGTCCCGTCTGGGGTGTGGGTTGTGCAGACCAGGCGCAGGCTTGGGAGGCGGGCCTGTGCGGTGCCTTCTTCCTTGTTTGAAGCCATGTTGGACGTGTCTCTAGTGACAATTCTGTCTAGTACTCTCACGTGTGCCGAAGGGAAGGGCTACGGCTACAGTAGTCATGGATTAGAGATGGGCTTGATTCATGCAGCGGTTTGTCATATGGAAAGATTCGCGGGTGCCTAGCTGCGGCTGAGGATGATGGATTCGATTGCTCTGGATCCGAAACTCTTCCTTATTCATCGATCTGCGGTATTAACTTGTCGAGCACTGTCCCCCTGACACCAATGCTTGTTGAAGACAAGCCTTGGAGGATCGATGCTAGCTCCGGAGCCATTGCCATTTTAACCTAGCTTGATCCTACCAATGCGTCGGCTCGTAAGCTGACCCGTATTTCTGGCTGATATTCTGGCAAGGACCCTTTGCCAATAATCTTGGTAGATACTTTTGGAAATGATAAGACGTTTCGTCTCTTCAAAAGTGGCTCGGAGCCGTCGTGACGAGCATTGGGATGCTTACAAAGTCAGCTGCTATGTCTGGCCTGATGTCCACATGAAAGACCTTCCTCAGGTCGGCCCCGCCATTTGCTCCATCAAAAATTGAGAGTCGCATTACGAACTCACTCCCAATATGTGAGACGCAGTAATTCTCGTTGTTACCAACGACAACGCACACACATGCAGCAGGAAGTTCGGGCACCACGAGCTTAGACATCCAGCTTGCTCCTTCTCCCAGGCCGAATCGGGCTGCAATCGCCATGCGAGTGGGAAGGAGAGGAAGTATATTTTCAACCCTCATTTTGTTTTTTTCAGCAATTTGGATGTGAAATTGTGAAACGGTCAAACCGGATGGTTTAAGTATCAATTTGTGACGCCTCTACTGAAGACTCTGCAAGGTCACGGCAACTATGCCATCATACATACCTACGTACCAAGGTGGAAGCCACTTTTGAAAACACTTCCAAATGTGATGGCCAAGTGGCTCCGTCTTTTGCAAGAATATTTATTATGAGAGGGTTGAGAGATATAGCAGCTGGCTTTAAATACATTAATTTAAATAAAGTGGGCGCTATCTTTAAAAGAAAGAAAGAGGGCATTTAGAGGGCCCTGGGGTATTGTAGAAGTAGGCAGCTAGAAGGGCGTGCAGTAGGGGCTTATTTAGCAGCCACGTGCACACACGTGCACCTTTTCAGTACTCTTGGATAAAAAACACGTATTCCACGATATTTCTTACATCTAAGCCTGGGCATTTCTCTCATAGCATATTCGCGAGTAAGGGAAAACAGAGGATAAATCTGGCAATTGTGACGGCACGGGTCTTATATACTGCTAGAAACGTTTCCAATAGATTGGAAATTCTGGTCTTTTGGCCAAGCGGTCTCTTGCTAGCAGTAGAATTGTGACAGCAATTTTCCAAACCTTTTCTCAAGTTTGCTATGAATCTTTTAAACCAGCTCTTTCACCTTTATTATATATCATTAACAGCGAAAGGTAGACTTAGGCGCAGGCATTATATTAAAGAGAATCTAGTTTACTAATTCTCTAAGCTAAGGCTAGGTAGTTTTCACAGGATCTTTTTTAAGAACATAACCCATAAATTGAACATCTATATAAAACTCTTATTTTAAGCCAGTCTCTGTTAAATCTGGCTAGCATTTAGACTTATAGTGATATAGAACAGGTCTCTTTATCGCGGTAAATTCTCAAGCTAGAATTAAATGCACTGGTAGCTCTATGGTAAAGTTTATGCTGATTTTCATTAGCCTTAAATTTATTGCTTAAACTTTTGATATTTTAGAATCGCGACAAAATATTAATGCATATTTTGGTATGAAAATCGTAAGCCTTTAAGGAGACGTTAGGGAGATTCTGAAGTTTATTTATAAAGTTTGCTGGATTTATATTTGGGTCTTTAAGTAGGGATCTTGTTCTGAGTGGAATATCTTTGAGTGTATAAGTTGTTATGATCTTAACCTTGCATGCCATGAATTTGGTGATTTAGAATGGGTGAATTGGTAGAGTATTTGTTGTCTTTTCCTGGGCATATATATCCGAGATAGTGCTGCATTGCTTTGAAATATGCAATATAGTTTACAGGAGATATGTTTAGGTGGAGTAGATCAACTCATGCTATAACTGTAGCTAATCAGAGCACATCACCTAGGCCTAATTCGCCCACGCACACTTGACACCTATACATCCAACTTGAATTGGGCGTGTGGGTTGGATGTATGGGTGTATGGGTGTATGGGTGTATGGGTGTATGGGTGTATGGGTGTATGGGTGTATGGGTGTATGGGTGTATGGGTGTATGGGTATATGGGTGTATGGGTGTATGGTTGTATGGGCGTATGGGTGTATGGGTGTATGGGTGTATGGGTGTGTAGGTGGGTGCGTGGGTGGGTGTAAGTGCGTTAGGTGTGGGTACTTCGGGTATAGGTATGTTGGGTGTGGGTGTTAGGTGTATGGTGTTTGGTGTGGGTGTCGGTGTTGGGTGTGTGAACTCTTACGTGGTGTAAAGGTGGCGATGTACCGGTGTACCCTCCATTTTTGCATGTGCTAGTCTCCGTGCTCTTCGTCAACTGGGCGATACGGGTCATTCTTTTGCTGTCCTCAATGTGAGAGCGCATGGTTGAATCACTTCAGCACACTTGGGAAGATCATTAACAGCAGATGTACGGTAAGTTGTTCCGCAGATATATATTCTCGCCCAGTCTAGCCAGGACACCAGTAATATTTACAATGATGAAATAAGCGCGTTCGACACTACGTGTCCAACACTTTGATCGTTTATCCAGATCCCCGTGTCTCAGTCAGCACCCACACCGCAGTGAGTTGATACGTCTCATCACACAGGTGGGTTGCGCGACGGACGATGCGTGTGCATCACTTAAGCGTCACACTCATCGTCGCCATTGTCCTCGGCGGGCTCGTCTTCCTCGGCGGGGCACTCGTCCGGCTCGGAAGAGCCAGTCTCGGCAGGGGCCGACGAGGTGATGGTGGCGGTGACCGTCTCCTCGGCGTCGCAAGCATCGTCATCAGAGGCATCAGAGGTTGCAGCGGGGGCGACGTTGGCGGCGACGGAGCTTGTGGAAGCGACCGTGGTGGCAGGGACGTCGCAGGCGTCGTCATCGGCGGCATCGGTCACAACCGCGGCGGCGGCAGTAGTGACTGCGGTGCTCGAAGGGGCGGCAGACGAAGCCTTGGTGACAGTGGCCAGGGTCGAGGCAGGGGCCGCAGCGCTCGAGGCAGCGGAGCCGGCAGAGCCCGAGGACGAGCCGCTGGAGCCGGAGCCAGAGCAGGAGAACAGGGCCGGGCCGGGGATGGTGTACTCGGCGGCCTTGTAGGCGTCGTACGTGATGCCGGCGTCGGCTCCCTTGTAGGCACCGGGGAAAGCAACGAGGTCCGAAGGGACGGTGGAGCCACCGCCGGTGACCTTGATCTGGTGGCAACCAGGGTAGAACTGGGCGCCTGGGTAGCTGTAGGCCGAGTGGAGGGCGATGATCTCGTGGCGGACAAGGTAGCTGCCAGGCTCGATACACTCGGGGATGGTGTAGGTGACGCTGCCACCAGCGGTCATGAGAGCAGTCTGAGGAGGATGCGTTAGCCAGGCAAGCCCTATAACGGAAGAATTATGTCAAGGTACTCACAGCTCCCCAGGTGTTCGAGGTACCCTCACGGCCGTTCTCCTGGATCTTGAACCAAACCGCATCGGTACCAGGCTCGTAGGTGGTGCAGTCATCGTTGTCGCACTTGGCCATGTAAGTGATGGTAGGACCGACGTGGGACTCAGGCCACAGAGTCCAGAACAGCTCCACTTGCGTTCCAGCCGCAGCCTCAGCGACGAGGGCAGCCGGGGCGGTATCAGCGTTACACTGGATCGCGGAGGAGGTCACATCCTCGACTGGGCCGTTGCCGGGGATCTTGCGGGAGACCCTGTCAGGGACAGGAGACATATAAGGATCTTGATACGGCTGGTAAAATTCGTAATCCTCTCCTCCGATGGTAGCGTTGGAAACGTAGCCGTGTCCAGCAACGAGGGTCGCGGAGGCGATAAGGGCGAGAGTCTTTCTGGCAGCCATTTTGTGATGCGGTATTCACTACTGGTGAGCGAGGGGGGGAAGAAGGTTTTTGGTTTGAATGAACGATTGACAATGGTTAACAGCTAGTGTTGAAATGAATGGCAGCCCCAGGCAAACCCGTAAATGAATGAATGTTATCGGTGGAAAGACGACGAATTGAACGAGGTTGGAGAAACAAAACACCAGACAGAAGAGATCGACTGTCCAGCCGCCTGGTATAAGTATGTTCTGCCCTATGTGCTGCCCATGTTCGCGTCACTGCAAGGGGACGAAAGGGGGGAAATTGCCCAGCGTCCTGTCGCAAGACTTCCGGGATCATAGGCGCTCATGTTTATTGAAGTGGGTATGCCAGGGCCTCACATGGCCGGCCTTTCACAAAAGGAGCATGGTGGATGGCCTCTCATAGGCTCGTGATGCCATCGCGAACCGAGGGCCTGGATCTGTAAGGATCTGGCAAGTGCAAACGGAGAAACATCAAACATCGACCCGCATAAGACAGGGGACGATTAGCTGTACCTGAGCCGCATCCTGCTGACGCGCCAATGACAGTGACGGCGGCTCCAGGGGGGGCCAGGAGGGAAACAATATAATTTGAAACCGCCAAGACTAGAGAATTGATCCGTCGACGACTGCACTCGGCGGAGGTCCAGGTGGTCGGTGAGGGGGGGCTGCGGCGGCAACTTCCCGAGACAGGCCGTCCTGGCATAGGATTTATGAAGGCGAGGGAATTCGCGTTCTGGGCAGCTTCCACCATGCGAACCGAGCATCGGATGTGCAGCAGGCTAGTTGTGAAGGTTGCACGCGGAAAGGGGAGGTTGTGAAAGAGCCTCAAGCGGCGAGACGGCTGCAGTGGTCCACCAGCCCCCCTAGGTTGGCAGATCTCGGGCGACTCCGAGCCAGCGTCTTATTTCCATTTGTGGGGCCAGGGGCGTCGGCCCCGGTGCTCGATGCAAGTGTTCCGACGCCCGGGTTTAGCTCCTCAGGTCGATCTCCTTACATCCAAAGTCATTTCCTTTCGACTGTGGATCCACGGGGCTCCAGCATCCTGTCCCGAGGTCAGGAGAGGCCATTGCTCCCAAGATGGCAACGCTTGTGTTTTTGGCAGTTCCCACGAAGCAAGCGAATGCAGCGGGTACAGCTGTGTTCGCAGGCTAAGAGGTGGGACAGACAGGTTGGCCGAGCTACGGAAGTCGGGGCCGCGATGTCAGCATTTTTCTTGACCCGTGGGGATGTGTCTCAAGATAACCATCTCCGGACCAGATCCACATCCAGTATCCAAGGTAAGGCAGTATATCCGAGTTTCGCGGGATGTGGGATTGTAAACTGCAATTGAACTGCTAAGCTTGAGCTGGAGGGCTGAAGGGCATTTGGTGTCAAGAAAGACCAACCAAGCTTCACTTCCCCAGATATTCAGCAAGGTTCAGCCTCCAACTCCCAGACCAGACGATCGACGTCGTGACGATCACACAATACCTTGTGTTATGTATCCTTGCTATGCCGCGTCAGTGTTACCCGGATCTGCCAAACAAAACTTTATTCTACCCCACCCACTCCGTTCAAAATGGTTCCGGGAAACCACTGCTCCTCGCCTGGTAGGCTGGCAGGCTGCGCGACTCAGCACCTCGTATGTATCAAGGAGAGTTTTGATTCATGATTGTAAGCGAAGCAGATTGCCTCCGTCTAAATGTCAAGGCACCGCCTGTGTTGACTGACACAGCTCACGCGTCTCAAACGTCTACACGTAAGCTCATGATTCCAGCACAATGAAGATCAGTAGAATGGAAGTTCAGGATAAATAAAGCAAACGCTGTTATAAGATGCCCTTCCCAAACCTGTCTCCATATGAGGTGATCCTTGTTGCCTCATCAATCCTACCTGCCTGGTAAACCTGAGGACACTCCAAGATGCAAAGCCCAGAAGAGTTTGCTTGGCCAGTCCCAGATGATCCAATGTGCAAAAAATATCAAAAGGAAAACTCAAATGATCTGGCCCGGGCTCGAACCGGGGACCTTCAGTGCTCCCATAACCCACTCTGGATGAGTTACTTAATGTTAGACTGATGTGATGAACCAACTACACCACCGGACCATGTTGTTGAAAAGTGAAAGAATATTTGGAATATGATGGTAGCTTGAGTGAAAATCTTTTCGTGGAGTGGGGAGTCAGCCATCTGCCTTGGCAGACAGGATGTGTGCCCAACTCCGGCCCTCGTTGCAATGCTTATCAGTGACTGTTCTTGACTGTTTTGATTAACCAAACACACTACTGGACCTGTTCTGTGAGGCTCCCCATTGATTGAATGCGCATAACGCTTTGGGACGGAGATCAAATTCTGTGGCACGCCTCTGCCACATGGTGGGAAAAGCGGGGTTCGGAGACGGCCCTCGCCGCATGGTCAACCTTGATTGGTCAAGCCGGCTAGATGCCGCATACCCACAATTGCCAGCCAACCATTGTACATCCTTTTCTCCTGCCCCACAAATTACCCAAATGCGACACCGTCCTGAGGAGCACCACGCTGTGTGCACGCTCAACACCACCGGGTCACAGACTCGAATATATCACTTCGAATCTCTCACACAGGACCATACTATCATTACCAAACTCATGACCGTTTTCCTGCTTCCTGTAGAATGCGATATGCCCCCTCCGATATTCATCATAATCCCCTTCCGCCTCCGCCAGCGCAAAGTCTTCCGCCACGTCCCTAAACTTGCACTCAACGAATGACAACGTCCGCATCACGGCCGCCGGCTCGCCTTTGCCGTTGAGAATGATGGACAAGTCCCCTAGGCCCCAGTGCAGGGGCTGTGGGATAGGCCAAGAGGTCGTCGCTGTCTTTTTGCCTTCGACTGCCAGCTGGAGAAGCTCGTCGGTTACCCGTGGGTTGGTGCCGCCGAATGCGAAGACATCTTTGGGGGGTGCAAGGTCGCGGCCTAGGGCTGTGGAGGCCTTTTCCATGAAGGCGACGATGTCTGGTCGGCCTGGATCGACTTGAGACATTGCGGCACGGGATGCTGTGAGTAGGACTGGAGGGGACGCGTAAAGATCGTTGTTGCTTTGTGGATCAAGCTTGATATTTCTGGAGCCTGGATTGTGCTTCGTCAAGTCGAAGTGAGGGTGTGTCTATATATGCTCTAGCAACATTGAAGTGTAGCGTCAAGCCACACTAATCTACATGCTCACCGGGCGGAGTCACTCGGCGGGACAACACGTTAACACGCCAAGTATTAGCGCGAGAGAGCTGCATGTGCCACATAAGCTCAGGGCTGCTGAAGAACAGTCGGAAAGCCAAGCAGACAGCAGACAGACCAATAAATAGTTGATTTAAAAAACACAGTGTGGCCGAAGCCCAATTCAGGTTAAGCAGGTGCTATCTCTCTAAGCAAAAGGGAGGGCATTCAAGAGGGGCCCTGGGCGCTGCAGAAGAAGGCACCCAGAGGGCGTGTGGTGGGGGCTTAGTCAGAGCTGCTTACATAAGCAGGCTGCAACGCACCCCACGCACCCATACACACGCTCTCAAGCCCGCTCTTCAACGCAAACCACTTTCAACGCAAACCACTTTCAACGCAGACCACTTTCAACGCAAACCGAAAATTATGCGCCCCAAGGCTGTCTCCCACAATAATCATTGAACGGATGCCTGGTGATCAATCAACCAGGGTGATTCTGATGCAACTCTTGAATGGTTTGTCCTGAAATTCGAGCTATTCCTTCGTTGACACAGCTGTCGAGCTGTTTGACAAGGAGCATGAGAACGCAAGCATGAAAACGGCAGGTATGAAAAATTATCATACCTCGTTGACCAAGTTTTTTCCCAGCCTGACCTGATCTATACTACAGTCGCCTGTTTCGAGGCGGTCCTCAGAAAGATGCCCTCGCACAGGCAGACGTCGTTTCTGCTACCCCAGTAGCAGTGGCAGACAAGACCTTCCATGAGACTTTCAGGCCCCATCACATACGTCATCAGCGACGAGGTCCTTCGTGATAAAGAAATTACGACCCTCATTCTTCTGACACACTACACCCCTAAGGCCTACTTCTTCTTTGGCGATCACAACCAGCTGGGTCCGATCGTCTTCTCTACATACCAGCACCGCAAGTATAAGCCGCCGAGAGCTTTCAAGCCAGCAGATGATGACCAGGCGAGTGGTGTTGAGAACCTGAGTGGCAACGATCCAGGACACACCGAGCACGATCAAGCCACTTCGACCCCCGGCCAGACTGCCGATGGCGTGATAGAGTACAAGGAGACCAAGACCGAGAAGACCGGCACCACCAAAGATGAGTCAGTCCAGCAGGAGGAGATTCTCCCGAAACCGGCCACTTTTGCCCTTCAGCTGGCACGCCCTATGATCAGCCGTCTGGTTGGAACTGCCCTCCCCTGCTTTATGCTTACGCAGAACTTCTGCCAACACGACACTATTGGAGAGTTCTTCAGTGCGCAATTCTACTACAACAAGGTTGAGTTTGTTGTTGAAGACGACCGTTTCAGTTCTGTCGACAAAGCAGCAATCAACTGGCTTACCAACCTGAGTTGCAAGGACAGGATCACTGGGAATACTCTCATGATCAACATGAACTCGCGCGAGAACTCTCAAGCAAGGTCCTTTTCCAACATTGGACATGTCAACTTTGTCCTGGGACATGCTGCTGATCTCTTGGGCAACCATGCCTTCCGCCCCTCGAAGAAGAAGCCCAACGACGGCAAGGTCATGATCATTGTACCATACGAGGCCCAGAGGAACCTTTACAATCATGAGCTTCAGAAGCGTGCCGTCAGAGAGAGAGACAGCAAAGGCCTCAAGTGGGTTGACTTCAACAAGGATCAAGTCGAGATTCGCACCCACCAAGGAGCTCAAGGGCATGAGGCAAGCGTGGTTATTGTCGACCTGACTCGATCTGACTCACCAGGCCACACTGGCCACCAGGAGCTGGTCGATGTCTGCAGCTCCAGAGCTGTATGCGCTCAGTTGGTCCTGGTCAACACCTCGATGTTCAAGTTCATCGAGTCGCAGAATTCCCCATACGTTCGAAGCCTCGTCTCGTGGGTTGAGTTCCACACAGAGAAGGACATGCTCATCGACCTCGACGCGCAAACAGCGAAGGAGTGGAGAATCACTTGCTTCAAGTGTTACGGATTCGGTCACAAAGGCAACGAGTGCATGTACATCACCACCAAGGCGCGCCTGATCTGTGCTATCCCTGGCTGTGGTAGGCAGCACCACCCTCGCGACTGCTTCAAGGACAAGAAGCTCCGAGACTCTGACGGATCCACCGACAAGTCTCAGGCACCGGACGAATCCACTGACAAGGCTGAGGCACCTGGTACGACCTCCCAGGCCGACGTGTCTTCCACCACCCGCCCGACCCGAAGTGAGCAATCCAAGAAGAACCTGCAGGCAAGCAGAGCCATGAAGAAGGCTGCACGAAAGCTGGCAAAGGGTCAAGAGCAGGAGGAAGAGACTCAGAACGGCGAGGGCGAAGTTACTGGAGGCAATGATACCAAGCCAAATGATTGGTCTACTTCTGGAGGCAATACCGGTGGTTGGTCTGATTCTGCTCCTTCGTGGGACAGGGTAATTGGTAGGCGATGACGGAATTCACAGGGGAGTGTTGAGAAGGAAGAAAAAGAAAAAGAAAAAGAAAAAGAAAAAGAAAAAGAAAAAGAAAAAGAAAAAGAAAAAGAAAAAGAAAAAGAAAAAGAAAAAGAAAAAGAAAAAGAAAAAGAAAAAGAAAAAGAAAAAGAAAAAGAAAAAGAAAAAGAAAAAGAAAAAGAAAGTGACGAATTGATGAGCATCTTTAGAATGAGAATGGATGAGTTACAGGACTTGCATGGAGGATAGCTAGAGGATATTCTGGCAGATTCCATCTTTTCTAGATTGCCAGAGAATTGACTCCATTTACATCAGCCGTCATAGGCAGCAGGCTATGATTATCATGTAACCAGGGCAAGCTGTACAACGGTCTAAAGAAGACTTGGTTAACTCATAAGCTGGACACAGACTCCAAACTCCCATCTTCCTGTCACCAAATATCAATAACAGCCTCTAACAGCCCTCCTATATAACACCGACTGCACACTCAACTGTAGGATGGTTCCTAAAGTATGGTCGCCTATGGGATAGTACCCTACAGGGTCATCTTCTGTGGGATAGTCTCCTGTAGGGTACTTTCCTATAGGATAACCTCCTATGGGATAATCTCTTATAGGGTTTATCTTAGGATAGTTTCCTATGGGATAGTCTCCTATGGGACAGTCTCCTATGGGACAGTCTCCTGTGGGACAGTCTCCTATGGGATAATCTCCCGTGGGATAATCTCCTGTGGGATAATGGGATAATCTCCTATGGGATAGTCCCCTGTGGGATAATCCTGTAGGGTAATTTCTTGAGGGATAACCTCTTATGGGATGGTCTCTTGTGTGGTAGACTTTTGTGTGGTAGACTTTTGTATGGTAACCTACAGTGAAATGAATGCTCATTTCTGCTCAAGCATATTTCATAGCCACACAGGCACCCGTCCACCTAAATTCAAAGGCAGAAGTAGCCCAGCAATCTACCATCGATAGTTGTAGCAGGATCAAGTTGAGAAGCAATGCGGGTCGCGAGCTGCATTTACAGCCTCAGACGCCACTGATATCATAGGCTTTCGCTGCTGACTGCTTCGCCATTGCAGGTCTGTCATCTTTTCCAAGCTACCGGAATTTACCGAGGCTTTATTGTCACTTTTGCCCTGCTATCGTATCTTAATCTGAAAAATTTGGTCACGCTCTCGCAGACCAAAGTTTCCGTCTATCGCAGGGGTAAGCTGTGTGGTCCCGCAGCTGCACCGTCATACACCGTAAGCCACGGCCGTCAGCCGTGATCCCTCCGGCAGCGCTTGTTTCCCGCGGCCCACTTCGCTGCTGCACGAAGGGTCCCATAGAAGTGTTTTCAGCCTCTGCAGGAATACGAGGGATCGATCACTCCCCATCACGACCCCGGCGATTCGGTATCACATCCCCACCTTCAGCGGATCGTGGCTGCAGCATATGGAGCTGAGTAACCCCACCATCTGTCATTTCGTGTAAGTCAATGGGAAAAATCCCATACCGAGCTCGTGGGGTCAGCTTTGAATGAAAGGGTGTCTCCGAGGGGCGGGAGCGTGGTGAGCCGCGTGGGATCCGTGGATGCAGCCGGGCAGCGGGCTACACCCAAACAAGGACACGAACTGGCGCGCGAAGGATCCAGGAACCACGGGCTAGCAGAGGCCGGGCCATTTTTCATCTTGAAATCTCGATACACGCGCGAGGAATCGGCGATGCCTCCCCAGACCGACGTCACACAGAACATGGGTTTGACAGGTCCAGGTCTCCCTGTTGGTAAAGGGGCGATGGGACCCTAAGAGAAGATTGTTTCCTCCTTCCGGGCGGGCCTCGAGACGCGCGGTGCTCTTTTTTAATGATTTTGTGCCCCGTGCTTCAGACCTGGGATCTTTTTCCGTGGCAACTACGTGCCATTTTTCTCTTGCCTCACTCTTGCCACCATGTCGCCTCGACCGGCGGTCAAACTTGACACACCGGTAACCTACCGGCTCTACCTCAGCCACAGACTACCCCCGAGCAAGAAGGGCGGCTTTGTGGGCCCGATCTGTGCCTGCCGCACAGCAAAGACCATCCAGGTCCCAAAGTCACAGCAGCGGCTGGTCCTCCGACAGACCATAGCGAAGGCGGCAAGCCTGGAGGTCGCGAGACACCATGCTCTCCCGCTGGATAGCTTCACTGTGGCGATAGACCGTGCCATCATGCTGTTCCGGCGCGGATGTGCGGCGAAGGACCAAAATCTACCAGGGGTGGATATAAGAAGCGAGGACTCGTGGTCTGACGCGGAGGAGGCGATTCAGTTCTGGAGCCAACACGGGCTCGCCGTGCCCGTCTGGATCGAATTCTACGTCAAATCGCCGCCCGACTGCGGCCACTCGTTCGCCTTGCCCAGCAAGGCGGTCCCGCCGAGAGGGAACGAGATTGCTATACACCAGGCGCTCGCCAATGAAGAGACCCAGATCCCCAGACTTCGCGACACTTCATCCACTGCCTCGAGTACGGTCGTTGCAAGCGGCTCGACGACATCGGAGAGCAGTCGCGGGTCATCTGGGTCGGACGATGAGATGTGAAGCGCAACAGTTCCAATGTGGGATTTGAAGTGAAGAGTCACGCTGCAGAAGTTCAAAAAGTTACAAGTGATCCTGGCAAAAACATCAGGCGAGGTCGTCGAGCAGTCCGGGGAGGCAGGCCTGGTACTGTCAAAGCCAGAGACCAGACCTCGTGACAAGACGTCGAGATGGTGAGGAAGAGAGAATGGGTGGTTAGCAGGTCACGCAAGATGGCGATCATGCGCATGTCTATCGAGTCGGGATTGGTGCCCAGAGTTTGTAACTGCATAGAGGGTGGGAAACATCATGGCCGGAGTTCTCAGGGCGTATTCACGGATAGCATGCTGCTTGGGACTGTCACTTTCCTTTCAACCAGACAGAAAATAAGTTTGCTGCTTGACCTTGATCGCGACTGCCAGGGCCACATCAAGACAGCACATCTCCACCCAAGCAGCAATCGTACGTGAACGGCCATCACTGCTCACTCGCTCACTCTCGCCCACAGGCGGACAGCGAAACGGACAGAGCACAGAGCGATGGGCTTGTGCAACAAGGCGTCGGGCGATGACCCACGCCAAGGATTCTCCCTATGATGCACTCATCCTTCTGCGTGCGTCAACAAACGCCTAGACCTGGGCGGAAGAGTCTGTTGTGAGGAGTTGGTTGGGATAAATAAGAAGGACTGACAGGAGGGGCTGGAAGGCTGACTGCTCGAGTGCATGTGGCTGACTGTCATCAACGCCACTGGATTTTGGTGACTGCAGCTGGCTGACGGGTGCCTGACCTGGCATTCTTATGGGGTCTTGGGAGTCATCATTGCGCATGGACTGTCTCAGCTGGCATACATTGGCAGGACCAGTGATGTTTGCCTCGGGAAACAGAATGACTGACACTGAAGACAGACCAGGTCCTGGGGATATTCGGTCGTCGAAGGTCTTGGCCCCCGAGTGGAAGCAAGACCCTAACCCCGCTCACACATCGCGGCACGGTTCCTCCCTTCCCTTTCAGACTTGCTAGGAAAGTATCCTGGGTTGGGAACGGATCTTGGCCGAGGACAATGGTTCTCAGACTCAATTTTATGAACTACTTGTTATCTGATCCGACAGTGGACATGTATTGCCGCCGAAAAGTCCCACAGAGTCGCTGTCTAAGGAAATATGTGGGCTTGCCATACGCTCTTAGGAGCCCTGTCGCCTGCTGCCACCCCGTATTCCCCGTATCCAACACCTGCTCGCCTCGGAACTCCGAGGCCATGTAATATGATTTTGCAGGCAGTGGCAGGGCGTTACTTGTACTATGAAAATATAATTGCGGATTTGACCTCATCGTCTGTCAGTATAGAAGCGTCACTGTCTCCTCATTTTGCCTTGCTTATCTGATCTACTGAATAAACAAACAACTCTCGGACAGGACCCGTGTGTTGGTGTAAGAGGCCTGGACGGAAAGGACATGGACTTGAGCGAGTTTCCATAATGTCTCTGCAGGGCTTCCTAATTAGGGAACTTGCAAAGCAGACTAAGCCACGATATTTTCCACAATCCCTGATCAAAGGCGGGATTTCACAGGCAGTGTCGCGTGGTTTTTGGTAATGGGCCGCGGAAGTGCCCACATGGACGTGCCCCAGATTGCTCAGGAAAAGCGGGCATGAGCATCTAATCTTATCTCATCTCCGAGGCTTCGGTTCGGCCGAGACGCCGCGCACACCATCTAGATACTTGACTCCGCGATCGCATATTCTAGGAACATTGGGCTCGCCAGACTTTTCTTCGTTCCCATTCTGTACTGTTCTAGTCCGTTCTGTAGTTGAATGATTGATTCTCACATTTCGTCTGCTGTTTCCACGGTAGACTTGTCAGCTCTGTGTCCTGGGCGCCCCTGCTTCTTTTTACCTCGGCACGCCGGCAATCCCACCCACAATACCGCTTCTCGTGCCTCTGTCCTACCGTGACCTGTGTCGAGACGTCGCCAGTCTTCCCTGCTTTTGGCAACCTGTTGCCGTACCTCACTCTCACTTAGCAGAGAAACCTCGGAATCACAGCGAAAATGACAGAGACAGCATCGGCCCCCGAGACGGGCGCAACCGCCATCGCCGACCTGCCCACCGGCGAGCCGATCCCCGCCTCGACACCAGCAGACTCGAAGACATCCAAGCCAACACAAACAGCAGCATCCAGGCGGAACCTCGCGGCGCTCCTCAAGACCCTCCCCTCCAGCACAGACGCCTTCCTCGCCCACCTGCAGCGCTGCCTCGCCACGCCCTCGGGCGTCGACACCCTCCTCCTCTTCATCTGCTACACGTCGCGCTTCACCGGCGCCGCCCTCACCAACATCTCGCAGTCCATCCTCCGCCGCTCCTCGCCCCGCGAGCTCATCGCACTCGCCCTCACACTCCCCGACAAGACCGCCGTCGTCGTCGAGGCCGCCGGCGGCGCCCCATCCCCGAGCTCGGCCGTCGCCCAGCTCGTCGCCCAGCTCGCCGGGGTTCTCGGCACGAGACTCAAGAGCCTGGGCGGCCTGGCCTCGGAGGCGCGCACCATCGCCCGGCTGTGGAGCCTGGTAGGCATGTACTTCTGGGCCAAGCGGCTGGTCCTCAACCTGGTGGCGCGGAGCAGCAGCAGCAGTGGCAGCTCAGAAAAGGCGGCAGGGGCAGGGGCAGGGCAGGGCGAGAGCAGGCTGGCGGCCCTCGTCAGCTGGGCGCAGCTGCTCTCGTGCGGCGTCTTCCAGGTCCTCGAGAACGGCGCGTACCTGTCGGGCCGGGGCGTGCTGGGCTGGACGCCCGCGCAGCAGGGGCGCGCCTACGTCGTCGGCGCCCGCTTCCTCGGCTTCTACACCGCCCTGGAGCTGGGCCGCCTGCTCGCCGAGTTCGTCGCCAGGCGCGACCGGGACTACGGCGCGGCCACCGCCGAGGAGCAGGCAGAGGTCGATGCCATGAGGCGGAGCCTCGCCATCAACATGGCCTGGGCCCCCCTTACCGTTCACTGGAGCTTGGAGAAGGGCTTCCTGACCGACCTGGTGATCGGCGCCGGCGGATGCATTCCAGGCGTGATACAGATGAGGAAACTGTGGCGGGAGACAGCATAGAGCAGAAGGGTAAGCGAACGCGGCTGGGAAACACAAGAAACACACGCTTTACTGAGGGCAAGTCGACAACAAGATTTCGAGGTAAACGTCTGGCCCACAAGCCGTCATGGATATACAAATTAGGCGAGCAATTGGACTCCGGTGGGATTGGTGTTGTACATAGGCGACGTACACATAGAATTGTTCATTACGAAATAGAGCCTTTTAGAGCATCGTACATGGTGGCATATTTTATGTATCCGCTGCTTTATGAGCCCAAAATTGCCGCCACCAATTGCGGCTCCCTCCCAACGACCAGTCTCTGGGCCCCGGTCTCATACCACCGGTTCTCCCTATTTATCTAGTAATACATAGTTTGGATATCATGAGCTTCGTGTGCTCCCCAATCTTTGCCGCTGATGCAGGTCTTGACAGACCGCCGTTCCAAAATGTCAATCAGCTCATTAGTGATGCTGATGAAACAATCATAATCCTCCTAAATTCGTGATCGTCGTCGTATAAACCCTTAACAAATCAGAGACTCCCATAACTCCTGGCGCTGGTTTAAACACAAGCCATGAGGTACTTGCTCATGCCTTCTCTAAAACATCATCGTTCGCCGCTGCGTTCTCCGAAACCAAGCCGTGCCTTCTACCGGAACATGACGCCGAGAAGCATAGCACCGACGGTGAGGCAAAGCGGCCAATTCGCACAGAGCCTCGGCGAGAGAGAAACCTGAGAATCGAAAGGGCTGCCACCTCCTCGACCTTGGCCATCGCCCTGCGAAGACGGTGCCGCAGCCGCAGTCGTGGCGCTCGTTGTCAGAGTGCTCAACGACTGTGTCACTACTTGCGAACTCGTCTGTGCATCACTCGTCGACGGCGTGAACAGCTGGGAGGACGCCGAGCTGAGGGTCGTTAACGGCGGAATTATAGTGAAACTGGAGGTAGCTGAAGCAGTTGATTGTATTGGTGGAACAACCAGAGTGCTCGAGACAGGCGGGGGCTCAGGCGTGGGTATTATCGTGAACGAGCCTATACTCCTCGAAGTTGTACTCAAAGCAGGGGGTGTGAAAATTATGGGAATTGTTGAGACGATGGTCGGTGGCACTGCTATACTGGTCGGCGGAGCCTGTATGCTGGTTGATGTCCTTGAAGTCGTGCTGGTCGTCTGCGCCAGTGTGATGTCGTTCCCATTCCCGTCGCACGTATGCAACAACAAGACTCCGCGTTGTGCAAAGTCAAGCACCGAGTCTCTGGTTGAGGAAACATCGTCGCACACCATGTTCACCACCTGCTCAACCGTCTTGATGCCATCCCGGCACGTATCGGAGCAGCGAACTCCTGATTCGAAGTCGGCTATCGTACATCCCATGAACGGAGCGTTGTATGCCATGTTGCACATCGTCGGGAGGACCCCGTTCGCAATCGGTTGGAGGTCATTCAGAGAGACCGCCGTCGCTGTTGACAGCAGGGCTGCCAAGCCCCAGAGCTGTGAGGGCTGCCTCCGCCTCGCCCGGGCATGGGCTGCCATCCTGCCGGCTGCCTTTGTCTGCCCAGACTCCCAACTCAGTGTCTTGGTTAAGGAGGTCGTCATCGAGCTGAATTGGATTCCATCCCACGAGAAAGGCCCCAGGGCCATGTGTTACAGAGACGAGAACTGAAGGTGGGATCGAGTGTCGGCAGCAGGGGCGACAAGTCTTGTAGTCTTCGACTCAAACAAGAATAAGATCTTTGTAAGGCCCAGGGCTGGGGTGTGTCCCTGCTCGTGACGAACCAGGTCAGTGCGGACTTGTGGCCGCCGGGTGGTTGGCCGAAACTCGATGTGTGTCAGGCAGTGGTAAAAGATGAGGTGATGTGTGCTAGCTTCCTGGTGATGGGCACTGCCCGAGCACGGTTGAATGAGGCGGCAGAACGTGGGTGCCTTCCCGGTCAATGCGGCTGTCAAGCCAAGAGTCCTTCAATTAAGATCTCAACTGTTCCAGTTGGCAGTTTTGATAGCTGTCGATCGTCACTAAGCCTTGCTAGTCGAAACACACACTTCGGTCCGCAGGCTGCAGAGAGTTAAGGCTCAGCCGCACCCGTTACAGGCACATGCACAGGCTTGCTAACCCAGCCTCCCGTGGTGACGGAGTGGTCTGCCTGGTCGTTTGAGCGTCCGTGTCTTCGTCTGGCCCTCGTGCGTAACAAGATCAGGGCGGAGGGCTCCAAGACTGTCAATATCGATTGCCGAACGTGAGCCGAAAACTTTGACCGGATGGAACGTGCGTGCGATTGTTGAATCTCAGACCACCAATCGCGACGTCGGTGCAGACTAGATGAAAAGTCGAGAAGACTGTGCCCGGCTCAGAAGCCGAGGTGTGCGGATGAAGAACCAAGCTCAATGTCGAAACGTGGTGACAGTCATGAGAACAGGCGGAAGGCTAACCCAAGAAGAGGGCTTGTGTCCTATGATGAAGCGAGGTTTGCTGTGGTAGGATGCAAGGCACCGTCCAGGATCCAAGGCAGTTATGACGGAGTGGCGAGTCACACTTGTTCCGAGCCCTGGTTTGAGGTTCCGAGGCGAACCACACGCCTAAGGAGGTGCAGGCTCAGCCTGACTGCGCGGGTGACAGAGAGGTGTGAAGGAGGCTCAAAACACCAGGGGGTGATCGCTTCGACGGCCAAGGATGGTGTTTGAACAAAGTTGTAGATCGAGAGACCCCTGGAACGAGTCGTAGAGGACTGCGGAGTTGCCAAAAACCAGAAACAAGAAACCAAAGACCAGAAACACGGGAAACGAGGGGTGTAAGAGAGCTAGCGACGTCAAGCAGCCGTACCTTCCTTATTACCTTTTTTGCAAAGATCCGCCATCGTGTCCATCCGAGCCAGAATTTTTGCTGCCGCTGGCGCCGGTGGGCGTCGACAGCGACTGCCTCGGGACGCCTTGCCGACGCAACTGTGCAGGTGGGCTCTGCAGGCTGCAGGTGCGAACTCCCCAAGGGGCTCATGGCTGGGATTTGATTCGCTGCGAGGCGAATAGAGGCTTGCAGGTTCTGTGAGCCTCCGTTGTTTCAATGGCCCGTTCTTGAGACCAGCAGCTGTGATCTGGGGGAGCTGTTGGCGTACCGCGCAGACAAGCCAATCCTGTCGAAACGCCAGCAGCTGTCCGAGGCAGATGAAACGCGGGACTGGGGGGCAGAAGGGGGAGACAAGAAACGGCGTGCTCCCCCCTGCCGAGGCTGCTCGTCGGAAACAGCTGCTTGATTGGCTGCCAGGGGCCGATCTGGCGAGCTGTTCCACCCCCAGGAACCACAATTACACCGCCAGGAACAGGAACAACATGCCGCGAGTATCTTGCTGCGGTGCCCATCTTTTGTCACGAATCACGGTGACGATCCAATTGGCACCGATCTTCGGTCCAATCAGGACCAAGTCAAAGTCACGGGCTGCTGACCTGCGGTTGGACCGGGGCAGCCACTTCACTTGTCGATCTCACCGGCGAAACTCTCCGGGCGCAGCCAGCCCTTGTCGCTTACAGCACACATTGCGAGCATCTAGGCCGGTCTTGGGATGGATGCACAGTAGCATTCGTCCAAGCTGAGGATAGACCAGACGCCCAGAGCCTGTAGATATGTCCTCAAATGCAAAGGCACAATCCAGCGAGTGGCCGCAGACCCAGAGATCGGGCGATGACGTAGAGTACGATCGGTCTTGGATCACCAACAAGGGAGCGAGTAATACAATAGTGAGTTCCTCGGTTTTCTGATCTGCAGACTAGCCGTTTTGCAGACTGGAGCAACATTGGCGGTCCTACACGTCGTGAACTGTTTCGGTGTGGACGACACTGGCAGTCGGTGATGAGATACATGAGTCTCGCAACACACACGCTTCCCCTACTTCTTCCCAAGAGCCCGAAGACGCACGTAGCAGTCCTTGGGCTTGTAGGTGAGACCCTCCTTAGCCCCGTACCCAGAAAGCTCCTCCGGGCAAGGGAGCAGCTCAAAGTTCCACACGATCAACGTTACCAAGATTCTCAGCTCGAGATACGCCAGTTTTCGCCCGAAGCACCCTCTTGAACCCAGTCCGAAGGCAAGAGAGGGCCCGGCCTGCTGGTCAAACTCACCCGGCGCCGCGCCTGAACCGCCGGCCAGCCATCTCTCCGGCTTGAACTGGCCAATGTCCTCGTCGTCCCAGGACCGAGCCTTGGCCGCCTGGCTGGTCTTGCTGCGCTTGGAGTCGTCGACTTCGAACGCGGGCTTGAGCATGCTGGGCCCACGGCTGAGGCACATCACGACAGTGCCCTTGGGGATGTGGTGGCCCAGGAGCTCGGTGTCGCAGGTTGCTTGGCGGTCAACAAGTGGTGTGGCTCCGCCGCAGCGGAGGATCTCCTCCATGGTGGCATCCAGGTAGGGCATCTTGGCGCTCGTGACCTCCTTGATAGTCGGGCTCCGGCCCTCGGCTGCGGCGTCGGAAAAGCCTGCTCGGAGGGCCTCTCGCAATTTGGTCTGGGTCCGGGGGTCGTCTGCTAGGAGCTTGACGCCCCAGGATATGGTGGTACTTGTGGTATCGTGACCGGCAACAACGACGCCAAAGACCTGCGCCTACGTTAGCACAGCTTTCGGATATCATTTCGAGACCTTTTGCTTGCTTGCTTACCTCGTCGATCATCGTAGGAGAAAAGTACTCAGGGTGTCTGCCCTCGTTCTCTGCGAGCTTCTTTTCTCTGAGCACCATCAAGTCGACAGCTGACAATGCCTTTTTCTCCTCGTTACCGTTCTCCTCCAGTCGTCGCAGTGACTTGGCAATCTCCTCTTGAACATAGGCCTTCTTGACAGAAAAGGCTTTGCGAAACTCAGGTCGTCTCTTGACTAACCACCATTTCCCTTTCGGCATCGGCGATCCTTGAATATGTTCGATGGCGCCAGGCACGTCAAGGGTTGCCCTGATCTTTTCGTCACACTTTCCTTCGGGGAAAACTATCGGGTCATCAACACCATTTCCACGCAGCTTCTTGATGTCCTCTGCCTTGAGGGCCTTGACGGCATCAACCAGCGGGCCGGTTGCGCTGCTGGGGAAGCTGCCGCCAAAGGTGAAGACCATCACAGCATCCAGGGCGGCATAGTAGATATCCGTCTCGGCAGAGAAAGGCCGGCCGTCAGCCAGCCGAGCCTTGTCGCTCCACAGGTCGATGAGCTTCAGCACGCCATTGTACACCGTGGGTCCGGCGACCTCGTTCAGGAAAGCCGGAGACATCAGGTCCTGCAAAAGCCTCCGGTGCCTCTTCCACTCTGCATCTGTCTTCAGAAGGATGTGATGATTCGGTCCGACACCCCCAAGGATATCGACAACCATGCTGGACCTATCAAAGTCCTTTCGGCGCATCAGAATGTCCTGAGACTCTCTGAAGTCACACATGACCAACACCGGCCTTCCTAGGGGGCGGATGAAGACCTGGAATAGTGGTGCGCGCAGCTTGGACGCCTGCTCAAGCAGCCAGAGGTTAAATTCGCCGGTGCGTTGCGTCCCCTCCATCAGTGAAGGGATGTCTCCCAGTATGTTCTTCTTGCCGCTTTCATTGTACGGAATGTCGGAGATCGGTTTGGGGAGGGCCCATCTGTAGAAAAAATAGAGAAGAAAGCCGACAATGGCAAACGCAAGAGTATATGGTCGATTGGAAGAGTTCACATTGATAACCACTTGCTCAAGAGAGAGCGCAGGTGGAAGTGCGCGAGACATCTTGTGGTGGATTAAGGTTGCCGCTGCCCTAGAACCAGTGGGACAATTGGCTAACTCGGCCGTTGTCGTCCGTGTCGCCGGCACGTCTCTTATAACATCGGCCAGGTGAGGTCTGATGTGGAGCATGAGTCCGGCGGAGGACCCGGCTGGAATATCCATCCGTTCTCTCCTTTTTCTCTTCCTTCCCCGCCCCGGGGCTGCCCACCTCTCCGGGGCGAGTCACGATCTACATACATCTCCAATGTTTCATGGGTCAGGCGTGGTATGCGTAGGCCACTCTCGCTGGGTACCATCAATTCACATGGAGTCTCCTATACCAAGTCATCATATTGGCTGCCAAAGATACTTGGACGTACTCAGGGCACCGGATTGAGCGGAAGCTCGAGGACAGGCTCGTTCTTCAAGTCGACACAGCAATGCGGCTGAGCGTGGGAGACTTTCTCCTGATTGATCGACAGAGTCCTTGCGAAGGTTGAGACGGACCAATCGACGGGAGCTGACGACGGCAAAGCACATCAAGAGTGAGTGGTTTTGGCGGGTTTTCCCCGGGTCTCGGCTTTAATTAGAATTCAGATGAGGGCCCATCTCGATGTCACTTACTCCACCCTGGACATAAATGTCAATGCTTTTCGGGATCTCTCATACGGAGCCTTGAAATGGGCCCGAAATCCTAAACCCGCTCCGGGGTGCTGGCTGCACCCAGTTAACAGTCGAATTGATAGAACCACATTATGTACCCAGGGCCAATTCCTATATTCCCATAGCACTTGTCGTTCTAGGCTTTGCACGTAATCATAACCAATCATCTTACCATGATTCGCAACAACAGTCCTATCCCTGATCATTCAGGACAATGGGTAGTCACCTAATTCGGGGAACCGTCAGTCCTTGAATGGCAAATTCGTAAATTGGACCGTAAACTCGGCACAAATGAGGCTCTCTTTCAGGCCATTGTTGCTAGCATCGCAGGGCCAGATAATATGCAGCGAGCTGGCGGCTATCCCGACCCTCGCACTGCAAGCCCAAGGTTTACACCTGGCTATGATTTTGTTGGCGAAGTCGTCGCCGTCGGGTTCCCTTCTCTTGCCAGTGGTATCACACGAGGCGACATTGTCGTATCGATATGTGTCGTTGGTGTGCACGAGACCCATGCAGTCTTGGAGGATACTGAGCTCATTCGAGTCGACGCTGAAGGTATGACATCTTCCACGGCTTGTCACTAATGACTGAGGTGCCGCTGGCCGGACCGAAGGATTATGATGTAAAGGTTATCACTCTGTCTTAACCATATGACGGCTTGCGTTATGCTGCAATACTCGGAGGTTAAACTCTCTCCAGGTTCCAGCACTCTAATCGGCTCCGCAACCGGTGGACTAGGTATCGCAGTCAATCCAATTCCCGGGCGTTCAATCTGGGTCTGAAAATAATTTTGCACTTGCTCATCGGCAAAGTTCGACCACCTGGGATCTCTCAGGGTGATTCCTATCGACCGCAATGCCCCGGACCTTGGGGTCCCTGGTTCGCTCCCTTACAGATGGAACAGGAGTGGACGTGGCATATGATGCCATCGCCAGTGATAAAATCAATCTGGAAGTTACGAGGCTGTCAACCCTGAAAAAGGCAAAATAAATGTTGTTCGAGTGGTGAGCATAACCACCGACGGTGGTAAGGGGTTGCGCGCAGGAACAACCGACTTTGAGGGTTTCATTGCGACAAAGTTCTTACCTCGAACGAAATACTTCAACCTCAAGTGGGACTACTATCTCAAGGTGAGGAGCCAGTTCATGAAAAATTTCATGTCAATTCTGGGCAAGGTTCGAGATAGAGAGCTGAGCCCTGTCGAGTTTTCCCGTCGAGAGATCTATGGATGCTGTTGAGGCTCACGAGTCGCTCGCCACCGGGAACAATATCAAAGGAAAGATGGTGTTTACTGTGGGCGAGTCGCTAGCCGCTCAATACGGTTTTCAGAATAGCAGGAAAATTAGCTCTCTGTTGGGGAGCAACTCTGGTTATCGTAACCATAGAGAGTTCACGAAATATATTGCGGGAGGCTATGACGAAGAATTGTGTATGAGCATCGTCACAGTCGAGGAACGGCTTGCAAATACACGTTTCAATGGTCTATGTATCCTTGATATGGCCTATAGTATCAGCCGCTTAAAGGGTGATGAGCCGCAAGAGCTGGGTGGGTTGCGGAAGTGTCTGCAAACCTGCATGTGTACTAGGATGTGCTCGGCCGAGGCAGACACTAAAAACACACCACCAGCCGAGTCGATCCGCCCTAGCTTGAGAGTCTCTGCATCATGGACCCTGAAAGCGGTAACATACCCCTGGTGATGCAATCATTTGCTGGAATGCGACCTCCAACCAGGCCAGGGCGCAATATGGCAGGCTTGCACGTGTGCGTCCCAGCCGTTGCTGGACTGTTGAACGTCCAAGAGCGTCACATGTGCTGCTCTTCTCCTTCTACAATGTATTGACCAACAACCTACACCATATTCGTCAATCCTTCTATCACACACAGAAGACGCTTATGGTTGCCTCTGAACCTCACACATTTACCTCCACAAGAACATGTCTTCGACAAGATTACTCTCAATTCGCCCCTTGGCCGGCGCTGTAATGAGGCCCGGGCAGCTGCCCATCCGACAAGCAGCACCGTCCTTCACATCCCAGCGAGCCAACTACTCCCCAATACCGCCACACGACAAAAAGAACGACGACCTGGGGGGCCCATGCGGGCAGGAGCCTCCCAACCCCGAGCACAGGCAGAAGCAGAACCGGTACTTGTCCCCAACCCCCCCGCCATATCTCACTTCCTCCTAAATCTAGCAGAGAGGACGAGCAGAACTATAGCTGACGGGGTCATCCTCCCACGCAAGCAGGGGGTTCGCCTTCCGCGCAGCAGCAGCCATCGGCCTGGCCCTCGGCGTCGTCTCCCTCTTCTCCGTCTTCGCGACGCCCAGGCAGATCGCCCAGCACCAGATCGAGAACGACAAGGTGATCGGCGCGCCCACGTCCAACACGGGCAAGGCCCTCGCCGATCTCAAGCGCCGCGATGGCGTCAAGACCTCGCACCAGCTTCACCAGGAGCAGACAGGCTCAAGCATCCTGGGGACCAAGTGAATTGGGGGGGGGGGTTCTGCGGCCTTTCTGGCTGTGAGGATGACTCGGTCCAGCACGGTTGGGCGTCGTGCGCAGGAGCTGGGCTCGGGGCCCTGAAGCGGGCGATGCTGTGAATTGGATCTGGTGTTGTGGTGGCAGCAAAAGTTATGTGGTGGTCGTACAAGGCCCAAGTGTATTGGACGCGAGTTGAAGATCGGTCGAAGTGATAAAAGACGATAGTGCTTTGATTTTGCAGCCATATATATTGACGTGCTACGATAGACTGCATTGTTCATTGGGATATCTAGAACTCGCCATAAAGAAATTCGGCTGTGCGAATGCGGTACGTCGCCGGCTTGTTCAGAAGCCTGCTCCAGTTCAAAGTGATTCCCGTGAAAGGCAGTGGGTATGAGCGAATAAATACCTGAAATAAGTGTGTCACGCTTACGCACGATTCAAAACTGACGCAAAGCCATGAACAAAACGAAGAATAAATAATCTATAGTCTGATTGCAAGAATTTGTATAACCGAGGTCCAACCCAAGATATCAGGACCTCTTCTGCGCCATCTCCTCGCCCGCAAACTCGTCCCACTCATCCCACTCCCCGCCGATCCCACTGTGCCCATGGAGCCTCCTGCCGACCCAGATCCCGATGGCGGTGGCCAGGCTCGAGAGCAGGAACCACGCCTCGAACCAGCGGTCGACAAACGTCGGCTCGAGGGCGCTCTCGAGTGCGTGGCCCACCGCACTGCCCATATCCTTGGGCAGGTTGCTCCGCAGCAGCAGGCCGGCGCTGATGACGTAGGTCGCGCTGGTCTGCCCGATCAGGAGCGCCAGGTTCGCCTGCGCCTGGTGGAGCAGCCCCGGCGCCCACTTGGCGAAGATGTGGAACGTCTGGACGACGGCGTTGGCGCTCGCGATGAGGATCACCCCCGACAGGAGGAAGGAGATCTGCCGCGCCCAGGCCATCTGGTCCAGCTTCGGGTCCCAGTGCTTCGCGAGCAGGCCGAGGAAGCGGTTGATGGGGTCCGAGGAGCTGAAGCTTGCCGAGGCTGGGTAGTACAGCCGGCGGAACGAGGTGAGGGAGGTGGCGAGGATTCGGTAAACGCAGTATATGCTGAATATATAGGCTGGGATGGTGAGTAACCGACCCCAGGCGGTACCCGCACGCGCTTGAGCGGCTTGCTTGCTGCGGAGGGCCGAAAGGGCGGAGGAGAGATTAGATTCCATCGTCTCGAGGCCGGATATCTCCATCTGCAGGGCCTTGATCTCTGCTGCGTCGCCCCCGGTGCTGATGCCCTTCAGCGACCCAACAATCTTGCCCATGACTCCGGAAGCGCCCGCGTTGGCGTTGGACTCTGTTGAAGCGGCCTGCTTTCTCTGAAGCGACCGCAGCCGGTGTCGCTTGGTAACCAGCAGCTCGCCCGTGGCCTCCAGCCCTGCCAGCTTCCTTGCGATGTCCGCATCAGTAATGGGCTTCTTCCTCCTTGACGTGCTGTCCGCCAACATAGAATATGGGCTCGACACACTCGCGAACCCGGAGAGCAAGGCCATGAGCGATATGCCAATAATACCGATGCGCTCTAGGCACGCCCTCGCTATAGTGTCCGGCGTCCACGGCAGCGTCATACCGTCTTTCCACCTCAGACCGAGGGACATGCCCGTGGCATCGAAGCTGTGTTTGCCCCTCGCGCTCCTCGAGTAGATGAAGCCCTCGTCACTGGCATTCCCTGCGGGTACAGCCTTCCCGATGCTCCAAAAGACGAACAGCCACAGCCCGAAGCCGAGGCACTGCAGCGTCCAGGCCCAGCGGGGGAAGCGCCCCTTGGCCGTGCGCTGGAAGCTGCATAGCCCGGAGCCGGCCAGCACGCTCTGTATCTCGAGGAAGGGGATGATGCCGACGAGGAAGAGCAGCAGGGTGGGCACGACGAGCCTGAGGGCGGCGTCCCGCGCGTGCGGGCTCACGACGTCGGATATTTCGGCCAGGATCAGCTCGCCCAGCACGGTGGCCAGCCCGATGGTGGCGGCGACGGTGGCGGCCGCCAGCCGCCGGCGCAGCGACTTGGAGCCGTGCTCGGAGTGGACCTGTTGCAGGGACGGCGGCGCGCTGGCCGGGAGGAAGTGGTCCTCGCCGTCGCGGGCCACGGAGATCCGAGACAGCCGCGGCAGGAGTTTCTTGGAGACGGCGGCGGAGACGACGGCGAAGGTCAGGATGAAGGGTGTCAGAGAAAGTATCATGCCGAAGGTGGTGGTGGCCGAGGGCGGCGGGGTGGCGGAGCACGCGTCATCGTCACAGGAGTATTTGGGGAGCGGCATTTGCACTTGTGGCCGCTCTTATCGTCGCGCGGCGCGGTTGGGGTCGGAGGGGAGGTTGGTATCGGGTTAGGTTCGTAGTAGGATGTCTGTGCCAGAGGCTGTCATCGAGTTAGACATCGGTTGCATTGCAGGACTCGAGGTCTTTGTCGTTGTCGGTCGATGTGCGACGGTTGCTGGTTTGGGTCACGGTTCGGGAGGTGGCTCAGTGTTGAGACATGGCAGATCAGTTAGAGAAACACCCTCCTGTTATTACAAAGTGTTAGGTTTCGCAACGGCCAAAACCAGACAGGCAGATTGTGTTTTGTCTGAAAATTAAGCAGATGAAGATCTCCCGTCGGAGTGCCAATGGAACGGGATGCTGCCAAAAGAGATCCATCCAACCCTCCCAAAGCTCTCGGCGGCCGGCCCAAGGCAAGGTACCTTAGCACTGCCTAGTGCTGTACGTGGCTAGGTAATTTAGCAGTTGAGGTACGGAGTACCTTACGTACGCCTTGGTCACATACCGCGCGGCCAAGAAACCCCTGAAACCTGCTGGCAGGATGGCGGGGGTCCCTGGAAACCGGGGACGAGAGGCAACTGCCAAACCGGCACGACACTTTCCCAGTTGTCAGTTCGTTCCCTATAAACAGCTATATATATACACACACACATACACTTTCACAGTCATCTTGCCTTCCCACCCGAGTCTCTTTCTTTCTTTTCTTCCTTCCTTGGCAGGTATAGTATTCACGGCTTGTGGATGAACAATAATTATGGAGGACCCTTATCCCAGCCACTCTTGACCATGCAGATCCGAGGCTTGTTGCCGAGTCCGGCTATCAGCACACGAAGCTGTCTCAAAACAGAATCCCGCCGGGCCTGTAACCAGCGATTGATTAATTGAGTGCTACGTGATTTATTGTTTTATTGTTTTATGGACTGATTGATTGGAGTTCTTCGGTAACAGCTAAAGAGCCTTCCGGAGAAAAGAAATGCTACCAAACACTCAGTGGTGACTGTGAACACCTGAGATGTGACCATTCGCGGAAGCAATTATTCCATAAACTCCCCAAAACTCTCCCCAGTGATGTGACGTGCCCTTTTGAAGTGTCCGCTCTAGGTGCTCAGTGACCCTGCAACTCCTTGCTGATGAGGAATCAAACCAAAACTCCTCTCGCGGACGATGTAGCGTGAGAGGGACAAAAGGGAATGAATGTAGAGAATGTTGCCCATGGATGGAAGCCCCTTAAGAGACATCCCATGATGGTGCTCACTCTGGTGACGCCGCCCCGATGGCACCCCCGCCATCTTCATCGTCTTCATCGTCATCGTCGTCGTCATCTTCCTCCTCGCCGGGTTTATGCTTCAGCAACGCTGCCGCCTCTCCAACCTCCATCTTGTGCAGGCGGTCCTTCTTCTCTTGTTCCTTCTGCTCCTCCTCGAGCTCTTTCCTCTGCGCCTTGAGCAGCTGTGCCCCACTGGTGACCTCGAACTCGCCCTCTCCATCCTCATCCTCATCGCCGCTGCCTTCGTCCTCGCTGTTCGCGGCGCTGACAGTTGGTGTCATCGTCGGTGTCGAGATGAGCCGTCCGGGCTCCTCCGTGCTTGTGGCTTGGCTTATTTGGCTCAGGGAGCTGCGTTGCCGCTCCGCTTTCTTGAATGGTTTCAAGGTTGGGTCAAACTTGGCTGGCAAACCCATCGCCCTCGCTACCTTTCCGGCCTCCTCGTCGGCAGTCAATTTGGACTCGATTCCCCAGGCACTGGCAGCGTCGCTGTCTGCCTCATGGATCCCATGATTCGATTGCAGCATCTGTCGGTAGCTCTGTTTTTCCGGGTCCGCGTCACGCTTGCCCTTCTTTTTCTGTCTTTTTTCGTCGGGCCTGACAACCACAACCGGTACTGGGCAGTATTGCAGGCAGTATTTAGAAAATGAGTTTCGCGTGGCCATGAGCCCCTGGAACCCTCCCAGGGTTCGTCCTCTTGAGCCGACAATCAACATGCTAGGCTGGTGTAGTTGTATCTATTCACCAGGGTCAGTCAGAGCGGGCTCGCACAAGGGCACGGCAGACCATGCTGAATGACCGGAGAATGCGCTTGAGGAAAGGGAGAAGAACGTACCAGGCGTTGAAACGTCGAGTGGAGCTTACCCACAGCGTACTCAAGGACGATACTAATGGCCTTGCCGTCGCCGCTCTTGGCCTTGATCCTTTCTACCTCTGCACTGGCCTCTTGCTGGAAGTCTTGTATTCTCCTGTCGGTCTCAAGCTGACGGACGTCTTTCTCTACAACCCGCACACAGATGATCTCGTCACCATCTTCAACAAACTTGTCAAACAGCCACTGCAGAGCTTCGTCGGAGTATTGATGGTCGTCGATACCGACCATGAAGGTCCGTGAGCGTCGCTTCGAATAGAAACCGAGGTGGCGCACGACCAGAGTATACGAGGGGAAGTTGTTTTTCGTGGGCTCGCCGATCTGCACGTTGTTGAAAGTTACATGCTTTCGAAACCTATGGGAGCCGTCTTCGGTTAGCGATGCCATGTTTGCGGCCTTGGTGTTGGTAATGGTGCGCGCGTGACGCAAGTTGCCCAATGAGTGTGACTGCTTTCCGCGGAAAGTGGAAGCGTCACGGTTCGCAAAGGCTTCAGTGGCTTCAACGTAGTATGGCACGCAAGCAGGCAAGGCTTCTTCTGCAGCGCAGTGACTTGTGGAGGAGTGATGATGATGGGCGCTTGTGGTAGAGACAGTAACAGGGTCGGCAATCCTCAGCCCCCTGACGAGGTAGCCCGCGAAAGTATGGTGGTAGTGCTGCCCGGCCAAGTACAAAGTGTGTGCATGTGCATGCTACAGGATTCCTCCCCACTTGTTATCGCCGGGCAGCGCTCCAGGCTTGCTCTTGGTAACTAACTTGACGGCCTTGGGCAGCCTCGAGGGAAGCCGCTTGACTGAAAAGGGGGGCCCCGGACCCTCTTGGCGGGCTGGGAGAGTGGGAAAGAGAGGAGCAACTTTGCACGAAGCGGGGTGATGGGCATGGTGGGGTAGCCGCCGCGGCGTGTGAGAAAGTAGTAAATGACGAGAGGCTGGCTCCCTTGGCCTCGGCCTTGGGCGCAATCGCAGCAAGACACCCGCACTCAGGACTCGAGTGGATGAGATCCCGTGCCCACCGCTGGCAAAATTGGGCAGCTTTCTGCCTCAAGATGGGGCGAGGCGGTAGCGACACTTGCCGGGCATGATTTCATAGCCTGGTGGGTTCTGCGGATGAGGCACGCATTTGAAGCAAGCTTCCCCGCCTGGAGAGCTTGGAAATAAGTGGTTGGTTGGGATCTCGACCGGCGGAAAACCAGGAACAGCGATCCTCTGGTGCGCTGTGGAGCTTTCCGGTGCGGTAGACGGGCGTGTGTAACAGAGGAGCTCAAGTCTGGCCGGACCTGCAATCGCAAGCCCCTGTTCGACTCTTTCTCCATCTGCTGACTCCTGCCGCATTCTTCTCCCGTACACAACGTGCAACATTGCTGTGCACCCGGGTAGTACTTGAGGCACGAGCACGCAGATGCACTGCGCCCACCCACATCCCCCCGGGACACACAAAATCTGAGGGTCTCTTCAAAGTTCAAAGGGGAGTGGATGGTGTGTGTTTACGAAACAGGTTAAGTTGCCAAAGAATCTGGACCTGACTCACCTTGATAGTGGCGGCGGAGAGTTCTTGTGCCGCCTCGTGCGACCCTGCGGCAGCGACATGTTGGGCAACTGAAATGCCACCGAGTTGATGCTCGACTGCCGTGATCCGTTCCCGCTGATTCCACTCAGCGTACTCGAGCGCCCGGCATCCTCGTCGTAGTCGTCTTGAGACTCTCTGGGGCTGACGGCGGTCGAGGGAGAAGCGCTTGACGTAACGGTTTCGATTTCGTCGGATTGTCGACCTGCGTCCTGGCCGCTCTCGCCTTCCTTTGGCCCCTTGGTCGGTATGGCGAATGTGATCTTGCTGGGTTGGGTGTCTTCTGCAGGGTTATTATCCTCGTTGTGCGTGTCCGGCGTC
The DNA here is from genome assembly GCA_039880775.1 of Diaporthe vaccinii. Lineage (NCBI taxonomy): Eukaryota > Fungi > Ascomycota > Sordariomycetes > Diaporthales > Diaporthaceae > Diaporthe > Diaporthe vaccinii. The sequence continues at coordinate 1,572,744 of JBCEDN010000008.1, forward strand.
ACCACATGTGGGAAGTACTCGATTTCCGTGACGGAGTCAGTGACGCCCTCGTCAGGGTTCTTGACCAGGCCTTCGCTGTGCTCCGTCTGCTTCGGTGATTGGGGATGCGGTTGCGTGACAATGGTGGTGGGCGATATGCCCGAGCCTGGGCTTGGGATAGCCTCATCCATTTGGAGCGGGCTCGCAACAATCTCCTTCTCTGCTTCGGCCGTCGTCACATCTACAGGACCAGACTTGGGTGAGATTTTGGTGGTTGCAGTTGTGGTTGTGGCTGCTGGCGCAGGCGCCGGTGTTGGCGAGATCGCCTTCTTCACAGGCGGATCACCAGCGCCAGAAGCAGGAGCAGGGGTTTCTCCGGCTGCCGACTTGGTGGCGCTCCATCTTCTGTCTCTCCATCGTGAACTTCGTCGCCGTAGACTGAGTCTCTGGGCCAGGGCTTTGGTGGCCTCCATCACAGGTTGGCAGACAAGTCCGGGAACGCGTATGCATCTGGTTTGGGACAGGGGGGCCGAATGGGCGTTGGAAGAGCTAGGCTCTAGGTCTGTAGTAGATGCTACCGAGGCGGATGTAGGGGTCGAGGTTATGGTCGAGGTCTGGGGCTGGGCGTTGGTTTTAGCGACCATGGGTCCTCTCGTTCTCCTCTGTCGGGCAGCGATGGGTTATTGGTAATTTGGCCCAGAGGGTCAGGCCGTGGTTGGTGATGACTCTCCCAAGCTCGTGTGCCTGGCCTTCCAAGGAGAAAGGGCCCCAGTGGCGGAGGCTGGACAGCTCCTATAAGGTTTGCAGGTTGGTGCTGTTGAAGCTTGGGTGGCGTGTGTATGTGTGATTTGATTGTGACGAACGGGCGGGCAGGTGACGAGTCGAGTTGTTGTACCAAAAGTGTCCCTCTACACTGAGGCTCTCGGGCTCTCAGGCGCTCAGACTCGCCAGAGGTGCACTCACTCTATGTAGAGCTGACGGAGCTGACGGAGCTGCCGCCGGCCTGAGCTGTGAAATAACAAATGCGACTTTGCTGCGAATGTAGATTGGGTTTGCGCCAGGAAGGGAGCGGCGACAGGGACGAGGCTAGTTGGTGGTTGGTTGTGTTGTGGGAAGGGACTGCTCCTGCAAACAGTCTACTCTACCCCACGAACTGCACCGCAACGGCAACAGGAGAATTATTGGCCTGGCAGGAGCGCAGACTCGGTAACCTGGCTGGGCGTGGAACGCAACGACGGGCGCTGCAGGAATGGGTGGTTGCTTGCTTTCTGTGTGCAAAGTCAACAGATGACGGTGCTGCGTTTGCGCGCCTGCCTGGGTGGGAAGGCGCACAAATTTGAAGTTGGGCGGGCAACTGGGCAGTGCTGCCTCGGTGTGTGCAGCGTTGGCGTGTTGGCAGCAGCAGAAACGGGCAAGGCAGGACAGACAGGGCAAGACAAATCCACCTGCACATGCAGAGCTGGCAAGGCGGAAAGAAGATGGGAAAGGGGGGCCAAGAAAACGAAGCACGAAGCTCTGACCACGCCCTGTGCTTGGCCTGGGTCGCCTGGGTGGTTTTGCCTCCTTCTAGTATCTGTTCTCGCGTCCGTTCGACTCCAGGACGGAGTGGAAAAAGAAACACTTGGCGGGGACCTGTCTCATTCTCGCAGAGCAGCGGCCGACTGCTCTATTCATACGAGTCTTGTGGCACATCTGCGCAGATCAGGTAAACATGACATGACATCCATGAGATGTATGTAGTCCGAGCAGGTATAGGCAGAAGGGTATAGGTATAGGTGGTCTGTCTAGTTGGTCTCCCGTGTACTTGGCTGCGCGTGTACGCAGCGCAGCAGCAGACCAAAAACAGACCAAACAGACCAGGACAAGAGAGACGTCTCGGCCGGGGTACGTACCGCACTGCCTCAGAAACATCATCCATGGCCGTCCTGCTCTTTCAGCTATAGTAGGCTTCCCCAGGAACCGGCCACCTCCAGACAGCGCCGTCGCACCCAGTGCAGGACTTGGCTTCTTGGCCCGTCCCAGGTTCTTGACTCTCTTTCGCTCTCGCAGCCCACCTTGGTGGCTGCTAAGCCTGTGGGAGAGCCCGGATGGTGTCGCATCTTGCCCAGCATGCCAGCACCGCACACGACAGCTCGGCGGCTCAGTCCTGTGCCTCATCATCAACCCCCCATCTTACGGTAACCCCTCGTGCCGCCCTCGTGCCGGCCTCCCAGGCTGATGCCAGCTGCCGGCGGAGGCCAAGGCGATCCGTTTCTCAGCCAAGAAGGGTAGTGCCCCAGGACGGAGATCCTGCCTCCCGTCCTCGGGGAACCCAGGAGCCTCGACGTGTTTGGCAATGTTTGGTGACGCACGCAGGAGGCAGACATCGTGCGCGCCCCCGGTGTGCGTGTGGGGCCTCGAGTCTCCATCTTCACCCGTCCGGCTGTTGTCTGGGCCCTCTGCGGCCCTCTGCCCCTCTGGGGCCGTCTCTGGTGGACGTCTGGAGAGGGCGGTATGCCGGCTGGACGGCATGTCACCCCTGGCATATGTGAGGAAGATCGCAAGCACGTCAAGTACATTCTCCAGATATGGGGGGAGGGGCGCAATTTGGGAATCGCTTCTGCGACTGGGACTTCGGCGACTGTGGTACGGGTAGAGACATGTGCTTCCTCGGGGTGGAGCATATCTCGCCAGACTTTCTAAAATAATCCCCGGACCTATCCATTGGGCAAGCTCGACGTCGTGTCCGCTTGATAGCACCACAGCCCTCCCGACCACCCGGCCAGGGCAGCAGCCAGGGTCAAGACTTCGCCCGCGGGAGCTCCCTTTTCCTGGCATCTCGGCAAGCCGCTCGCCAGCAGGGGCATGGGCCACCACCAGTTCCCGCCCTGGTTATTAGATAGCACCACAGCGCGGCAACAATATTAATAATGATTGTGGTGGAAATGAGATGAGACAGCTCCTCCCTTTCCCGCCATCACGGCCAATCCCGTGTCCGTAGTTACCTAGCTTTGGTCCTGCAGGATGACGCTGGAGGTGGTGGGCATTGTAGCGTTGCCTCCCCCCACACGGCTCACCAACCGCATGTATACTCTACAATCTACTCGGCCGAGCTGAAGGCTGCGTTACTGTCTTCAGGACGTGATGGGCTTGCTAGTAACACAAGACCTGCCGTTTCTACGACTGTGCTTACCTGACCCCGACCGAACCTTGTTCTCGTAATTTCTATAACTCCGACCGGAAGACGAGCCAGCTTCCTGGACGACTGCAGATCCAAACAGAACGGAAATAAGTCCCAGCTACTCGAGGCTTGGCATATGCAGGCTGGGGACGGCAGTATCATTTATCATCAGTTGTGCTTGTGAGGACGACGTCGCTCGGCACGGATTCATTGGTGGGCGGCCTCTCGATGTGTCTCTTGGATCGCCTCTTAGCGTGGCTTTGGGACCACGGCGGCACTTTCATCTTGAAGGATGCTCGGTGCTTAATGTCGGGCGCTCAAGTAAGATCATACATTCGCAGTCCAACGCTGAATCAGTTCCAACACACGACGCTTTGTACAGGCAGACGGGTAGCACCTGTTCCCAACCTCACATGACTGTCATTCGGTATTGCCAAGTCCTCTATCTTCTAGCTCGTCATGGTCTCCGCGCCCGAGGCGGTCAAGGACTCGACACTCAGAAACGACGGTATCTGCCGGGGAGTGCGACATTACCAAATCACCGCACCCCGCCAAGATTTTGAGGCACCTCTCGCACATGGTGTGGCTGTCTGCGGGCGTCCAACTTCGTCCCACAGGACGTCAGCCTTTTGGCCCACCTTGATGGGCATCTTTATTCGTCAGGAGCATTTTGCTGCTTCCTGCGCCTTCCTTGGGCCCCCCTATGTCCGGAACGCCTGTGCAATGCAGAGACCTGTCTCATCCGCGATTTCCAAATCACACAAACGGCCACTCTTCAAAATCCCAATCCTCACGGTGTCGACCATGCTCACGCGTAAGTGCGCGAAAGATTACGAAGGTACCAGTCCACAAGCTTGCGACCAACCTTGGCCTCCGATACGTGGATCAGGTCCTAGAGGTTGTCATTAGCCTTACTGGACCATCGCTGGAAGTAGAATCGCGTATAACACTTACACCTTGCATAGCGTAGTCCAAGTCACTGACATTGATCAACTCGCCATCGAGAAGACCGCGCTCTGTCCACCGCAGCTGCTTGGTTCGCTGCTTCGTAATAAGAAGCCATGACCGAAGCTCCTCGGGCTGGACGTCGAGGAAGCCAGCCAGCTTCTTGAGATCCATGGTGGTGTAAAGACGCAGGTAGGACTTGACGGTGGGGCTCCACATGTTGGTCTTGACCTCGTCCATGAAGATGGACAGGTGGTGCTCGATGGGGTCGATGTTGGACTCCGGGTTGTCGAAGTCTGGGGGAACAGGGGAGATGAACTTGGGGCAGGCGTTGCGGAAGAGCTCCTCGAAGATGGGCAGAGACTCGGGTCCACCGCGCTGCAGCTTAAGCAGCTGGTCCCCGTACTTCTCGCGCAGCGCCGTATGGATGGTGTCGTCCAGACGAGTAGGCTGGAAGGCAACGCAGATGGCAATCAGGGCGAGCATCTGGTCGTTTTTCTGTTCGAATGCATTAGACTTAAACGCCCCTCAAAAAAGCCCGGAAAGACGATAGCATCACGATTGTTATCTGGGCATCCCGGTCACACTGATGACCTCACCCGTATCTTCGAAAACAAGAAGAATAATGTTGCTGACCTTGGTGATAGAATCGTACTGGGCACTCTTCTGGAATTGCTTGGTCCGCGAAACGTAGACGAGGATGTGGCTGAACATGCGGATGGCGTCGGCGTAGCGGCGCATCATCATGTAGGAGAACCCAACATAGTAGTAGGTCGTGAAGTGGGCAGCCATGACACGGGCGAACATGGCCTTCTTGTTGAGCTCGATGTCGTCGAGGGTCTTGAGGGCGAGGCTGAAGTCGCCAAGCAGGCAGTGGACGCGCAGCAAGCCGATGATGGAGAAGTAGCCAAGCATACGGTAGAGGCTCTTGGTCCCGTACTCGCCGGCGACTGCCATGGGGTCCTCATTGCGACGTCCGGCAGCCAGCTGCTCCAAGATGTTGGACCGCTGAATCAGGGAGTAGAGCACGTTGAGGACGCTGTAGCAGCCCCACGTGTTGGGGTTCTCGCGCAGGTTCTGGATCTCCTCCTCGTTGTTGGCCTGTCTCGCGATTCGCATACGGTAGGAGGAGAAGGAGTTGAACTGGTAGATGAACTCGTCGATGACATCCCAAGCCCAGTAATACTATGTCTGCAAGTCAGCCTCGCGGTCCTTGTCGGTGACAAGGTGGGCGGGTGGGTGTGGGGCAGGTTGCTCACAGATGGGGGCTCGAGGTCAACGGGGCCCTCAGAGTTGAGGATGAAGTGGAACAGACTGCAGTAGGAGTCGTAGCTCTGGAACTTGACCTCGAGAGGGGCGGCGAAGTCGAGGGGCTGGGCGGCGGCGGCAAGTCGTGACTGGATATCGTCGGTCTGCTGGGCCATGGTCAAGGAGTTGACCTGCGAGAGTTCGGCCCCATCCTCATACTGGACCTGCTCCTGGTAGTCGGCGACCAGGGCTTCCTCCTCCACATCGCTATCATCGAGAACTCGCGCAGGAGCTGCGCCATTCTGGAAGCTGGCCATCTTGGCGGATATCGTAGGCTTGTGTGGGCAGAGAGATCGCGTCCGCGGCAGCTGGTTGCTGAGATTTCGCGCGGAGTTTGGTAAAAATCGGATCTTGTGGGCTACCCGACCAGAACACGCCGCCGTAAACGCAAGTCCCCGCTAAGTGAATGCAACGCGGCAATTGGGCTGCGACTTGGCTGAGTCCGCTGGGATTGGACGACCCAGAAGGGCTTTCGAGAAGTGCACAGTATCGGCGGGTCGGATGGGATACTCCTCAAGATGTACAGTGTTTAGGGCAGAGATGCCAGACTCTTTGTTGAAGGGGTATCGAACGGGCTCTTTCCTCCTTTCACAGTCTCGTGCAGGACTCGAGTGCCCCGCCATTTCATCCGCCACTCGTAACTGCCACTAGACGGTATAGGTGTTAGTAAACGTGCATGACTGGGCGGGAAGTTGCTAACAGTCCAGCCCCACCATGGCTTTTTACTGGCTCAGCACGAGGCAGGATGGCTCATTCTGAATAATATCTCCCACCTTAAAATGGCAACCAAGTTTTGACGAATTGCACCTACTTATTCACAGGTGAGCGCCTGGTAATCCCAGAATTCTCCATCTGTCACAGCCTCTGCTCATTCTCATTCCTTCATACCCCATACCGCTACTTATCTTTGTTTTTAGACTACCAAAATGCCTGTCGTCAGCCCAGAGCAGCTGGCAAAACTCCAGCAGCAACCAGATGATATTCGAAATGTAAGTGCCTTGACTCCCGAGTGAAGAGAGATGTCTCCCAGTCGATGTACTTGGACCGAAATAGCCAGTCTTAAAGAGGCGGAGCGTGGTAGAGCGGTTCTGACTCTAGCTTAGATATGTATCCTAGCACACGTCGACCATGGCAAGACGTCACTCACTGATGCCCTGCTCGCCACAAATGGTATCATCTCACCGAAGCTGGCCGGTAAGGTGCGCTACCTGGACTCCAGGCCAGATGAGCAGGAACGTGGAATCACCATGGAGTCTTCGGCAATATCGCTCTACTTCAGCATGTTGCGGAGATCAGGCCCTGAAGCCACCCCGGAACCGAAGGAGTACCTCGTCAACCTGATCGACTCACCAGGCCATATTGACTTCAGCAGTGAGGTCTCCACTGCGTCTCGTTTGTGTGATGGGGCTGTCGTTCTGGTCGACGCTGTCGAGGGTGTGTGCAGCCAGACAGTAACTGTCCTCCGTCAGACGTGGGAGGAAAAGCTGAAGCCGCTGTTGGTGATTAACAAAATGGATCGGCTCATCACCGAGCTCAAAATGACACCGAACGAGGCTTATGTTCACTTGAGCAAACTCCTGGAGCAGGTCAACGCCGTTTTGGGAAGTTTCTTTCAGGGCGAAAGGATGGAGGAGGACCTCAACTGGCGCGAGAGGATTGACGAGAGAGTACAGGCGGCTGTCGCCAAGGGCCCTCAGCTGGCAGACCAGCAGACCGAGTCCGGTGACCTTCACTTCGAAGAAAGAGACGACGAGGAGCTTTACTTCGCCCCCGAAAAGAACAACGTCATCTTCGGCAGTGCTGTTGACGGCTGGGCCTTTACCGTCCGACAATTTGCTGGACTCTACGAAAAGAAGCTTGGAATAAAACGCAGCGTGCTGGAGAAGGTCCTATGGGGAGACTTCTATCTGGACCCCAAGACCAAGAAGGTGTTGGGGCGTAAGCACCTGAGAGGACGGAACATGAAGCCTCTATTTGTCCAGCTTGTCCTGGAGCAGGTATGGGCTGTGTACGCCGCCACTACCGGCGGTGACAGTGGGAAGGGAGACCCAGCACTCCTTGAAAAGATCACCAAATCACTCAACATCACTATTCCTCGTCACGTTATTAACTCAAGAGACCCCCGGACCCTTCTTTCAGCCGTGGTCTCGGCTTGGCTCCCACTCTCAGTGGCCTTGCTCGTCTCGGTGATCGAGTCTTTGCCGTCACCTCGAAGCGCGCAAGCAGACAGGTTACCGGAACTACTTGATGATTCGCCTGGAGGAGACCACGTCGCGCCAGAAGTCCGCGACGCAATGGTCAACTTCAAGCACTCCAAGTCTGACCCGGTAGTCGCGTACGTGAGCAAGATGGTCTCGATACCCGAGAGTGAGCTTCCACACAACAAGCGGCGCGGGCAGCTCAGCCCCGAGGAAGCGAGAGAACTTGCGCGGAAGAAGCGAGCGGAGGCCGCTCGAGCCCAGGCTGCTGTTGAGAACCGCGGCCCCGTCGACGCGCTCGCCGTGGCGTTGGACAGTGCAACCCTGGAGGATGAACACGAACCACCACAAGCTGAGGCAGAGACTGTGGACCCTGAACATCTTATCGGCTTCGCGCGGATATACTCTGGCACCATGTCAGTGGGAGACGAAATCTATGTCATACCGCCGAAGTTCTCACCGGCAAACCCCCAGCATCCACCTGTTCCGAAGAAGGTCACCGTGACCGCACTGTACATGCTCATGGGACGAAATCTCGAAAGCCTCGATAGTGTTCCAGCGGGCGTTGTATTCGGTATCGGCGGCCTCGATGGGTCGGGCATCCTGAAGTCAGGGACCTTGTGCTCTCAGCTCGACGGCGCTGTGAATCTGGCCGGTGTCGCGAACATGGCCGGCAAACCGATCGTCAGAGTCGCATTGGAGCCAGCAAATCCGTACGACCTCGACAAGATGATCGAGGGTCTGAGGCTTCTTGTTCAGGCTGACGCATGCGCCGAGTACGAACAATTTTCGAGCGGTGAGCACGTACTGGTCACAGCAGGCGAGTTGCATCTCGAACGGTGCCTGAGGGATCTTCAGGAGCGTTTTGCTCGCTGCGAGATACAGGCCGGCGAGCCGATCGTACCATATAAGGAGACAATCGTCCGTGCTGAGGAAATGAGGCCCCCGGTCAACAAGGAACTCGGCCGAGGTGTTGTGGTTGGGAACACAAGCTCTAAGCAGGTCACTCTTACGTTGAGAGTACGGCCTCTGCCATCCGAGGTCACAGACTTCCTCAACAAGAACGCCGGTGCCATGAAGAATCTCCATTCTAGGAAATGGGGGACCAATGGTTCCGAGCCAGCTGGAAACGAGGCTTCAGATGAAATTGAGAGCGACCAACAAAGCATCGATGACGATGAAGACATAATAGGAACAAAATTCCTTTCTCCAGAGGATCTCAAGAACCAGCTCAAGACCCTGCTAGAGTCGGGCAAGGGACGGGAACCATTCAAGAACATTGTCGACTCCATAGCAGCATTTGGCCCGCGGCGCACGGGTCCCAACTTGCTGATCGACGCAACGAAGGAGGGATGTTTGCCCAAGGCTTTTGAAACTGACAAGAACCATGAGGCCCGCGTAGAAGGCAACGAAGAGCTACGTGGCCACCATCTTGCCGACAAGATCACGTACGGCTTCCAACTCGCCACTGCCCAGGGGCCCCTCTGCCGCGAACCAGTACAGGGCATTGCCGTGTTCATCGAAGACATAGCTATCAACAGTGACGGCGACATCTCGGCCCGGGAGAACCTCGGCCGCCTGACCGGTGAGGTACTCAAGACGGTACAGCAGTCGATACACAAGGGCTTCTTGGACTGGTCGCCGCGGTTGATGCTGGCAATGTACTCGTGCGAGATCCAGGCAAGCAGTAAGTTGAATCCCCTTCCTCCTCCCCACCAGAATCACCCGAGCACAAGCTAACCAAGGCTCTCTCCCTCCCAACAGCCGAGGTCCTGGGCCGCGTCTACGACGTGCTGACCCGCCGCCGGGGCCGCGTCCTGTCCGAGGCCATGAACGAGGGCACGCCCTTCTTCACGATCCAGTCCCTGCTCCCCGTGGCCGAGTCCTTCGGCTTCGCGGACGACATGCGCAAGCGCACCTCGGGCGCCGCGCAGCCGCAGCTCATCTTCACCGGCTTCGAGGTCCTCGACGAGGACCCCTTCTGGGTGCCCTTCACCGAGGAGCAGATGGAGGACCTGGGCGAGTTCGGCGACAAGGAGAACGTCGCCAAGCGGTACATGGACAAGGTGAGGCGGAAGAAGGGCATGTTAGTCGAGGGGAGGACGGTAGCGCTCAGCGCGGAGAAGCAGAAGACCTTGAAGCGGTAGGCTTATCAACGTATTATTCACAAGATAGAGTCATGGTGGGGACCATGCAGAGCCCCGAGGAGATTTAGACGTTTCATGTTGGAAGTGAGAGACATAGCATCACGGGAGCAGAATTTGGTTTTTCTCTGAACTTAGTCTATGATGTTGTCGATGCGCAGGAGTAAGGTATCAAAAGTGGTCTCAGAATCTCCTTCCGTCCTCAAAGAGCAACTCAGCCACTTCTTTTCGTCTTCCCCCTCTTTCATCGCGCTGTCTTATCCGAAAAACAGCATGACGGTATATTTGATCATGTTTCCGCTTCATCCTCATAGTCACATCAACATCCGCCCGAGTATAAAAAGCATCTCTCCGTCTCCGTAGCTCATCGTCACGTTATGTGCCTGAGGAAGATCTGATCCGACTTGAGCCTTTCCACAAGAGATGATGAGAGGTCGCCATGTAAAGATAAATGCAGAGAAGAGGCCATGGAGAGTGAGAGAGGCCGTAATTGAAATGCTAAAAGCCCCGCGACGCCAAGCCACGCCCGCCCGTTCGACCTTTTCTTTTTGGCTCGTGACCGAAACTGATCAGAAGCATGAAACTCTTTTGTTTTTCAAGCCACTTCTCCTTACCTGTCTGAAGCAAAGGCCAAGCGATGCGACAAATCAGACCAGGAGACGAGAACAGACAAGCCTGTCAGATCTCTTTTGCGTGTTCAAGCTCGAGCCATAACGCCGGGTATTGTACAGATTCAAGAGGCAACAGGGCGTCCGCGGCGGTTCTTTGCGGCGCCAGAGACGGTGGTCCAGCCGTCTTCATCAACAGTAGGGGTGGTAGGGGTCGATGGCTCGCCACCGCGGCGGCTGGGCTGGCGTTCCTCAAGTCCACGGCCACCACCACGGCTGAATTGGCGATCCTCGTACCCACGGCTACCGCGGCTGGACTGACGCTCATCAAAGCCGCGCCCACCCCGAGGGCCACCGCCCCCACGGCGCTCTCCTCGGCCTGAAAACCCTCCACGGCCGCCTCGCTCTCCCGTCGAGTTTCTCCAGTTTCCGCTCTCGACCGCTCGGGACGGGGCAGCAGCTGGTGAGCGCGCGGGGGCCTTCTCTGATGGATTTGCGGCATTCTCGCCATCCTCGGTCTTCTCTGTTCCAGCAGCTGCGGCATCTTGTGCAGACTCCGTGTTGCCAGGAGCATCTGTCTTCTCCGCATCGCCATTGGTGCTGGTGGCCGGGCCAGCTTCCTTTTCGGCAGCTGCTTTCTCAGCGGCCTCCTTCTCGGCAATCTCCTTCTCGGCGGCTTCCTTCTCGGCAGCCTCCTTGGCCAGCCGGCGCTCTTCTTTCGCCTTTTCCTCAGCTTCCTTCTTATCCTTGAGCGCCTGCTGGTGCTTCTCCTCGATCAGCCTCTCACGAGCGGCAGTATCAATAGGCCTGGCCGCACCAAAGGGACTAGCTTTGGAGTCGGATGTGAGAGAAGGTGACAGGACACCAGGTGCCTCAGAGACAGTACGCTTGGCCAGGTTAAGCTTTGGGCGGCCACCAGTGGCGGCGGGGGCAGCAGGTGCTAGTGCGGGTGAAGACGGCGCCTCACTGGCGGGACGAGAGGGGACTGGCGATTGAGCAGGAGGATCGGGTCGCATAGCAGAGCGCCACTGGTTGTTTGACTCGGCAGCGGTAGGAGCCCTCTCCGGTCGCTCAACAAACTCGCGGCGAGGCGGCCGGGATCCGTCCTGGCGCCCTTCAGCGGGGCCCCAAGGCGAGGCCCTCCTGTCGCGGAATGAATCGCCCCGCTCGCTGTCGACAGTTCGGGATCGGCTTCCGCCACCGCGGGAACCGCCACGCTCAATGGGAGGGGGGGAGAGTGGCATCAGAGGTCCCTTCCTCTCCCAGGATATGTCCTTTGCTCTCGAGTCATCACCTGGTCCGTCGCGAGGGGCACGAGGCTCGTTGAAATCGCGGGGACCACGTCGGTCGTTGCGAGGAGGCTCTGGGGCCAGGGGACCCTTTCGCGACCAGTCGGAGAAATCCCTGGTGCTCTCATTTCCGTGTCTGTCCTTGGCTGCAAAGCGGTTAGCACGCTCTGTGTAGAAACAAGCTTGGGAGAGGTGGTGGACTACGCACGTGGATCCGCGATACGGATACGGATGTTGCGGCCCTCGAAGCTTTGTCCCTCGAGCTCAAGCGCCTTCTTGAGGCCGTCGACAGTGGCAAATTCGGCGTACCCGAAGCCCTTAGGACGCATCTCAGCTCTGTCCTCGACTATGCGAACGCTGACAACTTCGCAGCCGGCAAAGAAGTCGGTCACAGATTCCTGCGTCGCATCGTAGGAGAGGTTGCCGAGGTGGGCAGTATAGGGAGGCTTGGTAGGGAGTTCCTGTGGGAATTCGCGCTCCTGGCGAGCATAGCCTGTCCAGAGTGTCAGCTGGCGAGCGGAGGACGAGTCTTGAACGGAAGGATGGGATGAGCCTACCTGCGTATCTGTCGCTGGAACCACCAAAGCCGGAGCCATAGGTGCTGCCTCCACCGGCGCCGCGACGGTCGGAGGCGGGGAGGGGTTGAGTGCCTAGGATTCGGCGTCAGTAAGAGTGCAGGGAGCAGAGCAAAGGGCGGGCCAGGCCATGCTTGACAAGAGGGCGGGAGCTTGTCACATGGATGCGACAGATGGAAGGACAGGAAGCGGTATTTAACGACAGCAGGATGGAACTCACCATAGGTCTCCTCAACTTCATCGGCCCAGTTGCTGCCTCCACCTCCGAATGCTGCCGAAGATATCAGTCTTTGCTCCGAGAAGAGCGAAAAGAAGGGCGGTGTTCTGTCCGGAGGGGGCGGGGGTACTCACAGTTGTCATTCATGAACTCATTCAGAGAGAGCTTCTGGACCTCCTTCTTCTTGGGAGCTGGACAGCCAAGGCCTTAGTAAGGGTCACGTCAGACCTGAGGGAAATGATTGCCGTACCCATGATTGCGGTATTGAATCGCTGTTGGCTACGCGCGACGATGATCGAGGCACGTAGTCAGGGTGGGAGAAGCCGCGAGCAAAAAAGTTGCTGCTGCTGCTGCTTGCTGCCACTGGAGCTGCTGGGGTTTGGTGTGGGTTTCGCCGGAGCGATCGTTTGTTTCGCTGTGCGCGCCTCTTCTCTGCAGGCAGCGTTTCAAATGATGAGGCTGCAAAGGAAGGCCAGGAGCGAATGCCAGAGGGATGCTGGCAGTTCCTGGGCTGTACGGGGTGAGGAGGTGGTGACGGGTCCGGTGTTGTGGGTGGATGGGGAGGGGCTGTCGTGGTGGTCTTCTCCCGCTCGAGAGGTGAGATGGGGTATTCGTTCGTATTCTTCGGTGCGGGTTGGTGGATGTGCGCCTCTTGAAATTTTTGGCGCCTCTTGCTCTGGATTTGATTCGGCTACCCTCCACCAGTGTGGACTGTGGCCGCGCCAGCACCGTTCGGGCTTAGCGCAGGCGGTGGGGCGTCCGTCCGTCTGTGCCTTGCCTCCCAAAATTCTGTGCTGGTGTTGCTGCTATTCATCAATCAGGTACACGGCGTATGCGCTTATCGGGCTAGCAAGCACATATCATCTCAATATTTGGCTGTGGGCCCGCCGCCGTTCATTGCCCATAGCATTACTTTCCTCCTAACCCAACAGCTCGTTTTCCACGTAGTAGAGACTGTGCCGCTGGGCGCCAAGACCCATGGACCAACTACCAGCTCCTGAAGCCCAACCCGGGGCCCCAGGCTCCAGGAAAGGCCGTAGCGAGCCGCCTGATGAGGCCGTGGACGGATTGGCCAAGAGTCTCCAGCTGGGCACTGCCGCAGGTACAATCCCAACTGATGTCGCGGCCTCGTTGCCATCATTCAGGGATGCTGACCTGTGAATAGGGGCATGCGGGATGCTGTTCGGTGCAACAAGTGGCATCATCCGTGGCGTGAAAACACCCGTATTGTTTTCTCTTGTATCCGGGTTTCAGTGGTTTGGCATCAGCTCGGTCTTTTACGGTACACCTCCCCCTTGCCCGGCCGGACCACTCACCGGCCCCCCAACAGGAAGATCATTATTCTAACATTCTGTTGTAGGTACAAGGAAACTAGCAATAGCGAGATATGGTCCGGAACACAACGTCACGTCGGCCCAGAAGGTCGGTGCAAGTGCAATAGCCGGCGCCGTCTCTGTCGTGCCCGTGGGCCTACTGCTGCGCGGGCCTAGGAGTGTCCTCCCAGGCGCCATCGTCTTCTCTCTACTCGGAGCTGGCGGTCAATTCGCATCCAACAGGTGGTCAGGCGCTGAAAACTCCCCGAAGAAACCGAGTGGTTGGTTCACTTCGAAGTGGAGCCCAATGACGAAGCTTTCGGATGAGGACTACAAGACCATGCTTGAAGAAAAGATCCTCAGAGTAGAGGCGGACTTGGCCATCCTAGACGAAAATAGAGCAGCTCTCGTCGCAGAGGAGGAGTCCAGGACCAAACCCGCAACGGAATCGAGCAGTAAAGCATGAACCAAACCAGCCGCGGTTCTATTATCCATATGCAACCACAGACTCCGAGAGCTCAGCATGATTATGACTGGCACAAAACTCCTTCAGTGGCATTTTCGTCTGGCAATTGAGCCTCTACGTCAGTCAGGCAAACTAGCTCTTGTCCACCAGAACATCGCTTCGCTACAAGGCTCGGGCAATAGAGTACAACGTAGTATGTAATATGGCAATCACGCACTGTAAGTTCAGTACAATGCATCGACGAGCAGGGCAGGAGCCTCATCCTTCAGTTCGCTTATGCGGATATGCTAATACATGCCAGGCTAGCCGATCATCATAATACACATTCCAGCGCGAAAGCCGTGCTCTTCCGAGAGATTCCCCCAGTTCAATCAACCCTGTTCAATTCTGCCCGGGATCAATCACAAAAGCGTGCCCCTCGGCTGAAGTGCTCCTCATCCAGAAGGCGGGTGGTAATTGCTATTCGGGACAGTCGGTTTCGCCCCATGGTGGTCGCCTTAGCTAAGGGCATCACCACCTCGTGATCTTGTGCCGGTGCCTACTTGGACATCTCAGATGGCTTTCTTCGGAATTACATCGTTGTCGTTATAGCCGCCGCGATCTTCTTGTGCCTGTGCGACCTTGTCTTCTGGACCCCCGGTGCCTTCAAAATATTTGCCAGTGGTTTGCCTGTCAGGTGTTAGCATCGATTCATGCACTGCGTAGGGTCTGGAGAGGGCACTTACCTCCCGCGGTCGTCCAGCTCACCCCCCTCCTCTGCAGGGATCCTTCGGTTGTAACCAGCATTTGTGCTGATCTCGGTACCGGTTTTTACTTCGGCGCCCGGGAACTTTTTCTCAACAATGCTGTCCACACCAGTATCATCTACTGAAACATTGTTGAGACCTTGCTTGGCCTGGTAGGAGTTCAGGTCGCGCTCAGCGTCCGCGGCAATCCTGTTGAGCTCGTCCTTGGAAGGTGCCATATTGTGTGACAGGTTCGTGCCGGCGTTGAGGAATTCTTTGAACAGCTCTTGACAGTCTCAGTATTATCACGGATCAGCTGCAGAGTCAAGAGATTGATTCGAAATACTGAACCAATAATCGTCAGTACCGAATATGCGTGACTATTGCATATAAATAGCAGGCTGTCAATGAAAATTGACTACTAGGTAGACTCCGCGAAACGTCATACTGAGCACTGATGTAATACTTGTGTGCATGATGAGATCATCAAGTACGCCTTTTTGCTAAGTGTTGCAAATAATTTGCACCCAATTTTTGTACATGTCTGCGAAGGAAGCTTCGAGTCATGTACTAGTCTACTGTACTATGTTCTGTATCTTCATGGTGATGTAACTGCTGCACCGGTACTGCGGGTGTGGCGAAAAGATGGGCCAGGACGAGGACGATGACCAGGAGAGAGCGCCTTAGCCCCACGGCACCAGTACCACATCGACAGGGGGTGAAGAGCCTCATCGAAGGCCATTGTGCGATGTCACGGCAAACAAGGCCACCCTTATAGGTGGAGCAATTATTGAAGTGGCAGAAATCCTCGATGCAAAGGTTCCGGTAGTCACTGTAACCTCGCCAAATAGTCGTTCAGCCTCATCCCAATTTCATTAGCACTGACAAGCACCCGTGTTCTTGGGCGAAAAGGCGACCCTGATAGTCCTGACACAAACCCTGCGTGGCTCAACTGGTGAACAGTGAGATGCCCGTAAGCGGCATCTGGCGTTTGTATCAAGTTGCAGGGGCCGGGGTGACGGCCTAACAAGGCCATGGGACATGGTCCTGCTGGGGCATGATCCCCCTTGGCGACGGATATGGCAGTTTGCTATTTTGCAAATACGGATATCCCTAAAAGACTCTCTGGAGGCTTTGAATAGCACCTTGGGCCTAGATTTATAGCTTAGGAGACACTACAAAACATGTTACAGAGAGAATGAAAACTCTGCACGACAGCATCGTATAAAATTATCCTGGGAGGAACAAGCGTGAGATGACGTTGTGGCTGATATGGTGAGTGGACTTAGAGCAGCGGTTGGGGGTGAATCTTGGTGACGAGCCTTAGCTCTCAGATTCGCGATGGGAGATGACGATACACCCATGCCCATGACCTTCGGTCCGGTACCAGGACGGTGGGTCTGAAATGCCTGGATATCCCAAGGAGTGCACCACTTCCTGCAGGATGTTGATGTGTCCGGTGCGACGCCTTCATGTGAGCGTTTGGAGGGCATGTCCAGACCGCGGCCGTGTTGTCGAGATCGAGACATTAATAATATTATTAGTGCAGACTGTCACTTCTCGTACTCGTACACAAATGTTGTCCGTCGCCAGGTGGTTTTCGTTGGGGAATAGCAGAGGCGAGGGGGTACCCTGTCCGGACTCCAAACTCCGGAGTTAAGAGCTCTACGCGTATAAACAAGTCGGCGATGCAGGATACGGACGACGGCCTCTGGATGGTCAGGATGTTTTCCGTATTAGTACGAGTCAGTATCGCGTGGGAGACATGTCCCGCAGCTGTCAGTCTCTCGGTGACCGCCTCCGACGTGTCCCAGTATAGGAGACAGAAATACGGGCCAGATTGAGGGTGAGGGACAGATGAAGCAGCAGCCCATCAGAATCTCTCGAGAGATTGTGGCGGGGAAGAAGGGCTGAAGAAGCCGAATCGAAGGCCGCCAGCAGGTGGACAGGGGGTAGGCTCCGTGGGGCCCAGGGGGCCATGGTCCCCCCGTCATGATGCACGTCTGGGCTGCTGGCCCGTCCGGGAGGGCAGCTGTCTCCAATTCCGTCTGCAGTCAATCAATCATTCTCGGCTCGAGCCGCGAACTTTGGCCAAATCGCCCGCGACTCGACAACCCGATCCGGCTCGACTCGACGAAGGCAGGGCAGCAACTCTAACCAACGGCGGTCTGTTAGTCCCCGGTCTTCCGCCCATCTCACCAACCCAAACACACAACCGATCACCTAGTCCTGCACGCCGACCAGGTCCTGTTCGCTATCGTGTTCGTGTGCTGTACTTCTGCTCTGGGTAGCTTGTCGCCGGCGATCTCTCCTCCTTTGTGACACCTTTCGCTTCCCGTTCGATTCGCCCTTGACGCCTCCTCTGCCACAAGGCTCCCATCAAACTCGAGCCGACCACAGAGCTGCCGCACGACAAAGTTGGCCTTGTGTTGCTGACAGATCCGCCCCCCGTCAAGCTGCAAGCTCCCTCTGCGCTGTAACTCAATTTGACCATCGCGACCTCCAATTGCTTGGCGTCCCATTATACCAAACCTTCCCCAACATTTCCATACCCTGCTCGAGGCTGGTATAGCGAGCGCTCTAATGGACAATGCTACACAATTGGCCTCGTTCATGTATGTCGCGTGCCATAATAATATCACCCAGCACCCACCGTCCACTGTCCGCCGTCCGCCCCGTTGCCGTCACGCGGACCGGTCGGAGATAGAGGGAGGAGGCTGACCATACATGTCCCCAGATAGCACAGCGGCGCGCGCCAGGTAGAGCGGTGTTGCCTTTCGCCTCGACATGGCACTCCTGAACCCGACCTTCATATTCGGCGTCTTTGTCGTCCTCTATCTCTCCTCCTTCGTCCTCTTCGCCATCCTCCGAATCCTCACCGGCCTCTCCATCCAGCGAATCGGCTACTTCTCCCTGCGCCGCCTCGCTTACGTCCCCAAAGATGGCATCAAGATCGAGGTCAGAGGGCTGGGGCTCAATGTCCACAGGCCAACTTTCGCCCAGCCCACATGGCTCAGCGTTGTCGTCAGTGAGCTCGTCGTCACGGTCGATCTCGTGGAGCTAGGTCGCAGCAAGGCCAACGAGGCCCTTTCCCAGGATCCCGACGACCCTACGGTCTACAAGAAAGATGAGGCTTCCTTGAAGGTCCCCCGGACGCCGCTCGTCCGACGTACCACCACCAGCGTCCAGCGCAGCGAGACCTGGAAGCACCTCACACGGATCAAAGAGCGCATCAAGAAGCTACATAGGAACGTTAACTGGCTGCGCCTGGTCGACGTGGTAGCCACAAACTCCACGGTCAACGTCCTGGACGTTGGCAACATCCAATTTGGGAGCGTCACGGTGGCCGTCGACACCCGGCGGAAGATGGTGGACCGGGCCCGATTCTTCTGGGGGCCTAGATCAGGAAAAGGCCACGGAAAGAACCAGGCCGAATGGATCATGACTGTCCGAAGCGTCCTCTTCACGCCTATTGGAAGCGAGTCGATCGAAGTGCTGGATCATTCGACATTGAACGTGCATGGGTTCCTGTACGAGCAGCTGGACGGGTTGCGAGACGCCTCCATTGCCGTGAAGTTCGGCCGTGTTCACGTTCCCTTGGACGAGATTCGCGAATCGGTCAAGCGCTACCAGAAGCGCAAGCTCGAGACCGCGGCTAGTTCGCACGCAGATGAGCCGCTGGATGAATATGTCGACAAAGTCTTCCAGGAGATTGAAGAGCCTGGGAGCACCGATGATGAGCTCATGCAAGCGGTGTCCGACTCCAAGGAGTTTGTCAGCTCGATATTGAGGGGCATCAAGGAAGTACAGTTCGCGGTCAGCTTCTTCGCACTGACCAAGAAGGTCGAAGGTGTAAAGACTGCCGGTCCTCCAGTGATTCTGAACGCCTCCATGAAAGAAGTCGGCATCGATCTTCATCGATTGGATCCGAAGTCCCCTGCTCATAGGATGTACTTCCCTTCGACAGACATTGCCCATGAGGCTCTCCTCGCCACCTTATCGATCTCCATCGGCCTTGACGACGGACTCGGGAGCCCACAACGGTTACTCTATGTGCCAATGGCAACAACGACAGTCAGGACAACACTTCCTTCCAAGACAGTTCAGCTCCCCAGCAATGATAATGCAGAGCAGAGGAATGCCAATATCCTGTTTGCGAACTCTGTTGTCACCTCGCCCTCGGTGGACTTGGACCCAAAGCATCTCCCGCTGCTTCTCGCCATGCTTCGGTCAAAACCAAAGAAAGCGAGAACGGCTCCTCAACAACGGCACATGTTGATCTCACGCTTACTTCCCAAAGCCACCATCAAATTTTCTATGCATGAGCCAGTCCTCCGCATAGCTCTCCCCCCTGTTCAGAAGGACGCAGACCCCGATGACTTTGATTTGATCATATCCTCCATATCATCCATCTCTCTCGATGCCGAATCATTCCATCCAACTGGGGAAGAACTTCATTACTCCTTAGCCTCGAACCTGAGGATTCAATCTCACAACTTGTACTACCAGACTTCAGAAGGAGAACGTTTCGACCTCGTAGAAACGGAATCATTCGATCTGAAAGTCAATCTAAGCGCATCTCCTGACGTCGCAGTCGTTGCCAATGGCAACTTACAGACATTTTCCATCAAACTCGTTCGACCAGAAATTACGGACGGTTTGCAGCAGATCGTCCAACAGTTGCGTCTCGAGGCCGAGCCTAAGAAGAAGATTGCGCCGAAACCTTCCAAGCATTCAAATTTCCTGCGAGGAGTACCACCTTGGCTCCTTCACTTCCAGCTGCAGGCGTCAGACTTCAGCGCCGAGATTGCTGGTGTTGATGCAGGTGTCTCCGAGGACTCTCGAGGTGTCTCTCTGTCCCTGGACACGTGGACTGCTGAATACCGAGCGCAAAGACTTGAAGGACTGCCTAGACGCCCAGCTAGGAAACGGGCCAATAGTCGCGTCAGCGTGTCGCTCGATCCAGAAATCCTCAAAAACCTCCCTCCGTCCCCGAGGAAAAAGCATCAGAATCCAGGTGACGGACGTCGAATAGCTTTCCACGTCCGCGGTCTCGAGGCTTTCGTCGTTGAGTCGGCTGATCGCTGGGAAGTTGATCCATTTCTCAGCATACCTCGCTTTGAGGTCGCCCTCTCGACCTCGAGTGACCATCAAGGGCCTGTATTTCACATCAACTCACATGTCAAAACGCTTTTGGTACAGTACTCTCTCTATCGGCATTACGCAATTGGAGTTGCTGTTTCTGTCCTCCGAAAAGCTTTCCTGCGCTCTAGTAAGGACAACGTCGATTTGAGAGAGACCCAGACACCGCAAATGCCAACCACACCGACCACACCACGGCACAGCCTTAGCGCACAATATCTGTCGCCTCCCACGCAAGATTACTCTTCCAACGACGAGGAAATCGCACCAGTGGCTGAATTGATTTCGGTTGACTTCAAGGCGACTTTCGTGCAAATTAAAGCAGACATGCCAGCGGATCCTCCGCTGATGCTACACATACATAATTTGGAAGCTGGGCGCCATCGCTGGTCTCCTCCATTTTTCCATACGAGACTGATCAGACTATACTCCGAGCCTCCGAGGATGCGCAGAGTCTGGAGTAAACTCGTTAGCATCAAGAATGGGCGTCTCGACTACCGAGAGTCACGCCGGAAGCTACCTACTGGCGGTTACCAAGACGAGAAAATGTTTGACTTCGTTGCCGATGCTGTCCGGGGTGCTGTTCCAAATGAGCTCGTTTTCAACAAGGTCTCCGATAACGTCAACAACGTGATCAAAGCTGTCAAGCAACTTCACCACCGCTTCAAGACGGGTACGGACGAGTACGTTTTGGACAAAGGCCCTGAAGGCCCCAAGAACGTGCCAAAGATATCGGTCAAATGCAAGTCGCTGCTTTTCGAGCTAGAGGACGGTGCTTTCGAGTGGAAACTTGGCATGATCTATCGAGCTGGCCGCATAGAGCAAATGCAGAGACTGGCACGAGAGGAAGCCTTCAAGGTCAAAGTCAAGAAAATTCACGAGGAGGCAAGAAAAGAGACCGGCGTTCGAGCGCGATCGGCTGCGGGTAGAGGACGCTCAAGCCACTCTGGCGCCTCTTGGGTCAGAAGCCAGAGTGCCGACGGTCGTCGGCCAGAATCGAGCGGCGGCGGGCGTGACAGAGGTCGAGCACCAAGATACGATCCAGAAAACGGTTGTGGTATTAGCGGACATACCCTGGTCTCTATCGCGGATGCCCGAGCGAAATTGAACGAGCACAATTCCAAGAGTTGGAGGTCTCGAATCGACCGCTTCTACGCCATGGCACGCAATGGCATGAAAGACATAAGGAGTGCTTTCTGGGGCACGGGCAATATCCCCGACGATTTCGACAATAATGAGAGCATCTTGGAGATGCCAGAACGGCCAGCTCTCATGTCTGCTTTGATCCACGACCTTCATTTTATGATCGACAAGCCTTCCTTCCCGTTGAAGCAACTTCCGGAATTCCTCCACAGAGTCGGCAAGGGGATGCCTCGCGATATGAAATATTCCTTGCTCGTCCCTATGAACGTCCAAATCAACATGGGAGAAGCAAGGGTGTCGCTGAGAGACTACCCACTGCCTCTTCTGCATGTGCCCAGCCTCAAAGCAGGACAATCTACACGCATGCCTGCTTTGTCATTGAAGACAGACTTCGTTATAGCAGAAGAATTCCGCGGTGTCGAGTCAACGAGGAGCGTCCGAGTGAACGTCATCCATCCATCACCTCCAAACGCAGACGGAACCAAGAATCCCGGCTTTTTTATTGATGTCAGGCGCACCATTGGGCCGATCAAGTCGTTCTCCGACATGTACGTCGACATTAATACGACATTGCCAACGAGGATTACCTGGGGCCCATCGTATCAGCCCGCCATTCAAGACATGATGATGGTCATCGAATCGTTCACCAAACCGCAATCGGATCCATCCGAGCGCGTCGGCTTCTGGGACAAGATTCGACTCAACTTCCACTCCCGCGTACGCATAGCTTGGAAAGGAGATGGCGATGTTCATTTCTGCCTCAAGGGAGCTAGGGATCCCTACCAGATCACTGGAAATGGTGCTGGCTTCCTCATGTGCTGGCGAAACGATGTCAGGTGGAGTATCCGGGCCGATGACGACCCCAAACGCTTCATGACAGTGGACAGTGGTGAATATGTCCTCGCCGTGCCTGATTTCGGACATTACGCGCGGGAAGCGGCTCGCCGGACAGCGGACAACGACAGTGTGATGAGCGAAGACAGCATGAAGTCTGGCTCTGCCTTCAAGAAGGTGGTCATGAAACTGTCGGGCAAGGTTCAGTGGATGGCCGGGCTCGTCTTTGAGCAAGCCATCGAAAATGGCAAGAGGAACTTCGACTTCAGCCCCCATTACGATGTGGTCCTCAAGGCACCTGAATATGCGAAGCCGGTCAATGGTGTCCCATATGACGCCTTCAAGGGTTTTAGGAGTCAGCATATCCACTTGTCCATTGCTGTCAGGGCGCCAGTTGATCGTGACTGGGCGTCTGCTGATGTAGAGCCCTCGAGAAGCTACAATACGGTCCATCTGACGCCACGTTTCTTCACGCACTTTTTCTCATGGTGGACATTATTCGGCGGGCCCATGTCTTTGCCCGTTCGACAAGGTCCACTTTGGCCAGGACGAGAGAAGAGCAGCAAGAAGTTCGGCAGACACCTCGGAACCATCAAGTTCAATCTGCTGCTCGCTCCATTGTTCTTGAGTCATATCTACAAGCACAAGGACGTGGAAGACTACGACGAGAACGCCGTGTCCGCCACTGGCATCAAAGTCCGTTTTGACAGCTGGAAACTCGACCTCCACATGAGACGTGAAGAGTTCAATACCAGTGACAAAGGACACAAGGCAGGCAGCCGGACTACCGGGATGAAAATCCATGCTGGCCAATTGGACCTGGCCGCTGCAGATGTTCGTGCTGTATCTGCTAGCATCAAAGGCACCACAACAGAGGCGATCAGGAAGAACAATATTGGCTCCCTCATAAGTCAGCAGGATGACGACGGCACGGATCTGTCGAGATTCACAATCCCTGATCATGACTTCAGCTGGGTAGATATGGATGACTTCGTCGAACTGGATTGGATCTTGCCAGCTGAACCAAATCCGGACACCAAGATCCTGCCACTTGCCTATTGTCCCAGACTCACTTACTTCCGACAGACTGACATCGGTGGTGTCATAGCCGGAGATCCAGACAGGACCAGCCCGTTTGGACACGAGCCCACCCACCTGTGTATAATGAGTCAGGATGACGATCCTCGCCGCGTGCAGGCTCAGCTTGTTCAACAACGCCTCGATCAGTTGGCAGATCAAACCAAGAACCACGACCGTAATGTCGGCGAGGCAGAGCTGAAGGTTGTCAGGGATGGGGACCACGACCCTGATGCTCGAACACATCTTGAAGCTCTCCTCATGCACAGTAACCTCCTTCATGACAAGAAGGGCTTCCTCGAAAACCTGCTGACCCAGATGACCACCAAAACTCCGCAAGATTCGCGTGGTGGCCTCTACAACGTGGCCAATGGCCAGAGTGGCAAATCAGACACATCTGTTGGCACGGGTGAACAGACGATGTCGCTACCCACAGGTGCTGAGTTTGCCAGCGACTTCTTGAATCGCTTCGTCATGCATAATCTGCAACTCAAATGGAACAATCTTCTGCGGAATATCATACTTCGCTACATTCACCAAGTTAGCCAGCGACGAGGTTTCGTCTACTACCTCTCGCGACCGGCTGTCAAGTTAATACTGGACATTGTGGAGGAGCAGACCAAGATCAAGAGTGCAAATGGACCCAAAGATGCAGGGAAATCCGAGTCCACGGCAACACCAAAATCAAATGGGTCAGCACATGGCGCACAGAATGGCATTGAAGACAGGATAAAGCAGATCCTTCAGGACGGACGGAGATTTGTCAATGCCAACGATTCTGACCAGGACTCCGGTGCCGATAACGTTCCCAACGTGTCCATGGAGGATCTCACCAGCGGAATTGCCGATGGGTTCACGCCACAGAACAGCTACCATGTCCGCCTCATTGCCCCGCAAATTCAACTTCAGAGCGAGAAGAACAAGAAGCATGTTGTCATGCTGACTAGCAAGGGCATGGAGCTGAAAGTCGTCGAAGTGTTGGACAAGGACAGAATATCCGATTCCGTCAGCGGTCTTGTCCAGCGGCGGTTCTTGGTCAACATGGACAGCACCCAATTCTTCGTCTCCCATCAGAAATGGTTCTCGAGCCAGCTACTTTCGCTGTACTCTGGTAGCGTTTACGGTGCACCGAGTGGCTCGGCCTGGCCCCCCTGGGTGCCTATGGAGGTGATGTCCGACTTCCAAACAGACCCTGTGGGCTTCAAGCGTGTTGTCCAGAAAACATCCGCTATGCTACGCTACGACAAGTACAACACGCTCCGTCTCAAGTATAACGACGAGGTCAACTCGGGCGATGCGGCGGACGGCGAGTCGAACGAAGCCACTGAAAATCGTATGGACAATCTTTGGGTCGAATTCCCCCAGGCGCGCGCCATTTGCAATTCTTCCCAATACTATGCGATATATGTCATTGTGTTGGACCTGCTCATGTACAATGAGCCTCTTGAGAAGACCCGCAGCGAGCGTCTCGAAAAGATCATGTTGGCATCCGACTTCAGTGATCTGAGGGGCACACCCGAGATGGTCACCAAGTTGCAAGAGCGTATCAGGCAGTTGGAGGACATCAAATCGCACTTTCAAATCCATTCCAAGTACCTGGACGACCAGGGCTGGCAGGACAGGCTACTTCTGGAGAGGGACCTCGCAGCTTGCGAAGATGAATTGTTCTTCATGATGAAGGCCATCACGACTTCGCAACGAAAACACGATACGTCGCAGAGCAATGCGCTACTTAAGTGGTCCATCTCGGTGAAGGACATCGTGTGGCACCTTATTCGGGATGCAAACGAGCCGTTGTGCGAGCTGCAGCTCAGGGATGTCGAGTATGACAGGACTGACAACTCGGATGGCTCACACATCAACCTGATCCGTGTGGGCAGTGTACTTGGCCTCAACCTACTGCCCGATGCCATTTATCCTGAGATGGTCGCCCCGTATCTCGAGGATGCCAAGTCGGCCGCACTGCTGAATAGCCAGCCCATGATCACGGTGTACTGGTATATGCTCGAGGCAATTGCCGGTATCCCCGTCATGGAGCACTTCGAGGTCAATCTCTTCCCGCTAAAGGTGCAACTCGAACGAGAGGTCGGCAAGAAACTGTTCGAGTACATTTTCCCAGAGATGGATGGAGAAAAGTTTGCAGGTGACGGTCAGAATGCGTCTCCTTTCATGCTGAAGCAGACTTTGCCAGGCGATGAGGGTGCAGATGACGATGACGACTCAATCCAAGACTACGCACGGCCTACCACTGCCGTCTCCGACGTAGACAGGCTCGATCCTGGAAATTTCTCGACTCGAGCTGGCTCACTGGAGCTCCGGTTACGTCCAACGCTGACGTCCGAGGCCAAACGAAGTCCGCCCAAGAGCAACAAGGCGCTCAGCGTTCACTCGGCCGAGTCGGCGCCGTTCAAACTCTTCGGGTCAAAGAACAAGGGCCTGGCCAGAAAGCGGTCGTGGGACTCTCTTCGAGCCACTCCCAACCCTACACGCCCCGGCATTGGTAGGACGAACACGGGCTTCTCGTCCAAGGTTGAGACCAGCTCGGTGAACTCGGATTCGAAGAAGTCGCGCTTCAACCTCCGCAGGTCAGACAACAAGGATGAAGCGCCTTCGGACGATTTGACCAAGATGATCAGTCGAGCGTCTAATTACATGACATTCGCATATATCAAGCTGCCGTCGGTGGTGCTCTGCCTGAGCTACAAGGGCAAAGGCGACCGTAACATCGAGGATGTACACGACTTTGTCTTCCGCCTGCCCACAATCGAGTACCACAACAAGATGTGGTCAAATCTCGATCTCGCGCTAGCCTTCAAGAGCCGCGTGATGAAGGCCCTGATCAGCCATACCGGCGCCATCATCGGCAACAAATTCAGGCATCGGCCCAACACGGCGCAACAATCGAAGCTTCGTGAACTTGCAAACAGCTCGGTCTTGCTAGCAGCGCCGGCAATAGGTGACAGCCAAAATAACAGCGGCGACGATTCATCGAGCATATTCGGGTCAGCAACGATGGACTTCTCCAGGTCGCCGCCAAGGTCGCTGCACGGCTCAGGGTCCTCGGTTCCCCTGCCGCGAAGTACTAGTCGCAGCTCCAGTGTAGCATCCAGCAGCAAGTCCCTCAGGAGTGGGCATCTGAACGTCAACACCGGCAACACCCCATCGGGCAGTGCTAGCGCCTCGAGCTCTCAGCACGGCCTTGGGCCTGTCGTGCCCAGCTTCTTGATGATGACGCCGCCCACGCCCAAAGACAGGACCAACTCCGAGTCAAGCAGCAACAAGCCTGCCGGCTTCGGCGTCAACATGCTGCGGCCGTCCTCAAGCAGCAGTATGCGATCGTTCAATAGCAGTGGGTTTGGAGGTGGTCAGCGTCGGGGAAGCAACATGAGCATCCAGCAAAGTCCGAACGCCAACTCCCCCGAGTCGGGTATCGAGAGGCGCCGGACAATGCTCAGCGCCCTGAATGGCGCCAGCGGAAGGAGTGAGAGCAATGCAAGCGGGTTCTTCAAGGAAAAGTTTTCGGCGCTCACGTCCAAGCTGAACAAAGACAACAGGACGGATCGGGAAGGACCACCGGCATCGCCGTCGACCGTGCCTATTCAAGCCAGCAGCGAGGACAAGCGTCGGCCGGCGTCGCGGTGGTCGTCAAGGAGCGCGAGCATGGCTGTGGACGACGTCATCGAGGAGGATGAAGCAGGCTCTGCCCTTGAGAGGGAGAGGAGCAACGTAGGCGAGGAGAGCACACGCGGGGGCTTGATGCCTGGGCCTATGAAGGGGTTGATGAAGCCCAGGTCATGAAATTAGAGGCGCCCGTCAACAAGGCGGGTTGGACAACCTTTTTGCTGTACACGCTGTAATCATTGTACATAGTCGCAAGGGCGGGGCATGCAGTGGCATTCTGCAAGGGCGGGCACTGTTTATTTCTTTTCCTCAATCTGGGTTGGATTGAGACGAGAGCGTCTTGGGAAAAAGGGGGGGACTTGAGGTGGCAACAATCGTTAGATTATAGCAGGTCAGAATGACTTGCCTTTCCATTACACAATGGAGCCTTCCTAATTTCTATTCTCTGCAAGGACGATTCTCTTTCGCTTTTACCGGGGACATGGATGGCATGCTAGGCGGGCGGAGATTCATTGATCGCTTGCGCGGAGGGCGACAGAAAACACCGCATATAGACTCAAGCAGCATTAGGAGTCAGGGATTACATTATTACAGCGCGTGCATTATCGTCTCTCGTTCAACTCAATCAGTAACATCTTGCGGTTCATGGAGCTTAGTATGCCGACATTTGCGTATGTCTAGCCAAGTATTCTGCCATATTCTCTGCATGTGTGCATGACCATCATGTTCTTCTGTCTTGCTCTTCACCCACTGGTGTTCTCACCCAGGGCTTTACTTCCGCCCCCTGCGTCGATCTGCCCGCAACTTGGACCTGCCGTCTGAGCCATTCTACCATCACGCTGCTGATCGGGACTGCTGAGATGTTCTCCATCGGCAACGGCACTTTTGTTTTCCTAGGGGGGGACGGTGGGCTTGTTGAGGAAAGATATCAGGCTTCCGTTGTGGGCGTGCGTGGTTTTAAGTCTTGAAGCCTGCTGAGAGATCGTGAAAGATATGTGAAACCTCAACTGTATGCAAGTAATGATGTGTTTGTGCTCCTGGGATATCGTCGAGGCTGATTCATTCTAAGACTTGCGGGACTTGGGTAATGTGCGCAAGATGTTTTTGCAATTCCTAGAGAATTGTACAAGATTCTGTACGGTTCACCTAAGCTGCTAATCGCTAGATTCTTACTTGATCATATTTTATTTTTCTTTGAATAATTCTTTTAGTACAGACATTTTATGGATGTGGTGAAGATGTTCTTTTCAGGTTTTATGTCTATTTTCTCACCCTGCCCTCGTGCACAAAGACACGCGAAAGATACTCAAAGTTACATAATTGAAGTTGAAGCAGCTTCAATTGTATTTTGCAAATCTCCAGAGACAGAGATTAATCACTCAGCGATTGAAGACCATGGCGTTGAGAAACACCCTTACGGTCGGATCAGAATAACCACGTTGAACCCACGAACAACTTCAACCCTTCAGGTAAGGAAGGCAAACACAATTCTCTCGTCTGCAGAAACGCTCGAAAGTTTCCAAACTCACAACGTCCTTGTAGACGTAAAACCCCAGAAAATCCTGTTGCTGGAGGCGGGTCTCAACAATGAGCATGTATAACTCTTTTCTCAACCAGCCCTCGGAACAGAGCACAATTGATTCTCTTTTGCTTACCAGAAACCCTGCAGAGCATGCTATTTCTTTCCGGCTCCGGGACTGTGCAAGCCCAACATTTCACACATGCCATCCATCATCCGTCCCTTTGCAGCTTGCTAACAGTGTCAACTTTCGCCTCGGCAGGCGAGTTGCACACATGTTCAACCAGCCAGTCAGTTTGGCTATTTTGTCTCTGACTTAATAGTCACACCGAGCGTTTAATGGAAACACTCCATCCAATCCCTGCTAACCTTGTCTGTCCCCAAGCGACAAGCGTGGATGGAATGTGCGGTCTAGCATTGATTTGCCACTGACACATGTCAGCATACAAGAGGGAAAAGGTTGAAAGAGAAATGAATTTTTCCCTTTCCCTTCTGCGCCTTTCGCGCGAGGCCCTTGCGTACACCGAAATTCGCCCCCTGCATCATGCTTTTCACCAGGATGGCATCAGAGAGCCTCAACACGGGCCGGGAATCGAGTCAGCGCAGTGGGAGGATGTCCGCGGATCAATCAGGGCGGCGCGGCCCGGCCAAGTGTCGTCACTGTACATGAGCGTCCGGCGCACAAGCGTGTTGGTATCAAAGGGTCCAGTCCAGAAATTGATGAAGAAGGCCGAGCATGGAACATTGCGCACGTGGTTTCGTTATCGTATAATTTGGCTTTCGGCAGCAAGTGCATGCATGCCACATGTATCATACATGTTGTACATCTCGTACCAATTCCTTCCTCTAACAGTCCCGCAGGTCAAGATAGCTCCCAAGATATGTGCTCGAGGGGAATTCCAAATCAT
Organism: Diaporthe vaccinii; assembly: GCA_039880775.1. NCBI lineage: Eukaryota > Fungi > Ascomycota > Sordariomycetes > Diaporthales > Diaporthaceae > Diaporthe > Diaporthe vaccinii. The sequence continues at coordinate 1,601,915 of JBCEDN010000008.1, forward strand.
CGTCCAAAAATGTCAGACCAGACACCCATAGATGCACATTGTCATAAGTCGGAGCTCTATCCAGAAAACAAACAATCCACGCCATGCTCATGCAAAAGCGAACACACATCCTTTAAAACCTCTTACTGCTATGTCCCAACGCCGAATCGATAAACAATTGATCGTAATTTGCAAGGATTGGACGCCGCTGAATTTGCGTGAGCAAGGTGTCCTGATCTTTCGAACTGTCTCAAATCCTGACGTTCTTAATCCGCAGTGCTGCTGTCATCCTGCGCCTCTCGTAATATGTTGTTGGTAGTGGATGTCGAAGTGATCTGCACGAGGGGTTGCCCCCCGGGACGGAGTCGCATGGGCAGGCAGCCACCATTCTCATCAATATAATCGACAGGCCAGCACCTGCATCAGTGATACGCAGTGCGTTGGCCTGATCGAATTATCGTCCTGCTGTGTCCCATTGTGTGTATCCTCTTGATCGACATCAAGGTGATGTATGTGACCATGTCTCGGCCTCGGCATCTCCATCAAAATCTTGGAATGGTCAGCTGCGACGAGTCTCCTGATCCAGTCCCGTTGCCCCACTGTTCGGGCCTTGCACCCGATCAATCCGCAACGGTGTGGCTTGTTCCAAAAAATTGTCGAGCGGAGTGAGCGACCCTCGCGATTCGAAGCCCAGTTTCCATCGCAGTCCCGAGTGAGCGGTGACCGACTTGAGAGAAGAAGATTTTTTTTTTGGTCGGTCGTGTCGCAGCAGCGCGGCTAATGCATAACCAGATCCGGTCAGGGTCCAGAACCCCAGGTTCCACCGGACCTGCATTCGACCCAAGTCGGTGGGGGCAGCTTCGCTTGTGGACCATTGGATCTTGGATCCTTGTATGTCCTGCATGATGATGTTGCTGTGCCATGAGTCGCGGCTTCCGCAATCTCGTGCGCGTCCCGCGATATCGGCTGGTCAGAATGTGTGCTCTGGCAGCCTTGCAGATAACAACGCCGCGCTGCATTCGTCAAACACCTTCCGCTGAGTCAAGAATCGCGTTTTTAGCCGATCGGATCAACGCTGATAAGCTGCGCGGGATGATGCATCTTGTAACATTCCCGTGAGCGCGATGACGACCCCACGTTTGCCTGGAGGCCGCAGAAGTCTGCCGTGATGTGATGTCTGTGTCCGGGGCAAAGACGGGCACGTGCGGTAAATGCGCGTTCCTATTCTCCAGTGAACTTATCGGTACGTCACCGAGACCCATCGTGTCGGAACGCCATCGGCGCCGGTCTCATACGGCTTCGTGCTCGTCTTCCTGGGAGGAAGTGCCCACCGTGCTCGGCCAGGGCGTTGCTCGTCCAACTTGCCACTCCTGCGCATGGCCATCTCCATCACGGCGATGCGGATAAAGTCGGAATTTTCCCGCATTTCACGCTGTCTTGGTCCGGGGGAGAATGAGAGACCCGCTTCTTTGCCTCGTGTTGACTGGTCCCCATTTGAGGACCGGGGAGTGGCATTTTGGCTCCGGGAGCCTGCTGGCGCACTTCTCGATCGGTGTACCTTGTAGGTCTGCATCTGGATTGAAGCCGTGAACGTGCTGTGTGCCTTCTGGGAAGATGACGATGCCTGTGATTCCAGTCGGGCCGTTTGAGTTGGGTTCAAATATCTCCGCACAGCTGCGGATGGTTCTTCGTCTAGGGTGGGTGGCATGCGCTCATCCGTGAATGGCACATGGGACTCCATGGTAAGTATCGAGCGGGTGAGGAAGTCCTCGGGCGGGATCGATGGCATGTTCATGCTCGAGAAAGAGCGCGCGGCGTTTCGAAGGGCGCGCAGGCTGGAGGTCAAGTTGGATTTGAAGGCAGATCTGAAAGGCCGGAATGCTAGCCTCATCCCTCCCTTTTTCTCTTCTGTCTCAGGGGAAGGGTCGAATACGCTGAAATCTAGATCATCTGTCTCCTCGTCTAGTGATAACGGGTGCTCTTCTCTTTTCCCAGGCGGCGAAGACAACGGCGTCAGCGACCTCCTCGTGGGCTGCATTCTTCGACCCCTCATTGGAGTCTGAGGTGTCCCGACAGATGACGTGGTGTCAGTCGAGAAGGAATCGGTCAATGAAGGCATCGATTGCACGGATTCGTAAGAGACGGTTCTGGTCGACAAGGGGGATGCGATGGTGCTCTCTCCGATGGACAGGTCGTCGTCCTCCAAATCTTCGGGCGGACTCAGCAAAATATCCAGGGGTCCTTTGATGAAGTTGAGACTCAGTTCCTTCTCGGATTCCTGGCTCTGTTCCAGTATGGATTCGACAGTCATGCGCTTCTCCCTGTCCCTAACCGCGCGCTGCCGTTGATCGCGCTGGTTTCTGGGCGGGGGGATGGCAGTGACTGCGAGGAGCGCAGCCACCGAGGCCGGAATCGCATCGGGGGAGTGCAGCTCTCCCCATCGGGGTGAGCTGGAACGTTGCCGTCGTTGGTCATGATAGCGGTGGTTCCGTTGTTTTGGGGGGTTGGCAGTATCTCTCTTGGATTTGGTTGGTATCTGCACAGGACTTGTAGGCGTGGTCGGTCTAGAGGAAGTCGACGTCGTGGATCTAGGGGGGCTCGGGGTTGGGGTCGCGTGACTTGATTTGACCGGTCTTCGCGAAGTCACAGCCATCCTGGTGGTAGTAACACTTGCTGTTGAACTGCGGGGCCCAAGAGGAAAGTTGAACTCGCGACCATGCTTTCCCTTTGGCGGCGGAGTGGAAGGCGGACTATCCGGTGGTGAGAGGGTCTGGGGGATCTGAGGGGAGCCAGGAAAGACAGCGGCCGAGCTGGAGACGGGGGCGTGGAGATTTTGACTGTGCCTGGAAAATAGGAGGGACCTGGGCGACATCATATTGCTGGATGTGCTAGTCTGGCCCTGACAAGGCTTGGCCCAGGAGGTGTGCAGGATTGCAGATGTGGTGCAGCTGTGGACATATCCGGTGCGACTGTGAGTAATGGGAACGTGGCAGGGGACCCTGCGGCGGACTTGGGCCGGTCTGTGAGCGTGGTAATGCAGGCAGTGGGCCTGGGCGCGGTCGAGAAGCCAACTGGAAGGTTCTGATTTACCCAACGGGAACCCAGGAGATGCCGACAAGGTAGGGCTATGATGCTTGTTTGCAGAGTCGAGCCGTTACTGGGAGACTCCGACAGGGCGAGAGGCGGCGGGCTGGATGGGTTTGGTTCAGGGTCTCGTTGTTTGTACGTAAGAGTACGTAACGGCAACGCTGTCAGTATGCAGGGCCGGGCCAGTCAAGGGCAAACCGGGAGGTCGGGATTGGCTGCAACTCTGTTTTGGGCCTGTCGGTGGCCAGTTCGCGTTTCGATGTGTGTTGGCTGGGACAGAGCGAGGGCGGAGGGCACATACATATATCATGTATGTACAAGACGAAGGCCTCTGCCTCGCGCTTGGTCTCCCAATGATAAGCTTTTATGCTAGGCCACACAGTACAATCGGCACAGATGTTTTTTTGCAGGTGGGAAGGGCGGGCGGGCGAGTGGAGCGTGGTGGGATGTCGCGTGCAGCGTGGGAAGAGGGTCCTTTGACCCTTTGTCGCTGGGCGGGCGCCGTCGTGTGCTCACTGCTCCGCTCCAACTGGGCTGGCAGGCCAGCTTTCCAGGTCTTTGTCTGGACGGCTATCGTGGTGCCTTGGTCTTCCCCGAGCCAGCCAAGGGCAAAACCAAGTTCGGGGCTCGAGTTGAGGTCGGTCCAGGTCCAGGTTTTGTCTGGCGCGGCGGATCGAATCGAATCTGATCGGGGTGGATCAGACAGGACAGAAGCGACCCTTTCTTGACCCTCTATCCGTATGACCTCATCGGGAGCCGCCGTCGGCTGCTTGGTGATTTCGTCACTGGGTATTTCAATGGAACCCGGTGAGTGCCAAGCCTCTACTCTCTCAGACAAGTCGAGCGGCAGTTTTCCAGGTGCTGCACCAAGTACACGATGTTTTGTTTTTGGGTGTGTTGCCTTTTGGCTGCAATGACAAAGAGGAGGCGTCCGTGGCATCCGACCAGCATGGAGTGAGAAGTGTGCCTGGTTATAAGACAGGCAGGACGGGCAGGACAGGCAGGCGACCCCCGAGGCTGGCGGACGCTGATACTGATACTGAAGTGGCACTGATACCGATTACCGATAGGGAAGGCCCAACGAGGGAGGACTCGCCCTCTCCCTCTCCCTCTCGTTGTCTCGGGGCGGCACTGCCCAGGTACGTACCGCAGCAGGACTGTCTGCTTCCACGATGTACTTGGGCAAGTGCAGGTACTACTATGTACGTACCTAGGTAGCCTGTGTGACGGTCCGAGACTACCAGGTACGTGACCAAGTTTGGCAGGAGCCAGGTACCCAGCATACCCAAAAAGCGTGAGATGAGACATGCGCCGGGCGAGCTGATAAGGGAAAGAGACAAGGGCGGGCGACAAGGGAGACCGCTGTTCGTGCCCAGAGGACTGTGCCTTCCCGAGGAACTCCTAAAATCGCGACTCTATTCCTGGGGTTGTGACTGGCCCCCCTCGGCACCCCCAAGCTGGACCCCCTTCACTCGCTGGGCTGGCCGGATGGATGGTGCTGATAGCAGCTCAACACGAGACAGGCTCAGAAACAGGTTGAGCTGGACATGACTGACGCAGTGACACATTCCAGGAATTGGTGCGTGTGGACAAATGGCAGACGACAGAGACAGAAGGCCAGCAGCAGCCCTTGCTACGTGTATTCCAACGGATGGCAGGCAGGCAGCCAGGCAGGCAGGGCGGAGGGCGGATAGATGGATGGGCGGATGGAATGGGATGGGATGGGTATGGTCAGCTCTGTCCATCACCACAGCCCATCTGTTGGCTCTCTGATTTTTGTCTGTTAATCCATCGCCAATGTGCTGTGAGCACACGACCACCGGCGCGGCACACTAGCACGGGCGTCGGTGCGCACAAGCTTGGCCTCTGTCGTATGACCCGCCTGACCCGACCGATATGTGGGAAGATAGACAGCAGCCCAACAGCCGCCCCGAAGCATAATAACTCCGGATGTGTGATGATGACTGTTGTTCTACATGCGCATGCATAGACAAGTAGCCAAGTCACCCTCATCCCAGCACGCCTGCCCTCGTCCATATCCGAGTTCCCCGGCGGCCAGTCTTTCCCACCCGTCTCATCATGTCTAATTAGGCTCACAGAAACGTCCCCGGTACATGGACACGGCCAAACTTGGACTCAGATGACTGACTCGGCAGGCATCTGAGTGAGACACGGGCACGTGGGGGAGAAAGAGAGGGGGGGGGTGTAAGCGACAAGCTGCCCCCCATTTGCGAAGCAAAGCCCAGTCGTCGACTCATCGCATCGTCCATTTCTGCCCGTTGGACTAGTCTGCCCCATACGGCCACATCGTATCCACAATGGTCTTTTAATCGTCGGCCGTCCTGGCGTCTCGACCTTCCTCATCTCTCCTGGTCAAAGCAACGCTTGAAACCGTGCCCCCGTCCGTCACGGCCCATCAGGATTGGGCCGGACCGCCTAGGGTCTCCAAAGACCTGCCGGACATTGGACAGTCTGTGGATTCGCCCGCGCACCAGACTGCTTTTGTTATTCGGCGTCCCGGGACAGCCGCCCTTCTGGAAGCCTTCCTTCAAATTACAGTAGCAGGGATCTTGATTGATCTGGATGAACACCGGAATGACGGGGCTACACCAGCCTGGACTAGCACCGAGGTTGGAACTCCGAATTCCGCGCCGACGACTCCCACAATTCTGTTTTCTTCAATCTCGCGTCTCGGTGGGCACTGGCCAGATAGATGGATGGCCGGCTTTACTCCCATTGCCTCACCCGGGGCTGTCGTCTCCGGTCAGGTCTGCGATCCCTAATAAACCCTGAGGCCAGATACTAATCAGATGCAATTTATGATCAGCGATTCAGCCGAACACGTCGACAACATTTCCGCCACACGTCATATATCCGCACCTGTCAGGCCGGTGTGCTAAGCCCTACCTGCAAAAGTAGAACATTGTCCGTGCTGTTCCGTATCCACGGCTGCTTCCGGCGGGAATAAGCAATTATATTACACCGGCGCAGCTGTCTGTCTTTTGTCTCTGTCCCACCGGCCTGACCTGAGTCCCCACAGCCTGTCCCTCGCCCCTGTGCCATGCTGGATTTTTAATCCGCAGTATCTGTGTTGTACGAAATAATATCCACAGTATATTTGGCACCACTTGCGCCGCCGCCCGTCGGCACATCTGTGGCTAGGCCGGAGGCCCTCTCATCAATGTTTGAATACGCGACGGCAGCTTTCGGATTGTTCAAAATTACCGGGGCAGCCACCAGCCGCCCGCCCTGCAGACACCACATCTGTGCACAGAGATAGTAAGTACACTTGTACACAATGACACTTTCTGTCCAACATTGTAGCGTAGATCTGTTGGCGCAGCGCGGGAGGATTGACCTCTGGGGCAAGCGTCACATCCGCCACAACCCCAGGTGTCAGGCTGCAGCCGTCTCGATCCGGGGATTTCTTATCATGCCTCGCTCATTCGCTGCGACGCCCGGTCCTTTCCTGGCCTGCTGGGCGGCGTGTCAGCTTGTGTCACCCACCACCTGGACGGCTGAGGCCCTCCCGCCCTTCGGATTCGACTTGTCCAAGCATCATCGGTTGCTCGCTCGTATATTTGTGGGGATCTTCAGGTTCCAACAGAGATTATGCTGCCAGTGCGCCGGAAGCGTTGGTGCCGATCCAGTACTTTTCGATCTGTACACAACACAGTCAGACAATCAGCAGCCAGCCCGCGGTGTCGGGGACCCTCGATCTGCCCCGTCAGAGCGTTCCACTTTGGATCGTCACAAGGCCGGTGGTTGATTGGGATAGACAAGCTGAAGGGGTGGCGGGAGGCGCTCCTCTATCCAGCCCACAGTATTTCGCATGTCCCACTCGAGAACGTGCTCGGAGAGCGATGCTTGGGTACTCGCTCCACAAGTGGATATGGGAGTCTGTATCAGGCATCAATGCCTCTTCAAAACTGCATGATCGGATGATGCATCTTTGATATGGCCTCCGTGATAGGACCTGGGTGCCTCAAAATTATTGAAGTAATTTGCGAACTTCACTATGCGCTGGACTGTTGAGACTTGGAAAAGTATGCGCGAAGGGAACCAAAAAGCAAAGACAACAACCCTGTTCCCCCATACAATTGAAGTTCAGTTTTGCGGAGGCTCCCGTCACGCTCAAATGCAACTACTACAATGGTCTTATCGACTCGCTGCAAGCCATATCTATTGTTGACTCGGTCTTCCTCCCCCTCTCACTGGACCACCACGTTCTTGTGGTATTGACCACGAAGCACTGTGTGTCTCAAATATTAATCCTTCAAATGTGTGCATCCTTAACCCCCGTGCCCCAGTCCATTCCCACCACCTTGCCCACCCGGGCAACCAGCCAAGAGACGCCGTCTGGTCTGACAGCACCACCACCCGTCCCTTCGCCATATCTATCCATCACACAAGAAACACTCGTGCACTTTTCTCACATACTCGGCGTTGGCAGACATGCTCAGTCAGAGCGGGCCCTGAGGCGCGCCCCCTGCCAGCCGCCGGGGCTGGCGGCAAGCCCGGCGAGACAGAGGACGGCTGCATACTACCCCTGGGGGTTCTTTCGCGGGATCACAAGTTGGTCAAGGCCACAGCGGGGTTGTCGATCAGCAGGCGCTTGGTCCAGCACGCCCGGGGTCGTCGGGGCCAACGGTGATCGTCGGCGGGGCCTCAAGGGTCACTGTGGTCATCGGACTGTCAAACAAAACGGCCGGCCCGCTCCTCGCGATCGCCTCAGAGGTTGCCCGTCCGTCTCGTCGCCGGCGCTCGGGGGCGGTGTGCGCGCGACGCAGTGCGATAACAAGGTCCTGCATAATTTTTGAGTTACAGATCGATTTGAACACCCCTACATATGGGGCAGGTGTTGACCTGGAAGCATCAGACCATAGTCTGGGGCGATGGCCAGCCTGTCAAGTGGCGCCGCTCCCGCGTATCTATCACCACATATAATCGTGAGGCTGGCCGATGTAGTCAAGATTTGTTGAGCGGCGGAGAGAATGCCACTTGAATAGAGGGTCCGAAATCCCCATGTGACCACGCGTACGCTCCTCTACAAGCATTCTCGCTTCACTGCAGAAAACTCCACACCTCCCTGAATATCAGATCACCCCTTATCGCCATGGAGACATTGACTACCTAGGTATTAGCATCGCCAATGCTTCTTCCTCCACGTACTCTCCAGGGCGGATTCAATTAGTCATAGGTGTCCTACACTGAATATCTGTCTTGTTGCTTTGTTGGCCGCACTGTAGTCTGATTTATCGCGAACCGAATCCGCTCCCTCTGTGCTCAGGCATGGTCCAAGTGCGGCCCACATGTTCTGTCTCTAAATTTTCAAATTTCATGGGATGAGATAGAGGCCACGGTCCGATACAGACTATGGCTGATCTGCTGCTCAAATTGGAGTAACGCTTTCAATTGATACTTTTCCCTTGTCTAACACTGATACGGTTCCTCTCCTGCAACGGGGTATAGCATATTCAGACATCCATCACTCCTCATTCTCGCCCTCACCCTTCTGCTTCCTCGCCTCGGCCTCTCTCGTCCATTCCGTGGCCTTGGCCATCACCTTCTCTTTGCTCTTGGCGTCACCGTTCTCTCCCTCCCACTTGGCCCATCTTTGGAACCACTTCTTGGCCTTGAGGGGTTTGAGCCCCTTGGTCTTCGTGCCGCGCTCGAAGACCTCCCTGACGTGGGTGGGGTCGGCGTTGCCATCCTCACTCTTCTTCGCCGCGCTGTACGCTGAGACTTCCAGGTCGAGCAGCTGGTTCCAGAGGTCAAACTTCTTGGGGTACGCGGACAATATACCCTCGAACACCGTTCGGCCGTGCTCTGGGTCTCCGCTGGCGGACCGGAACTCCAAGCTGGCAAACTTGGTCATCAGAGGGACGTGAGTATGAGAGGGGAGTCGTTGTGTCGCGCGATGGAGGAGGGCACGACCACGGTCTGCATCCTTCACAGTGTTGTGGAGGAAGTTTGCATAGTTGGTCCAGACTTGTGGCGACTTGGCACCAAACTTCTTGATCATGGCCTGGTAAAGCTTGTCGGCTTTCTGTATGCTCGTTAGCACTGTCACAAACCACAATTGAGAAAGACAATAACTTACATCCTGTTTTCCGGTGATGATGTAAATGTTGATCAACCGCTCATGGACAACCTGCTCGTCATTGTACAGACACGCCCGTTTGAAGACCTCGGCCAGCGTCTCATCTGTCCCGAAGTTGTTCTCCAAGTTCAGATAAGCGATCCACACGTTGAGCTTCTCCGACTCCTCGCGTATGTTGATTGTCTTGAGGGCACGTTCTGCAATCTCGCGTGCCCTTGCTGGCTCACTGACTTGCACCTGGAAGGCCATATAACGAATCCATAGGTCAGAGGAATCCGGTTGTCCAAGCAGGAGCCTTTCGTAATCCTCCGCGGTCTGGGGCCCGTTGACGTCCAATTGAGCCGTGCGGTCAACTTGGATCTCCGCTCTTCTCTTCTTCTTCTTCTTCTCCTTGCTGTCACTGGCTTCGTCCGCTTCAGCATCTGACTCGTCACCAGCTTCGTCCAGAGCCCCGGCAGACCAGTCGAAACCACCCGCATCGAGGCCACCAGCATCTCCAGAAGATGCGTCAACCATTGCAGTGTCTTCATCCTCCTCGTCTGAATCATAAAGGTTGTCTGTGCCTTGGATGATGACCTCAGCGGCATCCATGAACTCATCGTCCTCGTCGCTGTCGTCCTCTGCGTCAGAATTCAACGCTACTCCTGCTTCAATATCCGAGTCATCTGCGTCCGAATCTTCATCACCGTCCTCAAAGTAGGATGCCTTGAGCCCGAAGCTGATCTGTTTCTTCTCAGAATCGATCTTCAGAATCCGGGCCTTCACAATATCCCCGGCACTGTAGAGTTTCCTGGCATCCTTGACGTTCTTCTCCGCCATCTGGCTCCGATGGCAGAGCCCGCTGACGTTTGCGGACCCATCGATGACAATAAAAGCGCCAAAGTCTTCGACCTTGCGGACTTTGCCCTTCACTACCTCGCCTTCCTTGAAATCAGCAAGAGTACGAGGAGGTACATAGTCATTCTCGACAAGAGAAGCCTTCAGAGTCAGGTTGACCTGTCCGAGGGTTGAATCGATGGCTGTAACGCGGCCCTTCACAACCTGGTCCATCCGGAAATGCTCCTTCCACCTCTTCAAAAAGATATCCGATAGGTCTGTGATCTTGACGAATGCTGTGATATGGCCACCAAGGTTGACGAACAAGCCTTGGTCTGCAACATGCCTGACAAAGCCTCGTATGATGTCACCCGTCTTGAGGCCAGAAACCAGGGTGATTTCACGGTCCTTGACCGGCAAAGCAGAGTTGAGGACTCGCGATGGACGTGTCGAAAGCCGGACTTTCTTGTTGCTTGCGTCTACATCGACGACAGCTACTCGAACGATCTCATTCCTCGTGAAGTTCTTTGGGCTGGCTTCGTCATAGTCGTCTGCCAGGTCAACAAGGTGCACAGGAGCAGAGACATCCTCGCTCAACTGGACCAGAACAGATCTGTCAGTGACTTTGGTCACCTTACCGGGAAGGACTAGACCCTTCTTGATATTGTCCCAGGTGATGGCATTAGAGTCGTCCGAGGTCCTGGCTGTGAGGTCGAGGCGATTCTTGGACGCTTCAACAGTCTTGACCCGTACTTTGATAGCACAGCCTATAGGGAAGTTGCCAGAGAGGTTGCCGAGCTGGGCAAGGTCATCGGAAGCATCGCTGGCGGCCACTCTTCCTCGAACAGACGGTGAAAGGTTAACCCAGATATAGTTCGCCTTGATATTGTTCACGAAGCCCACCCATTCCGAACCTTCTGTGATCTGGTCCAGTGAGAGGGGCTCGCAGCCACCCTCCTCCTGCAGATCGCTAGGTTTGCCGGATAGTTCGATGAGAGAATGTGTTGAGCGATGCGAGATTGGCAAGAAGCGATGATTCCTTGCATCATGGACCCCTAGAACCTTGACCTTGATAGTCTGCTTCGGCTTGAACTTCTGAAGTGGGTTCTTCGGGTGTCGAATCTCATCCCATGAGTCGAAGACTTGGGAAACATCCACACGTCCTTGAAGATTATCAGCAAGCTGGACGTTAAGCTGTGTGCTCTTGATAGATATGATCTTGGCCTTTGTGACTCTGCCGACAACAATGTCGTCTTCGCTCTTGATTGAATCATCCACAGGGTTCTCTACTGGTTTTGTAGACGGCTTGGATGACTTCTGCTCCTTGGCATCGGCGACAGAGGGAATGGCAACCACGGCGCGGGAATGGTCGCGGTCAACAGAAACAACCTTGACAGACAAGGACTGCAGCTTCTGCAAACCAAACTCCTGCTCTTTTTGTTGTTGTTGGGGTATCATGGCGGCTGGAAGCAGAGCTGTCGCGTTGCCACCAAACTGCACGAAGACAGCAGTTGGTGTAACATTTCGAACAAATCCATGGATCAGGTCACCGGCTTTGACCTTCTCCCAGTTGGAGGGAAGTTTTCCGTTCTTGGCAGCTTCGACCAGGCTTGGTTTCATCGTGACAGTGAGAGCCCGTCGGCCTTCGTTCTTCTCCAGCACCGCCAGGTCAGTCAGTGTCTGACCTACATATATCCTCTTCAGCGCAGCCAGGTTCTTGGCGCGACTCTTGTCCGTCAACTGTCCAACGGGGAGCACCGCTTTGAGCAGGCTGTCTTGAAGCTCAACGAAAACATCGTCCTCAGTCTTTTGACTGACTTTACCCGAGACAATGTCACTAATGCTGAGGTTCTTCAGAGCCAACTGCTTGTCCATTCCGAAAGCAGCAGGGTCTTTGCATGAGACAATGAGTCGACTTGTAGCAGCATCCACATCAATGACATGGACATTGACAACTTGACCTTGTCGGAAGTGCTCCTTGGGGTTCTGAATATAAGCCTCGCTCATCTCAGACAGCGGGAGGAAGCCTCGTAGGCGTCCATAGAACTGAACAACAGCGCCGTTCTGCAAGACGTTGATGATCGTCCCCAGTACTTGCATTCCGATGGAAACTTCTTCGAATGTTTTGATCGGAGTAGCATCTGAGTTGACCAAAGTCTTCTTCAGTGTGAGGCGCAGTTGTCGCTTGTAGGGGTCTGTCGACAAGACTCGTGCCTTGACCTTCAAGCCGACTTTGAACTTCTTCTCGGGATGTTGTAGTCGAACGTCGGAGAGGTGCATCTCGGGGACGAGCCCAGATATGCCTTCAGCGATCTTGACGATGACTCCGTGCACGCCATTCTCACCGACCACGATCTTCTCAACAACGCCGTCGACGACGTCTCCGACAGGCACGTCTTCCACGCGCAAGAATGGTTGTTCGAGGACGCTGCTCTGGAGAGAGAGCAGGAACAGCCCGTCAAAGGCATTGTAGCCTACCACCCTTCCCCGGTGTACCGAATCTAGTTTGTAGGGGCCACTGGATCCGTACAATCCGTCGACTTTCCCGTCCTTGACCCGAGAGATGTGCACAAATCCAGGGACGGCTTCGACGCCGACGTCAACAAAAAGACCAATATCCGCCTCGACCCTTTTGACTACGCAGTTCTCAACCACCGAAGCCATTGGGAGTGCATCCAGCGGCTTCTTCTCGCCGTCTTCGACTCGGGCGCTCGGGGCCTTGAAGGCCAGGACATGATCCAGGATCGAGATGCCCAGCTTAGGTTGCCTCGCGTCTGGAAATGTGCAGATCACCCTGGCCTTGAGTCTCGAGCCAACCTTGTACTTCGCCTCCAGATCTGTGCCATGCGGACCAACTCCGGAGTGGATGTGATCGGCAGTGACATCGAGATGGCCCAAAACCTTGCCGACGATGCCCCGTTCCGACAACTCGGATACGAGAACATCGACGGCCGTGCCCGGGGCAAAAGTGTCGACCGTTGTGGCATCGGATGGGAAGCTCTTCGGGCTGGCCATCTTGTCGCTGCGAGTCGTCAACTGAACAACCTTGCGATTTCCGCTCAGGCCCGTAGCCATGCACAGGAAAACACTTCCTGGCTGTAGCCGATCCTCCGCGGTCGCAGAATCGACCTCCTTTTTTGGCAGAAACCCAGTAATCTTTGTTTCTGAGAGACCGAGGTCCATTACGTATCCATGATCCTCCACACTCGCCACAGCAGCCATCACTGTGCTGTTCGCAACCAGCTCTTGTTTGGTAATCGTGGAATTGGTGTCCTCTGGTCGCAGGGACAGTTCTATCCGCCTCTTTGATTTACTCGGCAGCGCGGACGAGTCCTCGACGGTGGATACGACATAGGCTCGAACGTATTGGCCCACCTCAAAACTCTTTTTGAGGTCGACATCGTCTGCGGTCGACTCTTCTTCATCGCCGTCGCTGTCATCTGCTGCTGCCGCGGCCTCGACTCGTTTCGTGAGTCCAGGAGAGATCGAGGTGATGGAGACATGCCCAACGAGATTGTTCGGTAGCGCCACGGCAAGCTCGAGATCGTTGATGTCGCAGACTTGACCGAGGACAAGTGAGCCTTTTACGAGGCGCTGCACAGCACGTCAGCCACACCGGTAGCTTCCTCGCAGCTGTCGAGTCTTACCTTGTAATTGAGGCCCTCGATCTTAACAGCATCGGGGTCGTGGGCAGGTTTGCCACTCTTCTTGTCATCTTTGCCCGAGGACTTGCGCTTCTTTTTCTTTGAGTCCTTATCCCCCTTCTTTGTCGCCTTGCCTGACTCTTCCTCAAAAAGAGCATCTTGCTTCGCTTGGATGGTGATCTGCTTGTGCTCGAGGGGGGTGAGAACGCTGCCACCGCCTCTAGGGAAGAGGGGCTCCTCGTCTTTGACACGCGCGATCGATGGCGCAGAGGAAGCGGTCTTATCAATCGACTTGGAGGCCTTCTTCTCGGGAGTTCTGGAGGTCTTCTTTTCGGAAGTCTTGTCGGCCGGCTTCTCTGACTTCACCTTCTTGGTGGGAGAATCTTTCTTTGAGGCATTGCCAGATGGCGCCCCTTTCCGTTTGAGGGTGCTCATGATTCCATAAATTGAGAGAGCAGTCAGCTCGACGATAAGTGCGAGCTGGGGCAGCAGTATATGTCTTGCAGCGTACGCAAGGCTATATGCTCTCGGTTCAAAAAATAGATTTTTGAAGAAATTCGAGGGTGGTTGTTATCGATAAGAAAATATGTGGGGTCTGTAGGGAACCCCAGGACAGCAGGGTGCGCATATGCTCAATGTTTACGGTACTGCGAAGCAGTCTCCGGTTCTTACACAGCACATTTAGAGGACGAATACTAAACAAGCTGAATCCCGAGTCATTCACAAGCTCTGGTAGGTCCTGAGCTCGGATTACGAGGGCATTTATTGTGTTGCGATGCTGGAATAGACTCTATACCTGTATGAGTACTTGTAGAACCTCTGCAGTGCTGAAACGCCGCGGCACTGTTCTACCAAGCAGGCAAGTCAGCAAGTTCACTCCTGTAGTGACCTGAGGACCTAGCTCCTAAGCGCGAAGGTTCCTAGGCACAAAGCACGGGTACCGGGATGCCCGTGGTGGGGTACCCGGGGGTATCTTACCGAGGGGCGAGTCGAGTGAACAAACATGGGTTTCCGTGACGGCGGCCATTACGTAGGGGTTTGGGTTTAGTCGCTCGCAGCTGATCATTATGCCAAACAAACACCCGGCCAAACTCATAACAATGAGATGCACCACCAGTCCCCCAACATGACATGAGCCCGGCCTGGTGAACATCGTCGTCATGATCTCTAGGAAACGAGCTCGGCGTGGTGGCGGCGCTTCGGGCCCGACAAGCTCCACCACATCGCTGCAGCCTACGCGAGCCAGCACATCGTCACAGGTTAGCGACCTGTCCGCCGCACCAGTGACATCGCCATCACCCTCCGCCTCCGAACCGCTCCAGGGCATGCCGCCGCCCGCTCTTCGACAACTAGATACGGGCAGCAAGAGCCTCAAGAGCGACAGGAGTGCCAAATCCGTGCACGAGGGCAATAAAACGGTAGGTGTCTCTCTCTCGCATTGCCACCCGTCTCCACCACAGGCAGAACCCCTAACGCCCGGAGGACAGGTTCACAAAACGAGGAGTTGGTACGGATCATGGCCTCGCAAGTCCACGCCTTCTACCTCTATTCAGAGAGAAACAATACTGGGAAGCCCCCTCAAGGCTGGCTCCACGCCTGACTTCAGCCGATTTGAATTCAAAAGGACCGGCGACGCTGCGAGCTTGAGTGGGGCGAGTCAGGCCTCGGTCAATACAATGCCCAGGGTCCGGGAGACGGACACTGACGGACCGGCCACAAAGGACGATGCCGCCGCCGCCGCTGTGGCAGAGGCCCAGAAGAATAATACCAATAGCAACGATGCGACCTCGAAGGATGCCACTGAGGACACGAAGAAGGACAGTTCGAGAGACAACGTGGCACCCGCCGTGGACGTCGAGATGCACGATACGCCGCCGGCTGCAGATACGCCGCAAAGGCCATCGACGTCATCGGGCTGGTTAGGCGGATGGTTCACTTCGAACCCGGTGCCGGAGAAGAAACCGACAGAAAACGAAAATACGCTGCAAGAAAATGCGACATCTCCGAAAGAGGAAAATGCACCATCTAATACCGAACCACCGCCTGGGAACAATGCAGTTGCGTCGGCGCCAGCTGAGCAGCCAGCACCTACCGTCCCGCAACGCTCCATGACTATGTGGCTTCCATTCTGGTCAAGTAGCAGTGCTCCTGCAGCCGGCGACGAGGAGCCTGCGAAGGCGACAGAGTCAAATTCGGCGCCGGCAAAGGAGCCTGAGGATACGGTCATGGGAGACGCCCCTCCAGCCAACCCTGAGCCTGTAACCAAGCCAACAGCTGGCTCAACCTGGGCATTCTGGTCAAAAGACACTCCGAAGTCCCCTGGAGAACCAAAAGGACCCACCGAGCATGGGGAACTGGCTGTAATGGGAGATGGCTCCGAGACGCATCCCAAGAGAGCGAATTCTCTAGATATGGGACGAGACGCATCCCCAAAACCAGAAGCACCGAAGGAGGCTCCTGGGAAGATCAAGCAGATCAAGGACAAGGTTTCAAAGAAGAAACGAAGCAGGCCGCAATCCATGGACATCGACCCTATACCGTCACGCCCACAAACCCCTCAATCAGACGCAGCTTCTGTCAAGACAGACTCGCCAAGTAAGACAAAAGCGAAAACACCAACAACGGCAACCAGACCAACGCCTCCCAATCTACTGCTGCCCTCGTTTAGGGGCACTTACAGAATGAAGGAGAACCCATCCATACTGCGGCAAATAGCCTCATTACTCCTGCGAACTCAGCAAAAGTCAACAAAACACGTCTTCCTCACCCAGGATCCACCGAAAATAAAGAAGGCGCTGGCCATAGGCGTCCACGGCCTGTTCCCAGCTACATATCTCAGGGCCATGATCGGTCAGCCGACTGGTACATCCCTCAAATTCGCCGATCACGGTGCCGAGGGGATCCGCAGATGGGCAGACAGCCATGGCTGCGAGGACTGCGAGATCGAGAAGGTCGCCCTCGAAGGCGAGGGCAAGATTGCCGACAGGGTCGAGAACCTGTGGAAGCTGCTCCTCAACTGGATAGATCACATTAGAGAGGCCGATCTGATCATAGTCTCGTGCCACTCCCAGGGCGTGCCCGTCTCGGTCATGCTGCTCGCGAAGCTGATCGAGCTCGGCATCATCACCAATGCCAAGATTGGAGTGTGCGCCATGGCCGGGGTCAACCTGGGGCCGTTCCCCGACTACAAGTCCGGCATGGGGATGCTGATGGGCAGCGCGGCGGAGCTGTGGGAGTTTGCGAACTCGGAGAGCGAGGTCTCGAAGAGATACGAGGCCTCGCTCAAGGCGGTGTTGGCCTACGGCGTCCGGATCACGTACGTCGGCAGCATCGACGACCAGCTCGTCCCGATAGAGTCGGCCATATATTCGCCGGCCAGCCACCCCTACATCTACAGGGCCGTGTTCATAGACGGGAGGATACACGCGCCCGACTTCATCGCGCACCTGGTCGGCTTCGCGTGCAAGCTGCGGAACCTCGGCGTGTCCGATCACGGCCTGATCCGCGAGCTTTCTGTTCCGCTGGCAGGGAGTTTATATGGTGGCGAGGGCCATTCGCGCCTCTATGACGATGGCCAGGTCTACGAGTAAGTCCTAGTCCTAGCCCACACCTTTTCCTTCCAACCATCCCCTCCGCGAGCACCGTCGTGTAAGCTAACCAGCCACCACCCAGCCTCGCCATCGCCCACGCCCTCGAGACCACAAACGTGGGCGACGTGCCGTGCGAGATCCAGAAGTTCGAGGGCCTGACCGCCTCGAACCCCTACCTGCTCCCCTGGATTATGCGCGGTCTGCTGGAGGAGGACTTCGTCAAGACGGAGCTGAGCACCGAGACAGAGGGCCTGTTGAAGCAGTTTGACGACTGGAAGCCGACGACCAAGGCGTTGAAGGATGTCAAGTATAGACTCGAGGCGGTTAGATCAAAGCTTTAGAACTGAGGCTCGGACACCGCGTGCCTGCTTGGTTCATTAATGCGGGTACAGACGGACCGGCGGACGGACAAACAAACAAACAAACAGACAAACAGACTGGCTGGGAACGGTATCGGCTCGGTGCGGTTGGCCTAACTTTGCTTCTCTCTTTTGTCAATTTTGGAAGCGGGAGTCAGGGACAGGATCGGAAGGGTATCTGGAGCAAGGCGTGCGTTCAAGAGCATCGCTAAATTGGGCTAGTAAAGCCTGAAAACATATATGTACTTGCCGTCGAGCGGTGTCACTGTGGTAATGCACCCAATAAGAATATAATACCTTCATCAATCACTCCCGGCTCCAACCAACCCTTCCTGAATCAGGAGCCAGCCCGGCCAAGAAGTCTGAAATCTACCACCGTCCGTCCAGTATAGAGCAGCCTGGAAGGAGGAAATGTTACCGGACTTGGTAAAAACTTAAACCTAGTCCGCAGACAGCGAACGATAGAATGATCAGAGAGATCTGCGTTTCAACTGCCGTGTTATTCCTATCTGGCTGAATCCACCTAGCGCTGAGCCCAGCCCAGCCCAACTCGTGTCCGCTCACACATGTGGCTCCGTGTCCCACGTGAATATATTCAGAGCAGTAACATGCTTTGGAAATGCCGATTCGATATTAATCGATAACAAAAAGCCGGGCCATAGAGGCAGGCCCCCAAAAACGAACGCCGAGTCCGCATGTCCCGCCCTCGCCCTTCAATCCAGCCGGTGGGGTCCTGCACAATGCAGCAGACGTGATGCAACGAGAAGGCGAGATAGGCCAAGCCGCTTGGAGAGACAGAGCTTGAAAAGAGAGAAGAACAAAACCATGCTCGCTGCTAATATCTACACGATCCCCGCAACCTTTGGCTCCACTAATGCAATCTGCCGTCATGGTCCCTGCATATCAGTGCATACTATTGTTTATATGCTTGTCTCCAGTATTTGGATAGGTCGACGCGTGCTGTCTTCCTCCCCTAGGTATTAAAGTAGGTTTGTAGGGTATCAATCCTCCATCTCCGTGTCGACCACGCCATTCAGACTCTGTCTGGCCCCGGCGGTGGGAGCGACACCAATCCGCGCCCCGCTTCCGTCAAACACCCATGGTCCAGCGTCATTCCTCGGTGTGATGGGGCCTTCATGCCCATTAGTCACGTGGTTGCCAATGCTGTTTGGACTGGGTGTTCTGCGGCCATTTATGGGGACCGGGTCAGAGGTTGCGTGCGACGCCTCGCCGCTGGGCCGAGAGGATGCCGTCGTTGAGGGCGTGCTAGCTCCACCGTCGCTCATAGCTGCCTCAGCGGAGGCAGCATTGTCGGCGTTGGTCATCGCGGCTTCCGGTGTCTCGGTTGCCGGTGCATTTGCCGCCGGGACATTCGTACGCGACCGTGAGCGTTCGATCGAGGTCCTTGCTCGTTCAGCGGCAGTTTGCCTCGCGCGCTCCAGGGACGTCCTTATCCTGTCCACGGATTGCCTGGGGACGTCCACAGGAGCAGGATCCAGACGAGGTCCCTTCGAACGGCTGCCTTCCGGATCTTCGGCATCCTGGCCGTCCGCCTCGTCCTCCAGCTGTTCCCAGTCTTCAGGATCCTCCACCTCAGCCTCCAGATCCGCAGCTGCGCGGCAGTTCGGGCAAATGAAGATGGGATAGTGCGGTGATGTTAAGAGACTACGAATGCACTTAAAGTGCCACGTGTGCGAGCACGGCGCCACGAAAAGACACTGGCAAGGCTGTGGTAATGGGCGTCAGCAGGTGCCTCTCAAGGCCAAAGAAATTGGTGAGGATGGGTGCTCGAGACTTACAGCGATCGAGTTCAAACAAATAGAACAATCCTGTGAATAATTTTGGCCACCTGCCCCTTCAGTCTTGGTCATATTCCACAAGCGCTTGTGCGAATTCATACTGCAGATGATCAGTTAGTAAAACATAGCGTGTGCGAAGGGACTGCAACAACAGGTACTCCTCAGGACGTACTTGAACTTGTTCAGCTTGTTCTGCCAGCCGCGATTCAACTCCAGCCGCATCTTGACGCAACGGAAAATCATCTCCTCACCTCCCTTGAAGTCGATTCCCAGCTGCACCACATCCCCATCATTGACCGGAAAAGGCTTGGATTCCTGACCGGGCGGGCTCAGTCGTATGTGATTTAGAAACGTGCCACTGCTACTCTTGACATCCTTTATGAACCATTTCCCATCCTCGTACCAAAACTCGCAGTGGCGTCGGCTTACGACCTTCGACTTGAAGCCGACCGGTGCGGCCGACGGGACATTCGCTGGAACGGCTGGTTGACTGTCTCGCTCGGAATAACGACCGACACGAATAATCTCAGATCCGCTCGGCAGCGTGCGGGCTATCGGGGAGAAGTGCAGGGACGGTCGCTGGCTCCTAGGGTCGACGAAGACGGAAAAGCGGATTGAGGGCAGAACGCCGCCGGGGTTGCCATTCTCGGCGGTGTCGTTGGTGGAAGCAGCCATTGCAGTGCCTGTCGTCGCGGATCTCGACCGCGTCATGCTGCGTCTGGGCTGTGAGTCTGGCTCTGCTGATGTAGTGACGGCGGTCCCCGGTTGAGGCGCGCCTATGAGGTTGGATTGCACGGCAGCGGGCTCGTCGGCCTCTTCTGGATCGTCGGGAGTGGACCTCGACGATGGGCCTAAGGGGTGGGACAAAGCAGGCACTAGCGTGAAACGGCGCGAAGCGGTCGCAGGGTCGTCGGCGGTCGAGGAGTTGGAGGTCGTATTCGAGGTCCTAGGAGTGTGAGAGGTCGATCGCGTGAGGCCGGGCCGTGGCCGGGAGGAGGAGTCTGCCGTGGTATTTGCGGGTTGGGAGGAGCTGCTGTGATCCCTCGAAAGCAGGTGCTGATGGGTGTAGTTGCGGAGATAACTCAGGCCCCTCCTTGTCCTGGAGGTCGAGCCCGTTTGATGGAATGTGGAAGCGGAGGCAGAGATGGATGGAGGTGAGGCTGCCAGGGGAACAGAACCGGTCAGTGCCGCAGGTGCAGGATGCGTAAACATTTCAGTTGAGTTGGAAACGAAAGGTGCACGGGCAGAAAACTGCGACAATGACGACGGATTGTTATGCCCCAGTGACTTGGTTGGGCCAGGACGGTACGGTCAGTAGCAACTTGGGAGGCAGGAGGCTAGAGTCAATCCAACCAGGCGCAATCCTGCCGCTCTCCCTTGTTATCTGTCAGCCAGGCGAGCAAGCGGCGAGCGAGCGAGCAAGCACTTTCTGCACTTGTGCAGGCAGGCGACGGGGGTAGGCAGAACAGAGGGCAATTTGGGCAGTCCAGTTAATGGGCAGGTGATTCAAGCTTTCAGGAGACCTGGACACGGCCTTCCAATCGCCAGCGCGGCCCAAGCAAGGGTTGGCACTTTGACCTCTGTCTTGTATCGGATGGCGCTTCCACTTGCAGGTTTGCTTTGCTGCAGAGCAGGGCGGAGCGGGCGGGGCCTGTGGCCTGCGGGGACTGGGGACTGGCCGCCAGTCGATGGAGTAGTTGCAAGTCCTGGCGTTGGGAGGATCGGTCCAAGAGGCCGAGGCCAACTCGCACCCAACTTCGGTTGTTTGCTTGGCTGATAGACTGGGCTCGAGAGAGAGCGAGAGCCTGAAGTCGGATCTCTGTAGACTGCAGCGCGGGACGGCCCTCGAGCAGCATCAAAATATCCGTCACTGCTTCACTTTCCTATGCACCGGTTTGCGGGATAAGGTGAATAGTAGGTAGTTCTGATGCAGCCTAACCAGACAATGTAACAATGAATTCGGTCTTCAGCGGTTGTTATTTTAGGTAAGCCGGTGAGGAAGCGAGACCTGTGAATGGGCTGGGCTGGCTGTGAAGCAAGGAGGAGCCGCGTTGCCGTGTACTGTGGGAGCCGTAGGTGGGACGGGCGGTTAAGACCTTTTTGAGATTTCCTCCGGGGGGGCCCTCCCTTCGGGACTCGACTCGGCCTCGACTCAAGACTCGGCCTCGACTGGATACAAATGAGGTCTCGACCGAGCACTCGAGTCGGTCTCAGGCTGCGCTCGTACTGTGACTCCCGCTCTGCAGGGTGACATCGATGTTGCAGGCTATAACGGTCTGCGACGAGGCGATGCTAGATTGCAATATAATGTGACTTGAAAATCCGGCTACCTGCGAGGTCGTGAGGCGGTCTCGGGATGATGGGTGGTCGGGAAAGGAAAAGGAGACTGCAAGGCCGACTCGAGAGAGGCTGAGAGAGGGAAAAATAGAAGCAGTCTGCCTGACCTGCCAGCCAGTCGGTCCAGAGCAGGATCTGGCAAGCACAGAGTCGGGAAGGGGCGGACGATCGTTAGGCACAATTTCGCTGGGGTACAGCAATTATGGGTCTGGATACTGGAGGTCCAATTTCGCATGCCAATATCTGCTTGGCTGGCTGGCTTGTGGAGTGGGCGCGACGTGGTGATGGAGAAGGTCGGATGATAGCAAGTGCGGGTGGCGGCGTGGGGTGTAGGTGTGTGTACTGCACGTCTCTCTCTGCTCTGTGTGTGCGTGTGGTTATGGGAGACGAGGCTGAATAGGACTGGATGTGTCAACAAATGCGAATAAAACAGAGACAAGAATGCGGTCAGGAAGGGGGGCAGGGCAAGACTTGGATGTGGCGTGGCGTGGTGTATGGTACCGCAGACGAGATCAAATACAGATTTGGATACGTCGAGCCGATACACCTACCACTCCCGTCGCGGGTCGCACACAGATACGGTAGAGATACACACAGGCACGCACAGAATCAGAAACCGAACGCCCTGCTCCCCTTGATGCAGATGCCAATGACAAGTCTGACAAGCCTGCCGACCATTCGGCCTAGGTACGCAGTCCCAGAACAGAAATCGGAAGTCAGAAGTCTACCTGGCCCTGCTCTGCTAGGCCACATCAGGCCTCAGCCGCCGTCGCAAAGAAGCAGTACATGGAGGTAGTCGTATCCACCAGGTCCCATCTCGTCCGCGCACTCCTCCGAATCTGCTCCTATCTGGGAAGACTACCACACTACCCGTTCAGAAAGAGATTGGACAAGACGGCTGGCAGGGCCTGGCCATCGTCCGAATGCCCAGCTTAGGCCCTAACAAGTCTAGGCCTGCCCCCCCAAGGATGTCATCGCCGTTGATGAAGCCGCCAGAGTCACTAGTGCAGGCCCGACGCCTCGGATATCGCGCCTCTCGGTTGTGTGTCGTGGTTGCCACGCGGTACGGGTCGGGCACTTGAGGGTTTTCGGGCACGTGTACCTGGTGACCGGCTGTGCGCAGCGATGAGAAATGCAAAGACGGGCAAAGACAGGAAGGATGGGGCAGGACAGGCATGGCAGGACAGGCAGGACAGGACAGGCAGGGCAGGACAGGCAGGGCAAGACAGACAGGTTCAAGCTTGCACTCGTCCAGCCCTCCAAGACAAAAATCACGCGGGGGATCAGCGGCCCAGGCAGAGCCAAGATCACAGGGCGAAACCAGGGACAACCGATCGTGAAAGTCTCAGAAATCCAGTAACAACTTCCCGGGTGTCCTTTGCCCTCGCCGGGCCTGCGCCCACCTGCGCCAGCGTAAACGAAACACGCTGAGCAATCTCTCAAACCGCCCTTGGCCGGTGGCTTCCAGCCAGGCTCGCATTGGGGCTCGTCCCCGCCTGGGATCACAGCAGGTGGGTGTGCACACCAGACGGGCTGGACGGGCTGGACGCTCATGCGCGCGGCGCTGGGCTTAATGGGCGCTACGGGAAGGTGGAGGGGCGTTCCGTTTCTCAGGAACAAGAGTCTGTGTTCTACCGTGTGCACTCAGCTGCACTCAGGTAAGCGCGCATTACCCGCGCATGCAAATCCCGACGCTAAGGATCAGTTCGATTCCTGCATGAAGAAGAACTGGAGTGAGTGGGGAATTAAGTGGTGGGTGGGAGTGAGATGATGCATCTATGTATATACTGCTGCGTCGTGCGCTGTCTTGCTGCTGAAGAAGAGGCTGAACTCAAATTGGTCCTACTCAGCACATACGGCCTACCTAGCATGGGTGCTGTACGGAGTAACTCCGATATGCTAATAAAAAGAAAGGGCCTAAAACACCTGTGTTATTGAGGTATTAGCGGTCATTCGGCCGACTTATTCTATTAGCTCCCGGCGAACCGCTAATACCCGAGTCGGTAATGTCCCAGCATACCAGCATAGTAACTGCTGTATGGTGGCGGGGGCTGCTCCGACCTTACCGGCGAGGCTATTGACTCTGGGTGGCGGCCGAGGCCCATCGCACTCAGAACCAGTAGATCGCTCGCAACCTTCAGACCAATAACATACTACCAGCACCACTTACCTGGATGCGTTATCTCGCCCATGGACGCTGGGGACGGCGCATGATATGGGGCGCCAGGGAAACTCTACCACTACTGCCACTGGGTGGTGCCCTAGTGTGGTCTCTCGTGAGACGCCAGGCCGTCTGACTTCCCCAACTTGACTTCCGTGCCCACCCTTGCATGGCGTGACAATCCATAAGCCCAGAGTGTCGAAAGTCTGCCATTCTCATTGATCGATCCTGCCCCGGGGCCACATGATCTGACGGATGACGACTGCCATGAACCGGCATTGCTGAGCTTTGCCCGGGGTTGCCATGCGGCCGCCCCTGCCCTGCCCGTCCTCGGCGTTCAGACCCCCAGGGAGCCACCCCGCTGTGTCCCCTTCATCTGCTGCAACTCGAGCCGTCAGTTTCTCGGGTTGCGTAGGAAGGCTCTCGTCAGACTTCCCGTTGTTCTCCTGCTATCACGCTCTTGGGCCCCACGCTCGGGGGATTTTGCGCCCCCTGGATGGTTCGGATCCCGTAGACAGTGACGTCGGACTTGTCCCGGCGCACCGTCCTCGCAATAGTAATCCTTGGATCAATTTGCCCTCTTTCCACCAGCGAGACTACTTCTGTTGGCACACATATCTGGGTCAAGACATTTGCCCACTGGGGGCTAAGTCGCCTCGTTTCGTCTGCCGAGGTATTTGTTCACGTTGCGTCAACTCGAGGCTGACGAATCGCACGAATTCCCTGTGGACGATACTCCACCCTCTTAGGCTGGTGGCCACCAAAGCAAATCCGCCCAGCGTCTATGAGTGCGTGCTATTCTACTGCGATTGTGAGACAGAGATATGACTCCGGAGGACAACATCTGACGGCCAGAGATTTTTGCATCCAGTGGCGAACGTGGGGTGTTTCCTGCCATCAGGAGGAACAATGTCTCATTTCAAACAATCTCAAAGTTTCACGCCTGGAGATTCCAGAAATGCGCCCACTTTTCCTTTGTCACCCACTGACTGAAGTTGCAAGCAGGCCCAAGGGCAGTACCTCAGGCGTCGATTCATTGCGCGAGGGGCATCGCTCACGACGTCTTGTGAACACTGTCAGGGCTCGCTAATCTGGGACGTCGATCAGAATGGTCAAAGAGACACCCCGGTCCTATACAGCGGGAAGTTAAATATATGCTGGAAGAATACAGACCCAGGTAACGAACGGAACGAGCCTTGACTCTGTTGTTGTTCTTGGCCCAATCGACCTTCTGAAGTCTCCTACCGATATGAGAACACACGAGGGCAAGAGGTCCCTGATCAACTCATTGAGTGCATTCTGGTCAACGTTCAACCTTGTTGCGACATTGGTACCTTCGTCTCGATGTTTGGCGCGCAGACGTGGTTGACGAACCTCGTTGCGAAACTTGAGATCTTCTTTGGATGGCACATGATGGGGATTCTGTCTGCGTTCTTTTGTTTGTATAGACTGAGCAGTGCATGCAGACTGCCCCTGCTGGATTAATCCCGTGGAAATATGATATACCTAATCCTGGTTTCATCCGTGCCCACGTAACCCAGTGTGAGACGGATTCGGCTTCGTTACTGAGCCCCTGCACTCGTTCGAAGCTTACATACCGAAGTATTAACGCTACCGTCTTCATAGGTGAAAACACCTGCATGATGCAGTGGAGCGAATTTTGCCCAAAACTTTCATCATCCAACTGTCTCCGGATATCCTCTCTGGTTCCTCACCCAGGGCGATCATCCTCATCTAGCCATCAACCCAACTCTGGGGCATCCGCGGGCTCTGTACTGTTGAACTCGAGCAGTTCTCACCAGCCTTCACCATCTACCCAACGGCGAGCTGATAACTTTCAATCTCTCTTTTCCTTTTCCTTTTCTTTCTTTCTTTTTTTTTAAAATTTTTTTTAATTTTTTTTAAACCATAAACCACATCGTATGATTAGGGCAATACGTTAAGGGTTGTAACCATTTGATGGACGCAGGTAGTAATTCGGAGACAGAGTCTGGCACTTTATGCCGGGATCGACCAGAGGCTATCCGGCAGCATGTCCAGCACGAGGCGAGGAACTGAGCAGGGTCAGCGACGCCCAATGGAGAGAACTGGCTTGACCTTCCGGGGCAGCTTGGGGTTGCCATCTTGTTTAGAAAAATTTGCTCTAGAAGAGATCTCTGTTTTGATAATTCAGAATGCAGTGTTGAGGATGTGTAGTTGCTGAGAATGGTAGTAGCCGAAGAATACTGGCTAGAGAGGTACCTGGGTACCTAGGTGGTCATAGTCTGCTTGCCAGGGAACTGTTTTGCAGTACTTGGGTAGGTTATCGATAAGGCCGGATGCGCGCCGGGGGCAAATCGATCTTAAAACAATTCTTTGGCCTTGACATCACTGCAGCATTCAGCCTTGCCCAAGTGATCTTGAAGCAAAGATGTTGCGCTCATGTTGTTCGCGTCTGCCGGCGAGGCTACAAGGCCTCGCGAAGCCTCACAAAATCACTGCCAGGCCATCATTTCGAACAAGGTCCTTGGCCACCGTCGCCCCTCCTCCCGCCGCCCGGGTATGCCCACCTACCTCATTACCTGCGCCCTCATCACCTTCCACATTGCTAACGCGTGATTCAACAGGAGCCTACGGAGCTTAGCGACGTCACCACATTGCCAAATGGTATCCGTGTTGCCACGGAAGCCCTGCCAGATGCCTTCTCTGGCATGGGAGTCTACATCGACGCCGGGTCGCGGTACGAGAACGATCACCTGCGCGGCGCAAGCCACATCATGGACCGACTTGCCTTCAAGTCGACCTCGAGACACTCGGCCGACGAGGTCCTGGAACAAGTGGAGAACCTTGGTGGAAACGTACAATGCGCGTCCTCCCGAGAGTCCATGATGTATCAGGCCGCTACATTCAACAACGCCATCCCCAGTGCGGTTGGCTTGCTCGCCGAGACAATACGGGATCCGAAGCTCACCGAGGAGGAGGTGCAACAACAACTGCTCACGGCCGAATATGAGATCACAGAGATCTGGTCCAAGCCAGAGCTTATCTTGCCCGAATTGGTTCACACTGCGGCCTTCAAGGACAACACCCTTGGCAACCCCTTGCTCTGCCCACAGGATCGTCTCGGCGCCATCGACAGGAGCGTGATCCAGGCCTACAGAGACGCTTTCTTCAGGCCAGAGAGGATGGTTGTCGCATTCGCCGGAATACCTCACAATGAGGCTGTCAAGTTGGCCGAACAGCACTTCGGCGACATGAAGGGCGCAGAACTGCCGGCAATCTCAGACACCGCATCCGAGGCCTCGTCAGCATCCGAGACCAGTTCGCAAAGCAGCGACTCCACCGCGTCGTCTGTCTCCTCCTTGTCCTCGGCATCACCACAGCAGTCGTCTAAACTCCTCTCCAAAATACCCTTCTTGAAAAACCTCTCTACTTCGGCACCACACAACGCCTCCATCGCATCCTGTCCCTATATCCCCATATCCAGTGAAGACCTCAGCCGCCCCGCAAAGTACACAGGTGGCTTCCTCTCCCTCCCCACCCCGCCGCCTTCTCCCAACCCGATGATGCCCGCTTTCACACACATCCACCTTGCCTTTGAAGGTCTTCCCATCTCCTCGGACGACATCTTCGCGCTTGCTACGCTGCAAACCCTTCTCGGAGGAGGAGGCTCCTTCTCAGCCGGTGGTCCGGGCAAAGGCATGTACTCTCGCCTGTACACTAACGTTCTGAACCAATACGGATGGGTCGAGTCATGCGTCGCCTTCAACCACAGCTACACCGACAGCGGCCTCTTCGGCATCGCCGCTTCCTGCTACGCAGGTCGAACGGGCAAGATGCTTGAGATAATGTGCCGGGAACTCCGCGCCCTAACGCTCGACTCCGGCTTTTCTCGCCTGAACCAGGTCGAGGTGACCCGCGCCAAGAACCAGCTACGGTCAAGCCTGCTCATGAACCTCGAGAGCCGCATGGTCGAGCTCGAGGACCTGGGGAGGCAGGTACAGGTCCACGGCCGCAAGGTCCCCGTCCAGGAGATGACGAGGAAGATCGGCGAGCTTACCATCAAGGACCTGAAGCGCGTGGCCAAGATGGTTGTCGGCGGCATGGTCGACAACCCTGGCAATGGAAGCGGCGCGCCGACTGTTGTTCTGCAAGAAGCAGAGGCGCCGGATGTCAAGACAAGGACGCTGTCTTGGGACGAGATCCAGGATACGATTCACCGGTCTCAGCTGGGGAGGCAGGCATAAGAAGACCGAGGAGGATGATTTGTGGTACCGATAGTGCGGACAGTGCGCCTAATCATCACTACGGGGACTTACCGTAGTAAGCCACCCGAGGCGCAAAACAGCGCGACGGGATCTACCTCGCTGTCCCCAAGGAGGTGTACCTTGACTATAACAGGACTCATCTTTGCAAAGCTTTGCGTAAAGTGTGTCCAAAACGCTGAGTAGCATATGTAAAATAGACTAGACATAACATCTCACTGTATACAAGGTCACTTATATTGCCGAATCGTCTATCTGCTTCATCATATTTCATGCAGTATGATGATGGGAAGCTGGGTGTATAACCACTATGGTGTCGACTTTTGTCCCGGACAATGCCCCTTTAAACTTGACATCCACCTCCCGGCAAACCTCCCCAAAGACAACAAGACTTTGGCCCACAGGTCTCCTTCATCGGTACTGAGGAAGCGCGTTAGCAACCACCCTGGGGCCCAAGATACCGCACCGCGCCGTCCTGTGCGTGGGGGCCACAGAGCAACAGCAAAGCAGAAAAGGGACGCACCTTCTTGAAGCCGATGGCCTCGGCATTCTCGCGGAACGCCTGCCTGGACATGTTCAAGCCGTACTTGCGGATCAGGCCGGACTTCTTCTTGTCGCCTGTGACGCGGCAGCCGCGGGAGCCCTTGCCGTAGGTGCGTGGGTGAGAAAACCAGACGTTGTCGTGGGCCATTGTGTCTGATTTATGGGGGCAAGTGATTTCTTATGGATGAGGGGCTACAGAGGAAAAGGGATGAATTATGGAAAATATCATGTGTGCCTGCTGGCAGGCGAGCTCAAAGGGTCCGAGACAAGTATTTAGGGCGGTTTGGAGGAGAGGCCATGGCGAGGCCCCTCTGGGCCATCAAGGTTCTCTGCTGGACGTGCGGACATCAAGGTCCTCGGCCTCACTGGAGCCAGTCGTGTCCGCTGGGAACGAAAGAGGCAAGAGAGAAACCAGTGACGTGCGGCGTCATGTGTAATTCGAGCTCGCGTGTACCGATTCATTAGAAAGGCCACGCTAAGATGAAGCACAACAGTGTAGCCTGGACCTATGGAGGCTCTAACTCACTACTTATCTCTTGAACACCTGATGACCTAGCCTCTCGATCTCCCTCCCCTCTTGAGTATTCTTACCCGCGGCTTCCAGCAGCTTCTGCCATGCCTCCTGGTCCTTAATCTTGACTGCCTCCTCCGCAGCCTTGAAACGCATGCCGCACTTCTCATACATGGTAATTGAGGCACCTGGCTCGAGATTGGTGCATTTTGGAATGAAGACTGAGGCGAGGCGAGGATTGCCCGCCTGCAGGGTGAGATTGTAGAACGGCTATTCACCGCGGTCAGCACTTTTCGTAACTTTACGGAGCGGTCGGGTTCACTTACTTCCCACCCAATTGGGCTCTTCCGCTGCTTCGATATATCCTCCAGCTCGTTCCAATCGCGCTTGGCGACGAAGGCCCGCAGGCGAATCCACCAGGCCACCTTCTCCGGCACCTTGAACTCGCTCTGGATCTTCTTGGCTCGCCCGCTGTAGCCCAGCCTGATCAGCTTGAACATGGTTTCGTTGACGCTGAGTCCCGTGAAACTGTCAGTCAGGTCACGGTCAAAGGCCTCCTGCATCCGCAAGAGCGTCACGGCTTCCTTGGATGCAGCCAGCTCAAACGCGTTCTCCTTGTTGTTATCACTCAACAGTTTGGCCGCCAGCGCCAGCTTGTCCGAAGCTGTCCGGCTGTCTGGTTGCACAAGAGACTCGCGGATGAACACGGACGCGCCATCCAGGCGGCGGTCATCTTGATAGTACAGATCTTTGAGGAGGGCGCTGTCATCTTCGCGAAGCGCAGATGACTCGACCAGCGCCGTGGCCACCGGCCTGTGGTTAATAGTGCGGAAGAAGGCGGCCAGGGGAAGCTTCCGGCGCAGCGTGTGCAGGACGAAATAGACGAGGTCGGTATCACCGCTCTCAATGGCCTTGTCCAGGGCCATCTCATCCTCTTCCATGCTGAGCAGGAGAGGGACCTGCCGGCCGGCGCGAGGTTCGTGATTGAGGAGTTCGGTGGCCAGACGCCCCCGGCCTTCATCATAGGCGGCGCGCGCGATGGCCTCAAATGATATGCCAGGCTTGCCAGAAAGTTTGTCGACGATAAGGCGGCAAATGGTGTCGTCATCTTCTGACCCTGTGCGGACTTTTGATGACGCCCAGTGCACATAGATCTTGTCCGAAGACAGCCGTAAATAACCTGCTATGCGAAGGGCAAGCAGGTACTCATGGCGATTGAGCAGGCGGCTGATGAGTCCTTCAGGCGTCAAACGCTGGAATTGATCGTATGATATAGGTAGTCCAATCTCGTAAAAGCGCACCGCGTTGAGGACCCGCAGCGTTTCGCACATTTCGACAAAATCATCGCTGTTGTAAATGTCCAGCACAGATTTGCCAAACGAGGCGGCCTTGAGCAGCTGTTTCTGCCAATGAATACTGAACTCTTGTCCGGCGGCATTAACGCAAGTGTCGACTGCTTCGACAAGGTTGGGACGAATGAGTTGGATGTTGTCATCGGCCTTGGGGGATTGAATGTCCAGCTGAGCGACGGCATCCACCAGGATCGAGGCAGGAGAGTCCGTTCCAAATCTGAACACCTCATCTGTGACATTTGGCACTTTCTGAACCAAGTCACAGACGTCGTTGGTGAGAATACGAACGCCGTCGTGGTCTTGGATCACATGCACCCTTCCTTCGTAAAAAAACTTGGCCACAGCACCTCCCGGGCCAACGACGTGGACCTCGTCCTCCCAAGCAACAACAACGGCATCATTTCCACACCATTGCACGTACTTTGGAGGAATTCGTGACCTGGAATCGTACTCTGTCAACCGGTTTTGGAAGTCACTCGTAATGACATGTGCCTTGCCAGTATTTGTGTATAGGGCAGCAAACTTTCCGTTTGGCGAGACTGCGAGGTGTGTGAAGGGTCCTAGATCTAGGAAGCGGTCTTCCACTTCTGTAGCGTCCGCCATGTAGACAGTTTCCTCGATACTGAGCAATGCCTCCACAGATCGGGACAGGGTGTAAGCGGGCGGTATGATTGTCCACGAATGTACATCTCCCTCTGGGGGTTGGGCCAGGGCTTTGGGCCGCGGCTCATCGTATGAAGATACAGAGATCAGGGTGTTATTGTTCAGTAATGCCACAAGCCCTGATTCGTAGAATTTGCAAGACTGCACTCCATGGTCCTCTGCACCGTTGCCGAGGGAGAACTGAGTGAAGTCGCCCTGGAGATCGTAGTAGCAACGCACGATGCCATCCTTTGTGACGACCAGGAGCTTCTCATCCTCTGACCAGCCAAGGCCCTTGATAGAACCGTGTTCCCAGGGTATGCTCTTGATCAGCTTCCCAGCGCAGCTGTAAATGTCTATGCTGGGCTTTGATGATTTGCCAGTGCGATAAGCCAGGATCTTGGTCTCATCACGGTAGAGAGCTACATGACGTCAGCTTCTCATGCTGTCTTGAATCTGAGGCAGGCAGTGAGCGCCTTGATGCTGTGGAGGGTTCACGAGAGCATGTTCCGAAGAGTAAGCAACCGTTACCTTCCAACAGGGCGAGCCGCAGCCAGAGACGAGGGAACACACCTACAGCGCCGCCATAAGGGGCTCCGGCGACAAAGAAGTTGTCTAGGTCCAAGTCGAGATCAAATACGGCCGTATAGAGCTGTGTCTTGCGGTAAAACCGATCGCCGACCTTCTCCCAGCCGGCGGTGGGATGTGTCGAGTCCATCTTCTCTCTTCACCACCTCACCTCATCTTCTCACTCGCTCGATGGCCCTGCGTGCGCCTCAAGCTGTGCTCTGCGGGCGTGGTGTCGTCTTCAACAGAAATTGCTAAACTCGCGGCAGATCTCGAACACAAGCAGGCCCAACACGTAAGTGAGATGAGCCTCTACGGGGAAGCTCAAGTGAGTGAACTGCTAACAGCAAGCTGCAGGGCCAGCAAGCAACACACCCACCAAGGTACCCAGGGAACGGCAGTAGCCGGCAGGGGGGGACCTCCTCCACCAGAGAGCACCACGGCCTATCGATAAGCACCTGCCATGCCACCATGGCAGCCTAGGCGCCGTTCACATGCCCCCGCAAGGTGACCCGAAGTAACTGAGACCAGACCCTGGGACCCGCCCGCCTCGACAACTGCACATGGATGCATCGTCATCGTCTGGGGACGACGATGATTGGGAGATCGTTTCCACTTCATCCCGACCCCGATCTCCATCACCCAGGCGGAAGATATCAGAATCAGGAGCAGATCCGGTAGCAGCAGAGGTTGCGACACAAGCAAATGCAGCCAATGTCCAGACTCCCACCCAAGCTCCACCGTCCACCTCTCGAATCCTACTGTCCGACATCATGCCGGGCTGGAAAGACGACTATCTCTCTTCGATCCTGGAAGCTGAGAAGAACAGCCCAGTCAACCAGGAGCTCGTCGATGCCTGTAAGCTCGGTCCCAGATACCAAGAGATCCCGCTCCTCCCTTGCATCGCTCAACAAGAGCACCTCAGAAAACTGACACAGCGGGCTCTCCGCACTCTCAAGGTTCACTCCTCAACGACCGCATAGCAGCCCTCGAAGCCGAGAAGGCGCACTGGCAAGCATCGACGCCATCACAATCCAACACACAACAGATAACGACCAAAGAAGCCCCCGCCGACCCCACCCAGTCCCGCCTGCGCACCGACCTAGCCGAAGCCCTCCGGCAAAAGTCCTCCCTGGAGACGCGCCTCCGCAAGGCGACCAGCGAGCGCGACGCCCTGCAGGCGACGCAGCGGTCGCAGTCCCGCGCCGTGCGCGAGCTGTCCGGCGAGCGGGATGCCCTGCGGCTGCGGGTGGGTGACCAGGCCGAGGAGCTGCGCGGCAAGAAGCAGATGCTCGAGCAGATGCAGGACGAGGTGCTGGCCCTCGAGCTACAGCTCAACGTGGCCGAGCAGCAGAAGGCCAAGATTGCCGCCGAGAATAAGCAGCTCATCGAGCGCTGGATGAGGAGGGCCCGCCAGGAGGCCGACGACATGAACGCCGCGAATGAGAAGCGGCCGTGAGGCACGGCGGGGGGAAAGCGATATGCTTTTTGCCGAAGCTTATATATGATACCGTGAGAAATATCACGAAGGATGGTCCGTCGCATTTGGACCACACAGAGACAAGACGGGGCAAGACGGGGCACACTGGAATAGGGAAGGGTATCTTGATTGGTATGCCGGCCACAAGCCTCTTCTCTATATGCTGTCTGTACTCGCTACAATGCTATCGAAAAGGTGCGTTACGAACAAAAAACACATCCCACTGATCCCCTTCATCCCACCCAAGAATGCCTCTCCAATGGATACTCCCTATGCGCTGCTCCCTATGCGTGTGCGAGGGGGGTATAAAACTGCAAAAACACAGGCCCGTGCCTTCTATGTGCAAACTTCGTTCCTCCCTATAGTCATCGGCTAATACCGCGTCGTTGAGACAGACGCCCCTTACTCCGACCCAACCCCTACTTTTTGGTCGCAATGAAGTAATCTCCTTGGGACTCGGTCCAACTAACGCCGTTTCGGGGCCACTTAAACTTCTTAACGTCGAGGATCTGCGTGGCGATGTCGTTCGTGTGGTATGCCGAGGAGCTGACGAAGTTCTTGAGCGACACAAGCTTGCAGTTCTCCTTCAGATCCAAGAACATTATCTTGAGAGTATCATTCAACTGCGGCGTGAATGCAAAATTGTTGGCCAAGACCACGTCAGCGCGCTGGAGAACATCTCTGATGGCTTCCTCCTTGGTGAAATTGCCATGGACGAACCGGATCCTGCCTGGTTGGATCCCCCAGAGCTTGCATCTGGCCCGGAACTCCGAGTGTTGTTCTTTAGCCAGCATCGCCGGGCCCTCCATCATCTCGCAGCCCCAACTTTCGCACCCAATCTCGAGTGCTGCCTGGAGCGTCACATTCCCGACACCCGACCCGAGATCGACAAAGACTTGGTCCGATTTCATCTGCACATTCTCGCAAAGCGCCTGGCGCACAAAGATTCTGTTCATCTCGCCATAGACGTTGTCGGTGCCGTTGTCATACTTCTTAAGGATGTCGACCTTGGGAGTGACCACACGGTCGTAAACTTGGGTTAGGATTAGGTCGATGAGGCCCGCGGACAGCT
Source organism: Diaporthe vaccinii (assembly GCA_039880775.1). Taxonomy (NCBI): domain Eukaryota; kingdom Fungi; phylum Ascomycota; class Sordariomycetes; order Diaporthales; family Diaporthaceae; genus Diaporthe; species Diaporthe vaccinii. The sequence continues at coordinate 1,636,201 of JBCEDN010000008.1, forward strand.
CGTGTTGCTTATCGATGGCTGCAACGATGGCGCCGGTTTTGAGGAGGTGGAGCACAGCATTGTTGTACTTTTCTATGGCTGCCTTGTACCCTGCCAAATTCAAGATCTGAGAGTTCGCGTTGCGATCGAGCTGGCGAATGATGTCCTTAAATCCGTACTCCTTGGCTTGCGCAGGTGTAAGAAATGTTTCTTGAACATTTTGCACGACTTTTTTAATGTCCTCGACGACGTTGAGCTTATCCTTGGACTCGGAAAGCACGAATCTGGTGTCGCGGGGTCAGTATTGAAGTCCGGGCGGGAAGTGACGGCAGTAGTAGCGCCAGGGTAGAACATGACATACCGCTCTCTTGTCAGGGAGCCCGGGTACTGCAGCTTAACCACGAGCTCCTCTGGGTCGACACCCGGAAAGTAAGGCTTGTCACCTTGCTCAATCGAGATGACATCTGCGGCGTGTATGATCTTGGGCGCCTTGCCGGTATCCTTGTAGCCGTTCGCAGCAAGCTCGGCCAGAGCACAGTGCTGCAGCTTGCGGTTGGGGTCCATGCGCGTAGACATTTTGCGACGCTTCAGACGGCTTTCCCAGTCGTCGTCGTCATCTTCGGCGCTGTCCCCGTCGGAGTCGAAGGCGACGCGATCGCTGTCGGTGGCGGGGGAGCGTATGCGCTTGCGACCGTTTGCGGGTGGGGCGAGGACGCCCTTCTCGTCGGACGAGGTGAAGGGGCTCTTGCTGGCTCGAGAGCGACCGTTGGCTAGCTTGCTTGTACCTCTTGCGACTATTGAGGATGTCGAGGGGCGGGGCGAACTGCTTGAACCCGTTGCGCGTGTCCCGTTTGTCGGTGTGCTGGGCTTTTTTGGTACTTCGACGCTGACGGTGCGGATCTTCGGTTTTGGCAGTGTCTTGGGTGTAAACTTGGGCTGCTTGGAAAACATGTTGAGCGAGGGGAGCACTGCCTGGCTAGCAGGCAGGAGGTAGTAGATAGCAATGTAGCCACGGGTCACAAAGTTTGCAGGCGCGGGTTGTGACGGATCGCGTGCTACTTCCCAAGCGCACCATGCGGGCGTAGCGATGGACTGAGGGCTACCTTTGGTGGTGTGCTCTGTTAGGTACGCGCTACTGGGACATGCAAGGCTGAGAAAAGAAGCAAGTGGAGATTTAAAGGACAAGAGCGATGCTGGGGACAGTGAGCAGGCTGCGTAAAGCAAGGCAGGCCTGACAGGTTGTTCCGAGAAACGATGGTGGTGTGAGAGGGTAGGTAGAATGGCCGAAAGTGAGCGTGTGGGCGAGTGCGTGAATGAGTGGTCGCAAATTCAATCAGATGGACCCCGAACCCGACGTAAGATCTGAGGTGCGGTACAATACAGTACGGTACCCTGCCTTGCCCATGTCCTGCCATTCCTACCCGCCAGCCTGCTTGTGTACTGCGTACCTGCCACCACAGCCCTGCCCCTCACCCCTGGGAACACACCAAGAGGTACCTAGGTACCCAGCTGCCTTGGCTGCTTCGGAAAGCCGAGCCTGAGCTTGCCTTGACGCAGGGGCCCTGCAGCCCGCCTGACCCGCGTGCGACCAGAATGGCGGAACTGTCTGTGCCCCAGCTGCGGGGGTCCAACGGTCCAGCTCTGTCTTGCCTGAGACTGCTTCTAGAAGAAAAGCTTGGAATGATCCCGAAACTCAACCCAACCTCGTCGTTATTTTTGGCCTTCTCGTGCCGTCTCGGAGAGACAGAAAGCTAATATTCTCTTGGGGTTAAACGAACGAACATGTGGGTGTTGTGGTGAATATTCTTGGGCTTTATAATTATCCGAACTTATAATTCTAGTCTGTCTCACGGTTTGTTGACTGCTCACTTCCTCTGACCTCAAAGAGCGCCCCAAGTCTATCCTCGATCCACCAGTCTCCGTAGGCCTCGAGCAAGCCTCCATTCCCCAGCACCTCTAAAGCATTTGTCTCCGGGTCCCACCCGTCCTTGCGTACAATAGCCTCTCTATGTGCGCCTCCCTCAAGGACGAGGCATTCTATAATCTTGGTCCATCTCTCCGTGCCCAAGTGGTCGATATCAAAGGGCTTGATCCAGCCCCTGCGCCTAGCGTCTCTAAGTGACCGGAGCGCCATGATCCACGGAGTAGGGTTCTTGACATGCAGAAGTTTCGTCCAGAACTCCTTGTTTGGACTGCCAATGAGGGGGCCCAAGACGCCGTGTGAAGAGTACTTTCTCGAGTATACCAGAAGAGACTGTACAAGTGCTGGCGAAGACAGAGGGTAGATGGTCTTCTGCCGAGAGCAGAGGAACTCGAGTGCCCGGTAGAGAAGAGGCGTTTCTTCCGTTGCTGGCGCTGTCTCCGCATGTCCTGCAATTCCAGGCGCGTCTCCTTTTCCGTCAGGCTCAATGTTGGCCATTGCGTCCAAACTATCCAGGACATACTGCTCCAGGCCAAACTTGGTACACAGCGCGAGGAAGGGGAAGGGGATCAAGAGTTTGTCCCCCCTTCTCTCTTCAAAGGTCCCGAAACGATTACGTGCCCAGTGGTCCCCGGGGCTTGAGGACTTGGTGAGCCAGTACCACGAGATCGTCTTGTCCAACTCGTTGACCAGCTTGGTTTGGAGGCCCTCAGGGCCTTTGACGACGTGGCGGGCGTGCGTAAGGCTGAGCGCAATGTCCGGGTACCACTCATCCAAGCGGCGGTGGTGCTCGATCTCCTCGAGAGGGTGTTTCATCCGCAAGACGTAGGAGCGGAGCAGATACAGGTGGGGATCGAAAGCGGCTGAGGTGTCCACGGCAGCTATGAGCCGAAGCCAGATGGGGTTCCCGGCCGGATGTAGGAGCCAGTCGCGAACCGTTCGATGAAGGTAGGTGACCTTGTGTCCTGCCAATTTCCGAGCCAAAGTCTCCACTGTGTCGCCTTCTTTAAACCGAGTCTCCCGGACAGTGCCGTTCCCATGCGACCGCCTCGGAAAGACATCGAGGAGTCCTGCCGAGCTTCGTTGGACCCATTCCTGAGTTTCTGCACAGCGATGAATGATCGTTTCATCACCTGCTTCTTCCACTGACCTTGTCAGAGCAAGCGCATTGTCTTCAGCCTTCGAGGCAAATGCAAGTTCCCAGATGGACAAAGACGTGGCTGAGTCGTCCTTGATAAACTCGGCCACCGTCTCCCGAGCGTGAACTAGTTGGAACAGCTTCGACGTCTCGACCAGCTGCTTCTCTGGCTGGTCCGTGAACACGAGCTTTGCAAAAAGGTCTGCGAGCTCGGTGGGGAAACAAGTTAGGTGGTCTCGGATATTCGCAACAGTCGTCTGAGCGCTGCCAAACTTCTTGATGATCTCCCGGACCACCAGCCGAGCCCACAGAAAGACGCCATCGGCGGATGCGACAATCTGCCGCACAAGGGCCTCGGCGTCGTCAGTGTCTTGCCGGAGAGCTCGGCGGACGTGTTGGTTCCTCCGCCTGCAAGTTGTTAATGGCTTGGTATGAAGTTCAAGGGTATCAATTTCGGGCAGCTCTCCCAGTGAAGGCAGTGGGGAATGGCACAAGAGAAGACTTCCACGTACAGGCTGTCATAGGCATACTGGGTCATATCACCCAGAATCAGCTCTTGCAAGCGCAAGTTGGGAACCGAGCGCGAAAACGCCCGTTCAAAGACCTGCCACGGCCGTGACGAAAGGCACATCTTGACGTGGGAAGCATGCTTCCCGGTCCCTAGGTCGCGGAAGAAGCGTATCATGCTCTCATGGTCCCCATCAAGCTCGTCCAGCCCGTCCACAAAAAAGCAGACTTTTGCCTGGGAGAGACCAGTGTCCAAGAGGCGCGAGAATCCACTCGTGAGCTCAGGGCCGGTCCACTCTAAGCCCATTGAGACCCTCTCCTTCGAAGTCATGCCGGACAGTTTCCGCCAGAGGCTAGGGAACGCCGCGGGGATGCTTTCTGGATAGAGCGACAACAGTTGATGTAACAACGACCGCAGGAGTCCGACCCGGGACCGCTGGTCCTCTGATCCACTGACCCAGAAGTAAAAGCCAGCGATTGCAACTTGTCTTTCCCCTGCCCATACCTGAAGAGACCTTCTGGTCTCTCGGTGCTCTGAGAGGTAGCGCATGAGGGTCGACTTGCCCGATCCCGGCTTCCCGGTGACTACATTGTGTCAGTGAGAAAATCAGAAAAGGGGCCCGAGATAGATTTTACTCACTCCAATAGATGCTTCCCAAGTTGTCGGTCGAGAGCCACTCTGTGAACCTGGGGTCGTTGGCCGAGCCTCGGCTTCCGGTGATATCGAAGATCCAGTCGAATGAGTTACCGTGTGCTTTGGCGACGTCTTGTTCCCGGCTCTCCATGGACTGGAAGCTCAGGCTTTCGAGGATAAAATCCTGGAGCAGTTCTTTTGATGGCCCTGCCGCGGCCCGCCCAGGCTTGTTCTGTGGGTTGTCAATTGATCCTGGCGGTGCCTCGTCCTCGCCAACTGGAGGATCCGAGATGGTGGCGGATAGCTGGGACGCAATATCGCTGCTATGGGGCTTCATTTAGCCTCGTGCTCCAATGTCCCACACGGTGGGCATTTATTGGATGCTATAGCTTACAGCGGCGTCTCGGCTTCCGGTCGAAGGCTCTGCCAACGCATGTGGATGCCAAACATCTGTGTACGCAGAGATTCGATGTCCTGCTCAGTGAAAACACTACGTAAAGTTTCACTCAGATCATTGCTGTCAGAAGAGGGCACTCTCCTCATCGCCGTCAGCCGCCGCAGCCGGATGAGGATATCCTGCGAGATCTTCCAGCAGGCCTTCTCCACGCCCGCCGCGCCCGCCACCCCAACAGCAGTATTAACATTAACAGTCATTTCATGGTTGAGCCTTGTCACGAAATGCTCAAACTGTTCGATCCAGCGACCTACATCGCTAGGTTCCGCGGCATTGCCCACCACAGCCTGGAGAAGAGATGTCCCAGCGCGCAGAAATTCCGCAACAGTGGCCATGGTTGCCTCAGAACTCGGGAGACGGAGAGTCCCGGCCGAGTATCAATGCAGCAGAGGATGAGGTATGTTTCTCTCACGAATTACTGTGATGCCATGGCCAAACTCAGCAGTCGAAACACTGGGCGTGAAAAGCTACAGGTGATGTCTGAAAAGCAGCCTGATGAGAGAGGGAAGGGCGGAGGGAGACGCGCGGGTGGCTTGCGGGTGGCTTTAAATCTTACAAGCATGTCGAACATCATTCCGGCCCCGACACGCCTTGGCTGATAAATGACCCCTCAGCATCAAGACAGTTAGCGTGCCGTCGGAGGTGACCTGTCAGAAGTACCCTTGCGGGTGCACAAGTCCGGCACCACAAAGCTTAAAATTAGCATGCATGTTCCACGACTTCTTCTTGAAGCAAGCAACCTACTTACAGGTACTGCAAGTTATACGTGCGTACCGCTCAGTCACACCGGCTCTTTGATCTTGCCGTGTTTCGCAAAAAGGTACGAGTGAAGTCGTGAGATCGTAGGCTGCATATGGATATCTGTTGCCGTTGTCTCCTTCGATCCGACGCAGCCAAGTTGGACAAATGGAGCTGCCTGAAAGTTTGCCAACAATCGATGCCTTTCGCTCCGTCTGCGTCGGCGTGTATAGGAATGCTATCAGCTGCGAATTGGCTTCTGCAAAGAAGCCGATCAAGACCAGAAATTGCTCGTTCATGACCCGGAGGAAGTGGTGACTATTGTTTCTCAAGACTGACAGTCTTTTGCTTGTTGATTAGCACAACAATGACTGACCAACCCCTTCACCACTGATGTAGACTGGCTACGTGCTGGCAAATTCATGACGGGTGGGCGAGGCCGCATATCGATTGACGACGACAGCTTCTACGATGACGGTTTGTGAACTCTTGCTATCAGTGGATGCCTGCCTGGGCGGGTCCTGCAGCCACGCTACGTTGGACTGACTCTCACCCACGTGGACAGTGTGCGGGCCCATCTGAGGTGTTCGCGCCTCGATCATCCACCCCTGCCCTACCAAGCTTCTCGATGTGGGCGGTCGAAAGTCAATCGGAACCGGCCCGAACTCGTGATCGGGCCGTGATGTCACATCGATTTAAGGTTTGGTGAACGTCGTTTCTGACATTGATACTGATGACAGGGGCTGGACGCAGGCTCCCGCCTGCGGTTTTAGGCAGATCCGAACTCTTGGGACAGGGAGATGGAGGATTGTGTATCTGAGCCTCATCAGACCTGCTGGATGCAGTATTTCTCTGCCAGAGACCGGTCATTCCGGACAGCCTGGTAGAACGCAACAACGCTCTCAGATGCACGGCATTTGAAATTGAAATGATATTATGCAAGGTAGCGCTGCACCTATTTCACGGTCTCCTCCGTGATCGACCATTTCGTCTCGATCGTAATGGCCTGCGCGTTGCGCGGAAGCCTCCTCGTCGACTCCGAGTCCGACCCGTCGTCCTCGGATTGCTCGTAATTCGTCCGTCTCGACGAGTCGCCCCGCCCGACGGTCGTTGTGAAGTGCACGTTGTCCTTCCCGTAAATGGTCTCCAGAGCAATCCCGTTGGTTAGGTCTTCCACCAGGTGCTCATGCCTGTGCGACTGGCTATCCCCCCTGAGCCTCGACACGTACTCGTCCTCCCCTTCTCCGCCGAACCTACGCTGCTTCCAATAGGAGTAGAGCGGAAGAAGCATGGGTAGGCTGTTGCAAAGTATGCTCAGGTTGGCCTCGAGGACGGTCATAAACGTGACGATTATCATGCTGCTGAGGACCTCGTCCAAATCGCTGACGCCAATCATCAGGGCGATTCTTGTGACTGAAACCACGGTTACCCTGAATCAGTGTTAGCGAGTGTCTATCCCATCGTGCGTCCAGCGCCAATGAAAGGCCCCAGGCTCACATGGATCACTCACATTAAATTCAATAAAAAGACTGCGCTGAGTCCCAGTCGAGTCGATACACTGACTTTTTTGAGAGTCCAAATCGTGTAAAGCGGTACCAGCATGATGATAGTGTTGGTGATTAAGTTGAAAAGCCCTATCGAAATGAAGCTCGCCTGGAGATCACCGCAAAAATTGGGATTGGTAGCATGCCTGCCTGTGTGGTTAGTGGAAACTTGCCTTTCGAATTTGTATTTATCGGAGAGGGCTTGTTTTGGCAGGGCATTGCTCGAAAGGGGGGGGGTCTCTGTGCAGGGAATCGTGGGTTTGCTAGCCACAATACATGGCCCTTGCGCTTGTAGAAAGCCATGTCTCACAACGGCAAGATGCTGAACAAGAGAGGGAAAAGCGAGTCCATACCAAGTTCCATCTATTATATGACAAACCAGGAAAGTCTGCAAGAGATTGCCGATTCCCCATAGTACAACGAGTACTAATGTCACTATGGTCGCAAGGCGCATGGAGCGACTGGTAAACACACGGCTGTAAAAGAACAAGACGCTGAGTTTCGTCGTCAGGGTACAGGCGCCGAAGAGCACGTCGAAGGGCAGAAGGAGCTGTGGTAGTGGCATTCCCATGAGTAAGTCGCTACACGATCCATGACACACATTCTTTGACGATTTGTAGACTTACCGTCTCTATGAAGTACCAGTTCCCAGCAATAGCTGAGTATTCGTAACCAAGGCCCGATCTTGCCACTGGACAGCGGCGTTAGCAACAGACCAAACGAACTTCAAGACTACTCATCAGAGGGTCGAGACTTACAAAATGCTTGCAACACCAACATGGCAACCCCTTGAGGAAGAGCAAGAGCAGTCAAGTAATCATCAGCTCCTAACCGCGATCGCGCTAGAATTCGAGACAGGACTCGTAGTCCGACCACGAGCACCGTGACAGCAACCAGAACGATATTGATGATCAGATGCGCCTCAACCGTAGCGGTCAAGGGAAGCGGTGTGTATGAAGCCATCTCCGTCGGTCTTCATCGGTGCACGCAAGCCTAAAAGCTTGCCCGTCGGCGCCAGCAAAAGGAAAGGAGGCGTAGCCGTTGGCGTTGGCGTTGGGCATGAGGCGTCTTTCAGTTCGCGTCAAGAGCCATATGTTCAGCCCAGATCCAAATCGAGGGTTTACTTGCGAACCAGCCTCGCAAGCGGACAGCGATTTTCTGTCCAGGTCATTAAACTCGCCCCGGTTTCGCTTCGTGTGGGGCCCGTCCGAGCTGTCGATAATCCCTGGTGATGCTCTTTCTCTCTCGAGAATATGAGTCTATGAGTCGCTAACCACGTGGGCGCAAAACTGCGACGGGACTCTATTGTGGGCATAAAAAAAGGGTCTCAGAGCCACGATCGGTCCTCAGTCGTTGCGAATTCCAGATCGATGTTCCGTCTTTTGTTGGAGCGGATCTCTCTGTCAGGGGCTTGCAGGCGTGGTGACCCACGAGGCTCCTGCTCGCCGTTGATACCCCTGCCAGCTGATAAGATGGTATCCGTACAACCGGAGGCCTGGGTTTATTTGGTACGATGCCGGGGCTTGTTTTGCAGATTCTGACGAAAATTGTGGAACTGGAGGTGACGCGTTTTGCGTGATAGCAATAAAGTATCCAGCCGTCGTTTGAATAGAATATTGCTCTTCGATCCAAGCCTCCAACCTGTTAGAATTCCTGGCCCTGATGGTCAGGCCTTCGTGGAACCACCGTGCACCATAACGTGCCGAGGGCCGCCGTCATAATAACATTGTGGCGGCAGGTCATGGGAGCATCATCTCTTGTCGGGTGGAGCAACCCCGAATAGTGGACACTGCACAGAGACGATCACGAACGTGCTCTGTGCGCACGAGGATCCTGAGTAGGATTGTTGCGTTGTTCTCCAGAGTTGCGGATAACATGACTCGAATACTGGGATCCCCAGCCAGGTTGAAGGTTCGTCTCGTTGGTTTACAGGTATTGACTGGCCTGTGGAATTGGCAGACCCTGGGACTTTGCCTTCCTTGCATATGGCAGCCTGGTAAATCTCCGACAGACGACCCACTCGTAAGATGATGCACACGGCGTATTCCGCCACCAAGAATCTGCATGATCACCTAGATGGCCAATTTTTCCCATATCGACTGGCCTTGAGAGCCCAAGCTTCTCTCTGACAGCTGTCAAGATGACTTTCAAGTCAGTCCAGTCTGCAAGTCACCATCCTAATTACTCGGCACCTTAGCCGTGGTTCGGTGATCACTTACAGCCAGATATCGCCAAACACAATAAGGGCCCAGCTCCTCATCACTGGTTCTCTCGCTACTTTAAATACACAACGCGGGAGCCCGGAAGACAAGTGCTGAGACAATGCGAGAGCGGCCAGCCCAGGTTCTATCAGTAATAAGAGGAGAGAAAAATCTGATTCTTGATATATATTGACGCGCCAGTACAATGTCGGCTTGTACGATACCCCTGTGGTCGTCGTCCTGACTACTTCTTTGCGTATCTGCGTATTTCTTGCCAGTTCGTGGGGACTCGGACACTCTGTTCGAAAGTTGCTCCAATGGAAAAGCTTAGGAGACCCCGTCACGGGATCTCATTCTCTGGGATTCACGATGGCCGTACTTCCAGCTGATAAGCCGGTGGGACAGTGTGCAACATAGCTCTGATATTCTCGAGACTGGGTCGAGCCTCTAGCTATGCTTGCTTCCATTTGTTCAACCAGAGATGAAAGCCTGCTCATACTGGCTTATCATTGTCCTTGTCCTTCTTCGACTTGGCAATCGTGGAGATGATGCTCTCATGTCTCTCCACGACGGCAGCAACGGCGGTCTTGAGGTTGTCTGCCTGCTCCTTGATCTCGGGGTCGTCAACGATGCGGGCGGCATTCGGGTCGCTGGGGATGATTCGGGCCAGGGCGAAGTACAGCTTCTTGTCGATAAGCTTGTCGATTTCGTCCATGATTTCCTTCTCCCGGGCCTCGATAAGGCCCGGCGCAAGGCCCTCGTCGTGCGGTTTGAAGGACATTCCTGATGGACTGTCGGCTGTGCAGATGCGTTTTCACGGTGGGGCGTGGCTTGGGACGCTGCACGCGACGAGTGGACACCCGGTAAAGGAATACAACAATTGTTCGAATGCGATGATTCGGCGACGGGAGAGTTGGAGGTTGGAAGGACTTGGGAGGTACACAGCAGCAGATGGAACCCCACGGTCATTGGCGTGACGTAGCTTTGATTTGGGGCGGCTTGGGGGAGAGGGGACGGGAGCTTGGGCAAAGGACCCACACCTGGAGAAAGACCGCTAGGTGTGTCCTGTGTCCAGTAGCCCGCCGTGCCCGCGTCCCACAACTCACCTCACCCCGAAACAATTCTGATCAGGAATTGCCATGCGCGACCAAATGGGCAAAAAAATCGGATCTTGGTCGCGGTGATCATTCGGGCAGGGCGTCTCAGGGAACAGATATGAAGATATGCCAGATCCAACAAGGTTGTGTCGAACCAGGTTCTTCCCTCCTCCTTCCACAAGCTCCCGCCGTACATAGCAGAAAATGCCGAGATCGACGACAGTGGCGATCGTCAACTTGTGCTTCTCCCCCCCACCGTCCAGACTACCACAGTACCTGACGTGAGCCTCGAGTCATTCAAAGTTTACACCGCACGGTTTAAGCTTTCTGGGTTGATCACTATCGTCGATATGGCTGGCCACGGAATCCTCAGCCAAGGCCTCCAGGTTTTTCGGCATTGCGACCTGTGCTGCCCGAGATCCCTACCACGGTCCAGCTCGGAGAGATCGGAGAGGAGATGCACCTCCCTCATTCAAATACAGGCAATTGGGCAGCACTGGATCTCCTCCGCGCACATGCGCCCGCCCGCGCAGCTGTACAATACCCGAGCCTCCCACGGCTTCCACAGGCAGAGATGAATCGCCTCGTTCGATGGACAACAACATCACGCCGCCTGGCATGACCGAGGAGGAAACCCGCGCACCCCACGCGAGGGCCGTCCTCCTGTCCATGGCCGCCGCCGCTACTTTCTTCGTCGCCGCCAGGGTCTATGGGTGTGCGCGCATAATGCGGAGGAGGCTCTATGCCGAGGAGTGGCTGAGCGTGCTGTCGCTCGCCATCGTCTGGCTCAACGTGTCCTTCATGACGACTGGTCTGTTCAACGGCCTCGGCCGCCACGTTGTCGTGCTGTCGCACGAGCAGCAGGTGAGGGCCAAGTTCTGGTTTACTGTCGGGACTCCATTCAGCGTGTGAGTTTGGCCTTCACTTACGTACGGCCTGTTTCGGTGTCCCAGTGCTGCGACTGACCATCGAGCCCCCCAGAATAAATCTGGCCGTATCCAAGATGTCGGTTGTGAGCTTGCTGTGCCGGATCTTCAAGCCGGGCGAGCTCCATAAGGCTGCCATGTGGGCGTCGGTGATACTGTGTCTGCTCGGCTTCCTTGCCGTTTCTTTCATGGCTATCCTCGGCTGTAAACCGGTGCAGGCTTCATGGGACCCGACTATCAAAGGAGCAAAATGTATACAATCGATCCAATACGTTCAATATTGCTATTTCGCTGCCGGTGAGCATACTTTTGGTCTCCCGCCTTAGCCAGGGCTGTCGCACAACGTTGAGGCTCATATTTTGTCCAGCACTCTCTGCCGCTCTCGATCTATACTTTGCAGTGTACCCGGCAGTCGTCTTCCACCGTCTTACGTGTAGCAAAAGAAGGAAGTTCACGTTGAGTATAATGCTTGGGCTCGGGGTCTCGTAAGTCCGGGACATGCACTTCACTCTGTCGATCCCTTGAGAACCGGGAGCTAAGAACAATTCGTTCGCAGAGCGGCGGCTGCAGGGTGTTACAAGACCTCGTTGCTTGGAACCAATGCAAGTCCCGATTTCACATGTGAGTCTAGGGAGCCCCGATATACTGGTCTTTTCGCTGACACCTTGAAGACGACGTCACTTACCTCATAATCTGGACCACTACCGAAGGATGTGTAAGTGCGCCGGAGCTCTGGGATTGACTTGTGATTTTGCCAGACTGACGCTCCTCCCAGCTCATGCTGATCTCAGCCTGTGTGCCGACCCTCCACCCCGTCTACGAAAGAATACAGCAGGTTTTCAGAAGGCTCATGGGAAGGGCAACGACACCGCAGGAAGACGTTGCGAATTGGGAACAGGAGACAGACCGGCCAGCGCATCAGATGGGCGGATTTTGGACAGAGAAGCTGGATTCCATCTTGAGGTCCATCACTTCGAGTTGGGCCACGACCGCGACAACGGCCAAAACGTCCACCGTTCAGACGAGGACACTCGAGGACGCGGCGACGATCACGAGACCACCGCCGGTAATATGGTATACTAATATTGTCAAATCTACACATGGCCTGAGGTCGACTTCGAGAGAAGCCACGAGCTACCGCGGCGTATAAAGAAAAAGGAACTGCGGTCTTGTGTGTCATAATTGATTGGTTTCTTCACACTATATTGCCGTCTGCCTAGGCACACTACAGTTGTCTGCCCATACTGGCTTGCTGGCATTGCTAAGGTGTTCATCGTACTCTTGAAGGATCCCTTCCCCTCTCGAGGTCACCACTCGGTCTCCCACGGCGACCGTCAAAACTCCTCCGGACCAGGGACACGCCGTTACCGCTGCCGACGCTCAGCTTGCGCCCGCCGTACCGAAGGGGAGACAACCCGAGACGGGCATGGTCATAGCGGTCGCGGTCGCGGCTCATCCGCATGGCATAATGATCCGCGCTGTCGAGCACTCCCCTCTTCCACTCCACATCGTCCGCATGCGACCTATACGCAGCCGTCGAGGCGGCGCCAGCGGTACCTGGCTTGTTGTCCCTCACGGTCCATGTCGATAGGTCGTCCGGGTGGGCTTCCTCGCCCTCCTGTGGCGCTTTCTTGCGGCCGATACGGCCTGCGTAGGATTTTGCGGTCCGAATCAGGGACTTCCAAGCATCTGAGATGTCATGGACCAGGAAGGCCATGGACACAAAGACGAAAGAGATGGCGAGCCCTATTTGTGCGAGCCCTCTGGATAGTCTCAGTCATGCTTAGACGCCGGTCGTGGGTTTCGTAGTGGAGGAAGGGCATCTGTGCGTGTCAGCTGAAGTCGATACTACAAGGCAATGCCAGGCTGGACTTACAAAGAGCACCATCTTCCCGTTGTTTACAAGCTGTCTGAATGCCTCCGTCGATGCAAATGACGGCGCAAACGACGATTGCCTGCTGTTCAGCTTGGCCTCTTTCGTACCAGGCGGGTTGCCGGGGTTGCCCTTCTTACGCTTCTGCTTCCCTGGATGGCGCTCGGTGATTTGCTCAGATTTGCTCTTCTTCTTGATTTCCGACTTCAAGGTGCTGTTCTCCGAGGTATCCGTTATGATGGACTCCGCAACTGCTGGCCCTGTTGGCGCCTTCGTCTCGGCTGCCTGTTCGGAGACGCTCCCCAGAGGAATGTTCTCCTTTTCCGTACGACGGCTCGGAACTCGTTGACAGTACGTTCTCATGAATTTGGAATGGAAAGTTATTCCGCGGTGTTCCTGATCAAAACACTTCTCCAGAGCTTTGAAGCCTTCGACGTCGCGAAAGCCGCCCTCAACGAAAGACTTGGCCAGGAGAGTCTCCATCCACGCATTATTATTGGCGGGTAGGTGAATCCACCTGAAGTGCGGTTCCCATTTGACATTCTTAGCCAGGATTGGAACAGTTGGCACATTCTTCTCACTGTCCTCCCAGCCGTAGAGCAAGTCATATATTGAAGGTTTGAAGACCAGCTGCTTCTTCTTTTCGTGGACGTCGCCCTTTCGATATTTCATTTCTTGGAAATCACCAAAATCGACAACGGTCGCAGAGAACAGCTTGGAGGCTTCTCGGGCGCTTTCAGATAACCTGTGTGGAGCCCTGGAAGGCGAGAGAAGATGAACAAGGTCTTTGTGGTGCCGCTCAGCTGCGCAGAGTAGAGCAGTCCGCTCGAACTGGTCTTTAATGGAGATATTTGTCTCGGGCCTTTCCAGGAGTAGCTTGACGACAGTGCTATGCCCGCTACGTGTGAAATGTCAGTATGTGCCCGATTGCGTCGAGTGCTGGATTCAAATAACAGAGACTCGGCAGCGGTTTTCAATTTCATTCGCCCAGTTCAGCCAATATTAAGTGAACGCAACGAAATTGACAATAGATACTGAAATTACTGACTTGTAAGCCGCCCAATGCAACGGGGTCATTCGATTCGACAGCTCAGCATTGGCGTTGGCGCCAGCGGCCAGCAGCTTAGCAACGACCACATCATGACCCTTGTCGCACGCATTGTGCAGCGGCGTCCACCTCCCGTCCGAGACGGCATCCGGGTACGCGCCACAGGCCAGCAGGAGCTCGACAAAGTCGACCTGGTTGTGCTCCGCGGCCAGGTGGAGCGCCGTCTTGCCGCGGTTCTGCGACGCGTTGATGTCAGCCTACCTGCCGAACTCGCCGCTGAGGAGGGCACGCGCCAGGTCGATGTAGTTGTTGGTGGCCGTCCAGTGCAGCGGCGTGCGGCTGATGGAGTCGCGCGGGTCCAGGTCGACGTCCCTCTGCTGCAGCAGGAGCTTGATGGTCTCGAGCGTCCACTTGCCGCGCTTCTCCGAGGCGAGGAAGAGCAGCGGGGTCCGGCCGTCCTTGTCGCCGGGCCTGCTGTCCTGGTTCCTGCCGCCGTTGACGTCGGCGCCCTTGTCGAGGAGCGCCTTGACGACGCCGTTGTGCCCGCGCATGCAGGTAGGGAATAATGCCGTCTGGCCGTTCTTGCCGCGCCAGTTGGGGTCCGCGCCGCGCTCCAACAGCTCGGCCGTCACGGCCAGGTGCCCTGCCTCGGCGGCCTTGAACAGTGGCGACAGCTCATTGTCCTTCGTCGGGTGGACACCTGCGCCATGCTCGAGCAGCAGGCGCAGGACCTTGAGGTTGCCCTTGGTTGCGATCTTGACCAGTGCCTGTCGAAGCGCATGATGATCTGCGTGCGATGTCCAGGTCTCCTTGGTGAGGAGCTCCAGCACCCGGTCCTCACTGCCTGAGACGCTGGCCGAGAGCAGCTTGATGTGCTTTTGCACGTGCCCCGGCGCATTGGAACTGGACAAGCTCGCTGTCGCCATGGCAGAGGGAAAGGTTGCGGTCTGGGCTGCGGTCCTGTCAAGATTAAGACAGCGCACACAGCGCTGGATCCATTGCTCTTGTGCTGTACAGCATCGTCCTGTGTGTCCGTGGCTAGTAACAACGCAGCCGGACCAGTGAAGAGGAGGATGGCGGACAACAAGAGGTCGGAGGTCTAATTACACGGGCCAGAAAGCATGATCCTTGCACGAGAAATAATTACAATGGCCGTACTACCGACAGCTGTGGGGTGCTTGCTGACTGGGGAGCCCCAACCCCCGGCCACCAGCTTAACGCCGCAGCTATTGGCCTAACAAGCCTAAGCTTCAAGAGCTGAACATTCTTCATGTATAGAAGCCACTGTGTATATCCACGATGATTTAGCCTCGAAATTTTCAACTTCGGCGTGCCGTCCCCGCATCTTGGCTCCGGTGGCATGGCCATTCTCTCAGGGAGATCATCGGGACTGAAAGGGGGAGGGGGGAGGGGAAAAAGTATTGTTCGGCAACGTATTTCACAATTCAAAACTCTCCCGACATTCAGTGGAGACAGTAAGGGGTATGGGGCCAGTACGCGATGCGAGGATCATCAAGAGACATTTCATTGTTCGTCAACGGACGAGACCTTCCAGTCTTCCAGTCTAGAGAATTGCAACAACTATGCAGCCAGCCTATTAACTCCAATTGGCAGAAAACAACTCCAACGTGTACTGTCATGCACCCCTTTTATCTAATCCTGCGCGAACTTGGACATCCTCTTCGACATGCTGTTGTCATCTTGTCAGTATTCGAGTTGCTTGCGGATGGGCTTAGATAACATGTGGTGTGTACTTACAAGTCGTAGAAGGCGAACTGGCTCGGCTGGCTGCCGAATTCGTACACAAAGCGGCTGGCCAGGTACGAGCTGAAGATAGCACAGAGATACGAGTCTGGGACCCGCTCGATGACCGTGTCCAGGCCGATCTTGTCCAGCAGGAGCTGTGGCAGGGCGTCGCGCAGGACGGCCTTGCGGATGCGGATGTTCTTCCAGAGGTCGCTGTGCTGCAGCTCCTCGTCCAGGTCGGTGATGGCCACCGACAGCTTGTCGGACAGGACAGACCGCTTGAGGCCCGTCTCCTCGTGCTCGCGCCAGATGGCCTCGAACTCGAGCCTGGCGTTCTCGCGGATCTTGTCCTGCACCGACTTGACATATGCCCGATAGAACTCGGGCGCGTTGCCCCTGGCATCGTGGCACATGTGCTGGACGAAGCCCTCCTCGTCGAAGCTGAGCGATGCGAGAACCTCGAGGGAGGACGAAGTCACACCACCCTTGTTGGCACTTGCATCCTTGAAAACGACACAGCCAGCGTCCTCGAGACGCAGCTTGGCGTCCTGGGTGATGAAAAGGTTGGCGCCCTCGACGATGTAAGGTATTGTCGACTTGCCATCCTTGATGAGCTTGGCCACACTGACAAGGTCGATCGACTCCGGGCGACCGCCGCAAGGGACGAACATGTCGGTGAAGCCGGTGTCGCGGAGGTGGTAGGTGTTGCGGAAAGAGGTACCGTTGCCGACAAACTCGCCACTGGGAAGGGTGATGTTCGAGTCGTCACAGAGCACTCGGTAGCCGTCCTTGGATAGCTTGGACAAATCGTACTGAGAAACCATCACACGCTCCTTGGCCAGACGAATGAGCTCCTGTTTGTCGAGGCCGTTGGGGTCGACAAGCACCCCAGAGCCATCCACGATCGACGTGTACTTCTCGTTGCTGAGCAGGATTTCGTTGCTTCCCAAGTCACCGTCGGGGCCACCGGTCTGCATCTTCTTGACGGCGGCGGGGTCGAGCTCTAGCTTGCGGTAGATGCCCTTGACATACTCTCGCACACTGAGTGTTGTCATACCGTAGTGGTCGTGAGGGATACCACCCAGTCTGGGAGACTTGCCGGTGAAGAAAGACTTCCACCAAGGGGCACCGCGAGTACGCGCGTGCTCGGTAGCCCAGTCGACAAGGTCGGCTGTGTTCTCATCTGGGCCCATGAACAGAATCTCCTGCTTGCCGTAAAGGTCGACAATAGGATTTTTGATCCCGGGGGTCTCAGCGGGAAGGAGCAGATCCAGGATACTGTCAATGTATTTCTCGAATGCCTCCTGGGCCTTATCTTGCTGTTTGGGGTCCAGCAAGACCACACCCTTGGAGCCGCCCTCAGGGATGTCCTTGTTCTTGCGCTGTTGCGTACTTGCTAGGCCGTAGTTCTCGTCGAACATGTTGCGCGCGTTGATGGCGTAGGCCTCTTTGCTCCGAGACTTCACGATCCGGATGCCACCACGGGCGACGTCCTTGAATCTAAGATGGAATCCACGGGACTCAGCTGAGATGACAAGGAACATTCCAAACAGCCGTTTGGGGTATTCGACCTCTGGCAGGAAGGACGGATCTAGACGGAAGCTGAGAGCCACCTTTGTGGGAGTGAAATAATTGGTCTTCAGGATGGCGTTGTTGAAAGCCCGAGCGGCATTCCAGACCATCTCCTCGTGGTCTGTCGAGACCTCCCTCGTTATCAGAGCCTTCAACTGCTCGTCGGACAAGATCTCCACAGCGGGTGTGGGATCGATGGTGTGTCGCTCGAACTCTGGGCCAACGCTGAGGTGAACCTTGGCGAATGAGGCGTACAGGGACCGAACAAGTTGAGGGAATGAGGCGATGATCTCTAGAATGTAGTCGGGCGTGAACGTCTCGGTTCTCAACCGGCGCTTGAGCTTGGACAGAATCTCTTGGTGCGAAGTCTTCCTGACATCGAGAGCTTCTGAAAGAGATACGTACTCCGACCCAAGACGGTTCAAAAAGTGCTGGGTAAATACCCAGACGCAATGACCGTAGATGGCCTCTTGCAGACTCAGCTGGCCCGAGGTAAAGAGCGGGTGCAGCTTGTTCTGGGGGATGCAGTACAGGAGTGATGTCTCCTTCATGATCTGGTGGATGGACTGGTCGAAAGTTGGGTACCCACTGCCGAGGTTTGTCGCAGGCTTGAGGTATATACTCATGACTGTTATTCCATTTGAGAATTGTTCGACGTATTTCCGGGAGCTTGTCACTCCGTAGTAGTGATATAGGTCAGAGAGAGCGCTGAACATGCCTCTGGCCGTACGCGACCGGAAGGCGACAACAAGGCGCTTCTCCTGGGACCCGGCATGGTCAAATACCTCAATCACTGGACCCGTACGGCTGACGGCGACCTCAATAATCTCACGATACATCTGCTTCGTGTTGTCCGTGGCCTTGGCCAGGAACATACGGTCGCTGATGACTTCCAGTCGAGTTTCGTTAGGATCAGCTTTGGGCTCAACAAATTGACACTGGTAGACGAAGTAGCAGCGCAGGGAAGCCTTCGCATCGGCCTTGTCGCCCAGCACTCCTGAGGACCGGAAGGTTTCCACACGGAATCGGTCGGTAAGGTTGCCGTCCAGGTACTTGTTCTCCAGCCTGGTTTCGAAACGAGGACCCCCAACGGCACTCTTTCCAGGCTCGCTGGTATCGATGTAGATGGCGTGGTCACTAGCCTCCATATCCAGCCGGATCTCTTCCCGCTTGTCCTTGCGAGAGTAGGCGGCCACCTTGGCGGCATAAAGGGCAGTGATGTGGTCTGCAATAACGGGCGTTGTCTCAAGCTCGAAATATACATCGTCGATACCAAGGTCGTTGTAGAACCACGCAATCTGGGCGTCTACACGGCTCTCAGGAATCCAATCATTCTTCAGGATCAGTTCCCGGACTATTGAGGCTCCAAATTAGCATTCCGAGCCGGTGCAATATTAGGAAACGAGAGTCATAGCTACTCACCTTGATTCATCTGATCCGCCTTGCCCTTGAACTCGGGGGCAACGTACCCTACCGTGGCCGACCGCATCACCCTGTAGCCATTGCCGCCAACGCCATTTGTCCTGGAGAGGGTGGGAACATGAACTGAGGTGGGCTGAGGTGAAGCGTGTCGCGAAGGATCTTCCCTGACCTTCTCAACCAGCCGTTGGCTGGGGTTGAGAGGGCTGGAAGAGGCGGAAGAAGGCATACTGGCCTCGTCGATGACGGTCTCGTCAGAATCTTCAAAAGGGTCTATGTATGTAGGAAATCTATCACAGCCCTCGAAGTCAGTCTTGATCGTCAACCCCGGAGTGATGGGTGACCGTAGTGTTGTGGCTGCCATGGTGTGATATGTACATATATGAGATGGAAAATGGTTGTCAAGGTAGGAAGAACAAGTTCGACTGAGAAAGAGCACTCATATCTTGGGCTCTGTCTTTTTTTTTTTGGGGGGGGGGGGGGGAACAAAGATCAGGGGAGCTGGATGCGTGGTGTTGGGGGTAGAGGCGGTATGTATATGAAGAGGGCCACTGGCTCGAAGGTAGACAGCCGGCCTTTGTGATGACTCCTTTTTGGCAACAGCCGGACCAAGCCATGATGGCCGAGCGAGATCCAGGCCATGGGTTCAAGACAGGATCATGGCACTTGTGCATCCATACCAGGTACGTCGGTACATCCAGCACCATCTCGGTACTTTAGGTTTAATGCTAGTGGTAAAGCTGTAACGGCTGCGAGAATAGGTCGCCCTCGGGCAGTGTTGGGGCCATGGCAACAGGCCGGGGCAGAAACGAGAGAAAGGCATCAAAGGACGATTTGGATCCCAGACGGCCAACCCGGTCAAGCCATGGCCGGCGGGCACCCCACCGCTTAGCTCAGATGTGTTTTGTTTCAACGGGAGACACAACGAAAACGAAGGAGCGGCCGTTAAGCAACAGATTGTTCCTGACGGCGGTTGCTTATCGGCAGCGCTGGCATCGAGACGAGCAGGTACAGGAGGTAGGTACCTCGACCTGGGTCCTTGCCTTGGCCCCACGGGAAACAACGACACGCGTGGATGAGTGAGAATACGGCCCACATGGCAACTTTATTGGCCCCTGCGCATCGCTCTTGTGTAGCCTCGACAATCGAGAGGCCAAGCAGTTCTTCACCGCTCAGGAAGTGCAATCATGGCGAAAAGGAGAGACAGGTGATGTTGTCAGTTGAACAGGGGGAAAGAGAACCGGACGTACCGTTTCGACTAAGGAGTGAATCCAGTCAATGGTCGGCGATCAGTCCGCAGTGACTAGAGGGCGAACGGGGCCCAGTGCCTCCCAGGGGTGCGTGCAAAGATGCAGTCGAATAGGACCTAGGGGAAACGGAATGAGCCCGTGTTATCGTGCGCTGCTTCGTCGGCGAGGCTTTTCTAGTCCCAATGGCGGTCGGAATGGAGCGGCGGGTGATCGACGGTTAGACAACAAAGGGGGTTGAGTCCCGTCTCCGAAGCGACAGGTGCAGTCTATCTGTCTTTTTTCTTCCTCCTTTACTTTTCGATTAGAGTTCGGTAGATGGTTGGTTGAGTGCGCAGAGATAAGAGCCGTAAAGGGACAAAGAACGAAAGGCGGAAGGGCTTGGGGGTGAGATCTGGTGCATACCGCTGTGTTGGCGCTCCTTCAGCTCCTCCAGCTGGGATATTTATTCACCTTGGTCCGAGATAGTGACGCGATTCGGAGAGCGTTATCGACGAGATACGACTCGTATTGGCCTGCTGCCCTGTTATTATTAGGGGCCGCCGGGGCAACACGCTGGGATCTGGGATCTGGAGGCTGGAATGGCGAGAAGAGGCAATGGCGAACGAAGGGAAAGGGGGACTGAGTGGCAGGGACTGGGCTTGTGCGTTGAGATGGCGCATGTGCGTGTGTGTGTGCTGTGCTTGAGCTTGTGCTTGTCCTTGAGCTTGTGCTTGTGTGATTTTGCTGCTGATAGATTTCGGATTGATGTCATCCGTCATGGGCCATTCGCTTGACTGGCCCTGGAATGGCCCCGTCAGCCGGCTTTGCGCTCGAACGGACGGACAGGGGGCCATGTTATCCGCTCGCACTCTCAGCCCAAACTTGAGATCCAAGAGATTCGAGAACAAGTTCGGGACTGAGTGGGCTTGGAACCGGTCGCCCGCTGGCCGCCCTGGCTATCCGCATGGGGTAGACGCTCAATGAGCTCGGCTCCCGGCAGCTCGCTAGGTACCTCTTAACAGCAGACGGGGCGTCGCAGCTGCTCAGCTCCCTCAGCTCCTCCATGACAGGCCGGGCCCACAAACACGACGGGACACGATGCGACCTGGCGCTGCATCGGCATCGCCAGCTGGTCTGTGTCACCCAGCTGAGTGTGATGGATGATAAGGCAGGGCACGCCCGCCCGACAGGATCCGAGCAGTGACAGCTTGGCTTGGGTAGGTAGGGAAATGCGAGTCTAAGAGGTCTTGTTACCTTTTTCTGAATCGATTGGCCTGGGGCAACGGTACGGGACGGGACGGAGAGGAGGGAACAAGAAGCGATGATGGATGATAACGTATGAAGGTACTCGAGGCTCAACGCCATCTCTTCGTCGCCCGGGGCAAGGCCTGGAATGCAAGAGGCACCGGCGCCCTTTTATATAGCTTGGTACTTCAAGTAGAGCCATCTCTCGTCCGAAGCTGTCGTGCCCCATCCATGAATCCATGAGTCAACGCCCCAGGGGGTGGTGCTTTCACTCGTCCATCGTGACTTTCAAGGTTGCCATCAGAGGACAGTGCTAAAACAAGCAGCAATTGCGCAAGAATGGCATCAACCCTGATTGGGAAGAAGCTGGGGGAAGCTGGGCGAAGATTACCATGCTTCCCGACTGCCCGATCTCGACATGGGCGACGCCGACTAGGCCTGATCGGGTAGCAATGGCAGGTATGGCAGGTACAACCTACGCGTGGCAGCTGCGTCTGAAAAGCCTCAACTGAGTGGGCAGGGCGGACAGGGCATGACGAGGTACCTGACGGGAACAGACGGCCGGTACCTGAAAATAGTGGGGCACAGCCGGCATTCTCACATGCTGTCTAGGCCTGGCTGCGCAGAAGTAACGGTTATTCGAGGCTCTAGCGATCGACACATCACGACCTGGTGCTGGCGCTCGCAGCTCGCATCCCACCAGTCTCTGCTATCATTGCCAGGAATGGACGCGTCGTCCTGCAAGCTTCTCCGAGCATTTATCGAGCTGCAAGCACGCCAGCCAGCTAGCCCAGAAATCCGACTCACGCCCATACATGTTCATGAAAACTTGCACGACATAGCTCCACGGCACCGAGCTACTGCCATTTTCTGACGGCGCACCGATCAGGTGCCACCGCCCGTCTATCTTGGACGACACAACTTGACGAAACCTGACACAACCACATGCCCTGCGTCGGCGAGCGTCGGCAGAGGCGGCCAACTGGTTGGACAGCCCTCCCGAGGGGCGGAAGCTTGTCGGCTGCACCGTCTCTCGCTCACTCATCATCATTTGGCGCATCCGTGTCGTGGGCTCTACTGCCGCCGCGCACAGTATCTAGCGGGACGGTGCTGCGGTGCATTGCAGCGTTGGGCAATTGACCGCCACTGATGGGAGCACAGGGGGCTCCACATCGTCAACATATCCCCCTCCCCTATATCTCTTGGAAAAGGAGGACTTCAACAGCATGTACAGACGCGTACCAGCCTGTCTCAAGCCCGCAATACGAACGGCATCAAATGCATTGCCCTATGCAGTAACAGAGCGCGGCAACGTGACCTCCACGATGTGTCAAAATTGACGGCTTGTACGTAAAAACCTGGGGCACGCCTGCGTCTCAGGCCTCGCCAACCATGGGGCCTGGGGAGGGGACCCCAAGGGCTCAAGGCTTGTCCGGGAGGCTCTGGTCCGCTTTCCACCGGTCGCCCGGCAGCGGCTGACCCCACCCGCTGTCTTGTTGTCCGGCCGGTGCTCACACCCCTGGCACCTTGGTGGGCATTAGTGACGCTCTCGTGAGTTTCTCTTACCCCTACTTTGCTTTCTGTTACCCCCATATTACTTGATCGCGCACCGGCAAAGCCCCCTGCTTGCCAAATCAAGCCCAGTAATCCGGGGTAGCACGCGGTCATCCCAATCCATTGTATCAAGATTACCCCAGATTCCGTCTGTTCCCTTGCCAGTGGCCCCGAAAGGCTTGGGTCTTGACTCGGTCTGGCGATGGGACAAGAACATTCAGGTCCTGGGGTTGAAAATGCCTGACGACGACGTGCTGCATGCAGGTGACCCTGGGCCATGCGGGCTGGCGGGAAGAGGGAGGGTTCTGGAACTCCTTTCTTTTTCCCCCTCCGCGGCTACTGGGGCTTCCCCAGGTTCAGCCACAATCTGAAGTCACAGGGCCCGCGGGAATTGACTTAGTTCGACAATAATAAACAAGACCGAGGGAAATCTCGCAAACCAACTCTGTCACGAGTGTCTCAAAGGGCCATGGGTCCATTCCATGCTTTCAAGATTACTGTGTATCTTATCCTGCCAACAGACCAACAACCAAACACGACTGAACTGGCTGGCGGGAGGCCGCACCGTTTCAAGGGCCGATGACCCCAACCCAAGACGCCGCAGGCCCAGATCCAGGCCCAGCCTCAACTGGGCGGCCAGGCGGGCGGGCAGCTTCCCGAGGTCTATTTTAGGCTGAGTTCCGCCGCCGCCGACTGCACTACACGGTCTGGCAGTCTAACGCTACGTACCTAAACCACGTCAAGTGTACTTCTCCTGCCCCTGAACTAGCCAATACTACCCATCACAACACGGGTCACTGCCACACTCGTAACAAGGTCTTCGAGAATAACTTGTCTGATGGGCTCGCCCCCCGATCAGGCAGAGGTCGTACCATGACGCAACATCTGTCATACCGTGATACGGGAAGCCCCAATGCTGCTTTGAGCCTACAGGCAGCTTCCAAAAACACAGACTATTTGTGACCTGACATGCGGACTGTCCGGGCGCCCAACCATCTCTGTCATGCTTATCTCGAGAAGCAATGTCGGTCTCCAGGGTTCGGGAGCGTCTGTTCTCTGGCGGACGCATGGTTTGTACTTTTTCCCTCGCCGGTCCGGTGCCTTGGGACCGATCGTCCCGACGCGCCGGCGCAGGGGTTCGGCGCACATCATCCAGGGGCTCAACGCAGATCTAAGCGCTTTGAGTCTCCGGACGCTGCGTTTCTGCTAGACAACATCGTCGCAGGAGATGCCGATGAGGCCATGCTGCGATGTATTGTTTCCTGGTCTTCAGCTGACGGGTGTCAACGGCTCCGTCCTCGCGCCTTCGGCTTGACCCGTGGACCATCCCGAGCAATTGTGCTCCCGTTACGTGATACTGCATGGGCAATCATCCACAACAGGCAGAACACTGCATTTGTGCAGTGTGACAATTAGATTTATAAAGGCTGTTGATTATGGGGGCAAGAGTGACGACAGTTTGGACGGGAGGGGGGGGGGCTGTCTCGGCAGTCATGTCTCGATTCGGGAGACACGGGTACACGCGTCACAAGGATGGGAGGCTACGCCCACTCCTTGCATGATCGACTATCCCAATGCTTTTGCTTAGGAGGCACGCGGCATAAATCGAGGCTCTAGTGGGTGCACTTGCTGCGAGGTGTTACGGCGCTCTGGGCGTCTAGAGGAGGTCAACAGATGCGCAGACTTTGTGTGGTATAGTAAACGAGTCATTCAGACCGCGAACAATGTGAGGATTAATCTTGAAGGGGTGGAAGATTTATCGATACAGTAGGCGCCTTCTAGTTGTCCATAGTGGACTGTGTTACAGCCGCGGGGGAAACTGCGGACCCTCTCACAGTATCTCCTGAAGAATGATGTCCTCGTCAGTATCACCTCCGCTCCGCCACTTCCGATAACGTGCAGCAGAACTTTCAACGGAAACGTATAAACTCTCTCGTAAATACTACAGATACTCTCACCGGTATACTTGGATTTTGCTTTCGTTGTTACCTCTCCCGCTCATAAATATCCTTGCCGATATCTGGCAGACAGAGACCAGGACTTGCTTTGTCTCGCGGAACATACGGGCAACAATTGAAGAGACGGCAATAGTCTCAATCATAAGTTGAGATTTCTTTCCTTTTCATCTTATCAGCTCTTCGATGAACTCGGTCACTGCATTAGTTAATGAGCAGCAATCAAGCTCAGCAAGAGGCAGTAGTGCATAGAGACACGGGACCGCACAAAGAGTCACCGAGCCAATCATGGCAATAAAGATGTCGGTTATTAAGGAAATAGGACAAAGGCAAGTCGAAATTGGATGACTGCCGCTAAAGGCAATAAATGAGTTCTATAGAAGTATGTACTAAAATGTAAATTATCTGCACCTGCGCAAATGATAGGAAGAGATCAATGGCCAATTTCATCAAGTGCCGTTGGCCGGCTGTTTGTACTAGACCCCATCAATTGTGGCAGTCAACGTCCCAGTGGCATTGAAATAGTTCAGCTCGCTGTCGATGGTCAAGTGGAAGTCACCGGGGCTCGTCTTCTTGGTCCCATTGACAACGCCCGTCTGCACAATGTCAGACACCCAGTCAACTTGATTTGTCCAGAAGTTAGGCAGCAGAATCATGACCGTGACATCCTCGTGACCATCCAGGATGTACTCCCCGTCGTCGGAGAAATCCGTATAGTTGACCGACGCTCTGCCGAGGCCACTCACGGTGTCGGGGTCGGCCGCGTAGCTCACGTCGGCGAGGCCGGAGACACGGCCGCGCACGGTATACTCCCCGGGCGCGACGGTGAACTGGTCGGGAACGGTCGAGCCCGGGGGGAAGGGCGTGGCCCAGGGGATCTCGTCGCCAGCATCATATACTGGCGCGGGCTCCGTGGGCTCGCGGTCGGTTGGACGGGCCAGCATCACGCGATACTCGCGCCCGCCCTGGGCGGTGGACTTGGGGCACGGTAGAGGGTTCTCACCTCCGCAAGCAGGGGAGACAACGAGGGTTTGCCAGTAGGTGATCTTGGTGCCGTCGAGGGAGAAGGCCGGATCCGCCCTGCCGTTCCAGTTGGGGTCGTTGACGGCACCGTCGCTGCCTTCGCCGCCCGCATTGACCTGCTGGCCATAGTAGTCGCCGCGGTCGCCGTGGCGGTCGATCAGGATGGGCTGGAAGAAACGTCGTAGGCCATTATTGCGCGTAGAAGCGGCGGCCGTCACGGCGACAGGGTCGATCAGAGGAGGGATCCCTCGCATTCCGGACATCCACATCTGGCGGTCGGTGCCCCGAGTGTCCATTACAACAAACCACTCATTGTCTGCTGAGAAGGCCATGGGATCGGCTTATTCAGGATGACTAGTCAGCCTGCGAACGGCGCCGGTCTTGAGTTGAACGGAAAAAAGGTCGATATTGTTCGACTCGCGTGGGTTGCCAATATACGTGATCTCGTCTCCGTTGCCGCTGAAGCCACGCAGCTCGCCAACGTTGATTGTGTCGTCGTGGATGGTTCATTCCGTGCCGTTGACCGTGTAGGGCTGGAAGCGATCTGGATCGACAAGGAGGTTCACGCCCACCAGATCATACCGTGGAGCGAGAGGCTCCCCGTTGGTGGGCTCCGCGTTGAACTCGAGACGGCCATAGTACGCAAACTGCCCACCATCGTTTGTAAAGGAGCTCCAGCCCATATGGATATCATCTGGATGCATACGGAGCTCGCGCGGGCTGCCCCCATTTCCAGAGCCGTCGGCGGCGGTAGGCCAGTGGATCGGGTAGATGTGCGTCTTGTTTGGGGTACAGGCGTCGCTCTCGAGGAGCTCACCGCCGCAATCGAGGATGGTATGACCCCAGAGGGCCTTGGTGCCGTTGCGTAGGACATGGGGATAGTCGCGCTGGGGGTCGAGGGAGATGGCGTTGGCGGCAGGGACGCCACATGAGAGACATTTCCATGGGTCGTCGGTGGAGGAATTGGTGCCGTCGGCCTTGATGAGGATGACCTGCTCGCCCGAGTAGATAGAGGCTGGCTCTGAGGCCGCTGGGGCGCCTACGAACCCAACACTGACGATGACACTGTTGCCATCAGGGGTGAAGTCGCCTGCTTGGAACTCGCCCGCCGCCCGGCCGATACATCCAGTGCCGTGGGGATTAATGGTGGATGTGCAGGATCCCTCGTCTGTGCTCGACGAGACGGGCGGCAGAGGCAACTCGACAATTTCGAAGGACTCAGGCGAAGGCGGGGAGGGAACGGACTGGGCAGCAATGAGGTTGGTGCCAACGGCCAAAGTAAACGCGGTGGACAGCATCATGGAGAGTCAATGTTCGCACCGATGGGCTGCGTTGACCGGGAGCTGGCTGTCGATACAACTTGACATGGCGAGGGAAGATTTTACGAGGCTGGGAGTTTCAACATTTATACGTATTCTGGAGTCATTGCTCCTGAGTTGATGTCTCGTTTGATTCTGACGCTCGTGCACATTTCGGTGGTGCAGTTGGTCAAGTCAGTCCATCGCAGTCATACTTTGCAAGCAATGTAGTTCACTTACATGCATGGCCGCAGTTCCATCTCACCCCTTTTCAGGAGTTGGCTCCATCGCCATTGCCGCCTTGCCAGCTTCACCGTATAGAGTCGACGTTCATAGGCGAATAAAACTGGGGTATACGCAATACGGCGCGGGTGCTCGAGACCAAGATATTGTCAAATGAAATGCGGGGTGCCACGATTCGCTTGTACGATGTGAAGACTTGGAAGCCCGTCTCGCGCAGTGATCGACACACGAAACAGCCTTTCTTGGATGATTTCGGCTCCGGTCAAGATGAACCTGCCGACGGTGGCAGGAGGGGATAGATCACCCGGGGCAGACGTTGATCGGTGGACCTATATTTTTCCTGGAAGTGGCATATGCGGCCGAGCTGCTTATTGTCACAAAGTCTGCGCGTTAAGTTGTTTGTACCTCTACTCTCAGGTACTTATTGCAGAGGATAATAGTTAGGGAGAAACGGAAGCAGAAGAAACGCTGCCAGACTGGGATATCAACGAGAGGTGCCGTTTGTGGTGTTGCATCGACCCCCGTCGAGTATAAACACATCAGGTTCTTGAGCATGTTGACCCAAGATCTGGGGCGTCCTCTGATAAGCATGTCCACGATGACTTCTTTGCCTTGCGCACATTTGGTTTCTCGCAACTGCCAACTCTGCGTGAGAAGGCATGTGACAGCTTTTGATAATGTTTCAATAGGTCTGGTGCCTCACATACTGCTGCATTCATTCTCTCGGCCAAGTCCCAGAGAAAGTGGTGTGGCGGGTCACTGTTTCTCAGTCTCAGGTACCCGGCCACACAATCCGGCGCAATTGGTGACACCCATGACAGAATAGAAATTCCAATAGGCCAAAATGATGATAAAGACGGCCTGCATCATTTTCACTCACATTTTACTGTCACAGCACCCTCTGGATGCTCAATATATCTCGGTATAAGAAGTGCAAGTCTCGATGTCGTCCGCAACGCCCACCATTCATTCCAGACCACCCAATTTATCTCCCAAGGTTCTACGGTGTTTGTGGCGCTTGTCCCTGCCGCTGAATGGCTGAAAACCGCTTTCCCCACTGCTTCAAGCCTATGGGAACCCGGCCCACTTTCACCGCCACCTCGGTGTTTCACATAAAATTTATAATAATACAAATGCAAAGGAGTTCATCAGGTGAGATGGCCGAGTCGGTACGTCGCACCACTTCAATTCGCAATTTTCCTTCCAACGCTAACATTGTTCAAGGTTATGGCGCCAGGTTAAGGTTAAACTTAACAACGTATAATCCTGGTGGAGCAATCCTCCTGGGTTCAAGTCCCAGTCTCATCATTTTTACTGCTTATCCGCCCCTATACCCCTCTCTCTTACTGCCCTGTTCTTC
The DNA here is from genome assembly GCA_039880775.1 of Diaporthe vaccinii. Classification (NCBI taxonomy): domain Eukaryota; kingdom Fungi; phylum Ascomycota; class Sordariomycetes; order Diaporthales; family Diaporthaceae; genus Diaporthe; species Diaporthe vaccinii. The sequence goes on from JBCEDN010000008.1 coordinate 1,664,905, forward strand.
CTTTTTAGCATTCTGGATTATATTATTGCCCTGCATCATATATATCTTTTCATTTCTTCTTAATTTTTTCTGGTGAAATTCTTTTTTTAATAGAAGGCGATAGTACGAAACGGAGAACGGGAAGCGGAGAACGGGAGACGGTACGGAAGTAATGGGGAAACGGGAAACGGGAAACGGCAAAGGGGAAACGGCAACCGCCCTCCTGGGTTCAAGTCCCAGTCTCATCATTTTTGCCTTTTTTCTTTTTTGCTTTTTTTGGCCCCCCATTTTGCTTTTTCTCCTTTGCTCTTGTTCTCTGAGAGTCCTGCTCTTCTACTCGTCCTCGTTCATCCTGATTTTTGTTGCTATCCTGATTAATTTTGCTTAAATTCAACCCGGGGGTGCGAGGGGAAAATCAGGAACCCGAATGCAGAGACGCGTAGTCAACGTTACAGAAACGCGACAGAAACGTGAACATGGGCCGCGAAACGTCTGATCTGCCGAAGTCCTCACCAAGGCAAAGTACCTTACAGCCAATAACGGTACCTGTACTTATGTCCCAAGTCCCATCAACTTCTTATCGCATGGTCCTGCCACACCTTCACCAGTCGATCGTTGGCTTTTTTTGCCTTCTAGAACGAACACGAACAGACCCAAACATCAACCAATGATCTGACCTTCAAGCAGCTAACACAAAAATGGCGCCTAATACGGCAGAGAAGGCTCGCCTGCAAGGCAACGAGCTCTACAAGGCGTGTCGCATCAGTGATGGTGGGTCAGCAAGATCTGCTTGCGTTATTTAGCACCGCTCACGCCTTCTGGGCCTCAGCATTCTCCCAGCGTCCCAATCTGTCCGCCTTCTTAGATGGTCTTTAGTTCTGACCATCCGCAGCCATCAAGGCCTACAAAGTAGCCGCAGCACTCGCTCCCTCAGATCCCGCGCCCCTCTCCAATTTGTCAGCCGCCTTTTTCGAGGCAGGGGACTATGAGAACTGTGTGCACTTCGGCACCAAAGCTCTCACTCTTCTAGAGGCGGAGGCTGAAGACGATTCTCGGAAGGGGAAGCTTCTTGCCCGACTTGCGAAAGCCGAGCTTCACCGGTGCATGCCTGACGATGCGAAGTCTCTTCTTGGGCGGCTGGCTCCAGGTCAAGAGACAAAGGCTCTTCAAGATGCCGCGGAGCGCACAGGCATGGCAACTGCCTGTGCTGGATCTACTTCCAGCAAAGAGTCTCTCCGCGAGACTTTGCTTCAGCTGCCACGGTACAAGCCTCACTTGACGGGCGAAGCCGACTACTTTTCAGTTGGTCATGATTTACCCGAGTCGCAGTGCGGAAAAACGCTACAACAGACAACGAAAGAGGCTAAAGTTGTTTCTTTTCTCTTCTGCGGGATCGGCGACGCGCGGAATATGTTCCAGACCATGGCCTCCTACTGCCTACTTGGTTCAAACCCGGACCAACGGCTTCATTGTACCATTCTGGATCACAAGCCAGCTGTGCTCGCAAGATAAGTGTCTCGCGCGCTGTTATCCTGGCAAGCCGATCCGACTGGTCCCTATGCGACACAGCGGTTCCGTCACCTCACTTGTAACCAAAATATGGAACAAGGCCTCGTTGCAGAACAGCTGGATTGTCTTCCGGAGTTAAAGCTCGATCACCGTCTTTATAGAGATTTCCAGATCGCCCTGCCCGGGGCGCATATTCTAAAAGAACAGGACCCGGAGTTGGCTAGGATGCTGAGTGCCTACCGAAAGTCGAGGAGCGATACCCAAGCGAAAAGGCGTATATCAGAGCATATCGATCGCACATGGAGGTCTAACATGACCTTGGTTGACGTGGATTGGGAAAATGACAAAGCGGAGGATGAAGAAAGACAGACACCCGACGTGGGCTTCACGCCTTTCGCGGTCGCAAATTCCCTGGGGACAGCGTTCAACGGCATTCCAGCACTATCGCCCCAACCAGGCGACACGGTCCTGACCCACGCTGAGCTTTTCTGGCTGATGACAATCGATGCCATCTCTTCGCTTCGTGATCGCCTAATGGTGGAGGTCCGACTGGGAGAAATGGCTGATGTCCTCGAACGCACACGCTATCAAGCGCTTGAGCGCTCTGCAGCGCACGAGTGGCCGCGCAAGTATTCCGTGATCCACATGAGCAATATTCCCGACTACGTGGGCGGTCCTCTGACCTCTTTCCTGTACGGCTCTCCGCTCCTTGAACAGGGACGGGGCACCGGGCTTACATCTTGTGTTCTCCGCAACCCGCCCCAGTGGAAAACCATCGACCACTTCCTCGCCGAGTACCTCCATATGTACGACCGCAACCTAATCCGGTCTCACTTCCACCTGAAGCTGTCGGCAGACACCCCCGTGGAGGAGCACGGTTTGATGGGCCTGCCCTTCGCTCTCATGGATTATGTACGGTGGGAGCGCATCGAGCCCCGGAAGATGACCTTCGAGCAGCTCATGCCTAAGCCGAGACTGACGCACTGGCTGCATGCCCTCTTTCTCAAGATATGCCTACCAAATCCCCGCCGAAAGCACGACTTCACGCTCGTCTACGCGCCGCTGAATCTGACCGTGTTCCTGCGCCTGCTCGTGCATGTCGCGGAACTGGGCTATCCAGCGCACTGGCTGTCCGCGCTCCTAACGGCGCTCCTGGAAGGCGAGATCACCACGACGGCCCGCGCGCCGCGCAGGGTTGTGCTCCGCCCCGAGGACGTCGACAAAATGCACCCTTCACACAAAGTGTGCACCAAGCCCTGGGTACTGGAACTGGCCACGCTGGTGAGCCTCTGGCAAGGTGTTCTGCCCTTTGGGCTGCTTGCGCCCGCGCGCCTTGTCCCTCCGCCCCGCAATGTGGTCGAGTACACGGTCATGTTCCCGCCTTTCCGTACCGAGTTTCCGAACGTCCCACACTTTATGTTGGTTCTCTACGATGAGGTAAGGTTCGGGAAGCCGCCCAAGGAACTGCGATCGCTTCTCCTGGACGACGAGACGGGTGAAGACGGCTTGGCTTCTGAGAGGGCAGGCGCCGTGCGCGTACTGACCACGTTCCGGTGGACGGCCAAGGACCAGTCGGTGACGTTCTGGATGCACGAGGACGCGTATGACGGAATGGTGGCAGATAACTGGCGATTGTATTTGTGGCGGACGGACTCGTGGGAGAGGGTGAGTGAGGCGTTGGACCTGCGAAAGGCTCAGGTTCGGAAGAATAGCGTCTTAGGTACGGCATAAGCGTTTGATATACAGGCCATCCTGCACTAAGCCACCACGACCACTATGGATAACACAACTTGGCCCCTCTTGTCCACTCTCAAAGTCTGCCCCCTTGCAAACAAGAAGCTTTCTATAGGAGACAACCTGGAGGGGGGGGGCGCGCGCAATCATGTGGGTTGCATTGTAAGAAAAGCAGTCTGATGAGTAGGTTTCTTAGGTTTCTAAGCAGAATGGGCGGCAGCTGTCTCTTCAGATAGGAGGCTCCGTAACGCCAGTCACTGGGGCCTTCCCTCAATCCATTCAATTAACCCAATCCCAGCTCACTATGCATGCCACACTTTCTTCTATATATATAGAGAAATCGCAAGGCAGGGGTTTTATGCCTGAGGGGTGTGGGGCCCAGAGCCTCAGTGAATGCCTGCAGTCAATGGGGCCCAAGCACACACACACTCACAAGTGACGTCTCATCTATACCCTTGAAAGAGTGCAGACGAGAGTATATGGTTTTAAAGCGAGTTTGATTGCAAGAGTTTACGGTGGCTTTACACAATCTTCATACACACACTCTTTCATTAGAGACTCCATGTAGTCAGTGGTAATAAAGCTGCATATGCAGAATGATAAATATTATTTTATAAAAAGATTTTTAAAAGAATATATAAAAACATTTTTTAAAATTTTAAAAATATAAAAGCCTTTTAAATTATTATTATAAATTAAAATTGCTTATTAATAAGGGGTTATAAGGGTGTGTATAGGCTTAACTAGCGTCTTTTAAAGCCACCAGCTTAGCTTAATTACATTCGTAAACAATAGGTGATAGGTGTTAAATTATTCACAACTTGACATCAAGTGGGGACGTGGCGCAACGGTAGCGCGTCTGATTCCAGATTTACTTGGAGTATCCAGAAGGTTGTCTGTTCAAGTCAGGCCGTCCTCAAACGATAACCATAATTTTAAACTTTTAATTTTTTTATAAATCTTTTATTTTGTTTCATTAAATAAGTTTTATTTATAATAAATAGTATAATAAAAATAAATATTATTATATAAAATTTAATTTTTTTTTTAAAAATTATATTATAATAATTATATTATTATATATTATAAATGAAAATTAATATAATATAAAAATATAATTTAAAGATAATTTATAAGTTATTTTTAATAAATATCTTTATTTTATTCTGCCTTGCTCACGAGCAGCAAGTCCGGTATCTCGGGTTCGACGAGACGTTCGTACGCTTCTGAGGATCGACTGTGAGATTCCGGGCTGACCCGGATATACCAACGCGGCGGCGCCCCGGCCGACCCAGATCTCCCTGACGTGGCGTTTCCTGGCCGGCTGAGCAACCGGGTACGACAACCTTGCCGTCTGCCTCCACTCATGGAATGATCTCCTTGCTTCCCGAGAGCTCTGGGTCTATTCTAAAACCCCCACAACTGTGGTTTTACGTCTGGAACTGGCCCATTTTGCAAGTTCTTGCGCCTTGGGGAAGTCTGAAACATGTTTCAGTAATCGCGAGGACGAGTGTGGTACCGAGGGAGGACGAGGTGATGGACTATGAACACATTAGGCCACATGTGGATGACTGCACAATCCTTTTGTGCTCCCTGAGCCTCCTCACATTCTTGATTATGCGCCACAGGTTTAATCTGATTGAAAGAAGGCTGACAATCGTGATCAGGTCTCTCCAGCCTCCAGCCATTGTGTTGCAGCGGGGCTACGTAAGCAGTATTTAGCACTTTTTAGCACTTACATCGGTCCACGCCCCCCCCCCCAGGTAGCTCGCTAGATCTGCTCTCCTACACACTCCCGAGAGAGAACGAATACATTGCAACACATTGTGTCCGACCGAAAGACTATGCGAGTCCTGCCTCGCGACCCAAGACAATCATCGACCAGGACAACGAAGCACCCACATCGACGTGGAGAACGGGAACTTTGGCCGCCGTGTTCAATGAGAAGACCAAATGCAGCCTGGCAGAAGCAACCTACAGACTACCGACAGAACTTTCAGTTGGACCTTGAAATCCTTCCCTGGTCCTGCTAAACTGGAACATCTGAGCGACCATCCACTTCGTCGTCTCGGTAGAGGTGCCTTGCAAGCAGGACATTCTCTTCTAGGGACTGAAACCCAAGGACCCAATGTCCCGACCAAAGTACCAAAAAGAAAGCAAATAGTACAGGGTATCAGAAATCATAGAAGAACAAGAGGAAACGACGACAGGTGCTTCGCACTTGGAGTTCGCACAGGGAGCAGGCACTTGGAGCAGGCTCTCGGAGCAGATGAAGGGTCAGCCGAAAGGCTCACCCAACATTCAGACCAAGGCTCAGACCAAGGCTCAGACCAAGGCTCGCACCGGGCTCATCACACAAGCATCACTCTCCTCTCCGGTTGGCAGGGGCCCGGGCACGTACACCTCGGTAGTACTCGGGCCAGCCAGGCTTTCCGAGTCTTTATAAATAAGGGTGGATCGCTCCGACGGAATCGTATCATCCGCCGGCACGAAAACCTGTCTGGATGTTATCCGTTTAGCGTTCTTGTCCCCTTCCTTGACGGGACATTCTGCGCAACCAGAGGTACGAGACAGGTACTGCCCAGTCCGTATAATATAACGCGGAGTGAGGTCCTGTTTGACCCAACCGCAGTTAGCGCACTTGACCTGTACGGTTTGACCGACGGGACCATCCCGAAAGATGTTCTCGTCGGCCCAAGCGGCGTTCTTGCGGAGGGTGGCGGTATTCTTGACAAAGTGGTCATCGATTACCTTCTGCATGTTCTGCCTGAGGGTACGCCGGCACGCCTCGCGAACTTTGGGGTCATTGGAATTGGCGAGCTTGCCAAATGCCATTGTTGATTCAAGTACCCGCCCTTGAGAAAGGGGCAGAGCAACATTCAGACCAAGCGGCGCTAAGTCAGAATGGTCCGCCGCAGTTCCCGCGGGCAGCCACTCGAGGAGATCTTGGGTCTGGAGGCTTCGAAAGACAAGAGAGAAATACATCTCGCCAAGGTTCAGAAACAAGTCGGCATCGCCGGGATCGGAGAATTCATCCTGATCCGGCGCGAAGGCCAACTTGACGATCTTCACCTTGTTCATCAAGTCTTCGTCAGCTGTCTCCTCTTCGAACGCCCGCCAGACGCGATAGAGGAGCTCCTTCTTCCGAAGATTGGAGGAGTTGGTGCGGTGCTGGTTGGCGCGGTCCAGCAGGGTCTTTGTGGCCTCTCCGCCTCCTGCTTGTCCGACATAGACCCGGTACCACTCCCAGACTTGACACTTCTCATCCCACATGAAGATGAGGTACCAGCCTGGTCGTTTGTGCCGGAAGTCTTCCTTCATGCTGTGAAGAAACTCGGGGTCGAGGGCCTTGCCTCCGACCACACAGTCCTTCCAGATGAAGTCGTCAGCACATTTCTCCATCAGGGAAAAGAGCTTTGCACTCCCCTGGTTGTCAATAAGCGACTGGTAGCGATACTCCTTAGACAGGCTCTTATGAACTCGTGCCTTCGCGAGCATCGCTTCCCAGATTTGTTGATGAAGGGGTAGACCGGTGTCTACACCCGTGTTTTCCTCCGCCTCCGCGCCTCCGTCTCCAGAAGATCGTTGATCAGGTAGGACACGCGAGTGTCCAACTTCTCATCGTCCTCTCGGAGAGGCTGCGGCAGGATGTCGAATATTTCATCGAGCTTTTCGTCGATGAATGCTTTGCGGAGTCTGCGAGAATTCTCGGGGCGAAGAGTCTTGCCCTCTGCCCGGAGATCCTGCAGCCAGTCAGTGATGGAGCACTTCAGTGCCTCCTCTTGCATGACCTTCAGGTCATCTTCGCTAATAACAACCTCAACAGACTGTGCCATGTTGAATTGTTGCAGATGACTTCAACAGAAGAGAGTTGTCAAGAGTACAATAAACAAGGAAAATGTAGAGACAGGTTCTCAGGATAGGGGGTCTTGACACTGTTGAAGCCGTTGTGAAGAAGAGAGGAACCAGGTGGGAGCACCGCCCTTCGACTCGCAGATGGTTTTGGGTGCCGCACCAGATGCGTTCCTTCCTTCTCAGTGAGGAAGGCACGCACCTGGCCCGGCACAGGCAGATACGCGCTCTTGCCTTTCCGAGGAGGAAGGAACGACAAGAACGGACAATGGGCTGGCAGGCTCCGTCATTGCTGAAGGGAGCTGCAGCAAAAGACAGCAAAGTCGTGGAACCACTTGATCGGGGTCTTCAAGATGAACATGGTATCGAGTAGCTGGCCATGTTACCAGGAAGGTGTTCGAGCCTTGATGGGCCGCACATTTACATCAAGGCATCGGGGTAGTGACACGAGCGACCCAGATCTGACAGATGCATGATTTGTCCCATTTTGGTCTATGTCTGGGTGGATCAACTGTACTGTACACGATGCTCTTCTCTCAACGCCTCCTTGGTGTTCGTGGAGCCCCAAGCTCCGGGATGTCCATTCGAACCATCGCTTCGAGATTTCCTGTGGTCAAAATGATCAGACTGACACGCCTCTCAACTGTCCCTGGTTCCTGCTGTCTGAATCATCTGATGATGTCCTGTGAATTGGTAGCTCGCCACTGTGGTACATTTTGAGCATCCCGTAGACCAAGAGCCTCGTTATTTGACCATTTGACCGGAGCCTTTACCCAGCATTTGCTCTTCGCTGCGCATCAAGCGGAGGTCCGCCCCTGGCATCGATTTGTTTATTTGCCACGGTGTCCAACGTCGCTGCCTTGTTGTGCTTCCGAGTCAAGCTCTTCGAGAGACCTCTCGGGGCGTGCATTCGTGGTTGTCGCTCGCAGGAATTCTGTCAGGCGACGGCAATTTGGAAGATTTGGTGCAGAAGCGTGCGGTGGTCGAGGTCGAGGCTGGTCGAATGGACGCTGAAGCGTACCGAGGTAGAGAGCTCAAAATGGTCATTGGAGTTCTCCGTGAGGGAAAGGAAGCAGGGCTCCAGTGCTCTTTCAGTTGGGAACCAGGCAGGGTTTGGGCCCTCTGTCATCCCCCACCTCACTTCGCGGTGGGTTCCAAAGTCATCACGGTGGCGTTCTGGCAGTTCGTGGGGCAGGGAGGCAATTCGTCCTAAATCCACAAAGGGCCCGGCCAGCCTGACCTGAGCTGAGTCACCGTAGCATTGGACTCGAGCAGCGAACAGCGGGTTTTCGAATCAAGGCAATAAAGATCAACGCCGTTGACGGCGTCGACTTCACTTCTCTTGCCTGTGGCAGGCCAAGTTGTTGATCCCTACTCCTTCAGATACCTGTCACTCCTTCGCTGGCAGAAGCTTGCCTGCAGGCAATGACTTTTCTCATCTTGCTGCAATGATGCTGTCGAGGCCTGTCAACCGCCTTGTGTGTTGCTTTGCAGTGTCCAGGTATGCTCTTGTGACCAGTCCGACGCCCATCTTGATTCAAAGACCCGGATGCTCGTCTTGTACGTATGCACCTGGGGCTTCGCGGTTGCTGGAAGCATGCCGCAACAGACATCGGACAGCATCTCGCGAAACTTCCCGAACAACAGTGCCGCCGCGGTCGGCCCATTCCTGTGCGATGTTCAAGTACTGGGCAAGGAACGAAAAGGGAGACCAAGACCAAGATTAGGTCTGCAATGATCTTCCATCTGGAATGACTTGTCAGAACACTGCGAGATCACGCTTGCGACACTTCACGAAACAATTTCAGGGATCTTCAATGCAAGCAGCAGCAAAAATTTATTGCCACAAAGTGGCCTCTCTCTCTCTGTCTCTCTCTCTCTCTGTGTCTCTCCCCCCCCGGCAGCAAAGTTTTTATTTTATTTTATTTACAGCATCTCCTCATCAGCCGCCGGCGGCGGCTGCAGCGTCGGCCTCCTTCTTGGCCCGCTTGCGGGCCCGGGCATTCTTGGATTCGCCCTTGAACTATATATACTTCTAGTCAGCTCAACCAGCACACGAGACCTTTAATCCAAGCAACAAAGGACAGAGATGGGGAATCTTACGGGCTCGCCGCGCGCCGGCTTCTTGCCGGGGTCCTATCCATAGGTTAGTCTATTTGTCCAACAGCCAAGCTTAAATATCTGACATATGCGAACAGCTTACCTTCTTCTCCTCCTCGGCCTCCTGCTCCTCGTCGTCGTCCTCCTCGGCCTCGGCCTCAGCCTTCTAAAATGCCATCAGTGACTGAGATGTCATGGTATAGCCGGGTGGGATCTTACGCGCTTCTGGGCCCAGGGATGGCCGGCGCCCGCCCGCACCGCCGCCCGCAGCAGGGCCATCTTCTGCTTCGAGGAGACCGGAACGGTGGTCTCCAGGCCGACGGGGTTCTTGATGACTAATCAACGGTTAGTATGAAGCAGCTTCTTGATGGTTTGTGGTACCTTGAATCACTGATCATTAATCACTTACCTATGGTCTGCTGCTGCGGCTGCGACTGCGACTGGGACTGGGACTGGGACTGGGCTGGGCCGGAGCCCGGGGCAGTCTTCTTGGGGGCCATCTTGACTGATTTTCTGGTCCTGTACACCTGGTCAGTCCTTGCAGCTGGACACGCATATGAGGGAGTGAAGCCTTACGAAATTGAACTGATATTTGAGAATCTATATAAGAAACACGTTAGTCACTGTCTATTGAGACTGTATAGCATGCTTGGGATCTTGAGATGAGGCAACACGTCTCCAGTGCGAGGCCATGAGCTGGTTCACTGTCACTCGACAGGTCGGCCTGTGGCAGCTCGATGAAATATAAAGACATGCAGGAAGATAGCAGGATATGAGTATATAGAGATGAGTGCAATAATCAATAGGAATTGTTTTCTTTGGGAGAGATAATTATATGTACGAAGACGGTCTCGAGGCTGGAGAAAAGAGGAAATTCTCAGATTCAGTCGACGGGGGAAAAATCAGGTTCAGTCTGTCGCTCCAGTGGCCTCGCTCCCTCCTTCCATACCTGATCCTACATGCACACACTATCTTTCAGAATTTCTAAAATGAAATTAAGTTAAAGAAGACTTTCTCTATTGATGCCTTTAACTCAAATATGATATTGATCAGTCGATGTAGCGTTTGTGGACAATATCGTCCAGCACTTGGGAGGATTTCCAGGTGTGTTGACGCAGAGCGAACTCCCCGCTACACACGGAGCGAACTGCCCGCTGCACACGGAGCAAACTGCCCGCTGCACACGGTGCAAATTGCCCGTTGCACACGGACATTCCCAGCAGGCATTTTCAGGTGTTTCTCCATTATTCACATTCCCTTCGATGGTGGATGAGAATCTTGTGGTGGATGGGAATCTTATAGTGGCTGAACCAGCCTAGGCATTTTGCACATCTTGTTATTTCTCTAAGAGCATTTACTTATATATTATATTAATAGCTAGAGCTCCAGGCTGGAGGCACCGTTGCGAACGTGACATCCTCACAAAGTTGACAGAGCGCCTTTAGTCGAGCAGTGAGCTCCGGTATTCCGATTCTTCCTTTCTCACCAGGGTCAGTTGGTTTTATGATCAACATCTCCTTCTCGATCAAGTCCAGGAACTTGTGCAGGTATTGAGGGCAGGCTGCATGCCTGTGAAGAGACTCAATAAAATAAGAAAGTTAGTGGAATCCTGAGTAAAAGACTGGATAAAGTCTCACCTTCGTCACTGCTGGCTTCACTATGGCCATGTCCGAGCCGTCTGGGCCGCCTCCGACGATGGTAAAGAAGGTACCATTGACGGCCTTGACATAATATACTAGATACGTAGTAGCCCTGACTTCCTCGAAACTCTTGACCAGACACCAGCCTCCTAACGACCAAGCAATGAGCTCTAGATAGAGGCGCCCTAAGGACCAAATGTCAAGGGACTGACTGACAAAACTCTCCCTCGTGTTGAGTTCGGGTGGCTGATACGGAGAGCTAAATGTGATATGGCTTAATCTTCTGTGAAATCGTGTAGGGCTTGTTTCAAACTCGGCCAAGCCAAAGTCTGCGATCTTCAAAACCCCTCTGTCGCCAATGTTGTCAGGGTCACAGAACCACAACACGTTTTGAAGTTTGACATCTCTGTATCAACCTTGCGATTGAGCCTGGCTTGTAACCCAATTTGCATCACTTGCCGGACTGTACATATCAGTGGCCGACCATAGCTTGTTGGCACAAGCTGTTTGACGCCGATGTAGCCGACAGAGCCCATCAGCGATGCCATGACATTGCGCAGCTATCTACTTGACGCTTGGATAGTCTATTGGCGGATTTGGGTTGATTTTCTCCAAATAGCGCTGCAGGTCGGCCTCTGTCCAAGGGAAAATCAAGTAGAACCTGCGAAACTGCTCGTATGTTCTCAGAAGCGAGCTCAAGTGTGGGTGGCCATCGCCGCTATATGTCATGAGCATGCCCACTTCCTGTTGGAAATCTTGTCTGTCTGTATTTGGGGACAGACATTTTACCGCGAACTGGTTATTATGAACGTTCTTCAGCAACTGTATGCGGAGTGTCGTGGCCGAGTTACTCTGGCACTTACCTCATGATCACGAAAGTGATGGTTGGCCGGGTGAATGTGAACCTTGAACACAGTACTAAATCCCCCTTGGATGACCTCAAACCCAGAGCTATATCGGCTGTCCTCTGTAAACGGGAGAGATATTTCGTCTCATCGTCTCGAAGAATGAGGTGCTTGATGTTTCTGCGGCTCCCACGCTTGAGGATCGGGCTTATCGTGGTCCATTGCCACGCTTCAAATGTCCATATATCTATCGCGTCCCAGTCGGAAAAATAACCAATCTGCCGGATGGGCCTCGTTGAGATGCGACTATGACTGAGCTGAAACGTGTTCTCCGAGTCTGGTCGAGACACCCTCAACAATGGCAAACATTCATCGGAGACGCCATCATCAATGAATTCTTTGATGCCGGCGAGCTTATTTATGACGACTATCAAGGCAAAGATCTTCCTAAACGGCTTGTCCCCACAAACTATTGCTGTGATCTGTTCGATAGTGTCTGATTTGAACCAATTTAGATACCGCTCAGTTCCTCGCGCACTGTCTGCTCATGGATTACTTCGGTGAAGGTGGCTTCTGGGAAAAAGCCCTTTTTGTCTTGACGGCCCGGAATCTTTACAAGCTCGTCCATTAGGTGTGATTGCAATTTATTTCGGTGACGCCGTGGATGCTATTGCAAAGTGGAGCTAATCAGAAGATCGAGCTGGAAATAATTGTGGTCATTGGGGTTTACAATGCATAGGCTTTTCACCGTCGGCATCCTCTCCATTCTGCTCCTGAGAGGACAGTCTTTCAGCGAGGAGAGATTCAGCCGAAGATTGCGAGGCCGTGAAGACTAGAGACATAGAACCCAAATGATTGACTGATGACTGAATGGTAACCTCGGATTCTCTTGAGCTTTGAAAGGGTGTTAATCTCTCTAGCTTCACTGGGAAAATGGGGATTTACCATTATAATCGGGATCTGAAGCACCTGTCCATTGCCTTCAGGGCTAGGACCTGAGAGCCCTAGATGAAAAGGTGGTAAGCTTTCAATCCAGAATTAGGATCAGCTCTAGTAGAGTTTGATGAAGTCGTTACCTAGACCCGTGGACTCTGAGATGATCTCATAATATTCTCCAGCAAATCGATTGTCCGATATGTATGACCGGGCCACCCTGCTCACTGGGCAGCTGCTAATGCTTCTGCTTCTTCTGCGGCTGCTGATGACACCGAGACCTTACACTCCAATTTCTCAGTCCTTGCCTAAGCGAGCAGGAGCTGCGTCATCCCAGGTAGTCATTTATTTATATGCTCTTCGGCCACATTTCCTGCTCATGCGTTTGGTATGACAAACCAGTCGCTCGCGTCACCGCTTGCAGGATATAGCAATATTGCCACGTCACGTCGCATATTCCAACCGGTTTCAATAGTTCATGTTCGCGATTGTCCAGCGTCACTACCTTCACTCTGAGCATCTTCTCCATTCTGTGGCGACCTCCACTATCCCTCGTCTGTTATTTCTCACAACCGATCTCCAAGGCCTTGTTCAACATGAAGGGAAACCCTGAAGTCGTTATTCTGAAGTACTCAGCGTGGCTGGACGCTAGCCAGTTTCAAGATGCTATCCTCGGGGCTGTCGTCCGATACCCACTCACGCCCTCCACCGACCACGTGCCGGAGACGCCGCTGCAATACAACCACATCGATTTGGTTGAGGGCACTCTCACCGAATTTCTGCTTGTCAGTTCAAATGCGTCCTCCAACGATGCCTCGGCCGTGCGAGGCTCTATGGCGGCAGCGTCCTTTAAGGGCCGCACCCGAGACAGCCTGCAACTGGCCGGAAAACTGGTGCGGTAGAAACGACTGCAGCAGCATAGCGACTTTTGGAATGGACTGCGTGCCGACCAGAGAGTCCTGGATACCGTGCCTGGTTGGATCTCACTGCTCAACACATGGCCGCTGTGCCTCGTCGTGGGCGTCATGACGGACGAGGAGGTCGACCTTGACTACTCCGGGGCCGTCGAGAGAAATGTGCACGGAAAGCTGGAAGTCCCGCTGGCGACGGTGGGCATGGCTGCAGCTGGCGCGCCGGCCGGCGTTTTGAGTGGCGTGGACGGCAGCACGGCGCATGTCGAGGCCGCCACGTCGCCACTGTGTTCCGGGCCAAGTCGGCCCGCAGCAGCATCTTCGAGCTCGAGCTGCGCACTGTAACGACAAAGTGGTTACAGCGGCGGCAGCTGGAGCTCGAGGAGGGCGGCCCGGAGGTTGAGGCTGGACGACTGGCGGGTTTAGGGGAAGAGTCGGGCAGTCAGAAGGAAAACAAGCCCTTGGGACCGAAAGACCTGATTCTTGACAACTTCACCGATCAGGATTACCTCGACATGGAGGATTGAACAACATTTTCGGTAGTGATGCGCAGGCCTGCTGCTTTATATACTGCAGGAATGTCACAGCAATCAGTTTTTTCATCTCTTGTGGTGACCCACAAGTCCATGTACCCACTCACGTACTACACCCTCTCCATCACGCACATCACCACCCGTAATTGAGTCCTAATCATATGCAGTAGGTTTGAAAGCACTATGATCGTCTCACCAGTTTCACCTTATCTGGTGTAAATTGGATAATTTGAATGAAACATTCAGACTGCCTCGCCTATAATACGTCGTCTTGTGCGGCTTGAGGAGGACGGGGGGCGTGGGCGTGAGTAAGCTCTTCCGATCTGAAGTAAACGGGGTTGCAGTCGAAAGACTCGGGCTCTTGCCAAGTCCTTTTGAAAAGCATCTGCAGCGGTTCAACTACCCACTCGGAGAACTCGGGCACTCGACTTGTTAGTGCCGGATTTGTCCTCTTGTCCCTTAACGTAGATCTCGATTATTTCCCTGACGGCATCAAACCTGCCACCTTTCTTCAACAAAGAGTTGAGTATGCGCCCGGCCGTGGCATAGTCCTGATTCACCATCCTAATTCCGTATTCATAATGTCCCTCGATGCCCTGCCCAAGCTCGATCTCGAGCAACAACATCCCCAGCGCCAGGACTTTTGGGTGGGGATGTGTGTTCGGCGGGAACTCCTGTCTAATGAGTCATTTCGAACGATGGTGCTAAGACGGCGGCCGCACTGTCGTTGTGAAGCATGGCTTGTGGATCGATATGACGACCTCTTGCCTCTTTGAAAGCATGTCGAGCTTCTGACGCATGAAATGGATGACATCCTTGGTCCAGTGCGGCGTCATCCAAGCCGATGCGAAGAACTGGTATACGGCCTTTGCGAGCAGATTGGAGAGTAATAACTTGAGTTTATAGTCGCCCTTCAGCTGAATTTGACCTAAAAGTGCGGCGAGCGAAATACTGGGCGCGTTCAAGCGAAACGATGGGTTCAGGTCTTCGGTACACTTGAACACAAGTCCATCACTGCCGAGGCTGAAGACATGCCTTTCTAAGACTTTACGACAAAGCAAGTCATCAAATTGCTGTGCTGACACTGTACACTTCGTTGAGTCCGGGCCATGGTACTCGCCTACGTTGGGAGCTTTGGTCTGTTGGCTGTGTCGTGTTAGTTCGACAGACTCTGCGTCAGTGAGAGGGGCATCATATATTACCTTTTGAGGAATACTCGGATCTGGTACTCCTTCCACATGTTGGTATGACCCGTCAAGTTCGGGTGCCAATGATGACAGAAGCAGTCGAACGGAAGCTCGTGATTCGCTCCCTCGTTGGCTTCGCTCCGCCTCTGGAATTGTGCCAGCCCAATGTTGGCAGTATAGAATTCTTCATGATTTTTGACGTGAAGACAGTGACATAACGTCTTGTGTAATAGGCGAAGACACTCAGGGTGCTCGTCCTGCCTAGCTGGCTTCGCGTCGGACACGAGCAACTCCGCGAGTGTCGGGCCCCGAGGTGGATGTCGTTGTTCGCATTTAATCCTCGGGAACTTTTCGCAAGGATTCTGCGGTTTTTTCCTGGAATGCGGATGCTGTTGTGGCTTTGAGAAATTCTCAAACAGCTTGCGGAACTTCCGCCTTGCTTCCTGAGCGTCTTCGTCTTTTCCACTGGCAAGCTTTCGGATATTTATCTTGGCCACCGTTTGCTGGGGGGTTGAATCGAGCCCTTTCCGCAAGGTTTCAAAGTTTTCGGGCCGGAAAGATTTGTTCAGGTTTGGCTTGGAGCCGGGAAGTTTGGGCCACTACCGGTTGTCGACAAGAGCGAATTAGTCGGGAAACAAGGGTCATTGGGGGATGGGAGTTCTGAGGCCTACATTGACCATGACCTCTAAAGCATCAAGGATCATGAGTACATTCTTGCGCGAGGAGCTGCGATTTTCCAAGTGCGTTCGCACATCTGCGAGCAGTGGTTTCAGCAGGCAGAGAAAAGCGTCGGTGTCGGGCTCGTTGGTCATCGACCTCGCCACCACCGTTTCAACCTTGGGAACGGCAGCTAGCGCAAATGAAAGTAGGTCATCATTAAAAGGTGTCAGATGATTGCTGTGGTCCATGGTCATCGAACATATGTCTTATAAAGAAGGATCACGAATGGACTACCGTGATGGCGAGTGTCGTGCGAGTGGGAGTAAGCCACTAAGACCGTCACAACAATTCAGTCTTCCTTGCCGCTTTGAAAACCCCGCTTATCCATCTGTCATATTTCTAATGTTATCATTGTACTTTTCGTAACTCTCGGGTTACACAATGTGTTGAGGTTTACCCCCGCTATCGCACATGGTTTCTGCTTCTCCTCAGGACGGGGCTTTCGGTCCATATCAACGATGACAGCTATAGCACACGTACAAGATATAAAGTCGATGCCTGTCATTCCAACTCTGCTATCCTTTTCCGATAACTTCCTTTCTTTTGACTTGCTATTTCCTTGGAAGCGCTCGTGTTCTAGAGGCACGGCGCTCACACTCTTCCGATGGACCCCGGCAAAATCTGCGAAGCCGCCGAGGCCTGTCGAAAGCTCTTCGGCTATTGCGTCTCGAACGTTTCAAATCGGGATTGTATTGCTTCTATGCGGTCAGCACAGGGAGACTTTAATCTTTGGTGTGCGGCAGTTGAAGCGACAAGCATGGGCAAAGCATCGCTCGACTACCACTTAAGGGACCACATGGACATACGCGACGTAGTCTGTGACTGGTTAGCCAGTTTGAGAGTCTCGCTGGATAAATATGAGCGTAGAGCCGATGGTGAGTGTGACAGCAGCATCTGGTATGGTCTTGAATAGCCCGTTGACTCCTTCTCAGAACTTGGAAATGAAGACGTGCTTGAAGATCAGACATCAGCCTTGGATTCGTCGCCCCGCACGGAGAGCCTTGCGTCGTGGAATGTCATATCCGATGAGTGGAGTAGCTCAAACTCCCTCGCGTATGACGGTGCGGATCCCGCCAGCTGGCTACAACCGAATGCATCTCCTGTATCAGAACTGCTCTAGATCGGCTTGTCTGGCTCTCACTCGACATTCGAAAAGCTAGAAGCAGGTACAAATTTGGAGAAGCTGATGAAGCGCTTGACGGAACAACTTTGATGCCTGCAGAGTCAACCTTACTCGAATCATTCTGAGGGGAGTTCCTGATGCTGGTGCGGCTCCACTCAGGCTACTCGACAGCAACGGGGTCAAAGAGCGAATGTCAGACTATGAGAGACTAACAACTGTGAGAAACAGCTGATACGTGCCAATATTCTCAGGAAGAACCGTATACAGTTTTGCACAAAGCAACGAGGAGAAAACCCATACGCAGCGAAGGACTCCACGCCACGCGTAGATCCACGTGGAGATGATAAGTCCAACGTCGTAAGGCCTCCGTCTGCTGCTTCGAGTACCATGTCCAGAGACGTGGATTCAACCACACGGCCCGTAACTATCTTTGCTGCTCCCACAACTTCTCATACCTCTGCTCCTACTACCACAGACACCGGCTCACACCCTGATGTCACGTCCATCATGTCTGGCCGTCCTCCATCGACCGCATCCAACCTGGCTACTGTGAGTTGCAGTCAGGCTTACCCTAGATGCCCAAAGCCTGGTCAGGACCGCCAGCTGAAATGTCCCTACTGCCTCGACTTACTACCATCCTCGTTCGCTAAATCC
The DNA here is from genome assembly GCA_039880775.1 of Diaporthe vaccinii. Lineage (NCBI taxonomy): Eukaryota > Fungi > Ascomycota > Sordariomycetes > Diaporthales > Diaporthaceae > Diaporthe > Diaporthe vaccinii. Next base: position 1,682,625 of record JBCEDN010000008.1, read on the forward strand.
GAGGGAACTTGGAAGTAAGTACTGCTATCACCTGGACTGGCCCGCGCTATGACAATACAGTAGTGACACATGACCAGGGCACACGTGAAGACATACTCCCATATACATGTTTTGTTGAGGGGTGTAGCACTCCTGACGAGATGTATTTGACCTCTGAAACTTTTTTTGCTCATCTTATCGAAGAGCACTCATCCTTGCGCTGGGTCTGCGACTTTTGTGCTTTGGGCGATACGACCAAGGGGCATCCTCGTGTGCGCCGCGATTTTCTCAGCGCTGAACAGTGGGAAATGCACGTTCAAGAGGCACATGGCCATCGAGTGAAGGGAATCCAACAAGCGGAGCTGGCAGAGCTCGCTGAACTGAACAAGCGACCAATGATTGGGCCACTTTCGTGCCCGTTGTGCGACTTTGCGATGCCCAACATGTCTTCCAAAGTTGACAGACACATCTTTCAGCATCTTCATGAGTTCTCGCTCCGAGCTCTGCCCGAGCCTGCCGAAAATGGAGACACGAATGGAAGCATAGCATCGGGTGTAACAGTCATGTCCTCACACATCGCTGGGTTCGGGGTGGCGGTCTCCGAGTCCGAACGTTCCCTCGAGTTGCCCGACCCAAATCTAAGCAACGTCCATGCTGACTTGATTTATATGCTGCCTTCGTCAATCGACCCAAGCCTGCAGACTTTTCTCTATTGGGTGAAAGGAGGTGGCTGGGCTTCGACTAAAGCCTCACAGGAGTTCTGGGCAACGCATTTCGGCAAATTGCAACATGTCATCCAAATCTATGATGAAGGCATGAAAAAGGAAAACGTAGATATCACTCCTGCAATATTGGAAGAACTAGTCAGGCAAACATTTGACGACTTTTTGGCCCTGGCAACTCGAGCGTAAACCCAATTGGTTATTCTCTTCTAATTCCAATCAAAGTACGATGTCCCTGCAAATAAGCGTCGAGGCGGTGTCTCATATTCTGGCTTCAGCTGATATGTCATTTAGGCCAGCCAACCTGGCGCATCGACCTGCCTCCATTGAATGCCAACTTTTCTGCTCGGAGTAAAGCCCCTGACGCCTTCAAATATTTGAACGGATGACCTTCTGGAGCTTCCATTGCTGGAATCAGACGCGCTACCACTGCGCCACGTCCCCTTGGTTGAATTTTGAACATATAATGCTTTATATATAGTCCGTACTCATACCTTCTACTTTCTCTGAAAAAGGGCATCCAATCATAATCATTTGACATTATGTAATATAATAAGCATAATAACCGGCCATATTAGTGTCTAGGTTGAGGCTTAATTAATTAAATTATAGTAATTAAAGAGTATTAATAAAGGTGAGTCCTGGTGTATATTGAGTTGGGGGATAGTGCTCATAACGGCACCTGGGCATCCAAGAGCGTGGGTGACGACGTGTGCTCCGTATCTGAATCAGAGCGGAAGTGCCGATTAACCCAGTTGCCAGGTTATCATATAATCATTTAACGGTAATTAAATATATAAGGGGCTGCTTAATAGGCAGACTTGCTCTGCACCATTTGGCTTTTCCTTTATAAATGTCCGTCTTCAACACTATGAATATAATCTTACGGAATTTTAGCTTATGTTTTTTTATTTGTTTTTTTATTATTATTGAATACTTATATACGTGGCTGTTGTTCTTACAGCCGCACTATGAACTATGCTAAAACCACGACCATAATTTCAACGCTACGGGTCTACAGGTAGGAACTTCATAGACTCAGTTCAGAGTGGTTGCCGGACGCCACGGGCTGTCATGGCACAGCTATATAGACTACACCAGAATTGCAGAAGACGTTCTGAAATTCTGTACCTTTTGCAGGACCACGGCGTGGCTATAGTGTAGCAATCACTCCCCGTGACACGGGCAGCTATCTTCTCAAAAACAGCAACATCTCGTGAGTAGGAATACACACCGTAATAAAGAGAAGTGGATCCATAAGTGCTCATAAGGAAACACTCTGCAAACTCATAGTTTAAATTTAGATAAGATAACATCTATATATCCTTTTGAAGTTCGAGGAGAACAGCAAATAACATGACAACCCACTCCGATGAAGCTTACTAGCCTTTATACAACTGGACTGGTGCCTCGGCTCGTAGCATACGAGAGAGCACTGAGAGCGTGCACTATGATAGGTATCACAAAGATGTTCAGCGAAGAAATCAAGACAACAGGGCCGCCGCTGGGTCATTCATTCCTGTGCATCATGCCTTAAGCCCATCTGAATTATGTGATTTAGGTTTTACCTAGCATACACGCCTTGATCGACGAGATACGAGGAAACTGCAAGGGGCAATTAATTGAATGCAAGACTTGAGCCAGGACCAAGGGGGAGTAGGTGTCTACCCAGGTGGGCATGGAGTGGAGCAGAAAGAGGTCACCAGCAGCAGCTGGTCTGAGAGCTGCCAGCCAACCCAAGCAGGTCCAGTATAAGACAGATCTTGTACCAGGAGCATAATCCTCGCAATATCAGCTGAGGGAATAAGGTCATGGAGTACCATTTCATCTCGGAAGGGACTGTGAATGATGGAGAAACACCTCAAAATGCCTGCTGGGAAGGTCCGTGTGCAACGAGCAGGTCAGCTCCATGTGGATAGACCCGGGGATCCTCCCTGGTGCTGTACAATATTGTCCACAAACATTAGTTTAACTATTCAATATTATATATTAAATTAGATATATTAATATAAAAAGTCTTTATTGATTTAATTTCATTTCAGATATTTATTTCTAAATTAATGGGTGTACATAGGTCACGAGTGGCTAATGGGCTTTAGGTAAGCAAGGAAGAGTGAACCTCCTGGAGCGTGAGACCGATTTTTTCCCTCGTTGGCCGATTCTGAGAATTTCCTTTTCTCTCCAGCCCCGAGGCCGTCTTCTTATTTATAATTATTTTCCCCATAAAGATAATTGCCGTTAATTATTGCATTCCTCTCCCTGTACTCCTATTCTGCCATCTTTCTATTTATTCTCTCGTATCTTAGAGCTGGCACAGGCCGATTTGTCGAACGATAGTCAACCAGGTCATGGCCCCGTACTGGGTATGTGGGTGTCGGGTACTAAGTGTGTGGGTGTTGGGTGCATGGGTGTATGGGTGTATAGGTGTATGGGTGTTAGGTATATGGATGTATGGGTGTTAAGTATTAAGTGTATATATATTAAGTATATAAGTCTAAGGTATTAGGTGTGTGGGTGTTGGATATTGGGTGTATAAGTATTAGGTATGTGGGTATATAGGTATTAGGTGTGTGGGTGTTAGGTGTGTAGGTGCTGGGTGCATGGGTTTTGGGTATTGGGTATATGGGTATTAGGTGTGTGTGTTGGGTGAGTTATTATTTGTGGTGTGTAAATAGGGTTGGTGATATGTAGAATAGTTTGTCCGAGGCTGCTGCTGAGGTGACCACTGCTGCCAACACGATGATGGAGGCTCTCGTTCACCTCCACCATGGTGGCGAAATCACTGAGCAGCAGTTTGATTCTGTACGTTATATGATATTCTAAGGAGTATGTAACAATCACTGATCTGTATCCTGGACATCCATGTTGTCTCTCTGAGCGCCTTCAATATGCGTGTCTTGAAGCATGCCTTCATGAAGGAGTGGTTCATCTAAGGATCCGCCATATCATGGGGTTGCATGTGGGAGGACTCTGGGCAGAGGGTGTGTCTTTGTATATTTGCTTGACTTGCTCAAGGCACTGTGGTGTATCTTGGTACGGGTGTATCCTCCGTTTTACGAATATCCGTTTTCAATAAGTACTAGGCTTGTGTAGCAGCCTGCTTTTCCCCACAGTATTGGATTGGTTGTAATCTAGTTGCACGTACTATCTAGATCTAGATGCTCTACCACGGAGCAAGGCATTTGAACAGTTCGTCTTTAAAACCCAACCAGCTTATTCTCGATCGTCCCAATCTGGCTCGCCACGATCTTAACCACGTCGCCGTGCTTTAACCAAGGCGGCGGAACCCGCCTGCTTGCAATACCACTCGGCGTCCCAGTCATGATGACTGTTCCTTTGCGCAGTGTATACCCATTACTTAGAAATTCGACAACTTTGAACACATCGAATACCATGTCGCTGGTGCTCGTGTGCTGTCTCTGCTCCCCGTTCACCCATAACTTCAGGTCAATCTGTGACGGATCCACCCCCTCCGCATGTGCATTCAAGATCGTCGGCCCAATTGGTGCAAGCCCATCAAACCCCTTACCATAACAGTACTGACCTCCCGAGTGAGGTGGACGTTGCCAGTGCCGCGACGACAGGTCGTTACTGCCGGTGTAGCCAAAGATATACTCCTTGGCCTCAGCGGCTTGTACATTCTTGCAGTCTTTGGCGATGATGAGGCACAGCTTGACCTCATATTCCATGAGTAGGGCGTGCGCAGGGATCGTAATGTCCATGTAGGACCCGGCGAGTGCGTCGGCGGGCTTGACGAAGACGACAGGACTTGGTGGGATGTCGTTCTTCGTCTCGACTATGTGCGCGAGATAATGCATACCGACACATGGGATCACGGGCGTTGTGTCGAGAGGGGCTAGAACCTATTTGTTTTCTATCCTGTTAAAGGCCAGAATAGTTGGCGTCATCTATGGATTGCGATGCACACAAACGCACTTTCTTGATGGCCGCCGTCTTGCCTGTGATCTTCAGACCACCGGTTAGAGGATGACCATCGAGGACCTTCGCGGTCGAACCAACTAGGCTGTCAAGTTTATCCGGTGAGACGTCTCCCCACTGGATTTTGCCAGTCTCATCCTCAAAGCGGATCAGGTTGGTGAACGGTTGTCCTGCCATGACGAAAAGGCTTACTTAATTCACAAATAAATATGAAATCCTGATAGAGGCAAAGTGGTAAATGGGTAAATATCCACCTTATGTTCTGATGTTGGCAGAAACCATCAACTTTAAATTCAAAGCTTTATCGGAGGCTGTACAAGTCATCTAGGCTCGTCGTTCAGGGTCGGGAGTTTGGAGATTCTGGAAGAATGGGGTGCCGAGCTTAAGCTCTCAGCAGAGCAGCAACCCGAATCGGATCTGCAGCCAATTTGTATTTTTTCTCTCTAGCCGTTAGGGACGGATTGCACTCACCGTGATCTATCTGCCAGGCACAAAATAATTAGTAGTATAAGACCTTTATTACGAAACGTAGATAACATGTTCTAGCTCGTCATGCTTCTTGACGCCGGTCTCAGATAATAATGCCTCTGGCAGGTCGAATGCTTCTCTCATCGCCTATACGACGAAAGCATCGAGCGCTTATTTGGATATGAGCAAGGATGGCACGTCTTCAGGCAGATTCAGATAATGAGGCGGCTTCTGACACTTATAAAATGCCCAAGCCCGCGGCGAGGGTTTCTAAATCACGCCGAGACGTATGGTATGTGCAATGCAGGAGCCCGGGCTGATTAAAGAAGGAAAGACCCAAATGAAGATGGGGCTGAACCACAATTGTCCAGGTCTATCGTGAACGACGCGGCTGATTCTAGCCCTTGCCAACCTGTTATTAATTTGGGCCAAGGTTTCTTGTGAGACTCCCCTCGTGTCCGAAGCCAAGGACTCCAGAGTAACCAATATCTGCCTCTCTACAGCGGCTACAATCCTCCTCAATTCGTGATAGACGCAGTAAAAAGCGTTTTTGATCGTGTCGACTGCAACCAATATGCCCCGACAAAGGTAGAAACCCTGAAGTCCCCTTCCCCAACCAGACACTCTCCCCAAACACTGGTGGTCATGTTCCGTCTATAGGGGAAGCCAACAAAACTTGCTGGAGTCACAAAAGGATGAAGCATACTAAGCCTGTTGTATAGGGAAGAAGCAGTTTAAAGAAAGCAATCGCGGAAGTATACTCGGATGCCTTCAACCGACCTATTAATCCGGAGACAGAAGTGACCATCACCACGGGCGCTAACGAAGGTAGTGTGAAGATGCCCCCATTGCTTTGAATGAAGATAGGAGCAGTCACTAAGATGAAAGTTTCGATAGGGATGTTGAGCGCATTCATGGCATTCCTTGATCAAGGTGACGAAGTCATTGTCTTTGAACCTTTTTTCGACCAGTACGTTTGCTGAGTATTCCCATACTTGGATGGCTAACCATGCCCTCTTTGTCATCCGGCCTTTCGTACTATATTACGGGTAGCGTATTTTGCATTGATCCTGTCCGGTTTAGGTACATTAGCAACATACAAATGCCGGGAGCAAAAGTCGTGTATGCCTCACTCGTACCTCCATCCACTGGTGACATGGAGAGGACGTCGTCGCAGGATTGGGGTGTGGACATGGACCAGTTGCAGAGATTAGTCACTCCACGCACAAAGATGATTGTTCTAAATTCTCCGTAGGTCTTTTTATGATCCCCAATACCCTGGTTCTTCGAGCATTGGCCTTGGAGGTCCAAAAGAGGGAACTGAGTTGGCAGAGGAAATGCTGACGTGTACTAACAATGCATGTACAGGCACAATCCTATTGGAAAGGTATTTACGCGAGATGAGCTGCTTGCTATTGGGAACCTTTGTGTGAAGCACAACATCATCATGCTTTCAGACGAGGTGAGTTCCACGCAGACGTTACGGAGTAGAATATGCAGTGGAAGCATTTGAGGCATTGCTAACTAAAAGTCTCATCTTTGCAACACAAGGTCTATGACAGTCTTATATATGTCGATGAGCCGCGCCTCTCCACACTCTCCCCTGAGGTAGAACGGCTCACTCTCACTGTCGGATCTGCGGGCAAGATGTTCTACTGCACGGGCTGGCGTGATGGGTGGCTCATAGGGCCCCCGCATCTCATCCAGTACATCGCCGCCGCCCATACGCGCATCTGCTACAGCAGTGTGAGCCCCCTCCAAGAAGCCGTGGCAATTGCTCTGAAGCAGGCCGGTAGAATCGGGTTTTGGGAAGCAAGCCGCTTGGAGATGCAGGGCAAGATGACTCGGTTCAACGAGGTTTGGGATGAGTTGGGGTTACCGGTGAGTATTTACAAAAATGAAAGAGTTTCCATTGACTCGCTACTGGTCTATGGAGGTGTGATACGGAACTGATGCGAAGTGCCATAGTACTCCGTCCCAGAAGGTGGCTACTTTGTTCTCGCCAACTTGAACAAGGTTAGAATACCGGACGACTACAAGTTCCCTGCGCATATCACAGAGAGACCCAGGGACTTCAGGCTCTTCTACTTCCTTGTCCAAGAGCTAGGGATAGCCGCTGTGCCACCGACGGGTATGTAGTCAGACTTAGATTCCTGCCTTTCACTAGACAATGTGCTTGCTGACTGACCCATGACGCCAAGAGTTCTACATTGACAAGCATGCCCATATGGTTCATGATTACCTGCGGTTCGCAGTATGCAGGAATGATGACGTATTGGAAGACGCAAAGGAGAGACTCAGGGGCCTGAAGAAGTTTATGTGAATATAGTGTGCAGTCTACATTTAGTGATTGAGATTACACAATAAATTCCAACCTATTAAAAAGCCAACGATGAGAGTGATGCTATGTTACAGATATATATCCATCGGCCCTTGACGTCCTAGGACCAATGTTGGGTCTCTTCTTGAGCTCAGTATCGCTTTCGCCGCTCTCCAACCGCCGAATGAGATCCTCCGGCACGAAATCAACTCCCATCGGGTTTTCAACAAAAGATGTACTGTTCATGAACTTGGTAGCTTCCTGCGCCGTGCCGAAATTGTCCACCTGCGTTTCCACCTCGTTCCCGTCCGGATCTGCATAATAGATGCTCGTCGTCGGCCCATGATTTACGCACCACGAGGGCTTGATGCCCAGCTTGCGGCGCTGCACATATGCTGTCAGGAGCTCGTCGAGCGTCTCGTAGGCAAACGAGACGTGCGCGAGCCCGCACGCATTAGTGGCGTCGCCACTGCGTGGGAAGGTGCCCGGGCAGCCGGTGATGGCGATGCGGTGGTGTTCCTCGTTGTAGGTGATAAAGCTGAGGACCTCGTTGCCCCAGACCACGCGTCCGCCAAGGAAAGCTACGTACCAGTCGACCATAGGCCTGTGTTTATCAGGCTGAACGCGGAGGACGATGTGGCACATCCTCTTGAGACTGAGGACAGTGCCACTGGCATCGTGAATGGCCATGCTCTCTTTAGGTGGAATTGTAAGCATGAGGTGGCTTCTTAGAAAGAGTATTAGATTGTTATGTTAACATGAAAGTGAACCAGATGCAGCGAGTAAAACTCAAGCTGACTGTAATGATTATACCAAACCTTTATAGGGTTTAATAAATAACCTATAGGGTTTATATTAGCAGTTCAGTATAAAAGTAATACTTAACTATTCCGGTATATAAAAATATTATTTTAATTATTTAATAATATAATTATTAGCTATAAAGGTATTTGGGCCTATACGACGGCGAAAAGTCGTCGATGGCCCAGTACTCGCTGTGCCGCCTCTTCCAGCTCTGCCTCGCCAACGACATGGATCCCGCTGCATACCCCCTCACGCCCATACGCCTGCGGCTGCTCCTCTACCCCATCCAAAGCCTCGTCTTCCATCACAGCCAGGTGCTCGACGCCGTCCCCGACAGGCAAATCCCCGCCCTGTCCCGCATCTCGTCGATCCCACGCCTCGAGGAGCTGCAGAGCCTGCTCCAGACCTGGTGGGCCCTTGCGCAGCCCGAGTGTCAGAACGAGGCCTCTGATGCCACGTGCGACCCCACGCAGCCCGCCGCACCGCCGAAGTCAGAATTGGACCAGGTCCTCAGCCGCGCCAATCTTCTGCTCTTCCACCTCATCAGCCTCCAGCTGTACACTGATCTCAAAGCCATCGAGAGCTTTGCCCGCGGCGAAGACCTGTCTCCCCTTGGGGCCAGCAGTAGCGGCGCTGATGCTGATGAGGAGGATGATTATGATGCGGAGCGTAGCAGCGGGCCCAACGACACCACCGCCTCGCTAAACGCCCGCCACAGCTTGCTCGCCGCCCGGTGCGTCTTCGCGCCACCAGAGGCCCTCTACCACGCAGGGCAGGTCCTCCGCCTCGTGCGGGGGACGGCCCTCGCCCTGCGCCCACCATGGTGGGCCGCGGCCGTATACCGCGCCGCGCTGGTGCTGTGGGCGTACGCGAGCATGCGGCATTGCTTGTTGTCAGCGTCGTCGGGCGAGGCGGGCGGCGGCGGCAGTGAGCCGGTGCTTGTGGCGATCGACGCGGTGCTGCCGGGGGATCCGGCGGTGGGGAGATTCTTGCGCCAGGGAAGGGGCGTGCCGGTGGTTGTGAATGGTGGCGGCGGCGACGCGGCGGTGCGTGTGGATCGGGAGCCGCAGAGGGTGCTCGGGGCGTGTCTCTCGTTGCTGGATGCGGGACAGGCGTGCACGTGGTTTGCGATGGGGGTCCGGATCAAGCTGGAGATGCTGCTCCAGGCTTGGAGTGGGCCGGGGCAGGGGGCCGCCTGATGGGCACAGACGGAGGGCATTTTACATACGGTATGCAGGCTAAGGTACTGCAGAGCTCGACAGATATGGCCTCCCAGCTTGGTCTCTAAACACGCTGTAATCATCGGATTTGATGATGGTTAGAAGCTCGAGGGCATCGTCGGTTTCTCTATTGACGTCGAAGGGCTCCTTCGAGTGACTCCTCAATGCAGGTGTTGATTAGTGAGAAGACCAGGCATCTGAAGCCTTATCAGTCCTTTGACAGTCTCAACCTCGGGAAGGAATTCGACCACCTTTATACTGTCAACCTACCTCGAGAATATTAGTAGCATATCTGGTAACTTAACATATTGGACGCCACACCTACCTGCTCACGATAAGTGGAACTTACTCAGGATTCTGCGACTGAAAGTTTATCTTCTAATGCTGTCTCGTCGAACTCGTTGCCCTCAACATCAACTCCCATTAATTATTTCATATACAGTAACGGAATGAGAATTATCTCCAAGTCTGCTGCCGCAGACTTATAGATAAGTGATTTCGTAATTGTGACCGTCTCATAGCTGAATACATATGCCCTTACTTCTCGAAACAACCGTTTCTACCACGCCCAGTCGAGCTTCGTCAGGCAGCCATAGGTATTTCGCTGGTAGTTCGTCTCGTAGAAATGTTGTTTGATGGTAATGTTGCCTAATAAGCATCGATGCTTAGAAGTCAGTCCAAAAGCTTGCCTTAAGTTAACCTGTTGGGGTAAACTATGGTTTCTGAATGCATAACAAACAACACGGATCTCGCCAGGTATGACTTTGAGAAGTCTTGGTAATGTTTCCACTCTAGCCAAAGGCCAACGTCTTTGTACTCGCCCCAGGGTGAAAGCTATGATAAGCGAAGCTCCGTCTTCATTCTCTCTTTGATTCATTTACCTCAAAATACTAAAAGTCATCCCACAGGGAACTCTCCCATGGAAGGCTGCCCTCCCATCCAAGGAGGTTATCCCACGGGAGGTTATCCCACGGGAAAATATCCCACAGGAAGCGCTCCCAAAGGAGCCTCTCCTATAAGAAGCAAACATTGACAACTGTGCTCATGTTGTTTCTTAAGTTTCACGTGTATTGTCTGTTAGCTCTGAGGATATCGGGAGGTTAGTACCGTAATCCGTCTGGCACCTCGCGATGGAAGAGATGATCGTAGAGAAGGCATTTGTCTGGAGTAAACCCGGCTGGCAGAACCTGAGCAATCGCGATATTTCTAGCATATGCACTGATTCTAGAAGATAGATTATTGACAGAAAACAAACGACAGTGAAGATGGTAAGCCACCGTTGCCTCCAGAGGCCCGTCAGGACCGACAATATAGTCTTGCCGACGAGTGGCCCACGTTGTTGTTAAAGTTAAACCTTGGCAGCTCTGATTGCTTTTTCAAGTATCTAAACATGTTTAAATTTTGAAAACAGATATTTATACAGAAAGAAACTAATGGTATACAGGTACATTACACCCTCAGTGCACTCACGCCCAACCTGCCCACCCCCAACACATCCACACCTAATTTACATACCTAAGCCCAATTCACATACTTATTATAATTAATATGCTGATTTGCATACTGCATTTATATGCTTATATTTATATAATGTATAAATTAAGTGTAAAAGTACATGTGAATGGGTATAAGTGTGTGGGTGTTATACTCTGGTCAGCTGGGGAATATTAGATAAGAGGTATCTATATGTGAATGTCTGTCCTCTAAATTCCAGTACTTATAATTTCCTATCAGAATATTTGTAGCAAAAAGTCGCTTACCTTGTTGCCTGCCCCCAAGATCTTTATGAACGGCTCGAGTTGTCAGAGATTCTTCAGCACACCTGGTAACAAGACTTCATGGGATCTGGAAGGAACAATCTACCAAAGAGTCGATGCCCACCAACCTCCTTGTCTGAGATGGTTGCCATGCGTGGGACCGTGGGCCATCCCCATATAGGAGGGGGGGTGCACTGTTATGCGCCGCAACAGTCATATTAACAAACGAAAACGGGTCTTTGCATAATGTCCAAGGTTGGCGAGTGTCTCGCTAGGCAATCTTATCGGAAGAGGAAATTCAAACTAAGAGCTGCTGGATGAGACGGCCCTTGTGTCTGGGAGCAGATCCGTACAGTTTCACTGTGAAGAGTTGTTGGTTTACAACTAGGCCCGCCGAGCTGAAAGAAAGAAGGGAGGCAATGAAGCGAATCGGCCGGGCTGATGAGATAAGCTGTGTGAATGGGCCCAGTGATTGTGCTCTGCATGCGCGCAGCCCCACGGCCCTAACGTTCTCACTACATCAATTCAAGTTGAGACAATGCAACCTGCATTCTAAGGGAAAGGTCTCGAAGGAATCACGAGATCAATATCAAAGGCAGATGATGTGCAAGCTAGCACCACAATGAATGTAGATGGTTAATACAGTCAGTTAGTCATTGCAAGCCAGCATATATAATCTCTTTTAATAAAATTATTAATTTCTTAAAATTATGTCTATAATAAAGGAGTATTTATATTGTGTTTTAAATTAAGTATTTAGTAGTAAACTATAAACATATAATGTTTTTAAAACCTGGAAGTCCACCTGAATATTATAGTCTATATGATTAGGCTATTACTTTCAATTTCCGCAATTGGGGATGTGGCGCAACGGCTAGCGCATCTGATTCCAGCTATGGAACATCCAGAAGGTTGTCTGTTCAAATCAGGCCATCCTCAGATAATCTGTACACTTTTACTTTTTTGGTTTTCTTTAAAAAGATTAAACTAAACTTATTAAAAAAGTTAAAAATCAAGAAGGGAATTAAGAAGGTGCATATATGTGCATGTATATGCATGTGTATCCCTGGGTGCATGTGTATCCCTGGGTGCATGTGTATCCCTGGGTGTAATATAGCCTGCTTATATAAGTGGCTGACTAAGCTTTATTGCTTGCCCTTTAGTTGTTTGCACTTTGCTCTTTTTTTTTTGCTTTGAAAGACAGCGTTCAGTTAAGGCTGGTACGGAGTAGTTATGGTGCAGGTTAGTTGGGCCTGTGCACATTCCTGCACATGCCCCCTTTTTGATAAGCTCATCCTGCCTTATAGCTGCAGCTCTCTTTAATTCTTTTCTTTCTTAGGCCGGCCTACTCCTTAAATCCACATAATTTGGTATATATTTTAAGCCTTTGTGTCATGAAGCCCAAGTGATGTCTTATATTCACTTCACTTAAATTAATATATTCAAAGCTAGCTATAATGTTTTTAAACTTTATTATAATAAAAATTAAAATAATGTAAACAATACTATTATTAAAATAAAAAAAAGTGATATATTTTATAAAAGCATTTATATAATATATTTTAAAAAAAAGTTAATATATAGTGCAAGTAGCTTAATAGCTCTCTTGAGATTTTATTATGAAGTTAACCATGTTGGATTGAATACCATCTGCTTCAACTGTCAACTCAAGCCCTGGGCTCGGCATGTGCCGGTACAGGCTATGCAAGGCAATACTTTTAGCAGCTGCCATTTTTATCCACAGCCGCTGATCTGTTGTGAAACGATAATAAAGGCTGGCACCTGCTGAGGACTGTGGGCAAATGTGGAGGGGTGGGGGCCAGTGGCCAATATTTATACACGCCCAGGCTGCCCTTTCTGTGGATGGTGGATGGCAATCTTGTGGTGGCTGCACCAGCCCAGGCATTTTGCACATCTTGTTATTTTTCTAGAAGCCTCCACTTGTACACTGTGTTAGTAGCTGGAGGCTCCTTTTGTCATCACGTTCTCACTCATGCTCAGCTGCATACACTCTGTGTTAAGATTCAGTGAAGCTGAAAGAAAAGTCTTCCGGAACACCACTTGGCGAGCCAATACCCAAGCTTTCACGTTGTTATTTTCAGAAACGAGGTAGCACACCTAATCCCAACCAATTTATTCATTTGTTCTATCAGCTTGCTTCTGAGGATGAGGACGGAGAGTAGTTTATGATTCTGCTTCTGGAGCCCGGCCTGGAACAAAACTAGATATAAACCCGCCAACAACTTGTTGTTTTGACCATTTTTGTCCCACATCACAACTCTGCCACTGATCTCCCCCGGCCCTCATTTTCACGAACTTTCTTGGGACACAATGACGCCCTAGAACGCCTTTGCCAAAACCAACCCAAGTAAAAATGACCTGTATCCAGTATATACTGGAACATAGACCAATTGGTCCCGTGGGAAAATAATGGGGAGAACGGATATTTACACAAAAAGAAACGGATGGTATATAAACATATTCCATGCCTAATGCACTTATACTCAATAACACCCAGGCCTAATTCACACACCTATATGCAACATTTACACACCCAACACCTATATACCTACCACCTATACACCTACCATTTATACACCTACCACTTATACACCTACCACCTATACAGCTACCACCTATACACCTACCACCTATACACCTACCACCCATACACCTACCACTCAAACCTAATACTTATACACCTACCACCTAAACCTAGTACCCATACACCAATATACCCACACTCAACACACTCACAACCAGCACTATAAATTAAATATAGGTGTTATACTGTGATTATTAAAATACTATTAAAGAGGTGATCTCTGTATATCATCTGATTTCTTCTGTGCGAATATTCGTTTTCATAATGGGAGCTACTCTGACGTTGAAGCGGTCAGACGCTGACTTTCTCATCGCATTCACGGCATTCTTCATGACATTTATTAGCACACGAACTTGGCGGATCTTGTGTTTCTATTTCCACAGGTTGTCCTCAACCTCTAGTCCCCAAGACGCTGTTTATCATCAACGCCAAGCCATCCTGAGAAATTCATCTTCCCCTGAAAACGGCATATACTTGTTTTGGCAGCTTTTGTGGGCTGTACGCCACTGGAAGAGATCTTCACAAGTCTTGCCAACTATCATCGCAGCCACAGTTTGCGTCATAGCCTTTCCCTTCGCCGGTGTTTTTTTCATCTCGAATTCCGACGACCATGGGAAATGAAGTCTTGGTGAGCAGTGCGAACTATGGCGCCGCCGTACTGCCAGGCTTAATGGAGGATGCCAACAGTTTCTTGGCCTTTCAACCCTATTCTGCTAAGAAGGTTACGGATGCCGCCAATTACGCCCAACAGTGTTATCTACACAATTCTGGAGCCGACTGCAGTCTGTTCGTGACGCCTCGCCTCCAGAGCAAACAAGACTTTAACGCATCCTGCCCCTTCAGCCAACACATGTGTCGAAACCAATCTGGAAACATATGTCTTGACAGTGGCTATGTCGATAGTCATGAGTACCTTGGTTTGAACGCCCCTGCTGGCCAGAGGATTCTATGGAGACATGTGGTACATTGTGCGCCAATAGTCACAGAGGGATTTACCAGTCAAGAAAACAACTCCCAAGCATTCACCAGGTACCATTATGGAAATAGGACCCTATCTAAGAGCGACCTGGATTATGTGTACAAATTGCCCTCCGTGGAATCCCAATACTCAGCCGTGCTCTCCGAAGATTCTGCGACTTTACATACTACTTACAATATACAGTGAATCACACTTTGTTTCCAGCGGTAATAGCATCGGCTTGTGCGCTCTTTCTAATTGTGGATACACAGCTCCTTGAAAATCAGTGTGAGACACAATGCTACTGACATGGGAAATTCGGACTTCGAGCCAATTCTTCCCCTTGCCCGGCATGACGCAGACACTTCGTTCATCCTGCTTTCGGGAAATGGAGTTACTTATTCAAATTCAGTGCCCGATGACTGGTACCGGATCTCCTCCTCTCCCGTCGACATACCAACTGGGAATATAAACGGAATGTTTGGGTGGCCAGTGTATATTCCATCTGAACCCGCCTCCCCACTTGGCCGCGCTATTCAACACCAGTTTTGTAACTCTAGACTCGGTGGCAGTGGATGTGGTCCATTGTCAAGTTTGCGCGATGCCGTGGCCGGCGTTGCTCCTTTCTTCGACACCGACTATGCTGAGATCGCTACCTATTGGACAAACGGCACAGCCAGAACCGAAACTGCTGGCATCAGCTACTTCATTTGGATGTTTTTCGGGTTTACCAAATCAATCCATGAGATATTCCTAAAACTCGGCCCAACAGCACTACTCTCACAACGAACTTTGATCAGCTCCATACAAGGACCATTGGCACCGAATCAATGGCAGCAAGACATCACTTATGCCTGGAACATCTCATTGGCCCTGATTCAGGGGTCAATAATCGATACTGCATATGGTCCAAGTGACCCAGACTATCTCCAGTCATGGATCAAATTCGCGTCGCCGTCTTTGAAAAGCTTTTGCAATAGCCAGGTACGTACCTTAGGTATACCATTTAATGCCTCCACGCCATTACTCATTGAACTGACGACGCTTTTCAGAAGATACTGAGCACGTCATACGGGTCATTGAGCCTGGTCGGTCTCTACTCCATCTTCATCACAGGCTTCATAATCACAGTGGCATCTTATCTTCTCGAGCCTGTGTCTTCGTTCCTCTGCAAAAAGGGGTACCGTCAATATGCACATTTGGAGTGGACCACGAGCACCGTTCTCCAGCTGCAACGGTTGGCACACGAGGAACTAGGTCTGGGCACTTGGTCTGGGTGCGCTGATACTGTCCCAACTACCAAAACCGGCGAAGTCATGGCCAGCTTGGATATCCGAGATATCCATCATCCAGTCTTTTGCCAACAAGAAAAGCAAGGGAGCCCTGAACTCGGCCACATGCTTCAAACGCCTGCAAAGCCCCAAGACTCGGCCACCTCGACTGGGGCGGCAGATCTTGAAGAATCGAGAGGCTTAGCACTTGGCGAAATATCTAGTGCGACCCTGACGCAAACTCCGGGGCTGCAGGAAGATGAGCTAAGCGTCACTGCCCATGAGGTGGGAGGAATGGAAGGTCGACACGTTGATGAATTAGACGGTGGGGAGACTGAGGTAGGCACAAATCGATTGTGCCGGGTCGATGGCACCCCATTCCTAGAGCACAACACAGACAAGGGAAGGAAGACGACTGCTTCACGAGATCCATCCCAAACAGGAGCAGGAAATATGGGCTCAGCTTTTGCGGTTCCCTCCACGGCTGCGAATACTTCTGCTACTTCTGTGCCTGCTGTGACACCAAGATCTTCACCCCGCCCTCTCAGCCGGTGCCTAAGCGGGAAGCAGTTGCGTTGTCTTGAGTAGTCAGTCACACACCTTTAGGCCACATTCAATGACTGCGACGGCCGCATTACTAAGGAGACGCTTCAGATATGGAGGCTGAATCTATACATGTATGTAGTCGTATAGAAGGTTCCTACTCACGTGTCTGGTGTGACAGACCAGCCGCTCACGTCCCCACCTGCAGAGTTCAGGAATGTTTCCACCTCACGTCGCATATTCTAAGAGGTTTCAATGGTTCGTATTCGAGTTGATCCAGCGTCACCGTGACCATCTTGGTTCTAGACAACTTGCCCATTCTGTGGTGACCTCCTCCAATCCTCATTTTTGGTGTGCCACAACTGATCTAGAAAACCCCGTGCAACATGAAGGAGGATCCCGAGTTTGTTGTTCTGAAATACTCAGCGTGGCTGAAGATGCTATCTTCGGCGCTGTCGTCCGATACCCACTCACACCCTTCACCGACTACATGCCGAAGGCGCCGCTGCGCAGTGAAATGGGTTCAGGTAATTCAAATGAGAACGGATATTCGCACCCGCCCAAACGGATGGTACATCCGTACACTACTCACGCCACAGCTGCAGCCCATTAGACCGTATCGCTTAGACCGATTTGTAACTATATCCACCTGACACCCATACACCCAACACGCACACACTTAATACCTAATACCTAATTCATATGAGTATTAAGTTTATAGTCGTTGGGTGTATAGGTGTTGGGTTTATAAGTGCTGGGTGTATAGGTGCTGGGTGTATGGGTGTTGGGTGTATGGGTATTAGGTGTATAGATGTTAAGTATTGGGTGTGTGGGTGTTGGGTATCTAGGTATTGGGTATATGGGTGTTGGGTGCAATACCTTGTAAATAAGGCAGTAGGAGTGATGTATGGGTGTACCCTCCGTTTTGACGGGTGCGAATATCCGTTCTCATTCAAATTGTCCTGTGGTGTAGATCTAGTATACGGGAATGAAAAATTCACGTATCTTCCGCACTTTACGTTCTACAAATAGCAACCAGGGAATTGTTTCACAGACTTTTCTCTTCGAAACCAACAAGCGATTATTATCCTTTAACACTAAATCGCTAAACAACACAGACAACGCCTTGCTAGATAATACTTAAGAGATCTTGCTAAACAATACACGAGACGTTATCTGTATCTTTCATGACGAACTACCATCTGTGTCCTTCATAACGTTAATTTCTGACCTCCACCCAAACCAATACGGTGACATCAACTTACTATACTAACGTCACTGTAGTGGGGGGCTGTGTCCCAAACCTCGAAGTTGAAGTCCCAATGAGGATCTATCGATATTCCCAGATGACCACTTGATTTTACCATGGAACCAGGCGGCGGGGTCTGCCCCGGATAGTAGTGCTCCGGCGCGGTCATCTTCTCGATGGCCTGTGAGAATAGGCCGTGGATGAAAGTCGCCGAGGAATAAACATCCTGGATCCTCCTCAAGACCATCATGAATATGTTGAGCCTATTCAGACTCAGTTGCTTCTGGAGAGGATCCGACGACTTGGCCTCGCCAAGATGGCCAGTCATAGCTGGAACAAGCACAGGAACTCTAGAAGAGGTCAATATTGCTTATGGTTGCAGTGAGAACAAACACGAAAGGGAGTCTTGCACCTACGTCATGGGTCCTATGTAGCTGACCAGTTGCTCGCTGATGATCCTTTCCAGCACGTTGTTCGTGTTTGTGGCGGCCGTCTGGATCTTCTGGCTCACGTGCCTAGACCATGCAGAATCCTGGTCTGCCGGAACATCTGCGGTGATCTTGTTGCAATGTGGCCTCCACAAGGCAATAGTCGCAGCGCTATTAAGGAAGTTTCAGTGGACAGACTCGTGAGAAGCAAGGGCATCGGGTATCTTACTTGTAATGAAGCTGTAGGTGATGGAAGTAGAATGACAAGGCGGGACTGCTACTCGAAGGCTGTTCGCCAGCTTTCGCGATGCAGCGTCCGAGTTCCTCTTCCGTCGCTTCGATCCAGGCCCGCGAGGGCAGCTGTCTGGTGGGACTATAGTTCTCATACAGGATGCTACCCAGCGTCTTGCTGAGGTGCAGGAGGACTATCCACTGGTTGGCGAGCTGATTGAAGTCCAAAGGCATGTACCTCGTCTGGATCCGTGGCGGCAACTCGTTCACGTCGTCTGTCAAGTCTTCAGCTGAAGGCATAGGGGTATCGCAGTCCCAGGCGTGGATGCGCATGGGGCGACCCATAGCGAAGCTGAGCCAACGGTCACGGTAGAAGCAGCCTAGATTGTGGATGTCAGATGTCATTCGTGGGTCACGGAAAGCTATACAAGGCAAGGCTTACTCCACCAGATACGCCGCCATAACTGGCGTTGCCGGTCTGATAGGCTCTTGTTGTAATGACCACGGTCCGGGTCACGGTTTAGGCCCAGCGTCTGGCATAAGCTGATAGCAATACCCATCCAGTGCCACGAGTCTGTACGCTCTGCCAAGTCCGAGTACCAGAAAGCCAAGAGGCTAACAGACTGAATGATGATAATGCGGTCTTTCTCGCATCCGTTATCATAGAAGCACTAAGAGTGGTGACGATTGTTAGTCAATCCGCAATTGACAATTGGTAAAGAGGGGTCCTAGCTACTTGCCTTGGCACGCGTGAACATTGATTTCCTCATCTCCTTGTGGGACTGATACCCCGCTTGGTATACCACCTCCTTATCAACGTGCTGTAGCACCTGATTAACACGGATGCGTTGTCACGGGGAGGAGTCCGACTCACGCTAGCTGCTACAGAAAACATGCTCCACAGGAGGAGTAAGTTGATGGCGGAGGCGCCGCCATTGCGGAATGTTGTGAGCACAGCTACAGCATCGACGACTGGCAGTATTGGATGGATGTGGTGGAAGTATGCTTTTAACAGCGCCTCGCAAACCGGCTCACTTGGGACTGAGAAGACGCCCTTGGAACGAACATATGCCACATCTTGGGGCATCATTTGGTGGGTGGCGGCCATGTATGGTAGGCCGTAGTGTTGTGATATCAAGCTTGGCTCGCCCACGATATCGAGGATGTAACCGATTCCTTGTTGGTCGCCTTTACACAGAAACCGTTAGCAGAAAGCTGACTGAATGGGAGTGAAGAAAGCTGCAACAATCCACGCAGAAGCCAGCGGAGACTAGTAGGTGATCTCCTACGGGTCAGTGGTTCAATAGTGTTGTTTGAAACACTTATTTCCCAAACACTAGGGCTTCTACTTTGAGAGAGTTTCGTACATCACCTGGAGGTCTTTCTCTTCCCACTTGGTACGAGAGGTCATATACCTTGGGGGAGTTGATGTAGTGGTCCATTCTAGAATTTCATCGAGTCTGGCATCGCTCTGGTGCACACTCATGTTCTTACCTGTATAGAAAGTTTCGGTTGTAGCTTCGGCCGTCCCCCCCATTAGAGAGGTGGCCAAGGACTCGATGGCATAGTCTTCTGGCCCCGGCATGATGGTGTCCAGATTCAGAGTGTTGATACTGCTACACGTCTCCATCGCATTCTCGTAAACACCTTCATCTCTTATGCTTTCCGAAGGGACGAAGTGTGAGGCAATAGGCGCGGCGTGAAAAGACGGTGGGCTTGTATGCGGAGGCTGAGGAGGAAGGACGGGTTGGAAGGCGGTGTCAGGCGAACATGTCGACCTGGTGCATGACTGTGGCTGACTACATCCCTGGTTTAGCTTTCACAGGTCGAGTGTGCAAGAGCTTGATTAATGGCGGATGAGGGATGCCGCAACTTACGCGCGAACCTTACGTCCACTGACCTGGCACTCTTGCCCGTCGCGCACGCAGTTCTGACATGGCACGCCGACCGAGGTGACGTTGCACTTGACCTTCCTTCGTCGACAGACATTGCAGGCTGTTGGTGCCCTGGCCCGTTTGTCAACCCGTGAGACGGGGAGGGAGACAGGAGACAGTGATTCGCGGGGACGTGCGGCTTCCATCGTGCAGGTCGTCATTGAACTACGGCGGCTGGGTAGGGCTGAAAGTACTGGAACCTAGCGGTAGAATATCTCCTGCGGATAGGATTTATAGTAATTCGGTCTCGCTGCAGTCTCGCTTTAGTCTGTTTCGCTATCTATCTTGTTACTCTGCTGTCGCCATGTCGCTCGAGTCCTATAGTATCCCCTGCCCAGCCTTGGACCCCTAAGCGGAGGTCGCCCACGGCAAGGAACATGAGTAGGCCTCGTCGTTCCTGGAGACGCAGCTCTCTCGGGTCCACCATTGTCTGTGGAATGGGGGAAAGACTCCGCTTTTAGGTCCACAAGTCCATGTACGTCGCCCCTCTCAGCGTGCTTGAGTAAGGCTCTCGCCCAAGTCAGTAACATTGGCGCCCCAGACATGAATCAACTTTCCCCAACATCAGGAGGCTGGGTCCAATCACTCTCCCGCGTGGTGTTGCCGGTGGGCGCTATCTTGGTGCGGCTGCTTCGGGACGATCACTAAGCGCCTCCGCCGGAGCAACGCTGCGGCCCCCATGCAGCTCGCACGTTGACTGTTGAGAGATCGCTCCTCTCTCGATGCTGACCACGTGCGCACCGTGATATCGAGCCAAGCTGTTGGGCCACAGCAACAAGCAAAGCACTAATGCAGGTCCAATGTCAAGCCATGTGTGAAATGGCCCCGGAGCTGGGGAACGGTTCGCGGGCTGCCATGCGTACAATGAAGCTCGTGATTCCGGTATTGTCCCACGGATCCCACGGGTCTTCTCCTACTTCGCAAAGCCCTTGGCACCTCAGCTACCTTCCGATCGCAATTCCTGCAAGGGCCAAGCGCCCCCACACCTGTTTCTCAAGGTCTTCCCCTGTTCGAGCTCGATCCTGAGGTCGTAGGGCGGTGCGGTGCGGTGCGTGCGATCAGGCTCCGTTTTGCCAAAAGTCCGAAGCGGACATACGGTACCGACAAAATACCGCAGCAGGCGCCTGTCAGAAAGTTCCTTATCACCGTTTGGCATATACTGATACCCTCCACTCCGTCCTGCATGCCCTGCCAGGGATGGCCCGGTCAATCTCATCCACAGAGATGACGGAAGCTCGGTGGCTCCCGCTCAGCTAGAATCCAGAGAGATGACGGAAGCTCGCTGGCTCCCGCTCAGCTAGGATCAAGGGTATGTGGATTACAAAGAACGAAACAAAGCTTATTGAGTTGGACCCTGTGCGCAAACGGTGCTGTGCCTGCCATGTCTGGCAGAATGCCATTGTCCTCCTGGTAAAACTTGAAGCCTCTGGTTCTTGTACAAAGTGGTCTCGGGTTGACCAAATCTCGGGGATTCCCTCGGAGCAAGAAGTCAGTGGTGTCGATAACGAAAACCACCCTTGTGCGTAGGTGAGGACGGAAGGCCACGTCGACCGGCAGAGGGCTAGCACGCATTCGGCGCTTAAGTCATCGCCGTGATGTGCTCATCCGAGTCCGAACAGGGGTCAAGAACAAGGGTGCCTAGGTATCAACGCTACCTCGTAACCCTATTTTATGGGTCGGGGCGGGACGGACCCGTTGAGCCTCTCCATGACCTAGTGTATCAAAGGCGGGTGGCCCCCACTCACGGGCCACGGGCTTCACCTCTCTTGTCCCCCGTCTTTGTAATCCCTGGGCTTTTTGGGTGCGTATGGGTCCGCGGGCTCTAGATCGCGCCCATTTTCCGAGCAGAATGGCAGAGAAAAAGCTAGAAGTGAGACCCGGGGATCCACTTGATTTCTATGGGTCCTACCAGTTACGCGTCTCCTCGTGGGTAAATGCACTTCCTGATGCCACACAGTATCTTCACACGGCTTGATGTGCCCGTGGACATCTCGTTGAAGGGATCTCTTTCCTTCGATAAAGTTTGCACTAAAATACAGATTGTCCCTACTGTATATAGGTGCCCCCTCCCCACAGAGAGTCATTGGGTCTGATGTTTGACGTGCGGTGAATCTCTCGTGCCAAGTGTCCCCGGCTACCAGGCTTGGCAACTCGCGGCGACCCGGAATGTTTGATTCTTGTGCATCGTTTTCGTATAGCAGCAACCTTGCGCCACAGCAGGATGGAGCACGAGCGTATCAGAATGTGAGTTGGAACTCGTGGTGGAGGGAACACGTGAAGGTGCGAGGCAGGCAGGATATGGCCTAATAACACTACCTCCAAGTTCGGAGAAGCCCATCTACGGTCTTCTAGGGCTCCGGCATTGCAACGCGGAGGCCTCTCCAACGGCGTCGGAACTCACTGGCAAGCTGTCTCGACAATTTCCCGCTTTGGTAAGTAGATTCTAAAGTATATGGAATTTATGCCTATGTACAGTCCCACAGAAACGCCTATCTCGATGAGAAACAAAAAACAACAAAAATCCATTATCCTCATGAGCGGCCCGCGAAGATCTTCTCCGCAAGTGACTGGGCAGTAAGGACGGGGCCCATAAAGTCAGAGGCAGGAATATCCACGCCAAAGGTCGAGAAGCACCAGTTTCGCAGCGCCGTCCCGATCATGCTGTCCATGCCGTAGCCCACGAGCGCCTTGAGGGGGTCGACATCATCCGCGGGGATCATGAACGTCTTGGCGAACTTGTCGACGGTCGCCTCGAGGATGGCGGGCAGGTCCAGGACGGCATTTGCGCCGCCGCCCGAGCCACCGCGCCCCGAGCCCTCGCTCCTGCGCTGGATCGCCGTCAGCAGCGGGCCGACACGCGGCTGCAGCCAGAAGCGGAAGCCGTGCACGTCGAGGTCCTCGGCCAGCTTGGCCGGCTCGAGGCCGCTGACGAGGAAGTTCTTCGCGCCCGGGTCGAGGCGCCAGTCGCCCACGCGGCCGGGCTTCATGGCCTGCTCCATGAGCAGGATGAAGTCGCGCTCCGTGATGCCGTGGATCCCGGAGCGCGAGATGCCCTGCTCGATGGCCAGGTTCTGCGACACGAAGCCGACCTCCAGGACCATGCTGAGGCCGACCGTCGTGGCTGGAAGGCCCTGGTTCGCACGGTAGCGGGCGAAGAAGTCCAGGAAGGTGTTGCCGGCGCAGTAGTTGCTCTGGGTCGGCGCACCAGTCATGGCGGAGATGGAGGAGAGCATGACAAAGAAGTCCAAGGGCTGGCCGGCGAGGCACTCGTGCAGGTTCCAGGTTCCCCGGACCTTGGGGTCGACGGGATACTGCCAGCCAGGGAGGTCCAGCTTGCTGAACAGCTTGTCCTCGAGGGCCATGGCTCCCTGGACCATGCCGTAGACGGGGACACCAGCAGCAGCGACGGCCTTTGCGACGTCTTCCTTGTTGGAAACGTCGCCGCGCACGACGTGGACGGCACAGCCGCGCGCCCGCAGGCTCTCGACCATGGCGGCCGCGTCCTTGCTGTCCGCTCCCGAACGGCCCAGGAATGTCAGGTGCCGGGCGCCGCGCTCGACCATGAAGCGGGCGAGGGTCCGGCCGAGACCGCCCAGGCAGCCGATGAGCACATATGTGCCGTCCGGCCTGAACTTGACAGCATTCTTGTGCTCCCGCCTGACAGGAAGGGCAGAATCCGCATTGAAGGACACGACGACCTTGCCGATCCTGTGCGGGTTGGCAAACTCTGCGAATGCTGCCGCGGCTTCGGTAGCAGGGAAGAGAGCAAGTGGCTTGAGAGGCCGGATCTTGCCCTCCCGCAGGTACTTCATGACATCCTTCATGACATCCGCAACGATTTCTAGGAATAAATGTCAGCATTTCTGTTTCTCTTTGTAGAAATTCAAATCTCTGTGACTTACGTGGCTGATCATCAGCAACAACACCAAAGTCAAAGGCGCTGAAGGTCGTGTTGCGCTTGAAGACGTTCAGGTCAAGGATACCAAACTCCATGATATCAGTTCGGCCAATCTCAATGTGACGGCCGTTGTGGGCCATGACGCTCCATGAGGCCGCAAGAAGCTCGCGGACCAAGGAGTTGAGCGAGACATCGATACCGTAGCCGTTGGTGGCAGCCATGATGCCAGCGGCAAACGAGGTGTCGCGCGAGCTGAAGATGTGCGAGTCATCAAGGCCGTACTCGCGCTTCAGGAACTCGCGCTTGGCAGGAGTGCCGACGGTAGCAAAGATCTCGGCGCCGACCATCTTGGCGACCTGAACAGCGGCAAGACCGACACCGCCAGTGGCGGAGTGGATCAGCACCTTCTCGCCCTTCTTGAGGCGGCCGAGGTAGAGCAGGCCGTAGACGGCCGTCGCGAAGACCAGCGGCATGCCGGCGATCTCCTCGAAGCTCAGGCCGTCCTCTTCGCGGATCTGGTGGAGGTGGATGGCCTTGAAGCGCTCGATGTTGCCGAAGAGGCCCTTGCCCATCCAGCAGACCTTGTCTCCAACCTTGACGTCAGTCACGCCCGAGCCGACGCGGCGCACAATACCGGATCCCTCGTGGCTGAGGGACTCGGAGTGGAAGCTGCCTCGGAACGTAGCGTACTCCTTCATGTTGAGACCCACCGCCTTGACCTCAACCTCGGCCTCATCGGCCGCGAGCTCACGAGAGCGATCATCGGTCTTGAAGTACAGAGTGTCGAGCAGGCCGATCTTCTCAATGTCAAGACGGATGGGCTCCTTGGGATCATACTTCTCGTTCACTGCCTCCTTGCGGATGATCTCGCCGTACTCCTGGTCCAAGTTGGCGTCTTGGGCCAGTCTGCTGACATGGAACACATTGTCCTTGACGATATACTCCTTGTCAATGCTGTCGGTCTCCTTGGTGAACCGCGCAAGGACTCGTGCGGTTTGACTGGCCGCCTTGGCCGCATCGGAGTGGTCGAAGTCGATGGCGACAAAGGACAGCTGGACGTTCTCTGTTTGCAGAGCACGGCCCAGACCCTGGACTATGGCTGCGTTGGGGTCGACCTTTCCAAGCAAGTCTCCAGAGGTGAGCCAGAAGACTGCATGAGCCGACTCGGCCAGGACCTGCAGGTTCTTGAACTCGGTGGCATTCAGGTTGCCGTAGAACAGACTGGATCCCAACTCCACAATTGAGATGTAGATGGCATCAGGCTTCGCAGTGAAGTGATCGTCGGACAGCGAGGCTGACTGGACCTTGTAGCCGCTCTTCTTAAGCTCTGCAGAGAACTCTGGAACGGCAGCCGTGGCACCCCTAGAGATCACGATAATCTCCTGGGCGGGCTGAGGGCCCTGCGACGGCTCCGACAGGAGAGTCCAACCGGATGGAGATTGATCAGCGATCGAGGTGTTGATCTCGAGATTACCAAAGGTGCTCTTCCACTCGGAGAATGAGGCATCAGGCTGAACTCCCCCTGGAGCTAGCTCCCGGGCCAAGAAGTCGAGGACTTTGCGGAACTGCTCGTTCAGAGCGGTGCGCTTGTTGTTGCTCTGGTGGACCAGGAATCGGCCGTTCTCGCTGAGCAACGGCTGGAGGCGCTTCAGCGCGTCCTCGGCGGGAATACTCAAGGAAGAAGTGTCTGGCAGAATGACGAGATCAAAGGTCTCGCCCTCAAGTGCGCCGTAACTGCCATCCTCGAAGAGAGACGACTTCTCAGTGGAGATATCACGTCCGTCTGGGTAAGCCTGCTCAGCAGCCTCCACGAGAGAGTCAGAGGCAGCGAAGTAGGTAAAGGACTTGTATCTCTTGAGGGAGGAGTCTCCTTGCAGAAGAGCAGGCAGGTTGCGGTCGAGATCCGTCTCAGAATTGACGAGCTGGAGAATGTTCATTCCGGCGTACTTGTGACCAAGCAGATCCAGTGTCTGGATGAGAGAGTCCTCCGAGGGTGCCCCGTCGATGGTCACAGGGGCCTCTTCGCCCATAAGAGTAAGCATCATGGAGGTGTAGATGGCCTCCAGGCGGTAGAAGTTGGCATCCATTTTCGAGGTGCTCAGGTCGACACTGGCAGCATCGGGCTGTGCCTCGACTGAAACATCCAACTTGAGGGCGGAGATGGCATCCGCCAAGGCAGCAGCGGAAGGAGCCTTGGACGTCTCAGCGGCTTTCTGCAGGTTGCGGGCAAATATGGAGAGAATGGTTTTCTCAAGAGCAGAGTACGACCGGCGATTTCCAGTTGCGGCCGCTGGCAGTGCTCCCTTCTCAAGCGCCTCGACGTCTGGCTTCCAGAGGACGCGAAGGTACGGGTGACGGTCCTCGAGAGAATTCTTGTTCAGACCCTCTGAGTAGGTGATGCAGTTGACATTCTTGGCATCCATCAGCACCCGTCCATCGGGCCCGAACAGTTGGATGCCACCGTAGATGGCACGCAAGCTGCTCTGCTTACCCTGCGCGAGAAGGCGTCCGTTTGCCTCAGCTGGGGCTGCAGCCGGCATGTTCGTGCCCTCGTAGGAGTAGATGGAAACCTCCTCCCAGTCAACAGGGACGAAAGACCTGGTCAGCCCCGTCAGGGAACCGTGGTGAGCAGCGATCAACAGTCCTTGCAAGACGGTGTCCATGGTTCCCGGGTGGATGATGTAGCGAGATTCGTCGGTGGGAACGTCAATAGGAAGCAGCTTTGTGTCTGCAACACACTCGTTGCCCCAAGGGTCAGTACGGATGTTGCTCAATCCGTTGAAAGCAGCACCGTAGTTGAGTCCAACGCTGGAAAATCCTCTGTACCAGGTGTGTGCAGTACGTGGCTCTTGCACCTTGCTCTCGTCGAACAGAGGAGCCCGGTCGTCAACAGGCAGCCTTCCAATGACACCAACACAGTGCTCAGTCCAAACTCCCTCGACGACGGAAGAGATGGAGAAGTCAAGCCACTCCTTGGAAGACACGGCATTTGAGACGGTCTGGAAGCGCACGCTGGTCATGAGCTCCGTCGGGGTACCAGAGGGGGTCAGGTTGAGAGCCGACTTGATAGAGACACGCGGGAAGAAGTACTTGAAGGGACCCTCGAGCTGGATCTTGTCATAGAAGAACTGACGTGCAGCCTCGACGGCAATCGCGAGATAGCCAGTGGCAGGAAGAACGGGCTGAGGACCCAGCTTGTGCTGCTCCAGCCACGGCAGCTCGTGGATGTCGAGCATGTTGCGGAACTGGGCCTGGTCCCTGATCGTACCTGGGAGCAAGCTGCCAAGAAGGTCGTGACGGGGGAACTTGCGGTGCTGGAAGTCCAGGTTGATACGGTGCTTGGCCCGGAGCTCACCAGCCGAGTAGTTCCAAGAGTACCGCGGAAGATCGACCAGAGGAAGCCCCTTTCGCAGGGTGATCTTTCCGGACTTGTCGATCTCCTCGATGGCGTTGACACGGCCAAGATCGACCGGGTATCCCTTGATGAACAGAGCTCCTGCGAGATCGAGAAGGCGGGTGACGGAGTTCTCGCCACGAGCAAGAGTGGCCGAGTACTCAAGGTCCCGGGAGCTGAGCCCCAGCTTCTCGCGGAGCTGTCGGACAGGGCCAGCCAGGGCGGAGTGGGGACCAATCTCGACGATGTGGTTGATTCCCAGCTCCTCCATTCCAACAGCGTGGGTCACGGCCTGTGAGAACCTGACGGGGGACTCCAGGTTCTCTCTCCAGTACTCCGGCCCTGGCTGGAAGTTGACCTTGGGCACACCTGTGACCGAGGAGACGAAGACGGGTTGCTGAACGCCCTTCTCATGCTCGGGGAATCCCAACGCGTCCATGTGGGCGAACCCACGGTTGGCATACTCCTCGTAGATGCCTCCAACTTCCTTCATGTGATGAGAGTGGTAGGCGCGGCCGCTGGTCCTCACAGCCCGGACGAAGACCTTATCGGCCTCGAGCTTGGCTTGGACCCTTGCAGCGGCATCCTGGTCGCCACTGAGAGTTACGCTCTGGGGGGAATTGTAGCAAGCGATGCGGACACCCTCCTCGAGGTAAGGCTCAACATCCTCGGGTCCAAGACCCACAGCCAGCATGGTTCCCTGCGAGGTCAGCTTTCCCACCGCAACACCACGGAAGTATGCGGCGAGGATGGCCTGCGTCTCCGTGATGGCACCAGCGGCATAAGCAGCCGCGATCTCGCCAGAGGAGTGACCGACAGTTGCCACCGGTGTGACACCCCATTCTCGAAGCAGCTTGACAAGTGCGACCTGCACGGCGGTACAAAGCGGCTGTGACAGGTGGACCTGGTCGATGGCGCTGGTCGCCTTGGGCTCCAGGAGGACCTCCTCGATGCTCCACTCTGGCGCATCCTCCCCGAGGCTCTGGAGGACACGGTCCATGTCCCGGATGCTCTTGAGGTAGCTAGGAACGGTTTCCATCAGCTCCTTGCCCATCTGCGCAGTCTGGGCACCCTGGCCCGTGAAGATGAAAGCGATCTTTGCGCCGCTTCCTCGCTTGCCGAAGGTCATCTCCTCCGAGTCAAGGTCATCCGCAAGGCTATCCGCCGACGCAATCGCATAACCCCGGTTGAAGAAGAAGGAGCGTCGGGTGCCCAGTGTGAAGGCCAGATCGGGCAGGTCGTATTGCGATGCCACCTCCCTGTGCTTCTCGACATTGGCTTTGAGACTTGGAAAGTCTTGGGCGGAGAACGGAAGCAGAAACTGCGTTCGCTCGTGGACATTGAGAGAGCGGCTACCCCGAATCTCAGCCGGAGCTGAGGTGATAGCCTTCGTCGTGTTGCCGCGTCTCTTGAAGGACTTGTAGCCCGGCAGATACGACTCGGCCGACTCGATGATGGCGTGTGCGTTGGCACCGCCATATCCAAACGAGTTCACACTCGAACGTCGGACGTTGTACCCGGCCGGCCACTCCGTTGTGTCGGTTGCGACCTGCAGGCGGCCATCGAAAAAGTTGACTGTGAGTTTGTTAGTAAATTCAGGCAGGGGAACATTACAGGGTCGGTGGCGAGGCGCAGGCTTACTCTTCGGGTTGAAGTTCTTGATGCCGATAGTGGCGGGAATAACTCCAGTCTCCATGGCCAGCACCACTTTCATGACACTCGCCATGGCACTGGCAGCTTCGGCGTGGCCGACATTGGTCTTCACAGCTCCGACCAAGAGCGAGTCCCGCTTGCTGTCCTTGAGGAACAGGTTGGTGATGCCGTTCAGCTCAATTGGGTCGCCAACGGGGGTACCAGTTCCGTGGCACTCAAAGTAGGACGTGTCGTCGGTGTTGAGGTTTCCAGCGAACTCATAGGCTGCACGAGCAGCGGCTTCCTGGCCGATCGCGCTAGGCTGTGTGATACCGCTGGTCTTGCCATTTGCGTTGACAGCAGTGCCTCGGATAACACCTCGGATTGGGTCGCCGTCGCGGACGGCGTCGGAGAGCCTCTTCAGGTACAAGGCTCCAACACCTTCAGCCCTACCGTACCCATCGGCTGAGGCATCAAACGTATGGCAAGTCGAGGCTGTGATTCCCGGGTCAGCCTGCTGTTGGAACAAGCATTTGGCAGAATCAACTTACTGTGTGAAAGAACGCCCATCTTGTCAACTGACATCTGGACTGCTGCATCCAGGATCATGTTGGTACCACCAACCACGGCTCCGTTAACTTCGCCGCTCGCGAGTCCACGGCAAGCCATGTGGACGGCGTACAGCGAAGACGAGCAAGCCGTGTCGATCGTGAAACTGTGGGGAAGTCAGCATCTCCACCAGGTGCTGCGACTGGAGATGGGCGGGGACAAACCTGGGACCGCAGAGGTTAAAGACGTAGCTGACTCTGTTACTCAGGATGGTCGCACCATGCCCAGTCATACTGTAAGGCTTGGGGTATTCCATGTCCCGCAGAGCCATGATGGCATAATCGTAGGTAAAGTTGCCAACATAGGTACCGACATTTTTGCCGGACACGCTATCCAGTGGGATTCCTCCGGACTCGAGTGCTTCGTAAACACACTCGAGCAGTTTTCTTTGCTGAGGGTCCATGGCCACCGCCTCAGTCTGCGTGATCCCAAAGAAAGGTGGATCAAATTGGTACTGGTCGGAGATAAAGTAACCCCCCTTGAGGCCCAGTGTTCCAACCTTGGATTTCTCAGAATAAAAGCCATCGATGTTGTACCTGTTGGAGGGCGGCTCCGAGTATCCAGATCGCTTGTCTACAAGCATCTGCCAGAAGTCGTCCGGAGTGTCAGACTGGCCCGGGAATCGACAGGCTTGCATCCAATGTTAGCTTTTGTCGCCAGAGTAGACCAGATCCAACAACATACCCATTCCCACAATTGCAATTGGTTCGGGCCCATTGAAGTCTGCGGGCTCGCTGGGAGGAGTGGGGCTCCTCGAGCTTGAGCTCGAGGCGTTGCTGACTGCTCCCAGGAATGGTGCCATTGCGGGACGATACTCAACGGTTTGCCGTGTAGACAGGTGATTAAATTACTAAGTACAAGGAAGTGATGGATAGGGCAAGTTGGATTCACGTGGACAAGAAGATGAGGTCTGGCGAGAGTCTAGAGTCTGGCAGTGACAGAAGTTTGCGGAAGATGAGTCTTATGAGGGAGCGCTTCAAGTCGTCAACACCAGCTGGATGCTGTTAGAATCTGACAACCATATTGCACAACTCGGCCATCTCACAGCTCCCCGAGATTGCAGCAATCGCTGGAGTCTCGGAAAGAATCATGATGGCTAATTCCAGGTGGAAAGTTTGAAAGATCCCAAACACTGGTAACAAGATCCGACCCGTAAATCCCAGCCCAGTCAAGCCGAGCATCGTTCACGACTCCGTCTCTACCGATGCCAAAGCCAAGTTTCTGGAGCGTCCCAGATGTGTAGCCGTGCAGAGTCCACAAAATAGAGCTCGCAACTAAGGTGGATCCCGACAGCCCGGTCCATGACTCCACCCAGCGGGTTCTACATACCGACGGCCCGATATCATGGATGCCATGTATGTCGGGACACGGACTCCACAAGCGGATACTAGTCCATATACCGAAGAAGATAACTCGGCTACTGATGGAGCCTCGCCAAGGCCTCCGCCAACAAGAACACGACTTGACGAGCTCAATGCCGAAGTTGGCTCTGCACGATGAACCCCAATCGAGATAAGCAGTCCTTGGGTGTTCGATCCCCTTTTGCCTCAGCCCTGTGCAAGCACCTTCCCCCTCTGGCAATTTCGGTAAGCCTGGACAGCATCACATTGAGGATAAGCATGTTACTAATCGAAATGTGGATCGCATGTTTGAATCTTTTGATCAAATGTAATCAATTAATGATTATCATGAGAAAATATAGCTAAATTTATATCATATTTTAATAGAGAAAGAGAATCAAGATTAAGAAGTACTGTGAAATGATAAAATGATAACATTATTATTATGTTTTGATAAGAAGTTTAGTTAGTCACAGTCACAGCCGAGGGCTCCAGTCTCTTCCCGAGGATCTCGTAAAATGTTTCACATTGTGACAGGAATTCTGCGTTTGAGGTACAGAAGCACGGCTCTGGGCTCGGTTGCCTCAAGAAATCGCCGAATGCTGTAATACTACGCTGCCCATACTATATATGACCGATTTCCATCTCGTCGAGCAAGACTGGTAGGACAAAGACTCCAGCCCAATCTCTTCCCTCGCAATCGTTTGTCACATTCCATCCTATTTCCTGCGTAAGCGCCAAAATGAGATTCCTCTGTCTCCATGGGTACCAACAATCGGCTGCAATAATGCAGTCCGAGACGCCCTTCCTGAAGCCGATCTTTGAGCAAATCGCAGGGGATAAAGTCGATTTCCGTTACATCAACGCACCATATCTGTCGGTCCCAACAGCCTCGGGCGAACCAACGTACGCATGGTGGGATCCAAAAGACCCCGAACGAACATTCGGCTATCTCTCCAGAGTCCTTGACGAGGAGGGGCCCTTTGACGGCATCATTGGATTTTCGCAGGGCGCCACAGTTTCTTGCTTGCTTGCCGCATTCTTGGAGAGGCCGAAGCGCATGCGGCCCTCGACATTCACCACCTTGCATGCCCCACTACGGCTGGTCATCTCGTACAGTGGCTATCACGAGGATGACGAGCGACTGCAAAAATACTACAATCCCAACATCAAGACGCCAATCTTCCACTTCATCAGTTCCACCGACCCGGTCGTGGCAGAGGAGAGATGTTTTCGCTTAGTAAAGAAGTGCGAGGACTCCAACGACAGGGTCCTCGTGTATCGGGGCTCAGGGTTCCATCGGGTCCCCGCCACGAAGATGACAGCGCAGGCGCTGTCGAGAATCCTGGTTGAAGTGTTGGATCCTGATTTTTACTGAACACGGAGGATGTCCACGTACGTAGGAACTGGGACATTTGGATCGAGGTGGTGGATAGTGGAAAGTGGGTCACACTTGCTCGGCAACATCAGGATGTTCCTCGGGCAAGCCTTTGATATACACTCAGCGGTTCAAATGTATTAATAAAAGAAATTTATTTTGAGTTAGTCTGTGCCTCTATCAGCTTGATACAGTGGTCTCGTCTTGATCGGATCTCCATCATCAATCAAACCCCCAGCCTTCTCCCCTTCGGAACTCACTTGCTGCACTGAGTTTACATTAGCCTGGACCCCGGCCTCCCCTTCCTTATACAAGTGAGGGGAGATAAAATAAACCATGTCACCTGCTCCCTCAATCTTTCTGCTGAGTGTAAGGAGGAACAAGTGGCAAATCAGTAATATTTACACTGAGGCTCATGCCAGAATTCGCATCTCAACTCTTGTAGCAGATTCTTATTCAGTGGCATCGTGCCCGTGCGATTTGACCGCTTCATTTTTATCTTTAATTTTTTACGTAGACTAGAAGATTTCAGCCAGTTGAATTCGATCGACATCACATTTCAGATATTACCAGTTGATTCAAGTCTTTGTGATCTGAAATCTTGCTACATTCAAGGAGCCTCAACCTCTACTTCTGCTACTACTGTTTTCAAAAAGTCTAATACACTGCGGGGCTGATCCCAAGACGGCCACCATCCGTGATCACAACATTGCCGTTTAGATACTTTCCTCCCTTCCCGGCCAAGAACAGGATGGCAGCTGCCATGTCTTCCTCATCTCCGACCTTTCCCAACGGAACTTCCTCTGGCGGGATTTCGATGTTGATATGGTTCCTGTTGTTCTCATCCAGTTTCCCCTTCCCGACTGACATCTCGGATGGGTAATAGCCTGGAGCAATGACATTCTGACCGCTCTTTAGTACTCATTTCAAAACTTCATGCGAAGAAAAGGTTCACATACCGATCTAATGCCCCACTGCACGAAGTTCGTCGCCATCATCTTCGCGAGGTGGTTCGCAGCCGCCTTGCTGGGGTTGTAGGAGAAGGATGTGCCCAAAATCCGGATGAAAGCCCCGACGCTGCCGACTGTCACGATCTGACTCTTCTGGACAACATTTTCCTTCGAATTTCCCTTGTCGAGAAGACCCAGGAAGGCTATACTGGGGAACCATACACCGGAGACGTTGGTGCGCAGCATGTTGTCCCAGTCAGAAAACTCATCCTTCCACAGGAAATCTCGAATGCCCTGAACGTTGGTCAGGTCATCGTCAGTCTGGCGGGAGAACTGGCTTGGGAGACTTTTGTGAGGTGGCGGCCGGGAGATGGCGTTGTGCACGCGACCGAGAGTCCCGGCGTTGTTGACCAGCAAATTTATGTATCCGGTCTCCTCGCTGATTTTGGCCACGGCAGCATCCAGAGATGCCTTGTCAGTCACATCAGCGACGATAGGTATTATGTTCCCGTGGATCTGAGGCAGTCAGTCAGCAACCTGGCCCGCTTTTCCCTGAGACCGTGCAACGAGACGTACCGCGTTCTGTCTGGCTGCAGTCTTGAGGACCTCCTCGCGTCTTCCGAGGATGTAGACTTTCGCACCGTTGTGTTCAAGGGCTCGAGCGATCATCAACCCGATACCTGTTCCGCCGCCAGTCACGACAGCAACAAGGCCGTTGACGGAGAAGAGGGCTGATGCATCCAGTGAAGACATGATAGAGGCTAGGATTGAGTTAGGCAGAGAAGTTCCTCTGGGTGGAGCCAGGACTTCCAAACGTTGGAATATGTTGGGCTTTTTTCTAGACGTAAGATACGGGGGAGGACTGACCTTGAGCCGAGGATTACCAGTTAGGGAATCAAGTTGTCATGGATATAAGGTGCTCAAGGTGAAAGTATAATTGCCCTGTTTTTATATAATATTCTTAGTGAAATCCAAATCTTTACCTGCTAAATGGCAAGTGAAAAGCTAGTGGTATATGCAAAACTGAATGAAAGCTTGAGATACAGCCGTAGGTAGGTTTGTAGTTCAGTTCTGAGGCTACCTCAGTCCTGGGACTGTGTAACCCGTGGGAATGTACGTAACTCCCGGCTGTGGTGACCATCGAGTCAGAATTTCGGGCCATGTAGAATACCAACGCGAGCCTTGCTCGGGCAGGGTTGGCCTCTTCCCGCCGGCCAGGACCAGGGCTGAGGTTCCCAGGGGTCTACATACCGCGATTAAGGCACGACCCGCAGTAACCACATGCCCCCACGTATCTTCGTACACTCCACTGAATCCAATATGTGCGAGCGAACACAATCTGAAACCTCGGAGTTTAAATGCAGCCGCCGAATGTTCGGTAAGATTTAAAGTTTACGTGGGGCAGCCGAACAACCGACATACCGAAGTCCACTGTGATACACGAGACTCCTGATTCCAGCATCAGTCGAGCATCATACGATTTGTTAGCATGGGCGGAACTTCCATTGCGCATTATGCGGCGTGACGAAGACGGAGACAATGCTGCCAAAAGGCTTAGTTATGTCCTCTATAAATGTAGTTTCCTGGGTCGTGCAAGTGCTGATTCTTCGATATGGTACTGATAACCGTATCTGAAAACCAATTACCATTTGCTACTCTTTTGACAATATGGGATCTCTCAGCTCCGATTCACCGCTCAATGCCTTCGACGGCGTGGATGGAACTCCACCCGCATTTCCGGCTGACGTGCCAGTCGCACATATTTCAAACATCTCCCATCAGAAGATCCTGGACGGAGACGTTGATGAAATTGCCAGAGTAATCAAGTCCGCTAGAGACAATGGCTTCTTCCGCGTTGACCTGCGGGAGTCGGAAATTGGCAACAAGTTTCTGGCGGCGGCGAGAAACATGTTTGTGCTGGCCAAAGAGACGTTCGATCTCCCGACGGAGACGAAGCTCGATGACAGCATCCTCAAACACGGCGAGGACTTATTTGGGTGAGTTGAGCCGGCAGCTGCATTATCAGCTCCGAACCGCGAGCTAAAATTCCCCACAGGTACAAGGGATTGGGAGCCTCTGTCGTAGACAAAGACGGAACTCCTGACAACAACGAGCAGTACTGGATCAGCTGTGGAGACATTGAGGGTACCGGCAGGCACTCGCGTGCTATCTACAACGATGTGATCAACCGCAAGAACGCCCAGCTCAAAGAGTTCATCGATCTTGGCAAGGCTGTCACGGACAGATTCTTGGAGGTCTTCTCCGCCGTCCTCGCAATTCCACCTGAGAGCGAGGACTACTTGACAAAGCTGTACAGTCATACCAACGACTGTGGTAGTCACGTCCGTCTTCTGAAGTGTCCGCCTAAGCCTAAAGATGCCAAAGTCAGCCTGCAGCCACAGTACGTATATGCCGCACTGCGAGATCCGGACTTCTTTCACGGGGAGTCAGAGCCCAGGGGTCACTTCAAGAATCCTAGAACTTCCCATTATGCGAACTAATCAAGGTATCATTTCGCTAACACTCTGCGTCTGCAGCACTGACTGGGGCATGATGACCGTGCTGTTCAACATGCTGGGTGGCCTCCAGATCTACGTCCCGGAGGACCGTGTCGCCCCTGGCGAACAAGCCGGGTGGAAGTATGTCAAGCCCGAGCCAGGAATGGCAATCTTCAACCTGGGCGACGCGTTCGTGAAGTGGTCGGATGGCGAGCTCAAGAGCAGCATCCACCGCGTCACGAACCCACCTGGGGAGCAGGCCAACTACACGCGGTACAGCTTGGCATACTTCACTCGTCCCAACAACGAGGCCCTGTTGAAGCCACTGGGTAGGAAGGCTGGGATTACTGATGAAGCTAAAGAGTATGAGACCTTTATTAAGTGGGCGATGAGGAGAGCCATGGCTGGAAAAACTGATGGCTTCAAGAAGGGTGATTGGGAGAAGGGCCAGGGAACAGAAACGGCTCTGAGCGCTCAAGCAAGAGTTGCGGCCTGATCTATTAGCACTGATCAAGGTGTAATAGTTGCACGAGTTGCATGTTAAATGTACATTATGGCATTGTTCTCATTTGAATGTGCCAATCTCTGAGATTTTAATGCAAGAAGACATTCCTCTCACATTCCTGCTGGCTGCAGCCCCATCCAGCTCAAAATGCTGATCAGACTACTAAAATCGAATTACCACATGTGCATACCCCGCCCGGCAGTTTGAAAAAGACATGTCAAAATGATCAACTTGTGAAATTTGTCGACATCTGCTTCATACTGAGTTAGGTTAAAAGTTTTTTTTTTATAAGAGTTCCTGATTTTTTAACTATGCCAATGCATGCGTTCACTCTGACCATCTCTTTCCAGTAGCCAATACATACACAGTGCATTAGTGAGGATTGATCGCACAAGGGTGACCTTGTGGACCAAGGTTGGACTGCAATTAATGATGCAGCACTTGTTGGAGTGGCTTCTACCGTAGTATTGAATGAGTTTTTACAAACTACAAAGCTCTAAAGCCTGCCCTGGCTGCGACATGGTATCCGGCCAGAGGCTACGGCAGCAGGATTCCTACAAGAGACTTCAGGAGCACGCGGGAAGACGGAAGGAAAGTGAATGAGCAACCCCATCCTTCGAAATATCCCGTGAGGGGAAAGAGAAGTGCAGCATATACTAAGCCGTTATCAAGAAAGATTATTTACTAAATATCTAGTGCTGATCTAATTTCCACAGTTGGAACTTCCGGCGGAAGAACCAATTCCACGCGGAGGCCAATCCAAGAGTTTCTAACAACCAGACCACCCTCTTGAAAGGCCCGATCCAGTAGGAACGTGGGGGCTTGGATTTCAATACCTGTTTAACGATGGACCGAGCGAACTCTTTAGTCGGCATTGCCTGAAACCCATGCTTTGCATGAGTCGTCCGCTGGTCGAAAGCCTCCGCGATCGGCTGGTATCTTGAGTCTGGGGGTAGACTCCTTTCCTTCCTGGTCATCAAGCCACTGACGATTGGGCCAGCTATGATGGTCATCACTCGCACACTGTGGAAAGTATTCCCAAGTCAGCGTGGGCTTCTTCCCTGTGTTTTGGCTGTTCAAGTACTCACCTCCATGGGCTCAACTCTATTCGCAAAGTGTTGCCGAAAGCGAGCAAAGCTGCCTTGCTGGCATTATAAGAAGATCCAAAGACGTATGGTGCGTACGCGGCCAGGGACCCCACGTTCACAATCACTCCTTTCCGGTTGATCAAGGGCGTGGAGAACGCCTGTGTGACTCGGACAGTCCCAAAAAGATTCACATCAAAAATGCGCTTGAGCTCCTCAACATCCACGTCCAGAGCCGGCATGACATAATCTAGAGATATTTAGTACTGGGCAAAAACCACGCCGTTACGGGATTAGCTCTTACTCATGCCTCTGTGAAATCTTGTTAGCATTCCGTCGGACAGTGGAACATTGCATGCCAGAACAAAGTACTCACGCGCAGTTAATCAACACGTCTAGCTCATCGCCCAGATCTTCGACAACAGCATCTTTCAAGGCCTTGACGCTTTCCGTAGAGGTTACATCGACAGGGAAAGGGACGGCCCCCAGTGCTTCAAGCTCCTTGAGCTCTTCCCCCGGTAGGGATGTCACGCAGACCACAAAATCTGGTGTCAGGTCAGCCAAGCAAGTAACCAGCAAGTGTACAGGCGTACCTACCATCCCGGTTCAGGAACTCTTGTGCTAAAGCCTCCCCAATTGACCCAGGACTACATCCTGTGATCAATACTCTTTTCTTCTGTAGTTCAATCCCCATGGTGATACTGATGCGTAGGACGACTGGGGTGGACACTATGTCTACCGGGACCGTCAAGAATCCGAAAGCTGCAATATATGCTCACAACTTGTTGACGTCCTACCGGTGTATTGGGAAGAGCG
Organism: Diaporthe vaccinii; assembly: GCA_039880775.1. Classification (NCBI taxonomy): domain Eukaryota; kingdom Fungi; phylum Ascomycota; class Sordariomycetes; order Diaporthales; family Diaporthaceae; genus Diaporthe; species Diaporthe vaccinii. The sequence goes on from JBCEDN010000008.1 coordinate 1,721,158, forward strand.
GGCCATTGTGTTTGCTCGGCGCCGTTCTTGGCAGACTCGGTTACCGTGGAAGAGACTGATTCAGCAATCCTTTCGGTAGTTGCGAGTCGTATCTTCGGCATCGGTAATTTATTTGGCATCGCTCGGTAGAAAGGGAGGAGCCTCTGTCTAATTGGAGCTAGTTTGACCTAAACGGCTCAGGGTATTCTCTCGTGCCGGGAGGCAGGCTTTGTCGAATTGTCCCCGTTTTACTTTCCACACAAACACCTCGTACACCGCCAGAAGCTATACAGATCGATTTTGGCCAGCTAATTCTTGCATTGGATCCCCAATGGCTCTGGATCACACGACAGATCTCGAGCTGCAAGATCCTTCGGTGAAAGACCTTTCTAAGGACCTCGTCATCGGAGACCAGACTCTGCGTCACGCACTTGATGTGCAAGAGTATGAAGAGCAGCCCACGAACTATGATCCCAAGTATGTGCCGAGCAACATCCTCGATGGCACGTCCTTAGAACTGATGACTGCAGACTGTGGCCCACTAGCCGTAAGTGGCTGGTCATGTCACTGGTCAGCTGGCTTTGCCTTGTCAGGTGAGGATACCAGTATACTCAATGCACTATTCCTGTGCTAAGATACAACAGCCCGTTAGCATCGTCCATCTTCGCACCGGCGACATCTTTAATGAATGCCGAGTTCGACAATGATTCCACAACATTGTCAACGTTTACGGTTTCATTCTTCATTTTGGGATATGTGGTCAGTAGGCCTCCTAAACAACGCAAACGATCCTCCCTCTAGAACCTGGTATAGATTGGTTCCCTCATCGCAGCTCCGTTGAGTGAGCAATTCGGCCGCAAGATAGTAAGTGCCAAATCCCTCCTCGACGTCACAGAACTGATCACTGACCATGCAGATCTTGGATATCAGCACCGCTCTCTTCGCCATCTGGGAGCTCGCCTGTGCCCTCTCTCCGAACATTACATCGCTCCTGATCTTCCGCATCTTCTCTGGGCTTGGTGGCTCTGCTTGCCTCTCTATTGGCGGCGGTATAGTATCCGATTTGTTTGATTCAAATGAACGAGGAGTCGCAACTGCGGTATTCGCGCTGGGTCCTCTGCTTGGCCCTGTCATCGGACCAATCGTTGGCGGATTCCTGTCCCAGGAGGCTGGATGGAGATGGGTAATTGCACTGAACTTTCGGCTAGGTCGTACTTCACTAACAGATAGATGCAGGTGTTCTGGCTTCTGTTCATCCTCGGATTTCTTACACTCCTGCTACAAATATTTGCGAGTAGGGAGACCAACCTGCGAGTCATCATGGCAAGAAAACGTGCCTTTGAAGGCCGACCTCGTCGGTGGTGGCATCGTTTGGATTGGTATGGCCCAGTCGAACTCCCACATGCAGACGGCCACAGGGACATCAGTATAGGAGAAGCTATCCGACAACCTTGGAAGGTATGAATCCTTTCTGTCTCGAGAGCTCGGTGTCTCCCATCAAGCAATGCTGACCGACTCGCAGTTTGTCTTCACTTCCCCAATCATTGGACTCCTCTGCCTTTACTTGGGTTTTGTGTATGGGCTTTTATACCTGCTGCTAACAACATTGACGAGTGTCTTTGTTACAATCTATGGCTGGAGCATTGGAGTCTCTGGTCTCTCCTACATTGGACTGGGCATAGGCTTCATGTTGGGAGTGGTCATGATTGGCAGTACCAGCGACCGCATTATGGCGAAGCATACGAAACGGAACAACAATATCCCTATTCCCGAGGTCAGATTGAAAGTCTGCGTCTTCTTCTCGTTTTTGATCCCATTGTCATTCTTTTGGTACGGATGGTCGGCTGAGGAACACACATTCTGGCTCGCACCAGTAACTGGGCTTTTATGCTTTGGGCTGGGAATGATCGGCATTTTCCTTCCCATCCAAACATATATGATCGACGCTTTCCCAGAAAATGCAGCAATGGCCACCGCCGCATTGGCATCTTCGAGAAATGTGGTCGGCGCTTTCCTACCTCTGGCTGGCCCAATTCTCTGTAAGTTTACTTCATCACCCAAAACTTGGGCTATGATGTATTAACTCCGAGACTTTTAGACGAAGACATGGGGTATGGTTGGGGAAACACTGTACTTGGCTTCATCGCCCTGGTGCTGATTCCGGCTCCTTATTTCATTGCAAGGTGAGTTTATCCGTCTCTTTTTAGAGCCTTGATGATTGTTGATAAGAATAGATATGGCGGTAAACTGCGTACGAGAGGAACTACCAGTAGTCCCAGTAGCTAAGATGGTGCTATCCCGGATGAGCTTGATCTACTGAAGAATCCTACTCAGTACAGAGATTGTGGTGATTACACACCCAAGGTTTCCACACAGCGGATTCCCCGTGAACCGATCTCGTTCTACTGGATCCTCAGGGATTCAGAGCGACGCCACGTTGGTGTCGTCAAACCATACCTTGTATATATATATATATATCATGGATAACAGTGATGGAATGTATCCTCCAGAAGTAGCTTGTACGATCATCTCTCCTTGAGACTCTAGAATTCAACACGTTTTGAGTTTTGAAGCATTTTGGAAGTATTCACGAAAACGAAATGCTGGATGATGCCGTTATCTGCAAGTGGGATAATATTTGCCTCGCCTGTGGATTTTCCTGAGAAGCCCCTGAGGTTGAGACAGCAAAGAGTCAAAGGATTCAAGGAAGGGGATTCCTGATCTTGTTTGCAAATGAAAGAGACTACTTCCCGCCAACTCTCTGGCACTGGACTACTAGTAAGAAAATGGATATTTGCACAGAAGAAAACGGATGAGACACAGATACCACCTCTTGAATAACATTCCCGCAGCTAATCATAACATAACACCCACACCTAATTCCCAAACTCATACCCAATGCATATACCTATATTCAATCTATATATTTATATTAATTAGGCTTAAATATTGGAATTTTGGTGGAAGTATATTAGTTACGGGTGTGCTGGTTGTAGGTGTGCTAAGTGTGGGTGTGTTGAGTATGAGTATGTTAGGTATAAATACATTGTAATGTGTTTGTGTATCATCCGTTTCCTTTTGTGCGAATATCCGGTTTTACTAGTAAAGAGATACTTATTTTGCTACGTTTGCTATGCACTATAGTGTACAAGAGCTAACAAGAAATTACACCCGACGATGGCTACTGCGTTGGTTCACGGTGAGATCCCTAATCTTAATAATCATGATTGGTTGATGCTGTTGATAACGCCCCTGTGTTTAACAGCCCTGTCCATAGAGACCTGGTTCACAGTATTTATTCAGCCAATCATGCTCCAGTACATGATGATCGAATCTAAGTGTAAAGGAAATTCCATTAGACTCCGAGTCCAGCCTGAACTAATTGGCAACGGTCCACGGCCGATCATGTAGCAAGCTCATGCCTCGGGTGTGGAGCCACGATGCCTGCATCGCCCGGAAGTTCAGGCTTGTCATTGCTTTCGGTCGGCATCTCAGACTTGTAGCCGAGCCCAGCGATCTTGCCCTCCTCCTCGGACTTGGGAATCTCTGAAGACTCATGATACTGCGGTGCCGGCGACAAGCGGGACGAAAGTTGAGACATGGGACTGGGCTCGTGCGGCGGCGGCGGCGGCGGCGGCGGCGCTGAGTCCGTCCGCGAGGTGCGAGCTGCCACGGCCCGGTCCACCCTTCGCCGGTACGCCTTGCGGAAAATGAATGCCAGGACCCCGAGCACGAGTAGGCCCCCGACGATGGACCCGACGGCAATGCCGGCCTTGGCGCCGCCGGACAGCCCACTGCCGCCGCCGCCCGACGTCGGCTCCGTGGCAGTCGCAGTCGCAGCGCCCGACGCCACGCTCGACGGATTCCCGGTCGTGGTCACTGCATACGTGGGCAGGGCGGTAGGGTTGAACGAGATGGTCCCGCCCGCGGATGTCGGCAGGCTGCCGATCTCGCCGAGGCTTGACTGCCCGTTGGTGTTCTCGATCAGGACGTTGGTTAGGTTGCAGCTGCAGTTTTCCTTCTCGAGTGTGACCTGCTTCGGATGATGGGCGCAGCCTGTCCACTTTGAAATATTCTCACCGCTGCAGCGCGCCATGGCCACCCACTGCTGCCCTGTGTAGCCGGGTTTCTGCGCACATTGCTCGTCCAGGAAGGTTGGATCGGTGCAGCCAGCGAGATAGGTTACTCCGGCTGTGTGTTTTGGTCAGTCTTTGGTTTGTGTCAGATACATCGATAGTAAAATATGCTTACTTGGTGTGTCGTAGCATGCGTAGCTCGAGAGGCAGTACGAGCCCTCGAAACAGCAGTGTTGAACACCAGAGAGCTGGGCATTGCCGCAAGCTATATAACGTGGGTCAGATACTTGTCCCTCTCCATAGTAGCAAGTGCCGTTGGAAATGTATAGGTCAGCTTGGTTGGACATAGTGGAAGACGAGCATAACCTGGGCTTTTGTGAAGCAGAGAAGTGGGAAACAGGTGGGGTTCACGAGGGGACGACGATTACTCGGGAACATGTCAGAAGTGGGAGGGGGATCTGGTGACATTTCATTTCAACTTATTCCCGGAGAGCCGGCCAGCAGGCTTCCTTCTGCATCATGGCGTGAATGATTACTGCCAAGGGCAGCCGTGACTCTGAGAGGGTGTCCAGCCTGCAACAATCACCGGCGAGCGGGCACGTTGGCGTTGCTCCTCCGGGAACCCGATCGCCGGTAAGACTTCCATATCGAGAGCGTCATGGGTCAAGACTTACTCAGAATGACCCCAATTGGTCTGGAATAACTTCATCAGAGATTCAGCTCCATATGACTCTCGGCTAGCTCCGGTCAAGTCGGATGCCGTTATTAGTGAAGCAAGTGGTTTCTGCTAGCACAAGTCGGGTGGATGGCTTACTGGAACCACTCCCAGTCAGAACGCCCTGTTCGCGTGGCAAAGCTCGCCAGGGCCGTGACTTACGCGCATCAGTCCAAAGGAGTAGTTTCAGGGTGTTTCTTTCTTCCGCTTTCTGTGAACAATGACATTGATTTAATACCTGATGAGAAAGGGCCTACTCCACATTGGAAGCGTTCCCAGGGTTGAGATTCGACGGATTGCAGGTATATATTCGACCGATCAACTTAGTTGTTCGTGCTCTGGCTTCATGCATGTTAACTTAGAAAGGGACTTGAACCACTACCCACCTAGAGTATTCGGTACTACATCCCCCATCCAATGTCCTACGCAGGTTAACTACTGTCAACTGCATTTGTGGCCTTCGAATCAAACAACCGATATCTACTCTTGATATTTTCCATGCTGTATAGAATTTGTTCACAAGTCAATCTGTTTTCCTGCGCAGTTGAGCCTCTTGAACATTTAATGGCTCTAGAAGCTACAGCTTCTCCTTCTTTGGCACTTGCTTTTACTCAAGACCAACTCCGTCATCTCACCCTTCGGATCCAACCCCTCTAAAAACGCCATCATCCCATCACGATCCCGCCTCTACCAAGCGCCTACGCGATTCCTCGACTGAATAGGATCATCAATCCTCAGCGCCTCCCTTAGCAGGTCCCTTATCTCCCTCCTCCTTATCACCTCCAGCGCTAATCAATCTCCGCCTGGAAAATCCTTTCTTTTCGTATTAACGCGGGGTCCCACTGCGAAAGCAGCTCGTCGTTGACGTCCTGCACCGCTTTCCGCGACCTGAAGCGCAATGAGCCCGGATTCCGGATCGCGGTGCCGCGCCTTCAAGTCTTTGTCCACCAGCAGCCGCCGGGCCGCGCCCGCGTCGCCGCTCATAACCGCCGCTCCCCTCACCACCAGGAAGACGCACCTCTCGTGGCGGTAATTGCTCTGCGCGAGCTGCAGCGCCGTCGTGCCCCACTGATCCCTAACTTCGAGGTCGAGACCGGAGTCGCGAGGATTTGGAGCGTTTGCATCGAGTTCCTGTCGACGGCGAGGTGCGTGCACGTGCGCCCCTGGTGCGTTGTAGCGGACAGGAAGTGCTAGCTCCTAGGGAGCCGATGCTTCGCGTAGTCCCTGTCGTGAGATTGCTCCAGAGGGATGGCTTGCCAGAGAGGCGTAGAGCCGTATCTGTCTGTTTCGGGGTCGAAGGGGTCTGGCAGGAGTTCCAGAAGGGCTCTGAACGCTTCTAGATTTCCGGCTTGAAGGATAGATAGATGAATGCCTGACACACGATTTGTGACTGGTATTTGTGGACGCCTGCTGATTGTAGTGACTGAAGAGTGCCGACTACTGAGACGGCAATGGGGGGAAAAAACGAGAAAAAACCCCATAGTCTGAGTATGGTTGGAAATCGAAAGTTGCTGGCGATTCAATTTGTTGACGAGAAGGGGGGAAAAGCAAGAAAAAGAACCCATGGTCTGATTATTGTTGATGATTGATGATTGATGAATGATCTCGATTGGTCCCCCATTGGGGTCAAGCCGGTCCGCCACGTCAAGGCTCGAGATATGGCGTTTTTTTCTCTCTTTTGTTTGGAGGTGAACTCTAGGTGGAAATCTACTAGTACTGTGTATCAGCTACGTACTATGGAGACCAGAGTGTGCTCGAGTATTGCAATACACAAAAGAAGGGTGACTGTGCAGTAGGGACAAAAGATGTACTCACGTCACCGCTCCTCATCGTCATCGTCTTCGTCTTTTTGGGTGAGACTGGGGGTATTTTTAAGCAGGGCCCCCGCCCTTATGGTATCTCAGCTCCTATAGAACATGTCAGTGCATCAAACCAACAAGACAACCACCTCAATGTTGGCAAGATGTTATCGGTGGTCGTGGCGGACGGAAGGAATTAATACGTAGGTAGGTGTAGGTGATGATGAGTGTGCAGCTGCATCTCACATAGTCCCACTTGAGAGTTTTCGTGATGAATAACGGTACCATAATTTTGGTGGAGATGAAGACGGCGGGTATGAAGATGAAGATGCCCCCCCCCCTTTTCTATCACGGCCTGAGAAAAGCTTACGCAGAGTCCTGTGCAAAAAAACTCAACGCAAGCGTGGAGTAGGACCAAACATTGAAGTAATAGAGAGTAGTGCCTTGTGTGTCCACCAAGAACCTGAAAAGGCAGTTCTGCTGTCCTTCTTCGTGTGATCGCGTGCTGTTTCTGTGGCGCGCTTTCGATGTGTATGCCATTCATAAGGAGTAATAGGAAAAGAACTCGTATTGATAGACAGGAGGACCCGTGGTGGTAGAATGAAAGAATGCAAGCTCAATAGCAGTGGCAGTTTGTGACTTACATAGTAGAGGCAAAAGCTCCAAGTCCCGCTCTTCGCGGGGTTGGCGCCGGGCGGCATCTCGCCGGTTCGCTTCATAAACATACACATTAGTCTGGAAACGCATGAAAGGCACGCTAGAAAGGAAGTTGAGTTACTTACCCCATCGGATATATAGGGGCACGCAATCCCCAAACCAGACCCTCAAGCCAGCAGACGCCGCAAGGCCGACGCCCACAAAAAAGACGGTCTTTGAGACGGTCCTCACGGCCCTGACTGTCTTCGGTGATGGAAGCTGGTCCATCTCGTTGGTTCGAGTTATCGATAAAGTTTATTAATCAGTTAATCAACTTGATGAATCAATAAACCGGCCGGAAAGGGAGGGCCAACTCGTTCGCGGATAATGATATGCAGAGAAAGGAAACAAAAGGAGAACATCTCTGGCTTGGGAAGATGAGGGGATATCAAGTTGTTGCTCCCAAGGGCCCACACACGATCGTGATTCATGGAAGGTGCAACCTAAAAGTCAGGTAAGTCCATCGTCCCGTTGCAGTATCCTAAGAGCAAGGTGTATCTGACACCCATAACGGCGGTCTTCCTGAACCCCCACGAAGCGAAATTCTACAGGTTCTGCTGCACGTACAATTCGATCCATGATTGAAGCTGTATATAATGGTTTGACTCATTATCTAGTCAGGTGTTCGTACATCGGTAGGGTAAAGGGCGTTGTCCTTCCTGGCCTCCTGTGCTGAGTTCTGCCCAGGGTCGCCCTTGCCGTCAACCAAATTCCCTTGCCGGCAGCCTGCCTCAACGTCCCCCACAGCTTCCTCAGACCTCAGATCAGGGCCGGATTACCCAGATGCACAATTGCATGCGGGTTGCGCTCCCCTGATATAACATCCTATGGGTTGATCTTTGAACACCCGAATGAGATGGCCTTGTACATCCTTTGGCTTCGAAATAAAGGACGTTTGAGTTGGCTGGAATAATTCTAGTGTGAATACCTGTGGACCTGCATTATGATTAGAAACTTTTCATAAGACAAACTGTTTTACTGCGCAGTTGAGCCTCTTGGACATTTAATGGCTCTCGAGGTTGAGTATATTGCCGCTGATTCTTTTGTTTGGTCTGAGATTCAATGTCGAAGGGCTGAGTAACACGAGTTACAGACACCCAAACCAGACTCTTCCGAATTATCCCCGTCAAATTATGTACACAATCTGTTTCCCATGTTCTTCGTTATCACTTCCTCTATGTTGCTCAATTCCCTCGGCAATATGCCTGAACGTCAAATGGTCGAATGTAAGTGACAGCTTCGAAAAGCCGATGCGCCTAAAGGTGCTTTCACGGCAGGTCTTCGGCCAAGTCTTGACCCAAGAGTTGTCGGGGATACGCTCCAAGAGGAGACAGATGAGATCCGTAGACTTCGTCGACGACCTAAGCGCCACCAACATGCAGAAAATCTCGTTGGACCCGGTTAGCTGGCTCCTTTGATCATCATCGCCTGGGCAGTCGAGGCAAACGTTGTAGTGCTTCTCTTTCCTAGTCCCGTCGCTCGCGCCATTGCCCACACCTAAGGACCAGTGATAGTGCGTTCCCTCCCGTTGTAGCTTCGCCGGGTACAAGTAGGCCTCCAGCCGGATGTGCCCTCCTATGACGAGACCGAATTGGTTCTCCGTCTTCGTCTGTACAAAGACGCTCTTTTCCCAGACATTCGTGTTCGTCCCGGACTTGGTACCAGCATCGTCATGTGGGACTTTGACGAGAATCCCTTCAGGGTCGAGAACATCGCCACAAGTGATTCCGTTACCATATTGGGCATCTACCGATGCCCAAGAGAAAGATGGCGCCCTGTATTCTTTTGGACGCTTCGACGGATACTCAAGTGTGCTGCCCCCAGACTCGGTATCACCACGACAAACTGGTTCGACATGCCAAAGGAGCTGACTGACAAGGTGCTCCTCCGCGTCCCAGAGTCCCGCTACATACTTGGCTTTTCGCGATGCTTCGAGAATGGTGGCCACGCTATGAGCTATTCCCGATAGAGCAATGAGTTTGTCCTTCTTTTGGGTCAGGTCAGTCCTGGCATACATCTCGACGATGCGAGCCCACAACTCAAGCGAATGGACAATTGGAGAGATCTTGTCCGTGCTGCCCAAGAGAGGATCGGCTTCTCCACGCAGCCTGTTTCTTCTGAGCTTCTGGCCATGTTGCTCTGGCTCCAATTCTTTGATGGGGATGCCTTCATAGATCTCGTCACCAACGAGTTGGTAGTTCGGTATGTTTAGATAGTGTCCCTCAATTTCATCAAACTCTGCGCATTCCCACGCAATGCGGCCGCGACAGAAGTGCAGCACTCTGGGTGTCAATAGTCGCTCCTGGACGACCCAGCCTCGCTTGTTAACCGGGGCCTGGTTCACCAATTTTTCCCAGTTCGAAACGTCCAACAACAGACAGCTTCTTACTTTGGCCAGATGAGTGAACTCCGTATCCAGTGGCGCGCTGTTTGTAGCAGCGGGGTTGGGTAGGAAGCCTGATTGAGCCCGAAGTGGAAAGCGCGTGCCTTTATGAAGGCCATCTACATCCAAGCTCCACATCTTCCCGAGTGGCGTAGCGCCCACTCCGACCCTGGGAAGGTTACATTGATTCGCGCCGCATGTATGCATATCTGTGATTAGGCGCGACAGTCGTCCAGTGGGCCTCTTCGATCCTCCACCCCACCCGCTTTAGAACGCCATATTCCAGCCGCATGCGCCCAAAACGATAGTCCACTGTGCCAGCTGAATACGTTTGTATCTCTGTGGAAGAAAGTGCCACTCGGAGAAGTTTGACCAACCCAGTAAACCTGGGACTGCACTGCTATCGTGCCTAGCCTCAGATATGCCCGATGCCTACAAGTGGAGTGGGATGCAAGTAAATCTGATGCTCAGTTGGGAAATAGCGTGGGAGGGCTTATCAGGCTGTGGAGGTTCGTGGATCGTTCTATTAGGTCAATGCCCTGTTCCCTTATTGTTATGCATTTTTGTGTCAGAATATTGGTGTACTGCATTATGCATGTGAGATGCCAACGAAGAGGTGGCTGTGTAGACATGAGCAGCAGCCTGCCACCCCATCCAATCATCTTGGCTCTGCCAGACAGGGGGTTTTTACACTGGATGAACTGCCTGATTTTGCCGCTACATCAAGCGCAGGACAGCGCCTGGTGACTGCTGAGGGGTTCTCGCTTATCACCACTGCGCACTGCTGCCAGCTGAACAACGTCTGGTTCCTTCGACAAATGTCGCTTCAAACTCTGCTTAGTCGGACACCGACAAGATAAAATCCAACAAACATGTCAGAAATCATCGATCGCCCACCCAACTTCACGTGGAAGAAGTACGATCTCGAGTTTGGCAATTCCACAGTCAGCCTCTGGTGCCCACAAACTGACGACTTCGACGAACATGGTCTTGGCGACTGGAGACGGAGAGGCGGTATCGATAAGCCAGAATTCGAGAACTTCAAAGCTTTCCAAGAATGGAAAAAGACGATGCAGGAGAATCTTGCACGACAAGAGAGAGACGAGACACACCCACACAACAAGCGTCCCTACTGTTTGAGAAGTATCCCCATGTCAAAGCCATCACACGGTTTCCCAATGGCAAAGTGGGCTTTGTCAAGATGGAGGCCTGGATCCAACGCGATCCGACTGCAGAACAGTCAAATCAAACTCCAGATCCCAAGGCATTTCCGGTCGACTACAGTAACACGCTCTACGAGACTATCTTCCTCCGGGGCGGAAGCGTTGCCATGCTCATGATTCTGCGCCCCTCGGATAAGCGGGACGAGCGCTGGGTCATTCTCACTGAGCAGGCCCGTACCCCAGCCTGCTCATTGCGCTTTATCGAGATTCCGGCCGGTATGATGGATAGCAGTGACAACTTTGCTAGTGTCGCAGCGAGGGAGATCGAGGAGGAGACAGGCCTCAAGATTCCCATGTCGGAGCTCATCAACATGACTGAACTCGCGCTTCAGGATTCGGACGGGGATACAGAAATGCTGACCAAGGCAATATATCCCAGTCCTGGCGGATGCGACGAGCATATATCGCTCTTCCTCTGGGAAAAGGAGATGGACCGAGTGCACATAGAGGCTTTGAAAGGCAAAATCACCGGCTTGCGAACGGCGGGTGGAGCCATCACGCTTCGCTTAGTGAAGTATACCGATCTTTGGAAAGTAGGAGCAAGGGATGCAAAGACGCTGGGTGCTTGGGCTTTGTACGAAGGACTTAGTAGTTCGGGCATATTGGACCAAGAAGAAAAACAGAGGGCGAAGAGACGGCGCACCGATAAAGGAGTGTCACCAGTCGCTGCGTTGCTGGGCCCTTTCAAGAAGCGGCCTTCATAGCAACATCATTAATACTACCTGACCCTGGTGGCCGAGTTTTCCAGTCAGTTCTGGTCCAGGAAATCAGGAGATGGCACTGAAGTCTGGGAATACACCTTGTGTTCGTGCAGATGGCTGTATGTTTTCAGAACCCATATGACCCAGGGCATTTTGCTGGCCGCTGTTTCCCTTCCGAAGTGATTATTCACCTTAAACTCATACATTTTCTCTTGTGAAAGAGCTTTACTGGCTCTTTTACCTTTTTCAACTTGCCAGAATATCACCATTCTTAATCCTCCCTCAGGCTGACCATTTAGTCCTGCTCAATTCATATCGCACTTATCTCTTACTGAAACGACTGGTCGAACGCGGATGAACTGAGGGATTGAGTGAATGGCATGCAAGCATATCTTGATTCAAGTCTGGTGGTGCTTTTAGTCCTAGGTTCTCTTTGGCATCCGATTTGATAAGTATGAGGGAATTGAATCCATATAGACAGGTCAAAACACCTGATATTTAATGGTAGCGGCTTTGCCAATGCCAGTTTCAAGTGCAATTATCATATCCGGGTAAGTTGGCTTAAACCGTTAAGGATGTGAAGAGGCTTTGCGCCTGGTGTTCCAGACAGGATCTGATGGCTCAGCAATAGTTCAACGCCATCAGAGGAGCCTCGACCGTCTTCAATATGCAATAATCAAGCGCCACCAGTAATGAATTGGTTCAACGAATTCACATTGCTTGAGACTTTGCTCCTTGCTAAACGTTTGTGGAATAGGCGGGAATGGGCCCAGCCCGTCATGAGCCTAGGGATGCCAACCATCCATCACCTTCAAGCGAACAGGGAGTATTTAGCCAGACTCAAACTAAGAAGCCATCGCCATTTCTCGAGTTTCCCCATGGCGCCTTAATGTAAGGCCTGTCACATCGAGTAGCACGCCGCTCATTGATCTGACAGACCGTGGCTGCAGCCAAGATTGCCTCATCAGTCCCTGGGTAAGTCGCCAAGCAGAGTTCCGGAAATGGAAGCAAGATTAAAAGGAAGGTGGGCAGGGGGCATGCTGAAGAGAAATTGTAACAGAACTTGACGCAGCACGTAAAACAAGTGGTTTATCCTGCGCAGGTGGCTCTGGTGACACGCTGGTGGTTATACGCCAATACGTGGTATGAGACATCTGCAGGAGTCAGTTTACTCAAGAGCTTCGCTCACTCTGGTATTTCAATATGACGAGTTATCGTTGATATTGAATCCTGGTTGTGGATAGGAGCTATAGAGAAGTAACGCAGAACAACCCCTCATGTACTCTGCCAATATCTTCATATATTTGGCATGGTCTCGTTTTCTCAGACCGTTACTGTAAACTTTGGAAGCCTTTTGCAAGGTACATTGTAGAAAGCAAGAGGGGACCTTAGAATGTATTGGATGAAAGTTACAGATTTGGTTAGAAAAAGATAGCATGTCTGTATTACTAATCAGTCGCTTTCCAATACTTTCACATGTTGAGTGGTCCACTACAGGTGGCCTCCTTGACAGCAAAGAGAGCCAGCCCTCTCAACTCAAAATGTCCTCGATTAAGCTACCTGAAGACTTGGAGTTCCATGCCCTGACCAAATTTGATGCTCTTGTTTCACAAGGGAGATTATTTTTTGAGGAAACGGAGGCCCAGGTAGTTGAGGATCAGGGATTCAAGGTCAGTGAGCATGAGTCCATGCCCATTTCTCTATTGAAGCTTACACTCTTCTCCAGTTTGAGTTCCGCATAAGTCAGGCTTTGTCCAAGAAACCTATTCTAGCCCACAACGCGCCTGAACGCCGTGGCTTTGGGGGGCCGTTCCTCCACCCTGACCCAGACTTCGTAGCGAGCCGGGTTGGAGACCGGCACATTCTTGAGCTCAACATGCATTGCATCCATCGCCCCATGTACATCCTCCATACTCGCGAGTTCGCACGACAAGACGACGACCTAGACTTAGACGACTTCACCGCAGCTTTTGCTGTCATGGCGAACCTGGGACGCAAGGTGCCGCAGATGACCATTTACAACTGCGGTGCAGAGGCTGGAGCCTCTCAGGGTCACAAGCATATGCAAGTCTTTGCGTACACTTCGCCTTTTGCCTTATTCCCCGAACAGGCCCAATTCACTCAAGGTCAGTTGCACATTACAAACTGTTTACCTGAAACGACAGATTCCTGGCTAATTAATACTAGAAATTGCTTCACGGATCCCCTTTGTTCCTTACCAGCATTTTGTGCCACGACTCCATGAGAATTCTCAAGCGGATCACATTATGGCATGTTATTCTCGGCTGTTGTCTGCAATGAGGGCGGCACAAGAAAACACATCTGAATTTGGAGCTTACAAAGTGTGCCTCACGGACTCTTGGCTGTGTCTTATTCCTCGTCGCCGTGGTCGATTGCAGGGAGTCGGCACAAATGCTGCTGGTATGCTTGGCCTGGTGTGGGTTGGTGACCAGGCGGAACGAGAGGACTGGGATAAGCTCGGCCGTTCACGTCACCTAGAACGTCTTGGAGTCCAAATTAAACCTTCTTGAGCTTTCAGAAGCCATAAGGAGTACAACTATATCACATCTTACTATTCAAAGAAGTCCATCTCTGTTTGATCCGCCATTCCTTTGGGGCGGAGGAGAGAGACATGTCAAGCGGGCTCCAGGGGCAAAGAGTACCCATACGAGTCCACATGCTCATCGCTATAGAGGTGGAGAATGGATATTCACACCCGCAAAAACGAAGGGTATATCCGTACACCACTCACGCTATAGCTGCCACTAATCAGAGCACATCAGCCAGCCCTATTCGCACACCTACACACCCAACACCAACACACCCAACACTTACACACCTAACACCTACACGCCACACACCCAGCACTACATACACCCAATTTACAACCAAATTTACAACCCAATTAGTATACCTAATTAGCCCTAGGCATATGGATTAATAAGTATGTAAATGAGGTGCATAGGTATTGAGTGTAATTTAGGTGTATGAATTGGTTTAGTGCTGGCGATGTATGGTGTACCCTCTGTTTTTGCGGGTGTGAGTATCCTTTCTCAAAAAATAAGTTACTAATTTAACTAAAACCCAACAAATCTTCCGCAATGGTTGAGTTCTGGTGCCGAGCTTGTATGTGAATAGGAATTGGGACCTCAGACTGCAAATTAGGACAAGCCTTGGAGAGAGAAGAATACCTGACCGCATCATGACTATTGAGACTTAGACAATTCGACGAGGTGTTTGGACCAATTTTCCTAAGCAAAGACCGTGTTCCGGATGTCCTTGACCTTTGGCCACTGATGCTGGCGTTGAGGCAAGTTTACGATATAAGGCTATTTTGATTGGTGAATGAGAAGGAAAAGCGCCCCTGGCTGTCCCGTTTCAAAAGATAAAGATTAAAACAATTCGCTGATGGCTCCAGGCACCATGGACGACACGGGCCATGTTCAGCCCAACCCTCGAGGCTTGCCAGCTTAGATAATCCACATTATGTTCGCGTCAGAACTTTTCGATGCGCTCATTGGACTCCCCTTAGGCTGCAAAGAGATGATCGTCACGAGGCTCGACGCCTCATACGCGTGTGGAGCAAGGTCGGTGTGATCGACCAGTAGTGGTTTCCAAGCCGCGGGTTCATGTGCAAGGTTCCAGGGTCTGAGGAGAACCACGCTACAGGAGTCCCCCAATTCATGTAGCGTTCATCAAGGGTGAAGTGTTCGACTAACACGCGCCCGGATGCCAAAAGAGGCTGTCACATTGGATGGCCCTCTGCGGGATGTCTCCTTATGGGATAACTTCCTCTGGGTGAACTCTACGGCCTAATAAGCCAAACCTTTTGTGAGTGTTTCCTAGCTCCCCTTACTTGGGCATTCGTTTTGGGTTGACATATCTCAATAACGACTTTGGATGAGGTTGCATAAGTGTGCAGAATGCTTCAGATTCACAGGCTTATTCAGTTTTCACTCCCAGTGCTTTGAGCACGAGATACGCTGTAAAAATAAAAAAAGAATCTTGGATTTAGGTCGCTTCGATTGAGACATAGTATATACGGACATGGCGATAATTAACATTTAGAATAAAGAATCAGACTATTGAACCCCGATGTCCTTAGCCCGGCGGTTGGCGATCCGATCGTTGCTCACGCGGGTGCGAGAACACATGCACGTAAAATCTAACCCTATGCACTTGATGGAGCAGCAGCAGGAGCCGACGGAGTAGCCTGTTGATCGGCTGGTGGCGGAGCCTGTGCAGCATTCGGGTCAGCAGGCGGCTGAGCTTGCTGTTGGGCCTGCTGCTGGGCTTGTTCCTGAGCTTGCTGCTGAGCCTGTTGCTGGGCTTGTTGCTGGGCTTGTTGCTGGGCCTGGTCTTGAGCTTGTTGCTGACCTTGCTGGCCATTGTTCACGTTGACAATGACTGTCGGTGGAGGAGCAGTCCCAAGAACAAGACCTGCGAGCTCGGCCTGTGCGATAGCTTGCTCATTAGCGAGTAGCTGCGCCTGCAGGTTGAATAGAGAACCCGCGGCGATGAGCTGGCAGTCCTGCTGGATGAGATTTGTGTCACCGACGAACAGGCCCTGGTTCGGAAGAATGATGGCGGCTGGGTCGGCGAAGACCTGAGCATCACTAGGAGCCTTTGGTGGCTGGGAACCAAAGGGAAGCAGGACAGAGCCATTGACCTGCCCAAATGGCGCATTGGGGTCAAACTGAGCAACTTGAGGAGCACCACCAGCAGCGGGCTGGGAAGCGTTGCCCACACCCGCGACACCGGGTACATTCAGAGTCGCGGGCGTAGGGGCAGGGCCGATGGTCAGAGGCTCAGCCGCATTCACCATGACGAGGATTTCTTGGCCAGCTGCGCCATTATCTGCCTTGAGCTGGTTGACCATGTAGCGAGTGTTGACATTGTTGGGATCCCGCTGGTCAATGACGTTTGTGACGGCAATAATGACAGTGTTCACATTTGTCCATCCTGTTGATCACTCTGGTTAGCATGGAGATACAATACTTATATCAAAGGGACTTGTAGATACTCACTGTTCTTGAAATGATTGACTCTGATGTTGTTCTTGATGGTCTCCACCGTTGAAATGAGCGCAAGTTGAGACTGAACAAGAGCAGCGAACTCCTGCTCCGCAGTCAAAGCTAGTGCCGCGATGGTATCCAAGTTGTTGTTGATTACTGTGATCTGTGGCTCCACCACAGTCTGCTGAATGATGATGTCCCTCTTCTGTTGTGCTCTGGTCTTGTGCTTCAGGCCCCTTTCCATGGGTGTTGCAGTTCGGTCAACGGACGCAGGAGCTGATGTATGTTAGACAATAGTCATGTGGTATACGGTGACAGACACTCGTGACTTACCAGCAGTAACGACAGACACGCCGACTAGGGCGGTGATGAGATTCCTGAGGAACATGTTGAAGGATAGGTGATTATTTGAAACAATATAGATAGTACTTTTGGTCTATTGGTCCTATCAAAGGAGTGAAGACAAAGAAGGCGTAGAAGGAACGAAACAGCAGCCTCTGGGGCGCTTGGTGAGAAATCAAATGAGGAAGTACGGATCAGCAGATTTGATCGTGGAAAGTCTTGGAGGACGGCATACGAAGATCATGATCCTCATCGCCGTGGGAGATCACTCGGCATATATGTGGTTATTCCTACCTTTACCGTCCTCCTTGACGAGGTCTTGCGGGCTATGCCCGCTCCCCAAGACCGGCATCTCGACATTCCGGCTCGAGTCTCCAGAGGGGGATCTACGCGAGTGATACTCGAGATCGCAGCAGTCGCTCGAAAGAGGCATGCAGACCTTACTGACGGTATGCTTAAGCATCAAAACCAGCCGGGATCAGGGGGCGCCTAGGCCTGGGGGCCGACAAACGAGTTCGGTTGGCAGGCCATCAAACGGAAAGCTTGGTGCTGTACCTTTTGGCCCGCGGGACCGCACGAAAGTGACTTCAGAGCCGAATAACCTTAGATTTGAAATTCCCGACGAAAGGGCCCCCTCGTCTGATATCTTGCGACGAATTCGTCTGGAGTGGGTCGGTTGAGACCAGGTCTGCCCAATCACGACGGGCCTTGGCGGACTGGAGTGCGGATGAGGCCCTGAGACGGATGAGGTTTTGTGTTTGCTAGTGTGGGTTGAGAAGTGGCTATGACATCTCATGCATATCTGAAGTACTTTTTCGGCCGAACAGGCGTATGCCATCTCAATTTTGATGCAACCGTTGTGGTTCTGGTTGGGATGGGGCCACACGGTTTCGCTTTGAGGGAGGTGAGGATCACGAACATCATTGTTCGTTCCCTCGGGTATTCCTTCCGCAAGTCCTGCCCTTGTGTCCGGCATCAAGCGCAGATCTTCAATGATTCCCCTGAGCGCCGAGTCCCTGATCGACTGAAGCGAAAAGATCACGAAAATCTGGAAGATCAGGTTCTCCAGGTCCGCAACAAGGCAGGAAGGGAGTGTGCTGAGAACACAATCGAGAGTCGACAGGTCTAAGCAACGGACTCGAGATGCCCGTGCGTCAGAGACGCCTGGGGTACCCTGGCGGACTTTGCAGCCTTGCTGAGCCCTACGAGCTTGACTGCAGGAGCATGATGAGTACGGCATTCAGTTCAATCGCGTCTTGGAGTTTGTGAAATGTTACAGGCTGCCTTGAAAGACTTAGACAGGAGGGCCAACATTAAAACCAACTGTGGCTTAGCCACAGCCCCTGCTTGGTCCTCTTCCTACCGGGAGAATATACAACCCCCCTTCCGTCTCGTCAGCAATGCAGGAGAGGTGAAGTCACTGCCAAGAGCTATGATACACGGCGCTCCCACAAAAACTTGACCATGATCCCGTCCCTGTGTACACTGGCATATGCGTTGTGTGGGGCGGTTTTCAAAGGCTCAGGGCAGGGGCCGAGAGCTCGCTGTGCTCCACTAAGCGCCACGTCCTTTGCCATCTTCTTAGAACGAAGAAACGTCCTTTCGACAACCGCAACGTCATGAATCAGTCACAGATCAAGCCTCGTCATATTGGTGCGCTGACCGGCTCAACAGCAAATGCTTGGTGTTAGATGATAAGCAGATTGTGTTGCGGTGGTGGTGGAAGGAATCCGGTGTTACGGAACGGTACTGTACCTTGCCCATCTCATATACGTACGTGTCTCATCCTCATAATTATCGTCCGAGGATATCCAACCAGGCAAGTATTTCTCGTATGTTTCCGCTGCCATCGATGAGGACTGTGCCCTTGTTTGAGAATGTCGCATGTCCTTTGGGTTCTCCATGTTGATCTTTAGAACCCGTGAGTGACCGCCTACACACCTGGTGGGCACAATTCTCTGTCCGGCAGAGTGTGCTGAACCCCAGATATAGAAAGACACAGTCGTCATCACGAATGTCTCTGTGACCACGCAGTACGACTTATCGCTGCTTTTGTCACGATGTCACGATAGGGGCCGGAAACGATCGAAGGGGCGCATGAGCTCTGCAACAACACCGTTTGATTCATGTCCTACAACGGGGACTCTTGTTAAGGCGTGGTGTTGGTCAACTCCTCTATACCTGCGGAACCTGCTTTACTCGATGACATAAGAGTCTGCCATGGACTTGATTTCTTTCGAGAAGGTCACGTCCTCGTTCATCTCCACCAGAGTAACCGACGAAACCTGGGAAATGATCAGTAAAGGCAAGTCTGCAGGGCGGCAATGAAGGGATGACTCACATCCACGTCCACGAATGGCGTGGTCTTGGAGAACCGGACCTGCATCGGGAAGAACTCGTTCTCGTCATCCGCCTGAGCTTCGAACTCGAAGGCTCCGTTGGGGTTCTCCTCATCCACCGTTCCGATCGACCACTCCAGGCTGTCTCCTGACACGTCATATGTTGCATCAAAACTCGAGACCGACGGCTCGGCAGTCGAGTACGGAATGGTGACGCTCACGTCTTTGAGTGCATCGCCGCCGGTCAGCTCGTACTCGACAGTCATGGTGTAGCTGCCATCAGAACCCTTGTTGACCCAGACAGTGAAGCTGATTGGCACTGCGCTCGGGTCGTCTGCCTTCGGGGTAGCACGCCACCGAAGTACACCGACCGAGTTATTGACTGGGAAGCCTTTCGCGGTGTTGGCCATCTGGATGGTTCTAGAGCTGTTGAACAGATTCCGGTCAACGTTGGGATGTGTTCGGAACTGCGCCCCATGGCTGGGCTGCGCGTTCAGATCCAGTTTGATCTTGGTCAGTGATGGATCGGATATTCGCAGCTGCAGATCACCACTGACGCCAATGGACTCGACGGCGCCTTCCTTCGAAAGCTTCGCGCTGATTGCTTCGTTGATGGTAACGTGTATGGCATCGCGATCCAGAGTAGTGGAGGCACGCGGCGCACTTGGCTCGGCTGCGATCGGAGAGGGAGCTGCTGGCGCGACAAGCGGGCTGTCGTCGACTTCGTTGCCCATTTCGCCTCGTACTCGCTCAAACATATCGGTGGTCTTCGACTTCTTACCAAGTTGCATGCCCTTGCCCTTCGGTGCGGTGAATCTGTCTCTCGTGAGTGCGTGATACGGCATGATTGGACGGGACTGGCATACTTCGACTTGTTCTTCTCAGCTTCGTATGAATCGTATGTGTCGGTGACAGCAGGTCGGCTGGGCGCAGTGTATGTGGGATAGACAGGTGTCCTGGGCACATTGCCCATGCCACGGGCGCCCCTGGCCGACTCTTTACGCTGCATCTCGAGTTGTTTGGCCTTCCTCTTGCGCTCTTCAGTAGCCTCCAACTCTTTGTTCTAGGGCGAGTCAGCACACAACGCGAAGGATTGGAAGTGAACACATGCGAGGGCTTCGTACTCTGGCAATGATCTCCTGGATGCGCTCCTCGTGACTCTCCATCTCCAGGAATGTCTTGATCTGACTGATGGTCAGGTTCTCCCTGTACCCAAGGGTGACCAGCTCATCGAAGGCGCTCAGGAGCTCGAAGGCATTCTTCAAGATTTCACGCTCCTCCAGACTCTTGCAGGTGCTGGTGACGACCTGGGCAAAGAGATGTAGGGAGTCGATGTCTTGGAGGATGTTGGACTGGCGGTTGGTGATGAGGACCATGTAGAGCTCATCGAGGGGTTGGTAGACGAATCGGACATTGTCTTGCTCGACCGTCGTATGCTGGGTCCCGCTGTCTGCGAGCTTCGGGAAGGAGGCGAGAAGCGCTTCGATGCGCGACCTGGGCATCTCGCGGAACTGTCGCGAAAGGACAGCTTTGCCCCCGCGGGTGCAGATCGATGCTGCGAGGACAACCTGCCACACTCAATTGTTAGTCACTGCCACTGTGAGATACTCCCATTGATCAGAGAACTTGCCATTTTGATTCCAACGCGAAGCCGAGGACTCTTTAGCAAGGGGGCTGGTCTTGGTCTTGCGAGAGGGTTGCGAGCTGAGTTGGACTGTTGTCTCTTGGACGCTGGCTGCGATTAGTTGATAGTGCTGTCCTGAAGCTGGGCTGGGTGGCTCGTGCGAGCTGGCCTGGGCACTCGCATTCCTGGCACTTTAGGTAATGGGCACGTTACCCCTGGCCAGCATCCAGCTCCACCCGGCAGGCAGAGTCCCAACTGAGGATACCTAGGTACCCACCTGGGCACATAGCGCTCCAGTTCCTGCGGCATTCACCTGGGCTGCCCGGGTGCCTAAGCTCCCTGGCTGCCCGGCGCGCTCGCAAGTGAGGTTAGTCAGCGATGCCCGTTGCAAAAGGAAAGCAATTAGCCGTTCGCGTCACCCCGTTCAGCTATGTCCATCCAGGCTTTGACCACTCACTCACCTCCGTTATCCCTCTGCAACGCGCACTCCCTTCTGCGACCAGTCTGACGTACTTGGTATCTCGATCTGCCAGAAATACCCGGATCGCTGAGACCTGGACCGACTCCGCCCTCAATCAAACTTTGTCCCAAAAGTTTCGGTATCTGTGGTTACTCCGGTTCACCTGTATTCACGCTCGCGCAAACAGCCCCGCCGCTACCTCAGCGACTGTGACGAACAGCTAGCATCCAACCTGCCCGCCATCGGCGCGAGTATCATGACCTGATCTTGTTCCCAATCTTACGTGTGATCTATCTCCCAGCTGCGCTGACCGCGCGTTGCCCTTGAGCTTTCACAGTTCTGCGCCTGGTCATTTTGACCTCGCCAAAGCGATATGATGGAGGCTGTGGCGGAAGAGACAGGCCATTTGGAGGCCAACAAAGAGGTCCGATTTGAAGACGACAGTGTCAGCGCGATCCAGGACGAGGAGTTTGACTTCGATATCGGTGGCCCTGGAGACGATCTAGAAGAAGCCGTGGGTGGGCCCGAATCCACCCACGATACTCTGGCGTATCACACCGGAAACAATGACGCACTCCACGACACTCGCACACACTCGATACAAGATCAGGAAGCGCAGGAGGCCGTTGATGAGTCTCACAAAGATGAAATTCCTGGCCAGGACCAAGATCAACAAGATCTAGAGATACCTGCGTTTGACACTTCAGTAGACGTTGAGGGTATTGACCAAGCCTACGATTTTGATGACGCACGAGGTGATCAGAATGAAGGCGAAAATTCTCAACAGGCAGACGGCGTGCAGTATGGTGAGGAGGGCGAGAAGTACCAAGAGGATGTCTACTTGGAAGACACGGCAGAAGAGCTTGGAAGCTTCGTTGACGCTGGCCAGCAAAATGAAGAGCTAGGCCAAAGCACGACAGTCGCTACGGAGAGTGTCGAGTTTTCGAACCTGGAGGATGGGCACTTCGAAGACGACATACGTGATGAAGGTATCAGCGCTGAAGGCATTGCTGTGATTCAGTCCGGGGACGAAACGCAGCCGCCGGTGAGCAGCAACTACGTCGACGAGATGACTGAGAACGAAATAACAGCAATGGAATCTCACAGCGATCAGGTCGCCCCGAGTACGAGTCCTGGACACGAACCTTACCCCGTTGGTACCGCCGTGGACCAGACCGGTACAGGTACAAATTTTGGTTTGGACGATGCAGGTGGCCAAGAGGCGGAGTCATCCAAGAGCTCGGAGCAGAACCCCCGCGTGAGGGTATCCTATGGAACAGCAGAGTTTTATCTCTTTGCAGAGGCGCCTGATGCTGATCCCGATGACTACTTTTTCGAGAACGCAGATGTACTTCGTCAGCCCTTATCTCAATTCTTACCAAAACTTCGCCAAGTCATCACGGAGGACCTGCAAGCTTCCGATGAGCTTGTCGTGAAAGTGGATGGACTCGGACTGGAGTTTGGAGAGGCAACAACGAAAGATTTTCTAGACTACACGACTTTTGGTCAAGTTCTAGAGCTGCACGATCGACTTGTGAATCTTGAGAATGATTCTTCTGAATCTCCGCAGCTCTACATATACCTGGAAACGAGACCAAACTGTCTGCATCGGCTCACAGAACTCACAAACAACGCAAACGAGGGCAAGGGACTATCTCAGGTAGCATTCTACTACGAGGGAACTCCCGACTTCGCAGCCATCGAGGAGGAGTCGAACGATTATGACGGAGATCACCAGGACATGGGCTCTGACAACGTGTCTGATAACGGATCGAATGACCAAATCGAAGAAGATTTGAGTGCGACTCAAGAGGCTGAGCAACCCTACAACCCTTTTCGACTCAGTGAGAGCCAACAGCAGGCCATGGACTCCTCGCACGCCGCTCTTGCGGAGGGAGAAGTGGTGAACGATCCACTCTCGACAGATGGCGACGAAGGTCATGCCGCTTATGAGGACGACAACGACGAGTCCTACTCCGGTGAAGTGCAAGATGACCTAGAACTTGTGGCAACGGAGGCCTCGCGCGATGTAAGCGCGCCCGAAGCCCAACAGGACTCTGATATGGTACCGGGTGAGGACGAAGATCTTGCTGCGGAAGCCGCAAATGATGAGCCTGAGGACCCGCATTACGTGGAGGAAGACGTCCCTGGTAGGGAAGAAGCTGCGGGAACGGAGGCAGACGCCGAGGCCGAAAGTGAGAACTTCCAGGAAGATGATGGCCCTACTGATGGTGAGCATCTTTCGTCTTTGGAACTCAGCGAATGCACTGCATCGTCCGAGATATGTGCCTGCGCGTTTTGCATGTCCACCCAACCTCCTTCCCATGTTGTTGTGGACAACGCCCACGCCATTGTCGAGTCCGAGGTAAATCCTCGAGTTTCAGACCGTCAGGTGGTTGAAGATGCTTTGACCGATGTCCACCAAGCTCTTGTTGCCACAGAGGACTGGTCGAGTAATTTCACGTCAACAACCAACGCAAGGAACTCGCTAGCTGCAGATCTTGACTATAACAACCACACAGAGAGCACATCGGCTGACTTCAAGATGCAAGACTACGAAACAGCGGAAAACGACGACTACCTTGACATCGGGGCGACCGAAGAGGAGCCGACCGAGTCTGCAGAATATGCAGCGTCTGCAGGCACACCTGAACCAACCTCACACGATTCGAGTGCCACGGCAACCCTAGACGGAGAAGGCCAAGGCCATGGCGACGATGTGTCTGCGACCCAGACGTTGGCCGATGCCGGTCATCTGATTCAGACCACGTCACAGCCGGAGCCTGGCCCTCCAGAGACTGAGACCGACGAGATCCACTGGAACGACGATGATGACGACGTAAATGACTACGACAACGACGAAGTTGACACTGCGAATCAGAACCAGACCGACCTATCTCCTTCGAGACTCTCTGTCAAGAGAGGCAGACAAGCAGACGAGGACGATGTTGGTCTAGGTGACGATAGTAGTAAGTCATCGTGGGGAGAGGGATCACGAGTCTGTGCTAACATCGCTTCAGTTGCCAAGCGTCGTCGGACCTAGATGACTGCCCGATGTAGTTGTCAGCTCGCACTGCGAGTGTGCCAAGAACTTTGCGCGTTGGGAGCAGTTGTAGTGCATCTGCGCCCTTCGCACATATTCTACCTTGATATACCAACCCCTCCCCCCGTCCTTCCTATACCCTTTTCTTTGCAACAACTATTTCCGAGTAGCAACGTGGACCAGCTGAAGCACAGACGAAAATTAATGGTTCCGACTGAGTTGAGAGGTAAGTTTGATCTGAAGAGACGCCTGGCCTGCTTTTGAGGGCCTGGGACCGTACCGAATTTCTTTGTGCTCAGCTGCGGCCCTCGGGTACCAATTTGCGCACGTACGACATCGTTCATGGCGACTTCTCGAAGACCAACTACTGAATATTCAAAATTTGCCACTATTGGCCGCTTTCGACTTGGGGGTGAGGACAGGACTCGTGGGTTCGGAATAATTCTTTCCACAACCGCATGGTCTGTATCCAGAGCTACCGGGGAAGGTGATGGCAGGCACGAAGCATTTATGAATGACTACGTTTGAGTGCCCTAGGAGGAAACCGTTCTTATTCTTCCAAGAAGGTTAAGTATCTTTCTTGAAAAGACGAGCACGCCTTAGCGGCTCATGCGGGACGGTAATCGGTTTGTGTGCACATAGATGGGGCTTGTCGATGGATGAACCAAAAGCCTGTCGGCGTCTACGGAGCGCTTTTTGGACTGTCTGATTCGGGCGTTGTCAGGGACGATATCACGGAAAAGATGGCTTTCTGGGCACTTGGGATATGTAGAAAAGCTCTGTACCAATGTGAGAGGAGCATTCCTGGTGATCAGAGAAGCATATGCGGGCCGTTACTCGTTTTACGCTCGCGATGAAGACGGATCACCAGCTATTTATCTATCTCGCGGTGGTATAGTCCTGATGACGGTGAGATGCATTGACCCTCAATCCGGCGTGTTGGAAGAGTATGCTTTTCGTTGCTGGATTCCTGAGGCGGCTGGCCACTTGTCAGGCTTGAGCAGTCCTGACGATCACAGCATTCGAAACAGGCGTATTAAGATTGGTGACAGGAGGGGGCTGGGGCGGTACCGGGTCGCCTGACAGGCGAGGGCGTGAGCTGTTGCTTTTAAAAGAAGCGAGATTCGGGAACTCCCACAGACTCGCTGATCAGTCATCCTATAAGCGATGGAGATTAGATGATTATCACCAGTGACATGGAGAAACCGGCCTTGCTGCTGCTACGCCTTAATGCTGCTACGCCTTACTGTGCCAGCCGACTAGGTAGTCTACAGCAGGTGTTGAGCCGGGCTGACTGCCTGGCCAACTCCACTGGCGACTAGTCTGCTGCTGGCAGTCTAGGCTCTGGGCCCAGCTCATCGTCATCTTGTGGGACGCGGAGACGTCCCTGGACCCGATTTATTTCCCTGAAAGCCCCGGGTGAAGCAGATTCTACATATCCACAAACACAACCACTAAACTAGTAACACGCGCGTAACTTGCCTGCATGGGGTCTGCCGATGATGCACTTGTCTGGGGTGCAAGGTGATTTTTTGAAATACAATACGCATATTCGCTTGAGGATGCGGCTCACATACACCGGTGGCATGACATGGTATATGCCGACTAGCCAGATGTGTTATTTTCCAAATATCGAATCAATAGCCGACTCGTGTACGTAAATAGTCCTCTCTCATAAATCCTGCCAGACATCTGGCATGGGTCGACACGGAAAGCGAAGTCTAGACACAACACACGTGTAGGTAATTGACCTGCTTAAGCAGCCAGGCGTAGCCGGGCACCCGACGTTTCAACTCCAATAGCGATGGCGGGCGGCTGGGCGGGCACTAGAATGCCAGGTGGTCTTTGTGCGAAGCGGCCCGGCAAGAGAGCTGGCTGTGAGGATTGGCTAGGTAGCACCTTATTTTCCATTACGAAGCCTCAGCCATCTGCAATTGCGCAAGCCCATGACAAGGACAAGGCACAGGGAAGCAGGACCCCTCGTATTCCTGACCTGGGCCCTCGATCTTCGCTGGCGGAGAGAAGCAAGGGACCACCAGTACGTACCCCAGGACCTTGCTTCCAAGACTGCCAGGCCTGTCGAGGGGGTACCCACCTGTGAAGGGCCACCGGCAGGACGGGGCCAGGTACCGTGCTATGCTGACCCTGGGCGAGGCCACGAGCAATTCCGCTAGTGGGCTACTAGCTCCAGGGATGGAGTGACGTCCACGCCCATGGATGAAACGAGGCACCCGATTCGACTCAACAGACCTCCAGACCTCACCCAGCCCGCCGCCGCCCGCCAGCCCACTCCCTGCGCTGCTGCGAGTCTCTTGCCAAAACGCACGCAGCAACATCACTTGCCCCTGCCCAGCCAATTTACTGTATCTCTATCCCAGATTCTTGACTCCCCTCCCGCACGCACTACGGTCCGGTAATCTGTCCTCGTCCTCGCTGCGAAGGGGAAAGCGTCTCTTTTTGGTGCACGACCTTCTTCTTTTACTGGGCCTTGGCCGCTTGTCCTGGAACGGGGCCGGAACATTGAAACGATTTGTTCATCCCCCCCCCCCACGCACTCGCACACTCTCCAGTGATCCTCGACCGTCGAACAACTCCCTGGCCAAACCAACCTACCGACGGCAAACCAAGACGACAGGCCACGCATTGCACCGCATCGCATAACGACGCCAGCCCATCTCACAAGTCATCAGAATCCGTCCAACTGTTCCCACTCGCCGACAAGCACCGGCTTTGACGACCTCAGTCGACACAGCCGCCCTGCCTGACCTCTGCCTGTGCCTTTGTTAACCGAATCCCCCGTCTAATCGAGCCGTCGTCACGACCAACCCCCGGTTTCGCCTGGCGCGGTATCTCATTACTCGGGCTACCTCGACACTCAGGGCGCCCGCGCTCATTGCGCTCATTGCGCTCACCACATCCGAGACGGCTCTGAACAGACACAAGCAGCGTCCCGCTGCTGTTGCGCTCGTTACAGTATGATGATGGAGGAAAAGTACGACTCGCTCCAGGCTCCCTCGAATCTTCCACTCGCACTGTCGCCCAGCGAACCTCGTGACTCTTCTCCTGGACACCTTGCGCTGACCACGCTGGACAACGCAGATATATTGGCCTGGGGCTGGCCATGACATCTAGCCTAGCCATCGGTACGGCGCAGTTTCTTCTCTTGCATACCATCTTCCCTTGGGCGTGGACCTGACTGACGTATCCGGCTGCGCAGGCACGAGCTTCGTCATAACAAAAAAGGTACATCCAACACCGCACACGCGAGAGAACGGGCCCCGATTCCCTGAGACCAACGCACGTACGAACCGGCCGGCTGACAATATCGCGGTAGGGTCTCAACCAAGCAGGCGAAACACATGGCTTCGAGGGAGAGGGCTTCGTATACCTCCGGAACCCCTTGTGGTGGGCCGGCATCTGCACCTGTAAGGGGATAACACCTATTTGATTCTGACTCTGTCTGGCTCAACATACTCATAAGTGATATGCAGTGGTTGTCGGCGAAGTATGCAACTTCGCAGCTTACGCCTTCGCGCCGGCCATCCTCGTCACGCCTCTGGGCGCGCTGTCGGTGTTGATAGGAGCGGTGTTGGGTTCATATTTCCTCAAAGAAGAGCTTGGCATATTAGGGAGGCTTGGGTGTGCCATCTGCCTCATCGGCGCTGTCATCATCGTGCTACATGCGCCGCCAGATGAGGACATCGAGACCATCGAGACCATCCTCGCATATGCGCTGAGGCCTGGTAAGAAGAGACATGCCCTCACTGCCACGATAGTTGATGCTGACTGCCTCCTAGGCTTCTTGATATATGCCATAACAGTGACAGCCTTCTCCGTCTTCATGATCTACAGAATTGCTCCCGTATACGGCAAGCAAAACCCCCTGATCTACCTCAGCATTTGTTCCCTCGTAGGATCAGTGTCGGTTATGGCCATCAAGGCCTTCGGCATCGCTCTCAAACTCACCTTTGCGGGCAACAACCAATTCACCCACGCCTCAACCTACGTGTTTATGATCATCACGGCGGTTTGCATCTTGACACAGATGAACTACTTCAACAAGGCGTTAAGCCAGTTCCCTACCAACATGTACGTCCCTCCTCCCCCTATTTAGTATGACATGGCCGTGTCCAGATTCCTAACCATCTGCGCAGCGTCAACCCCCTCTACTACGTCACCTTCACGACCGCAACCCTCTGTGCCTCGTTCATACTCTACAGCGGCTTCAATACCACCGACCCCATCAACACGCTCTCCCTCCTCTGCGGTTTCCTCGTCACATTTACGGGCGTGTACCTCCTGAACTTGTCGCGCGGCGATCCCAACGGTTTCAAAATGATCTCTGGGCGAGGCGGCGACGATTCCGTTGGTACGGATATGATCTCACAGATCCAGACGCGTATGAGCATGGAGGCTCGTCGAAGTCTCGGCCACAACGGCGACCGCGAGGGCCTGATGAGGGCGTACGACGAGGAAGAGTCTGCTGAGTTTGGCCTGACAGACCTCGCAGAGGACAGCGACGACGAACGCAATGGCATGAGGACCAAGCAGAACGGCTCGGCGTCGGCGAACGGGAGGTCGAGATCAAGTGAAATACAGCCGCCAAAGTCTGGTGAGCGGTGACTGAAGGGGCAGCCACTGACCGACCCAAGGGTCGGACTGGAAGATTGAGTTCGCGGATTAGAGTTTCGGTACCTTTTCGCGTCGCATTTGCCTTATCTATGTACCGTAAAAGCGGTACTCCGCCCTGTATATTCACAACTTGTCACATCTAGAACTGCTTGGAGATCCGAGCTTCCCGCCGTGACGAAAGGCTTAAACGACTGCGCTGGAAAACCTGCATGAAGGTATGACACCGGCGAACAGGAAAGAGACATGGCAACTATTACGACACGACACGACGCGATGCGATGGGCTGTATACAAGGCACGGCGGCAGGAAAGGAATGGACTCGGGGGTTAACAATTGGCAACTGGCGTCTTGGGATATTTACGGGTGGCTCAGCATATCTCGGTTCTCTTACCGGTGGGTTGTACTTGTACGAGGATGACTGGACACTGGTATTGCTGTTAAGGGAACACATCGCGCGGCTTTCTTGGGCGGGGTCAAGACCAGACCTCAATTTCAAACACCTAGTTTCGTTATAGAGAAGACAGCCTTGAAGGCCTGTCAGTATGCTCAGTTATAATTCCAGTCTGTCTATGTGCCCAAATTATGTACAGAGTTTGGCTGGGTGCTCTAATTTGAGGCCCAAGGCTCAACATTCGCTTTGAAAGGTCATCGTCAACCATCACTTTGGGTGCCAGGCACATCCTATGGAAAGAAACGATTTTCACATGCTTTTTCATTTCGCTGAAGTAGGTCTTAGATCCTGGAGACCACCTGCAGATGGAAGCTGAAGACAGGTTGACCCCTTTCCGTTATCACAAGTGGCAGCTGCGCCCAGCTGGCCCCAGCTGGCGAGATATGTGCAGTCGAGACTGACCTCATCTGGCAACAACCTTGACGCTTCTTCGCCTAGGGCGTAGTACACATCGACCCAACGAATGCCAAGGTACTTCTTACCTCACTAGGTTCCGCAGCGAATTGAAGTACCTAAACTATCTCATAACCTGTCAGCGTTCCATCTATAGCTTTCTCGCAAGTAAATCCTTACGAACATGGCGTTCCTCGCGAAATTTGTGGCTACAAAATATGTCGGGGACAAGCTGGAGGACAACTTCGGACCCGAGGTAAGAGAGAAAGGCTCGCGTGCAAGACAATCAACGCCCAGCTCACGATGTTCTCCAGAACCCGAGGTACGACATTTTCGTCACAGAGGATGGCCGGCGTAAGAAGCTCAAGAAGTCGTTGCCGCCGGGTCTGAGCGCTCATGACGAGCGTGTCCTTAAAACGGTTCAGCGTAAAGCCTACCGGTATGAGTGGTGGATCGGTATGTTGCTCTGTCGTCCTCTTCTAGAACCACCGCACGAGCTTCCTGTATGGGACGGCCTGATCATTTGTGACGAGGGAGCCTTGAGCCAG
Organism: Diaporthe vaccinii; assembly: GCA_039880775.1. Lineage (NCBI taxonomy): Eukaryota > Fungi > Ascomycota > Sordariomycetes > Diaporthales > Diaporthaceae > Diaporthe > Diaporthe vaccinii. Next base: position 1,751,577 of record JBCEDN010000008.1, read on the forward strand.
CCCCAGAGTCAATGCTCACCCTGTCTACTTGTCTGGTGCGATGGAACGCTAATGCCAATATACAGACTGTCATTGCTGCTGCGGACTTCACATCCAATTCGGTACTGTGACCCTTTGGGGCCTGCTTCCTGTCGTTGGTGGTAAGTGCTTCCTTCTAAACTCCGCTCTTCGTAATGCGGCTGCTCGGGGCTATTATAAGAGGGATCAGTCAACAAGCACACCGCTGTGATGATCCTGTCGAGAATCTCAAGCCCATAAAAGACCAGAAGGACCTCACTGACATAGCTGCCCTCAGATATCATTTCATTCATCAACGCCCTGACGCTCATCCGCGCCGCAAGGAAGGTCCAAGGCGGCCTGCCAGCCCCGACCCTCGCGGCGATGCTCCTCTGGTAAGCACATTCTTGTCCTTCTACGGATCTTCGTCTTTTATGTCGTGGAATGTCCCAGAATGCAACAATTTAGGCTCGGTAGCCGGTGATTAACAGTTACGAAGGGCCCTGATCGACTTCGCTATTAAGCTCATCCCTATCGTCGGCGACATCCTCACCGCCATCATTAAGCCCAACACGCGTAACTGCATGCGCGTCGAGGCCCTCCTGAGACAGAGGGCAAGCAAGAGGTCGGGCCCCGGCGCCTCCGCCTCAGACAGGAACATCCCCGCCCCGCGAGGAGCCACTGTCCGCGCGCCGCTGCTGGTCTCCTCGCAGCCGGGCGCGCAGACCCGCATGGTCGGCGGTGGCGCTGCGCCCTCGTACGGCACGGTCCCCGCTGGGGCTGGGGCTGGGGCTGCTGCGTCGTCGTCGTCGTCGGGTGCTGCGCAGCCGCACGCTGAAGACCGAAGGAGTACCCGCCACCTGCTGCCGTTCTGGAGGCGGAACGATGACTCCGACAGTGAGTCGGATGGCGAGGCGGCGCGGTAGAGTGTAAGTGAGGCGCATTGGGAGAGTGCTGTCCTCCGCCTGCCTGGCTGGGCCGTTATTGCCCTGGGAGTGGACAGAATCAGCCGGGGTTGGGGCTGGAAGACGGGAGTATGAGAGCAGGAGTACGGTGTGTCTGTGGGAAGGTAGGACGGCCTGGGAAGGTCAGTAAGGGGGTTGAGGGAAAGTATGTCATGATCCGGGATGTGTCACATAGGAGAATCAAGAGTAGCATTCTTAGAGCGTCTCAAACTACTTTGAATGAATTGGCAAAGCCTCGACAAGCATCGAGCATTCTTTGGCACACGTGGATCACAAGTGGGAGCATGTCCATGGGCGATCTGTCAAGTTGGATGCATGGATATAATGTTTTCGTTTCCTCATTGCCTTTCATTGTTCTTATAGTTCGGCCTAGGCTGCAAACTACAATAAAAGCCCAGCGACTTGCCTTGTCCCTAAAACCAGCAAAAATGCATTTCAATTACGCCAAGCCCTGATGTTTTGTGATGAAACCTCTCCATCCTCGCCTCAGTTACCCCCAGTTCAGAAGCCATCAAGGTCGCTCACATGCCGGCGGTGGCCAGCAATTCCCTCCAAAGCAATGCCCGCCATGAGAAGCTCCGAAGGGGCTTCCGCCGCCGGGAGGGGCTGAAAAGGATTGCGGTTGTTGTCTGGGGACAGAGGACTGGTCAAAAACTCATCTGGAAGTGTTGTTGGAGGTCGAAGGGATGGGTGACGCGCGTGTCTCGCAGGAGGAGCCACCTATTGCTCCGCCGCAGCGGGCTGCTCCTCACCCTCTGCCTGCTCCTCCTGCGCCCGAGCAGCCTCAGCCGCGGCCTGGACCTGGGCGGCCTTGGCGCCGTAGTCCTGAGAGACGGGCTGGACGACAGGGGTCTCGTCCTTGGGCTCGAGGATGGTGACGGCGTCGGGCAGGGACTTCTGGGGGCCGGCCTTGCCCTCGGGGTCGGAGCCGCGCATGATCTTGACCTTGATACCGAGGACACCTTGGCGGAGAAGGACGTGACGGGTGGCGCTGTCGATGAACTCCTTGGCGGGCTGACCGGAGTGGATCATGAAGCCGTCGGTGAACTTCATGGACTTGGCACGGGCGGCGCGGAGCTTTCCGGAGACGACGACCTCGCAGCCCTTGGCGCCGGACTCCATGATGAAGCGCAGGACACCATAGCAGGCACGACGGACGGCGAGACCGTTGAGGAGCTTGTAGCGGAGGGACTCGCACTGGGCGACGGCGGACAGACCACGGTTCTGGACCTTGGCGGCGTAGAGGGAGACGCTGTTCTCGGGGAACTTGAAGCGCTTCTGGATGAGGGAGGTGAGCTCGCGGATGCGGCGACCCTGCTCACCGAGGACCTCTTGGGTGTGGGTGGCGCGGATGATGATGTCGGTGACGGTAGGGGTGACGCGGACTTCGACGCCCGAGTATCCCTCCTCGGCCAGCTCGCGCTGGAAGAACTCGTTCAGCTCGGCGTAGAAGACACCGTCGGCGACGAACTTTCTCCGCTTGGAGCTGTGGGAACCATAATGTCAGTCAAAGAGGGTCTTGCATGTGTGGCTGTGATTGATTGCATGTCACATCTAAAAACGACTCGAGCACGGCTGGGTCCTTGACAAAGTCTGGAGAAAGGCAAGTCGAACGGTGCAAAAGCCATTCCCACGCGAGGGCCGTCCATATTCCGTCCTCTTGCAGAAATTCGTCTGTCCAACACCGTGTCGTTGTCGTTTCTGGTGCTGAGGGAAATGCTTGGGGGAGATGCTGGGGGTGCAACTCACATCTGGGCACCTGGGACCGCCATATTGACTCGGTTGTTCTGTGATCGGGTGATCGTGGAAAGGATTCTGTCGATTCGCGGGAGTGTTGTCGCGTCGAAAGATCCCAGTGGAGTGAGTTATCGTCGGCTGGCCGATTGATGGATGGGAGTTCAGTCGGGGACAGGCAGTCTCATAAAGGATTGGAGGCGGCGGAGAGCGGCCAAAATCGAAAATTGGGCACAATGAAAAGGTTTGGTGCGCAGTAGCCCTACGCACAGACCACTTTTTTAGGCGGGAAAGTGAAGGTCCAGCGTGCCATTTGCCAGCAGCTAACAACGAGCTACACTAGAATGGCCTACACCGTAGAGGCACTCGCGCGTACAATTGAAACGCTAGGTTCGTACGAACATCGGCCATTATGAGTGTTTCTGGACTATTTGAAGCAATTCATTGTGGTTATGTGAGAGTTACATTCACCCTGATGGCCAAACGCTTTTTTTTTGGCTTAGGCATCAGAAGCCTGCTCTGCAGGTAAGTTTGCAGGCGGACAAGCAGCGGGAGAAGTCTGGAAGCACCCTCCAAGCCAGGTCCAATCTTTTTTCTTCCAGACACTGGGAGGTCGCTTACTGAGCCTGGTCTAGCTGCCGCCAACCTCCGAGACGCATCCGGCAAATCTGCCTGCCGCGAATGAAGCTGACTATGGCCGAACAGCGGGGTACACTCAGGTCAGGTACCTCCCCGCCGCGCCTGGAAGTAGAGCTAGCCATGTTCTTACAAGCGCAGAGCGGCGTGTCTGCAGAGGAACACAGCAGAGCTGAGCATGCGCTCACATGCTTTGATACCTCTGATCTGGCTTCTGGAGCTGGCAGCTTTCGACAACACCTGGGCAGGCCGAAGCTGACTGTGTGACGACACTTGGGCACCCAAAGCGAATACAAGCAAGAGCAACTCTCCCAGCTTGATTCACCTGCCGCTAAAAGCATTCACCACAGCTGCAGGCTTACTACCTACTCGTGCCTGGGGTAGGTACCATCCCAGGGCCCACGAGCTAACTCCTTTCGCCCCCGACCTTTCACATCGTCGTCACCTTCCCGACAGCTTCAGCTCTGCTGCCCTTGTTGTCGCTGTTGTTGGCGCTGCTGTCCTTGTCGGCTTCTGCATCGCTTGTCAGCTCTTTACCAATGGTCCATGGTTCAACAGCAATTTCCAAAATTCCCAAGGGCATAGCAATCAGCAGCAGTGCTTCCAGAACATCCATAGGCTCCATGAGTCTCTCTCCAAAATGGTGGAAATTAGACAGGTGAGTCCTCAGAGCGGAACCTTGAGCACCACCTCACCGGCCGTGGCATCGTTGGCCCTCTGCGCCGACGGACACTGACAACTGGGACCCAGACCATAGAAGACGTCACTGCGGTGGCCCGGGGCGAGACAACCCGGGGCTGCCTCAGATTGACCGACTACCACATCATCTTTACCGCTCCCCCTCTCAAAACCGAAGCGGCCGAAAACGGCGCCAAAGAGCGTCCCCGAGAATCATGGGTCGCATACCCCATGATTGCGTCCTGCGAGTATCGACCGACTCCTCCGAACTCCGGACGGGAGTCTAGCATCCGTCTTCGCTGTCGCGACTTCTACTTCGTCCTGTTCCACTTTCACGACCACAAGGACGCTCAGGACGCCTTCAACCTCATAAAAACTCGCTCGTGTCGGCTCGGTAGCATAGACAAGCTGCACGCCTTCAACTACCATGCGCCAAAGCAGGAGCGCGGCATAAATGGCTGGCAGTTGTACGACGCCAAAGCCGAGTTCCGGCGCCAGGGCATCGGCGGCAAGCTACAGGACAAAGGCTGGAGGGTCTCTGACTTGAACGCCGACTACAGCTTCTCTCCTACATACCCCTCTGTTCTCGTGGTCCCTAACAAGATTTCCGACGCGACTTTGAAGTATGCTGCCTCTCACCGCACTCGATCCCGCGTGCCTACCTTGACATACCTGCACCCCATCAACAACTGCTCCATCACTCGGAGCTCCCAGCCCAGGGTCGGCATCACCGGAAACCGCAACCGTCAAGACGAAGCCCTGGTGGAGGCCTGCTTCTCGAATCCTTACATTCAAGAGGCGCCGCCCTCCCTGAGCGCCGACGCCAGTCCCTCGGGCAGCCAGCCTGGTCTTTCGGAGAATGCTGATCTCGGCTCCGCCGATCCGGACCCCACAGAGCCAGAGCTGCTGTCAGCTGGTGACGCTTTCCACGACGAGAAGGGAAAGAGGATCATCTTTGGGGCCCAGCAGCACAACTTGATCATTGATGCTCGACCTGCCATCAATTCGATGGCCATGCAGGTCGTTGGCAAGGGCTCTGAGAACATGGATTATTACAAATTTGCGACGAAGGCATATTTGAACATCCAAAACATTCACGTCATGAGAAACAGCCTGAACAAGGTCATTAGTGCCCTCAAGGATGGAGACATCTCTAACGGGCCGCCCAGCCAGGACCTCCTTGCCAAGAGTGACTGGCTGAAGCACATCACGGGGATATTGGACGGATCTGCTCTGATTGCCAGACAGGTTGGCATCCAGCATTCACATGTTCTGATCCACTGCTCGGATGGCTGGGACCGGACCAGCCAGCTGAGTGCCTTGTCACAGATCATGCTCGATCCGTACTACCGCACAATTACTGGTTTTATCGTGTTAATTGAGAAGGACTGGCTGTCTTTCGGGCATATGTTTCATCAACGATCAGGGCCTCTGGGTCTGCTCGGGCAATTTGTGTGCCTAGACGACGGAATGGCTGGTACCAAAATCGAGCCTGGTGATACTGATGGGCGTACCGAGGTGCTGGAGATGGCATTAGAGAATACCAAGGGCTTCTTCAGAAAGCACGGCTGGGGCTCAGACAAGGACAGGGAGGACTCGGACCCTGACAATCTGGCTGTTGCTGCTGCCGCTGCTGCCGCCGCCAACGAGCGGCCATCAACACCAGCCATAGAAGACCAAGCGACTCGAGAAAAGGAAATCAGCCCTGTCTTCCACCAGTATCTCGATGCTGTGTACCAACTGGTCCGACAATTCCCCGACCGGTTTGAGTTCAACGAGCGTTTTCTTCGTCGTCTCCTCTACCACCTGCATTCCTGTCAATACGGCACATTCCTGCTCAACAACGAGAAGCAGAGGATCGATGCCAAACTCCATGAGCGAACCTCGTCTGTCTGGGACTACTTCCTCAGCCGACGGGACATATTCACGAATCCTAGCTACGACCCTGTAGTTGATGACAACGTTAGGGGCAAGGAGCGACTGATATTCCCACGCCTTAACGAGGTGCGGTGGTGGTATCAGCTCTTCAACAGGACTGACCGGGAGATGAACGGCGCTCTGGATGCGGCGGCGGCCACCACTGACAGGGTTGCAAAGGCAGTTCAATCTGCCACAGCCAGCCCTCTGCCTGGTCACAGCGCCGCTAATAGCACTCCTGGAACCCCCCAGGCCCCCGGAAGTCCTCGTGCAAGCAGCTCCGCTGCAGGGTCCTTTGGTCAGACTGTGCTCGCTGGTGTGGAAGTCCCTCACATGCAACAGCCGGGCCCGAATAGCGGCGGCATCTTCAGCAACCTCACCAAGGGTATAACAGGCCTCGAGATCGGCGGCTCTAGTGGACCGGGTAGTACCGCCACCGCAGCAGGTGGCGCCGCCTTGCCATTAGATGGGCAGGAGATGACACAGATGGGTTCGTCCGAGAATGTAGCGCAGTAGGATGGCGCGACTTCCGGCAGACCCACTCCTGGCAATGTGGTCCATTACATTCTTCAAGGGGCCTTTGAAAGCACGCAGAACGCCAGGGAGCCGATCGACGACTTGGACGAGGCCTTTCGGCCATCCGCCCAGCTATCCACAATGGATGGCGCGCAAGAGAAGGATGGAGGCTTCTTGCTGGATGATGATGATGGCGAGTTGATCGACCACGATGAAGCACACGGGGTATTCAGATCGCCAAGACCTTCTGTCACGTTGCAAGAGCTGCAAGAGCGGGAGTCCAGAAAACACTCGGGCGATGGCGACAGCAAAGCGGCCAGCTCAAGCCGTTCTGCCATGAGAGGTGGCATATTTGGGGGAAATCCGTTGCATGACCTGTGGAAAGCACAGGAGATGGACGTAGGAGGAGATCCATGTCTCCTTGCAGGTTGTGCAATTTTGGACGCAGAAGCGCACCAGGCGTGGGACGAAGCTGCGAGGGAGAAGCACAATGAGATCAACTGGAGGGATGGAGACGTCTTCAGTGATTCGGAGCCAGAAGACGTAAGATTTGATGACTCAGAGATGGAAGATGCCGAGGAGGCATCCAGCGATGGTGAGTGGAATTTGGAAGCATGAGCGAACATGGTTGTCTTCAATCCTTTATGGTGCTGGAGGACAAGGAACGCCAACCACGGATTGCGATACCTTGCATAGCACTTGAGCAAAATGCATTTGGAAAGGGTACAGCGAGAGGTGCGGATCTTTGTGAGGCATCGGAGTCAACAGGATCGGGCTCGGTCGGCGATAGAGCAAGAGCAATCAATGCTCATGGCGGCGTTTGTGTGTGTGTTACGGAGTTGGGCCTCTTTGGCCTGGCATTTCAAGCAACGAACTGCCCAGGCGGTGCTGTACTGTACTTGTAGTCTAGTGTACACAGGAAACCCACTTCCAATGACCCGCGTGAGGAAAACCTTGATTTCTGTGTTTATGATATGATGACAGGCATGAATTGAAACGGTTGTGTTCTGTGTCTCTTGTGTTCTACCTCGTTCCTGTGATGAGCGAGCACGAGTGGGCTCGTTGTGCTGCACCCTGAAGCGTAGTGTTGGAGGGGGAACAAGGCAGGCCTGCCTACTTAGGTATTGCACAGCACAGGACGCGACTTCCACAGACAAAACGCGACGCCCTGAGGCCACACTCTGATCCAGTGCTGGGCTCCCAAAACCCTGCAAAACAATGCATTCCTGAAAACCATGAAGTCCACTGGGCCCCGAGATAGTCATCACGAGAGCAATGTCGGCCAAAGCACTGAAGCTTGGCCTGTTTAGCCAGAGCAGCTTCCCGGCGCCCGTGTCCCCGGAGCTGCTGGCATGCTCGCCCACGCTGAACCTCGCAGCCACCGTCAACAACGCCAATACCCTGGCAATAAGGCGTTCTCAAGGCGAGCTCGTTTCTAGCAGCACGGATCGTGCCCACACTGTCCAGGCATTGTGCTGGAGGCCCGACGGTTCGTTGTCCTCCCCCCCCTTCATTTCCTAGTGGCGTACCTTGCTCGGAGACATCTTGCTGACTTGATCCCAGGTCAGTTCTTGGCCGTCGCATGGGACGACGGAACTGTACGCCTCGTGGGGGTGGAGAACACAAAGGTCGTCCACCGCATCAGCGTCTCTCAGCAACCTGCAGGCCTAGACGCAGACCCAGAGCCCATCACATATGTCGCCTGGGCGCGCAACCTGACGGGGAAGCGCCACTTCGGCGCCGACAATGACATCGCGTCCAGGCTGCGAGGCCTAGGCCTGTCCTCGGCGGAGGAGCTGCGCCAGGGTGACTCGGGAGGCGCCGGCGCAGACGACCTTGCCGACCTGCCGCACGCGCTCACGTTCCTCGAGATCGATTCCTCGCTGCCCAAGATCAGCCCCCTGCCTGTCTCTGGGGGTATCGGGGACGATATGTTCGTGTTCTCGACCACTGCGTCCTTGGAGTCCATGTTCTCGCCACCCAAGCCCGAACACAACGACCAGGTCGATATCATGGTGGTAGGAACGAGAGATGGTTGTGTGCACCTCAGCATATACGACTCCTTCCCTATAGGGACGTTCAGGATCCCCATCAAGCAGGGCCCGAGCCCCAACTCCAGCCAACTCGACGGTGGCTATCAGCTTGGTCTGCACGCCGCTCACCCGGAGGTATCAACCCACTCTCTCCTCCTACGTCCAAATGGCGACGAGCATGTCAGGCATCTGTATCTGGTCCCCATGGATTTAAGATTTGTTTCGCATTCGCCGGTGAACCTGTCTCTCTTGGCGTCTAAAACGACCACATTACAAAAGCTACTGCGGTACTTGAAGCAAACACAAACACACATCGTTAATGAGTGGTCCTCGACGCGGGAACTGCCCTCTCGCTTCCTGTCGTTCATCCAGGAGGACCTTCAGAAGATGGAGTCTGGCCCTACGGATATTGTCCAGGCCCTCTATCATACTGTCCTGACGGGACATGTCCATCGCCCTGTCAGAGAGTGGCTGGTAGACAGTATTGGCGATCGAGTAAGTGAGCTCTTTGTATGTTTTACGACAGGACGAGTGTCTAACCCAGTCATTAGGGCCACAAGCGCTGGGAGAAGGCAGTCATCCCCGGACTCGAGAATCTACGCAATCTCATACATGAGAATATGCTGCCAGCCATAGAGCGCTGCACGCTCATCTTGAGCCGACTGTCTGGTATTGCTAGGTTTCACGAGGAAGAAGACCACATCGGCTTCACAAATACCGAAATAATGTGGCTTGTCGACATCTTGTCCGCTCTGAACCTCACCTGCCACAAAGTCCTCCTTATCACGATGGAGGAGCTGGAGCTCTTCCGCATGTTCTCGTCCTGGGTCCGCCTCACTATAGATCGGGTTACTTCCAGCACGGTGCCGGAGGACTTGATGGAGAAGGAGGCCCTCCTAGACCCCGCCAAGATACTCCGGTACATCGAGAGGTACCTGGTCAGCAGCCCCACGGCCATTCACTTTGCGAAAGTGCCAAGGGAGACTTGGGACGAGGACTGGGAGCGCATGCAGGATAGCCCCGGGGTTTTGGATGAGCTAGACAAACAGCTCAAGCGTCACGAGGCCGGGGGCCCGTACATGAAAGGCCTGACACAGATGGCCTTCGTGGTTGACTTCCTCACCGCAAAGGCGGCAGATGTCTTCGAGAACATTGCTGAGGCAGAGAAGCGCAGTGTTCGCTTCGGACAGGCTGTAAAACTGGAGTTGGCTGGCGGAAATTCGGACCTGGAGACTTTCATCGCCGTGGATGCTAAGATGTGCTCTGTCTCTAAACCAGTGAGTCTATTGTTACGCTTGCTTTTCCGGCTTGTATTGAGAGTGTACTGACAGTGACTTTCCCAGAATGGTGTGGACGGCGCTACGTATACAGCTGTGGTAACTGAGGAGAACCCATCTGACGGTAAGTCTTTCATAGTGGCGTCTTAAATAACGACTCGATGCTAAGGAGGTTGTTCCCAGTTGGCATCTTCGAGACCAAGATCGAGGTGATCAACGGCATCAGTAGCCCCCCTTCTACGGCGTTTTACCATTGCCACTGCCTAGAACCAGGCAGCGACGGCCGGATAATTGACGTCAAGTTCCTGAATGACGATGTCCTCCTGGCCTTGTGCCACCACAAAGGTATGCCCCAAACATCACAACGCCTTGCCATTCGGGAGGACTGACCTTGACTACCCCAAGACGGGAAGCCGAATCTGCGACGCATACTGTTCCGGCCGGTAATTCCCTGCTACGAGGCCAACGAGTCCGGCATCGCAACGCTGTCACGCGGAGCACCGACGCCGTCGGTGCGAGTGATGGAATTCCCCGAGGACGTGGGCTCTTTCATGCCGGTGCGCATGGAGGTCATGGAGGCTAGCGACGCCAGGGGAGGCGTCCCCGCCCGGATCTGTCTGCTGGGCAAGGATGAGATTACTTATAAGGTGTATTCCCTGCCGGATCAGGCGCAGATGCTGCAGACTTAGACGGCCAAGATAGCTGTCCGTTGAGCAGACCGAGGTATTTGCTGGACGGGCGTAGCTTCGAACCGCGTCTGTCAAATCGTACGGATCAAATTATACCCCTGAAATATGAGGTGCGTGGTTTGAAGATGTGTACGTGTGCAAACAAGCATTCTGGGCGACGGATGGGCAGTCCATCAGCCCAGGAGCTCTATCACCAGCAAGCAAGGTAGGAGAATTAATGCAGCATCATGGCGCAAGCAAATTGTGTGAGCGGGCGTGAAATGATAGCTGGAATGAGCCCAGGTATTTGATGGGTATTTGATGCATGAAGTAGTCACAGATATTATGGCATCGAACTTCCACTGAGCATACCAGCCCGTGAGAACATTCATTGCCCACAAACGTCAACCTCCATATCCACCTTCAGAAACCTCCTCGCACTCTCCTGCACCGCGCCGAGCCTCGTGGTCACGCCCACAGATCCCTTGGCCCCAACCATCCCGCCTCCCCTACCGTCCTTCGCCCCACCACCAGCAGCGTCAGCGCCAGCGCCAGCCTCACACCACCCGAGGACCAGCCGGTCGTACGAGGGCGGGTCAGGGTCCGCGCTAAGCGTCCTGATCTTCCACTCCCACGGCGGCAGGGCGTCGGACCTTTCCGGGGTGCCGTCGCTGCCGCCATCGCCCCCGCCGAAGGCAGCCGCCAGCGCCTCGCTGACCTGCCTCCTCAGGCGGTTCTGGCCCATGGCAGGCTCCGTCAGGTAGCAGTCGCTGCTGTACAGCGGGTTCTCGTCGCGCGGGACGAGGACGAGCTCCGTCAGCCCGGGGAGGCGCGAGCGGACCAGGCGCAGGATGTCGATCAGCAGGGAGGCTGCTATGCTTGTGTGCGTCAAAGTGGCTGCTGCTGCGGGCGGTGGTGGTGTTGGTGGGGTTGGGAGGGGCCCGTGATCTGGCAAAGGGGTGCTTATTTCTTGGGATGGGCGCCGGTGCTGGTTCTCCATCGGTGTGGTTGGAGGGGTTTGTAATTGTTGATTTTGCTGCTGCTGGAGATGCTGGTGGTGGTGGCGGTCATGATAACATGGAGTCTGGCGGTGCCAAGCAGAATCATAGACCCAGAACAATGCCTCGTTGATGGCAACACGGCGCACCTGGGCCAGCTCGGTCGGGTCACACAGGCTCAGCACCGTCCGCAGATTTGCCTCAGATGCCATAAACCCGTCCCGGGGACCAAAGTACAAATAGTCCTGCTCCGAGTCGAAAAAGGTCTGCCCGGGCTGCCGGGCTATGCCAAACGAAGCCCGGTATTGTCGGAGGGCTTCACGGCGGGATTCATGACAAACATGAAGGTTCGGTGGAATCTTGGCCTGCGAGGTGCACCCGAAGGAGGACGACGGGGAAGGGAGAGGGCGGCCGCTGTCCAACCCAGAAGTCAGAGACTTAGAGCCGCAATGAACAGATACGAGCCTTGGGCCCGGCAGGTTGAAGGCCCATATTTTCCATCGAAGCTCGGCCGGGAGTTTGGAAAATAGGTGCTGACGGAGATTGATAAGTGACAGGTCAACGGGGAGCTGTGTGGGGGGGTGGGGGGGGGGCTTACGAAGGTCCTCCCCTGCCCAGCCGAGTTGGTCTCTTCCATTGCTGGCGGTGCAGTAATCAGACCAAGGCCAAGTATCTGGCCAAGCCACGTGGTTCGGCCTGATGTTTTGAGAAGTGGTGGATGAGTGTGAGAGATGTGCAGGCCTCACAGACGACAACAAGAGAGACCAATGTCTCCCGAGAGCTGGTGTCTATCTACACGGCAGTCAAGAGCAGGTATGGCAATTGACCCTTATATGAGCAGACTCACATGAAGCTCGTGAAAGTAAGATAGAAAAGGGAAAGTAACTCGGACACCCGAGACACTAGTGTCGAGGCGGTCGAGGCGGTCTAGCTCGCATGTACAAACACACATGCTGTAGGTATATTACCGCAATGTAGTCGGAGTAGCCGGTACGCAAGACACTTGCTGCGCACACGCCAAGCTCGACTGATGTCAAAAGGTTCGCAGGGAACAATGTGGCCGATGTGGCGGGCCCGCACCCAGGCACACACCAGGACTTCCTGAGGTCTGTCCACGGCGAACGCGCGGGCGCATGCCGATAGTGTTGTTGGAGACCGAGAAACATCGTCGTGTCCGGAGAACTGGGACTTATCCCTGTCCTCTGACTGCTCTGTACTCTTGGGTTAAAACCCGGATGCGGATCCTTGCCTATGAAACCGTCCGGAGTAATTGGCCGTCAGTCAAGTCTGTGGGACCTTGGGAACTGAGCAGTACGGGATGATTAAAGAGAAATCATGACTGCGAGGTTGGTCTGAGCAGGTGACTGAGGCCTGCCCCATCATCTGGGCGGTTTCTTCTATTCGTGTCTCGAAACAAGGAACTCCCAAGCCTGCCACAGATCAAAACAGTGGACCGGCAGAGGCGAGGTTGACAGCTGCATCGGTTGCTTCTTCCAGAGGCGGCCTGCTCTGTCAAAAAAGCTGCCTACGTACCAGCATGCAAAGGTCAGCGCACAACGAGCTTGGCCGGCAGGAGATCATGTCCGCTGCAGCTGTTGCTCTATGTACACGAGACCTAGCACAGAGAGCTCTGAACGGCTCCGAGCGGAGTATTCCAGGCTTGCACCCCCTCAGTTGTGTAACCAAGGCGAAGTTGGCGGTGCGAAGCGAGAGCGCACTGTCGTCGAGCTGTCTAGACAGCCATGCTCGTTGCTAGGCCGGCTAGAGGGCTCAGCTCCTCGTCTCCGGTCCGACGGGTCATGTCTGTCGCCAGATCTAGCTGCTCCAGGCTCGATCCAATGCATGGCAATGAAGAGTCTGGATCATCACTCTCGTGCTCGTATAGTGTATAAATGCAAAGCGACCATATCACGCCGCCCTCTCGCTTATCTTGGTCCGCCATATAAACCCTGGGGAGCAGATTCACCCTGGTCCAGATTATTGGCTCCAAAGGGCCGGCAATTTGGGCCGCTGCAGGAAAACATGCGAGAGGACCAGATGGACAGCTCCGATGACTGCTTCTCCTCTGAGCGGAGGACGCCAACGCCGGCTGCGCGACCACTCCTGCAACAAGCCGTTAGCGTGGACCAAGGCAAGATGCACACGGGTTCAGATGTAAACGGCCAGTCTCGCCGAGTCGCGTGGGGGGCTTCACCGGTCGTCAGTGGCATGATGATTGTCTTGCCGCATAGAGCATTTGATGGTTGCCCACAGGCAGGCGATACTTTCCTGAAGTGGATGAGTAGATCGTTAGACGAGAAGTTAGCTACAATCAGTTGCAGGTGATGTCCCGCAAACCAAGATGACGTCGGCCGTACTGCAAGTCTTTCAATATTTGGCTGCTAGGAAGGACGTCAAACACCAGTCCGTGTTGGGGTCGGAAGAATCCCGCTGCCAGCCGGCCAGGCGAGTATTCTTCCGAGGCGTATGGAGCCAGTGAGTACAGCGTGGAGCAGGAACAGCAACATGCGCCAGTCTTGCACGAGGCAGACCGCTAGCCCTCAGTCGCGTGCAGGTTTACTGCTGGATTACTGATCAAGGCTTGGAAATGGCTTTCCAGCGCACATGAGCCGCATGTGTCGGGACACACGTGGTAGAGGTCCGTGGAGGTGGTGGGAAGGGTCGAGGCTCTACTCCGATGGCCTTCGGGGCCCGCATGGACTGCAGTCAGGCCTTAGGCAAGCCATGCCAGCACGCGAGAGGAGCGATCTTCGGAGATCGGAGACAACAGGTGGGAGGGAAGATGTCTTACAAGCCCTAGCTAACTGCTGTCTTGGAGCATGGCTAGCAGGGCAGACTGGGAGACTGGCAGCAGGCGTTCAATGGCCTTTGAATGCATCGACCGGGGGAATGTCCGTGTGAAGCTTCACGAGCAGCGCTTCCAGGACAGCCGAGTTGCCGAGGCGGCTGGGCCCTTTGGAGCTAGCCACATGAGATCGTGGCAGTTCCAATTTTGGACGTCGAGAGTGAGGGTGAATTTCAGGCGAACCTTGAGGTCGGGTCCAAGCAGAGGGAGTAACCAGTTGATGGTTGGGTGTGCAAACAGGAACGAGGACGGGCGCTATGTCGGCACACAGGGGTAGGGGAGCAGGGACCGCCTTCGGCAGTCCTGATTGGGAGGAAACCCTGGAGCACGTATGCCTATGGACATACATAAGCGCCGGGCCGCTGACGGTGAGACCCCCTGGCTGGCGGGCGACCTCGCGGGCGGCCAAAGGGTTTTGGGCAATGCGGGACCGTTTCCTCTCACATCCCCTGCATTCGAACATCACCCAGTCCAATCGTGTGCCGCCATCACGCCCTCGCTTCAGGACACCCACTTTGACGTGCCGCCTGCTGGGCCAATCCGAGATGTGAGAGCTCTTGCTTCTCTCCGGTCCTGCTTAAGGCTGGAAACACAATGCACCCCCGATTCTCACTGCATACGCGCTGGGCCCGGTGGTGTCTCGTCTGCGTAGGTAAATTTGGAAAGTCACCTTGCCTCTCCCGCACAAGCTCGCAGCTCGAGATAGACACACACACCAGGCTGTCCGGCCGTTTTTAGATGATGGCCATCGTTAGGCGCCTGAGTGATGGCGGCTACTGGGTGGATATTCACTGCTTTTCCCCTGCAATCTGCAAGACATAATCAACCTTATTGCAAGAGCGACTTGTATGAAGTCATCCCACGGCCCGTGGTGGTTTATTAGTACCCCGTCTTCCTCCTTCTGTTTCGTTTCTTCTGAGGTTTCGTCTCTTTAGTAGTGGTACGAGTTGCTGTTCTTTGTTGTTTGACCTGTCTCATTGGTCTCTTGTTTCTTCCCTTCGCTTCAGTCCCCTTCCTATTTGATACCCCGTTTCGATTCTTTTGTCACCACCATGGCGAGCTCATCTATCAAGCATGAGGCTTCCTCATCTACCTTCGAGGTGGACTCTCACAACGACCAGTATCTTGACAGGCAGACCAAGACCTTCAAGTTGATCGATGCAGCCCGAGTTTCCATCACTGCCCTCGCCCTGCTCTGTGGCATCACTATCATGGGCCTCTCCGCCGATGCCATAAGGGTCTACAACACGACGAGGCTAGAGGGGAGCCCTCTGCTCTCCATGTGGCCTGAATCTTTCGACATGCAGCCAACTGTTGCTCTCGTCGCTGGAAGCTCTCTGGTCACCCTTGCAAACATCGCAGCTCTGCTGTGCAGCAAGGTCCCTCGTGTAAGTCGTCGTGCACTTTTCTTTCTTTCCGGTTGATCTCGTTCAGGCCAGCAGGCTGACCCTCCCTCTGTAGCTCCGCAACAACACCCCGGTCCACACCCCTGTGATGTTTGCCGCGCCTGTGGTCGGCTTCATAGCCGCACTGGTGGCCGTCGTCGTCTTCTACGCGATCAACGCCTCGGAAACGACCGACTCCCTGCTCAGTTGGACGTGCCGGTGGAGGTCAGTTCACATGGGGCAGGCCCCTTACTTTGGCACACTGTGTGGCCAGTCCTGGGCGAGCGTGTACCTGGCCGTCATCCTTGTGCCCCTGGAGGCCATAGCTTTGTGTGCTGCAGGCTGGCAGGTCAAGGTCGAGAAGCACGTCAGTGCATACGCGCATGCGAGGAAGGAAAGTCCCGGCGCGTGAGCTGGCCGCTGTTGGTTCATGCAATGGTCATGCCATAATTACCTATCTGTAACAGCCTGATCATATGAGCGGACAAGTCGTGGTTGTTAAGGTGCATAAGCATCAGTATGAGAGACGCCTGGTATCGGGCAGCAGGGCTGGACTTTGGACTCTTGGCCTTTTCCGCGTTGATCATTGGCGTTTGGGTTGCGTTTTCGGTTTACTCAATGCCAAACTATTCAGGATTTGATGCATGCAATTTGACTGTTGCATTGCAACAGTTTTCTCAGAGCTCAGTCCATGCTTGACGACGGATGTTGATGCCCACAGGTTGAAAATGAGCTCTAGGCTGCCAGCCGCATGTCACACAAAGTACCGAGACACATATTTCCTTTCCGTCACAGATTTGATCATTCCGAATCGTAAACATGCTCAGGTATTATGGTGTCTACTGGTGAAACCACCCCAACCAGTTGCCCCTTCCCTACCACCCGGCCGCGGGAAGCAGCATACAGATTGTCCCTTCCGCTGTCTGTTTGCCATACGTGGGTGTGTGAGCTTGAAATGAAGGAGAAGACCAGCCGTCCTTTGCCTAGTGACACTACTCGGTTCCACCAGAAGAACTCCGGGCTCGTTATTTTGCTATCCGTCGTTTAGCATCGAGGCATTTCATTCATGTTACTAATTCAATCCAAAAGACGACGTTTCCCAGGTTCTATTCCTCAAGTCCGAGCTGAGATGATAACAAGCTGGTCCAACATACTCGCGCTGCACCCAACGACGCACCAAGGGTCCTGCATGAAACAGACAGCCGGGCATGACTGAACCTCGTGCAAGCCACATCAAAGGCTCCTCGGGAGAGTTATACACATGATACAGTACTACAGCTCATCTTGAGCCAACACGCACCCTCCCCAAGGCTCAGGTACCTCGCTGGCGCCGCTGTTAGATGGGGAATCTTTCTGTCACAATAAAGACGTGACAACCAACTTCCATCCTCAGGACACTCGACTGCCAGCAAAATTTAGGGGCCCAGCTTTCACCCTCGGTATACATACCTGATCACAACTTGACTATTTGGCCAGGTGTCTCAACCAGACAGCCGGAATATTCATTCGAGATGTCCCTCTCCGAACGGCAAGTCGTTGCGAACAGACACCCGTGGACGCTGCCTCAACTCACCGAGATGGACGAGCTCATGCAGCCTATTACTCGAAGACCACCAGGAGATACCGCGAAGCCAGCAGCCGTGACAATGGGCAGGGCAGAACTCTCAAGGCGGAAGACTCATTACTACGAGGAAGCCTTCTCAGGCAGGTGCATTATGGACACGCTCCGTGAGAGGATACAGAGTGACTCCATGGTCGTGGCTGAATTGAAGACCAATGTCATTGTGAGTGCGATATCCACTGATACGTGACTGTCCGCCATTGGGAGAAGCAGAAACAACTCACTCATCATCGGCCAGGTTGGCGATGAATTCATCTTCATCACCGAGCTGAGCGCCAAGATTGCCGAGCGCTATCAGAGGCCCTTGTCCTCCATCGCCGTCCAGGCCCAGCACTCTGCCTGCATCTTCTTCGCGGGTACGTTCGAGCCCGCATACACCCTGACGGTCTCGGCTCTGGGCGCATATGTCCAACCCAGCACAAACCAGCGCAATGCCTACTTGCTGTCGGAACACCTCGAGGAGGCCCTGGGCGTACCGCCACCCAGGGGCCTGATACGTTTCGTCGCCATGCCGGAGGAGAATGTAGCGCTCAACGGGAAAACTCTAGCACAGTCTCTGGAGGAGGAAGCAAATGGTAACGGCTCCATGGGCGTTATTGACGAGGACCAGCCAGCTATTTTCGCTAGGCGGAAGAGGTTGAGCGTCAAGGTGGGTAGAGGCCTACCGTCCACCAAGAGGTCTGCCACTGACTGGGTCACAGTCCCTTTCGAACATCAAGGCGTCGCCTCTGGCTGGTGAGATCACCCCTCCCACGAGCGTGGAGGAGACCACACCCGTTGGTGAGAAGATCAAACCCGAGAAAGTCAAGGTGGCCAAACGCAGGAAGAGCTTTGTGGCGGGCTTGTTCGGAAGGCCGGGCAACAGGAAGGAAAACGAGAAGCAGGTACCCGAAATGCCTTGAACGTCGATCTCTGACTTTCCGAGGCCAGCCTCGTAAAAGCTCAGTCTTCAATCATCTCAACTGTATCTTCATTGTGCAGCATTCTGAACCGTTGGGCTGAATGGTATTCAGGGTAACAAGAAGAGCTCACGGATAAACCATGATCAATCACCCACCGAGGCATGCCTTGGGATAGCTGCAAGATTCGTGTCCTGTCTCTTTCTGTCCCGACGGTGGTTTGTGTTGCCTGGCCCATGTGAGACATTAGAACTTTTGGTATCATACGGCCGATCACGAAGACGTTGTGACGTTGTGCCATGCTGTGCCGTGCCTGTGCCATGTCAGATGTCTCCCATATGCAGAAGCACCTTTGACGTTGATTTGGCACAAGTGACAGGTAGGGGTCAAAACCACCTGCAAATACTAAATAAATACTAGCACTTTGGCAGGGTCAACAGCCAGGGACCCTAACCCTGGTATGTTCTGTGGCTGGGAGGTGCCAAGGGTCTTTGCCCAAACAGCCGGCTGCGCTGAAAGTCTCATGAACAACTTCATCTTGTTAGTGACGGGCCCATCTCAGGATCGAAGTACCCGCCACCTCCACGAGTTCAAATCTACGATTGCATCACCTCGACTGTTCTTGGGAGGAGCCATTGTCCCGCCCTGAGTGATCCTGCTCACATCCAGAGCCTCCTGAACACCACAAGTGACGCAGCCCGGCAAAGAGCTACAAGGCTCTCGACTCGTGTGTTGCATTGCACACCACAGGGCTCGAACCCAAGAACCTCGGGCTTCCTCGCCTGCAGACTCATCACCACGCACGCCTTGACGACAACGCCGGTCTTTCCATCTCACCTCCGGATCTCTCGCTGAGGAGGTGCCTGGTCCCCCAAGACATCTGCCAATCTGGTCGGTAACCACTCAAATTTGCCCGCCAGGAGAAGGACTCTCGGCGTACCTTTGTGCTCTATGTTTAACACTTGCTCTAGTTGGTCAGCCATCCGCCTCGCGTCACCTGTCAGCTTCACGTCGCATCGCAGCTGTCTCTTGACGGCCCCTTTGGCCCTCTGGGGCGGCTCGAGGGCAAGGATACCGGTATGAGCTGTGCCGTTCTGGACAACGTAATCCTGCACCTCTGCAGGCACACCCTCTGGGCCTGATTCGTTCTCAAGTCTTGCTGTTCTTGGTGGTTGAGGAGGCAGAAGCGTGCCGGTTGGATCTCAAACCACGCCCACCATGGAGGTAATGCTCTCCCCTGTGTTTCCTATGTCTCTGCTTTCCCTGTTGGCTGCCCATGGTCTTTCACCCCGTCCTGCACTCTGGGCTTACTGCTCGATGTGGTTGACTTGTCTCGGCCGCTGCACGGCCGAGTACCACCCCCTCGGTTCTCGTCATACCTTGACCTGCCGCTACGAGGTGGCAACTCCCGAGGCCGCCTGTGCCCGCAGTCCAGTTTCCAAGAGCCCTTTGCATCACCTCACCCACGAATGCTTCACATGCCCTGCCCAGTGGCATCTCACTGCATCAAGTTGCCCCAGTGATTCCGGGGTTTGATATACTGGGCTCTCCTGTGCCCAGTCAAACGGTCAGCCTCGCAAGTGCGCTCGGTCAGCTTGGATCAGGCAGGGGCTCTCGAGTTGAGTCACCTCAGCTTGTATTCTCAGCTTTCACCGACTATTGCTGAGCCACTCTACGAGCCTGTACGACCCTCAGGGTGATTGGTATCTCTGTCTTCCTCCTGCTCCTTCGCTAGTTCGGACGTCACAAAATCCGGTAGCTGAACGGGAGCAGCGGATGCGGGCAGAAGATAAGGAACGGCCGGCCATCACTCGTTCTTCTGCCGACCTGGGAGGCGATGCCATGTGCGTATCAACGCCAACTCTCATGCGTCTTCCCGTCTGTGCATGTGGGAGCGAGACTCATATCCCCTTGCCCCTCTCCCATCCTCCGCCCAGCGATAGATCGTGGCGGTTGTCTCCCGAGGTTCCGGGCGACCGTTTGACCAATGCTGGACGGTAGCTGCCAGACCTCGTGAACAGCCTGAGAGAAACTGCAGCAACGGTCCGTTTCGATCGAGTGGTCCATCACAACTTTCCCGTCGACGGAACTACAAGTAGCCACTGCAGGCCCCCAGGCTGGTTGTGAAGGATATATGACGAGCGCATACAACCAGCCATTTGGGTGTTCGGTCCTTCTGCGCCTGTATGAAAGCTCTCGAGGCTCGCTTACCCCCATTCCCTCTTTCGGCCAGGCATATGGTCTTTGCTTCTCCCTACACTTCAAACCAACCCTGTTTCTTTTGCCGGTCTTTGCCAGTTGTTTTATACACTATGTCCTCAATGGGGTCCAGCGGCTCGTCTGCTCCCGGAACTCCCCGTCGACCAAACGTCAAATATGTCAGTCCAGCAGCGCTAAATCTTGAACGTGTTTACGAACAGAATCGAGCACGGTTACAACAACGAGATGGGGCTCTGTCCCCGACGAACGATATGGCGGCCGCGAACGCGGGCAAGAGCAAACCAAGACTATTGCTCATGGGCCAGAGGAGGTAAGCCTTCCCGGGTACAGTAGCCAGGAGGAGGGGGAGAGTGAGCACCAGAGACTGACGGTCGTAAATAGGAGTGGAAAATCATCCATATCGAGTGTCGTGTTCCACAAAGTACCGCCCTCTGAAACGCTATTCTTGGAGTCAACAGTGAGAATTCAGAAAGACTCCATGGCGTAAGTATTCCTATTCATGCCTCACAGAGCCCGGACTGATCACCGGCAAGGACCTCCAGGTCGTTCATGGATTTTCAAGTTTGGGACTTTCCTGGGCAGATCGACTTTCTCGACAACCCAAGCTTCGATATTGACGCAGTCTTCGGCGAGATCGGCGCGCTCATCTGGGTCATTGACGCCCAAGACGATTACCTCGAAGCGGTATCACGACTGAACGGTACTATACTGTACCTACAGCGCAACTATCCCTCCATCAACATCGAGGTGTTCATCCACAAAGTTGACGGCCTGTCGGACGACTACAAGCTCGACATCCAGCGGGACATCACCATCCGCATCCAGGACGAGCTGTCGGACGAGGGCTTCGAGAACGCCCCGGTCACGTTCCACCTTACCAGCATCTACAACCACTCCATCTTCGAGGCCTTCTCCAAGGTCATCCAGAAGCTGATCCCGCGGCTGGGCCAGCTCGAGGCGATGCTGACCAATTTGTGCCGCACGTGCCGCTTCGAGAAGGCCTACCTGTTCGACGTCATGTCCAAGATCTACATCGCGACCGACTCGGCGCCGGCCGACATGGCCAGCTACGAGATCTGCTCCGACTACATCGACGTCATCATCGACGTGTCCATGGTCTACGGCAGCTGGAGCCGCTCCAAGGCGCACCGCGACCGGCTCGAGGGCCCGCCGTGGTCCCAGCGGCTCGAGGACCAGGTCGCCGTCTCCTTCGCCGAGAGCCACATCGTCGTCAACGAGGGGCTCCGGCCCGTTATGCTGCGCGAGGTCGACCGCTACCTGGCGCTAGTGGCGATCATGAAGGAGGGCAGCTACGAGAAGATGCCACTGGTCAACATGAATGTCGATGTCGTGGCCAAGGGTCTTACCGAGTTCTTTGAGGTTACTAAGAGGGGCAAATAAGCTGGATGTGTGTACGTTATGTGTGCGACTCTTTCGATTCATGGCTGGCTGGAAGAAAAAAGAATAACCTTTTTTTCTTCTTCTGGTAACCCGTGGCTTCGGTTCTGCCTACCGCGATGTGCGTACATCCCGTTGTTGTTGTTGAGAAAGAGTTTGAAAATGAATCTACATAAAGTTTGAAATTTGTTGACTGGAGGGTGGCGAGGCTCGTGATCGTGATTCCCGAATACCAGAGATGGTCTCGCTTTCTCAAGGCCCCTGGCGCCGCCCCATGTTCTACGTGGAGACTTCCAAAGCAACAGGGCCAACCGTGTGACGGGACACAGCCACCGACGCAGCAGTGTGGGAATGTTTCGTTTCTGTCCTATGGCGGCGTCACTTGTGGTATTCGAGGGTGGACACCTCGTCGCCTCAGACTGGCCCTGGTCTCCTCCCCCGAGAGACCCGCTGATCCACCTCGAACAACGGTGTGAAACGTAGTACATGTAGTGTTTCGAGGAGAACGTGTGAGAAATGGAAGTGTGAAAAAAAGGAGAAGAGAGAAGAAGAAGAGGAAAGAGAAAATGGTAGTCCAGACGGTCCAAAAAGCCTGCGAGGACCGCTGTTTCCCGTGTCTTCCTTTCCCAAATGCCCGTCCAAGCCCATCCGAGCGAACCACACCCTGAGCACTGATACTCCCGGGCCCGACGGCGCGCTGGAACAAATTCCGTACGTCTAAAACGCTCTGTAAATCTGCCGACCAGAAAGCACAAAAACGCCCATCGATGATCCAATGTATGCCCTGGGGTATAGGTAAAACGCCCACATCCCCAAACGCTGCCGCCTCTCTCCTTTGTAACTTTTTTTTTTTTTTTGGTTTCGATCCCGCCCCCATGGGCGCCTTCGTCATTCCTGTTCTCGTAGCGATGCGCGTTTGTACTCGTCCCGGCTGGCGTCGATAAACTGCATTCGTTGGCCCCCTGAGGGGAAAGTCTCTTGCTCACATCGGCTTGAAGTTCGCGTTGAAAATGTCCCAGTTCCGGCTGAAACCCACGTCCGTCATCATTTCGTCTATCTCCCTACCCACTCCTGGGTGAGCTTGTTGCTGTTGCTGCTGCTGTTGTTGCTGATGCTGCTGGCGCTGGCGCTGTTGCTGTTGTTGTTGTTGATGGTGGTGGCCTTGTCTGACGTGGTACTGCTGCGCAGCCAGCGAGCCGGGCGACTGGTACATCTGTGCCGATAGGTCAAGGCCAGCCTGTCCGGCCGGGTGTTGCATAAGGTACGGAGGCAGAGGGCCAGCTGTTGGACCGACGCGTCAGCTTTTGAGCCTCTCGCTATATTGGCGGTGACATAGGTATACAAATTATAAACAAACTCACTCAACTGCCCTTCTATTCCGCCGTAAAGGCCTGGGGCCATGTAGAAGCCGCTTGAGTCGGCCTGGGGAGGCGGTGCCATCTGCGGTGGCTGTGCCTCAACAAGCGGTTGGTTCGGGTAGGCAAAGGGATCGCCCGATGAGAACATCATAGCGTCGAACTTGTAGATGTCGTTCGGGCTCTGCGTCAAGGCCTGGTTCGGGGTGTTGCTGTGCTGAGGGATGTAGGGGGTTTCGGCCGTCTGATTTGACGACGGAGTTCCGGCGTCAGATGCGCCTGTCCCTGACACATCCAGAGCATGTAGCTCGGAGGGGTTCACGCTGAAGCCTCGCGATGATGACCTGCCACCCTGCATGGGAGAACGGAAGGCTAGCGGGACTCCTGTACGCGTGTCGCTGCCCCTGCTCGTCGGAAGAGGACTCTTGTGAGTGGACAGCGGGACAGGGCCGGGTTTTGGCCCAGCCGCAGGACGTTTTTTCGTAGACACAGATTTAGGCTTCCCTTGCTTCACTGACTCTGGAAGATTCTCCCACAAGGTGCTTAGGGTTTTCGTGATTCGGTCCGCTGCCAGGCTCCTCAGGGCCATTTTGGCGATCATCTCTCGGCCGGCGTTGGCCTCGGCGAATATTTCTGCTGAGCCCGGCTTGTCTGGGTTCTCGAGGGTATAGAATACCAGAGTCAGGATGGCGAAGAACTGAGTATACAGCATAGACCAGAACGGGCCGACCACGAGGGCTTGGTTTTTGATCTCCATCGCTATGTGGATGATGTTCCGGCAAACGCTTATCCCAGCAGCCGCGCAAGCGTAGTACTTTTCGTCAACGACTTTACCGGCGGATAACCTTGGGGAAATGTAGTGAAGAAAGGGTCGGTACAGCATCATTTGCACGTGCGCGTACGCAAATCGCAACAAGGTTCGAACTCTGAAGCCAGAAAGAATTAGCTAGCTGCTAGTACAAGGCGGCCAGGCCGCAAACGATCAAGGGATGGTAATTGGTACGGGGACAGCCTCGCCAACATGGTTGGAAGGCAATGAGGAAATAGCCTTACCGCATCACTTCTATGGGCCCCTCAGCACTGGGACGCCACCTCTGTGGGAGTTGTTCATGCCACACTTGAAGGTCACCCTCGATCTCCTTGATGCGACGATATTCAATCATGTAGGTCGGGCTAGAGTCACCCTCCGAGCTTGTGACAGCATCTTCGAGTCCCTTGAGTGGATATATGTATTTTATGACCTTCATCAGTATTTCCATGAGCCTCGAGTGTGCGTTGAAGGCTTGGAAGAATGACCCAGGAGCTTCAGGAGGGGGTGTCGTGATGCTATCCGCGGTGATGAACTCGTCGTCGATCTCTGAGGGCAGCTGCTGGTCGATATCTTCTGCGTGGAGCAAGATTGGGAATCCTAGGAGAGCTGAACAGTAGATATCCAGCTGCCGGATAAAGTAAAAGATGCGTCTCCTCGACTCGCTTACGAGGGGTGTAAAGTTGGCATTGGGTAAATGCCGGTGCAGACCCATCCTGAGGGCGGTGCGCAGAGCGATGCCCAGGAATGCATAGCATGCGCTTAGGTTCGAAGTCGCTTGCAGAAACAGAATCAAGAACAGTAGGGACTGTAACGAAGTCAGATCCCGACACTCTGTAATGTCTTGCAGCAGGATCCTCGCCGACGTGTAGTAGCCCATCCTGTCCCCGTGTCAGCACTCGAAGCATGTCTCCCCCCAGCGCATTATTGTATAGAGGGCTTACCCTTCCTCAGTTGCTTCGCTGTAGTTCACCTGGTTGTCAATATCCTCCTCAGCAATATTGTACATACAACCCACAGCCATTACCGCGTAGAGCAGGCCGAGAAATCGGTTGTCTTCTGTCTCGAACGTGTCTGCCGGTTTCTGGTACAACTCCTCAAACTTCTCAAAGAAAGATGGTACGTGTACAATTCGCAGGAGTGCTGTCGCACATGAGAGCGCACAATAGCTCAGCTGTCGAGCGCGGTCCTTCGGAGGTAGGTCGTAAACGTTTGAGCTTCTCGAGTCGTTGGGAGTCGAGGCCGATGTCGACTGCGGCGAGTCCAGCTTGAGCAAGCCTGGAACCTGGGCCGGTCGCGGGAGGAAAGTAGTCTGGTAGTCGTAGCCGAGCAAGCCCCTGAAGTGATCCTTCATCCGCCTCAGGAAGACAGCGCCGGACGAGGTGCCCCGGAAGTCCCACCCACCGCCCTCTGTGAGGTCTAGCTGGCCCAAGGTCTCGATCATGGACATGATTTGGGCTGTCTGTTGCTCTGCCTCCTTGGCATTTCCTTGTCGGGTCTTCGCAGCTTGTAGTCTTTGTCGTTCTCGATTCTGGAACTCCTGTTGGACGGCGGGATCCAGGCTTGGGTCATTGAGGTCGACGTCCGGGACGAATTTGCGCAGGGTTGCCTCCGCGCGTGCCAGCTTGTTCTCGAGGGCCTCGATGTATTGAGGAGCAGGGTTCCGCCTTCGGTTGGAAGGCTTGTCATAAGTACACTCTGTATAGTCGGCAGCGTTAAGGGGGGGAAGCTCGAAAGTCCGAATAGAAATTCACTGACCGTAGCTGTATACAGAGCAGTGTGTGCATGGCTGCTTGCCATCGCACTTGATCTTCTTGCGCCGGCATTCATCACAGGCACGTGTGACACGTCGTCGCTTCTGAACGGGCATCTGTACTGTCTGATTGGACCCTGTAGTGTTCTCGTCACCCTGTTCTGCTTTGACCGAGGCGTCCTCGGGAGACTGCTGGTCATCCTGGTGGTCCGAAACAGGGCTTGGCTCACCAGAGCCGGAATCCGGTGACAGCTCATGGTCAGTCATCTTGCTTGTAGGGAACGTGATAGTTTTGGGCGGCTCTTGCTGAGCTCGTGAGAAATTCGTGGGTGGAGTTGCTGAATTGGTTGTTGTCATCGACCTCCCCAGTTCACCAGACCCTTGTGTGGCCGCGAAGGACTCAAGGGCCGTGGCCTGCCAACTCCCTCTTTCTAAGTCTCCCTGCACTTCTCTGGGCCTCGCGGCTCATGTCTTATGGGCATGAGCTACAAGTACCGTCAATGACAATACACAATGGCTGTGGTTCAAGTCGAATGCGGACCATGCGACATGACAGACGCTACTTCAACAACCTCAAGCGGACGGCTCGGATATAACACGGTCAACCCGCCGAGGAGCGTCGCGACGTCGGGGAACGTTGCAAGCCCAGCAACTTTAGTAATATAGGGTCGCTTCGGGGCTGGGGGCAAGGCTGTTTGGGGGCTTTGAACAGGAGGAAGCAGAAGGAGTCATCAACGAACTGTCCAGTCCAGTCCAGTAAAAAGATTAGGCGAGGTATAGTTTCTAGCGACCGAGGGGCAGAGGAGGACATATGTTGTACCTAAGTATTATGACGGTGACTAGAGGTGGAGCAGGGGGGGGTAAGTCCCAAAGTCTCATCCATCAGTGATGCCCAGCAGACAAGAGCTCATATCCCAACTAGTCTACACATGTATGTACAGTACCATGCGGAATCCAGCGAGCCCTGGGTGGGTTCTCTTCCGTTGGCTGTCGACCTAAGGAGTCAGAAAGAGCAAGGGGTAAGAGGGCTGTGTCCGCCGGTTCGGTGCCGGGGTGTGCGTAGCATGGAGAAAAGGTTGTAATGGCTCACTCTAGCACAAAGCTTGGCATGTAGGTCGGCAGGGATGAACTCTGGTGTGGAGGCTGGTGGAAAAGCTATGGAACTTCTTCGAGCTACCGGTGACGACGGGGACGTTCCCGGGTGGAAGAGGGGGTCACGAAGGGGGGAGGGGAGGGGGGTCGCGGAGCGAAAGTCTCTTAACACGGGGAATATTGTACGTAGAAGACCGCACGGCTTTCTGCATGGTTGATTACGTAGCAGCAATGCTTGGGCCTTGACTGGTAGGGCCCGCCAGTCAGGTACATTGTCCTGTCCGGTACAGGAAGGGGGAGAAAAAAGAGTGTCGCCAGGGTCCCTATTCTGGAAAGGGAAGTGGGTGGTATCCGGCATCTCTTTAGAGTCGAGGCTATCTGTGGCAAGGAAGACAAGCAGAGGCCAGGACTGGGATGATCCAGGATGGATACTGGAGGACCACCATGGCCACTCAAACGGAGTGGAAGTGGCTAGCCCGGTGGGTAAGGCCTCGAGGGGAGGGGGGCGCATGTCTAACAGGAACATGAAGTCGTGTGGAATCTGGGGCGGATGCACACAACCTTGCTGGTGTATACGTAGTGAGAGGCAGTGCTGAATCAGTTGTTCAGGGTCGGAAAACCCGATCTGCTCGCCCTGCTCGGCGCCTGACGAGGTATGATATGATTCGAGTGTCACTGGAATTCCAAGCAGGGACGGTTGAGGGCTTGACGTGAGCTGCGGTGCCAAGCCGTCAGTTCAGATCTCTGGGACTCCGGGACAGGGTCTGGGGAGCCATCTGTGCGGGAGGATTAGTGTAACAAGGTGTCCCATACCGGACCATTATACGACTGTACGACGGCTTGTACCAGAGCGAAGGCCAATGCGCCGAATACGGTTTACTGGCGACTGGAACCAGCCAGAGGTGCCCTCCGGCGAGTGGTGGTCAGACGGGAAACGCGCAAGCTTCACGGCAAGACTGCAGAGGACCTGTCCCCGGAGTCCCGGGCTGGCATTGAAGAGGTTGAACGTTGCGACAACGAAGGGGGCTTGCTTGGGTGAGACGGGGGTGAGATTAGTCTATGATGGTGTGGGGTCGTTAGCTAGCACCCAAGTCGGAAATTTCTTTGGGGTTCCTACTGTAGTGTACGTCAAGCATTTAATACCACGGCAAAAGGAAATCCCGGAGGAAGAGATCGAGGTTGCGTGTGCTGGATCTCTGCAGGACCAAGAGCAGGCTGCAGATCCTGCACGCTGTGCCACTATTGCAAATTGAGATGAAGATAAATCTCCCAATGGCCATGAAATACCGGCCAGAAAGATGGTGGTCGACGGCATGGTCGTGCCATGCCGCCTTGGTATGTTTGGCGGACCATGTATCGTGGGTCCGTGGTAGTCTTGTGTACGTAGTATACGCAGTAACCGGACAACAGATGCGACCCACTCGCTGCCCCAGCCAGACCACACTGGGCCCCCAGTAATCAGATACGTGAGTCTAGGTCTACCGGGTTTCGGTTCCTTCGAGTGGGACGAACCCCGTGGGCTGGCCTGGCTGGCGGGATGGCTGGTGTATGGGGGTATCGGACAGCAACCAGATAGACTATATCCGCCAATCTGCTGGTCAGTCAGCGGAATCCGGCCTCTCGTGCAGGTCACCTCTCCTGGCGACACCACCTAGGCACTGCCCGGCCTGCCAGTTCAGGTACAATTGATTAGTCTGCCGCAAAGGGCAGGTCAGTCGGGACAGTGTGGCCGCCGAGATTTGGAAGCCCACCACAGCAACGGACAGAGTCCGAGAGTGGCGGCGGCAGTGGTGCGTTCAAGGTTTGTGGGTGACTGCACCCCGGAAGCGAGCCGCTCATGTGCCTCGATGGCTTCTGTTCCTCGGCGCCCTGTGCCTGTACCTGTGCCTGTGTCTCTCTCTGCGTTGACCCGGCTCACACATGCTGCCAAGTGCCAAGGCTACTGTGCCTGACTTTGACCAAGGAAGGATCCAGTGCTCGGAGCTCGCTCGGCCAGTGGCTGCAGAGCAGTCACGGTCGCACCGCATCAGAATCTTTTTGAGACAGGCAATCCGCCGCGTCAGAGTACAGTATGTGCTCCTGGCCCCGGCGAATCGCCCCACCTGCGAGACCCAAGCCTCTAGGCTCGCATGGCAGGGGACCAGCACAGCCACCAGGGCGGAGCAGCCCGCATGTGGGCGCGAGGTGGCCACACACCCACTCTGCAAGTCTGGGCGGCCGGGAGGACGTTGGCAAGTGGCCAGGCTCTCGCCGATCTTGGCGCGTCGGCACGGTTCGCCAAGACGGCGGGGAGATCTGGAAACCTCAGACGGGCTTCTTCTGCCTCTCAACACTTCGGCCTCTCCAGCCTCTGCGACATGATTGCATAGCAGACACGTCGCCATGGAACATACGATTCAGCCGACGGTAAACCTGCTCGGCGTCTTTCCCCAGAACATGCGGGCGCGGTGAGGGACTGTGCTTGCATCATTCGTCTCGCTCCTGGTGTTTCAGGGCGCCCGGCGAAGTCGAGTCTCACGCCTGAACCGCGCCGTCACAAAACCAGCATGGCCGTTGTTCCAGTCGTGACGACCGTGCCGATGGCTTCGACCCGATTGATAAGAAAAGGTCTCCAGCAGAGCGAGGCCGGCCTGGCTGGATTATTAAGAAAATAAGGCGATGTGTATTGCGTCCCGACTGCCCGACTGCACTGCACCAGCGCCGCCTCGGACGTTGACCATCGGCTCCGAATTGCCAAGTCTGCCCCCGGTCCTCTTGAGAGAACTTTTGAAGCGAGCGCCAATGGCTATGACGTAACGGCAGCCACACGTAATCAACAGCAGCTCGGCTAAGCTCTGGGCAGCGGTTGTTGGTGGCCCCAAGCCCGCCGACAGAGCGAGCCATGCAGCCATGCATATGCCATGAGGGCATGGAGGATTGGCCGGCCATCGCCCTTGCATCAGTGGTATAATTTTTTTGATTACTTCCATGATGTGTGAGAGTTCCAATTACCCAACCTCAACCGAGGCCTGCTGTTGTTGATTGCTGCAGAGGACCGGCAGGCTCAGCCACAAAAGAATTGTTGATCAACCACAGATTGGACCAGAACCAGTGAATATTGGTCTAGTGACTGTCTGATATCGCCATCATGAGCTTCTGGAACAAGGGTGTGCATCAGCTGGGCTTGTGATCGACAAGGCTGACAGCCTCAGCTTGATGCCTGTATTGCATTGAGTATGTGGTGATGTGCGGTGATGTGTTGAGAGGTTGGCATGCATTCTTCGGTGGTGAATCTAGAAGGCTTGTCTGGGCGTGCAGTAGCTCTTCCCCTCCAAGACCGGGCTTTGCTTGGCCCTGCCGGTGAAGCCCGACGGGCTTCACAGATGCCTGATGGTGTACCTAGGCAGGTGGTGTGCCCCACAGCCTGCCACCCGGGGCCCTGGGTTCTTGGATACCCCGCCATGGCACCCCTGTACCCTGCCTGGAGTGAAGCTGCACGTCGTACACTGCCCATCCAGCAATCAGAAGCTTGTCACGTCTTCTTGTCACCACGACGCGCCACACAGAGAGTCCAGCATCATTCTGATACGGCAACACCATAGCCCTCCGCCATCGCAATCGCCATGGCGAGCTCCAGCGACACGCTACCGCCTGAGTTCCTTCAGAGGGCCCAGCAAGGCGGCATCGTTGTCACAGGTAGGTCCAGCGCTCCTTCCTAACTTGTTCTCGCCGTCAGCTTCTTCTCAACCAGCTACCCTCCTATCGTCGCCCCTACCCAAGCAAAACTAACTTGCTAACTCGGCCCTCCGCAGAAATCCCTAAGCTGGACTTGGAATCCTACATACAGAACTACAGAGGTACTTGCAGCTCCCCCGCTACTGTGTGTTTGCATCCCCACTGACCCGCTCCCAAAGGCCGAACCAGACTCGACCGGCTGCTCACGATCGCCCGAACGTCAACCGTCCTCAGTGTCGATTCCTTGAAGCTCGCCATCCACGAGGTAGTCTCCAGGGGACGAGATGTCCAGCTCTACCGGGATGCCTATGAGCTCCTCCGTGTATTAGGCCCCAACGAGCCGGAGGCTAAATACAATAGCGTCTGGGTCAGCGAGACGGAAAAGGCGAACCGATCAGAGACGCATCATCTCGAGGCGGAGCTCAAGAAATACAAAAACAACCTGGTCAAGGAGTCCATAAGGGTTGGTTCCTCTGCCAAAACCTCGACCCCAAATTCAGACAGCTGACATGGAGCAGATGGGCAACGAGGACCTGGGAAAGCACTTTGAGAAAATCGGCGAGTTGGCGCTGGCGTATGAGGCCTACTCCAAGTGCCGGGCGGACGTCAGTTCAGCAAAGCACATCATCGAGGTGGGCTTGCACCTGGCTCGTCTGTCTCTCTACCGCCGCGACTGGTCTGCCGTCACGACCAACGTGAACAAGATGAGCGGCTTACAGACCGAGGGCACCAACGGCACCGACAAGACTCAACAGACAATATGCGATATCATGTACGGACTCTCCTACCTCGGCCAGGCTAAGTACCCCGAGGCAGCACGAAGCTTCCTGCAGGTCGACCCGACTGTCAGCCCCGACCATTTTGACCAGTTTGCCAGCCCTAATGACATCGCAGTCTACGGGGGTCTTCTGGCACTCGCTACCATGAGCCGAGCCGAGCTCAGCGGGGTGCTTGACAACTCGAGCTTCCGCACGTTTCTCGAGCTGGAGCCTCACATTCGTAGGGCCATCTCCCAGTTCGTCAACGGCAGGTACTCGGCCTGCTTGTCTATTCTCGAGTCCTACCACTCAGATTACCTCCTTGATATCAACCTGCAGCCTCACCTCAAGCACTTGTACGGCGTGATCCGTAGCAAGTGTATTTTCCACTTCGTCCAGCCGTTCTCTTGCGTTACGATCGACAACCTGAACGCTGCGTTTTCTCCACAAGGAGGGTCCATCGATCAAGAGTTGGTGGACATGATAGGAAATGGTGCTTTGGATGCTCGCATCGATGCCATCGACAGAGTAAGCCAAAATAATGCAGAAAATTGGCATCCATAACTGCGCTAACAAAATGCTAGGTCGTGACCATTACCTCTCCAAATCCCCGTGCGAAGATGCAAGCGGCATCTCTGGCTGCTGCGAAAAACTACGAGAAGGAGGCCCTGGATCGCATCCGGCGCATTGGCATCGTGTCTGCAGATCTTGAGGTCAAGGGAAAGCACAAGAACCAGGGAGCGGCAGCTCTTGGAGCCTTGCAGGGTGCAGGCATGAGATGGGGAGATGGTCCAAGTGAGGGCGGCATGGACGACTACCCTGGCTCCCAGCCTCAGGGACCATCTTCAATCGCTATGAGCGATCTTATTCAATGAGTGGAATGCCCAACAAACTGCGGAGGCGTTTGGAGTTGGGAGAACATAAGAGAAGACTCCCTTTTGTTTTACATGTGCATTAGAGCAGGGAGCGGCGAAGACTCGTGAGTTAATCGATCGAAAAGGCGATAATTCCATGGAAAATGACTACGCTATGCATTTTTGGTTCTCTACCACTGGCTCTCCTTGACATTCGGAGCTCGTTCCCTCAGCCCATCAGCTGCCTGACGTCCTCGGGCGGCCACCTCACCTGCGCAAAGGTCAGACATCGTTTGATGCTCTGCAAGTACTTCCTTGTGACCTCGTCACCCATGACGTGACCCCTCTCGCCGTTGTGGAGCTTCTCACGGGCGCTTCGCTCGTGGATGCCCACCATGGTCACGCCGATGGGCCACGCCGCCTTCCCGATGCTCAGCCTCAGGTAACCGTCGTTGGCATCCACGTAGCGCCGCTCCTGGGCGGCCCTGACAATCTCCACGACGGGCTTGAGCACGGATTCGTCCAGGTCGGCCTTCTCGAACCTGCGAAACAGGGGCGTCATAGTCTGCTTGCACTGCACCATGGTGTTGTACGCCTGCCTCGCGGCGCTGGTCTCGAGCTCGCCGCCGGCCTGGGCCCGCTCCCTCGCCAGCGCGAGTTCCCACTCGCGCAGCACCATTGTGAAGTACGACGCCAGCTGCCGGTAGAGCCACCGCCGCGCCTCCTTGTCGCCCTCGGGCGGGACCTCGCCCGGCACCTTCATGTCCTTCTCCTCCACCAGCTGCAGCGTCGTCGGGATCGGGCCCTGCGTCACCGACGTGGTGAGCCTGCGGTACCGCTTCACCCTCGCTGCGCGCGACTCGCCGAAAAGCGCCGCCGGCTCGCCCAGCGACCGCAGCTTGGCCGTAAGCTCCTCGTCCGTCAGCGCCGTCTCCTCGTCCTGCCCGTCGTCCTCGTCCTGGGCGCCGGACGCCGGCGTCGAGCCATCGCGCTTGAGCTCCGGCAGGCCCAGCCGCTTCCGCCGCGCGCGCTCCTCCTCGGCCTCCTTCTCCTCCCTGCGCCGCCTCGACTCCTCGGCGAGCTTGCGGCGCTTCTCCTCCCTCGCCTTCGCCTCGTCTGCGGCGTCCTCCTCGCGCTTTCGCTTCGCGGCGGCCTTGGCTTCTTTCTCTTCTGAGAGGCGCTTCTGTTCGGCGCGGTAGGCTTCTTCCCTGGCGGCTTCGGCGTCGGCCTTGCGCGTGTATTTGGAGGAGGTTTCGGCGGCAGTTTTGGGGTCGGACGGAGAAGGTCCCTTCTTCTTGGCGAGCTCCTGGGACATCAACGCCGCGAAGTCCATCTTGGGCTCGTGTTGGTCCCGTCTGCAGTTCAGGAGTGGCCCTTGATTATTTCAAAGCGAGTTGAGTTTGAGTTGTGGTTATGTTCGGCAGACGTTTGGGTCCTGGTTGTACAGTGGGTAGGTAGAAACGAGGTCAAATGCCTGCCGAGGCTGAAGTCGCCTAAATTCTAGCTTCTAGAAGCTCGTTCCACGGCCGGGGGCCACCAGCGACAGGGTTCCCCACGCCCGGGAAGCTTATTCCCACCTGAGCTCCAGCCTCGGGGTTGTCCACAGTATGGCACATTCCAGTATTGACGAAGTCCTGCTTCCCTTCCCATATGAAACTTGCAGCAGAGATACAGAGGCCTTGATAAAGGCAGATGGGGCAACCCTGAGCGGAATTTACCAACTCAGAGTAACACGCTAGGTCAGTCCCGGGCAGAGCTGAGCTGCAGAGAACCCGCCTCGCGCATCGAGGGCCTCGCGCAGCTATGGATCAAGCAGCCAAGGACCGTGATGCGACCACCCCGTTTCTTCTGAAGGTGTTCTACAGAACCGGCGCATTCCACAGGTAGGTCCACCATTGTTGCAGGCATGCTGTCTCTGTTGAAAAATCGCTGACTGACTGCTCAACAGACCAGACGAGTTCTCGGCGCCTGACAACCTGCCTCACGTGTCCTTCCACACCTGGCCCTCAGCAACCCTCGCCGAGCTCAGCCATCAGCTCGCCGCCACCTCGCCACACCTCCTCCCCTCACCGGCGATAGGCACACGCCTGGCCTTTCGCCTCCTCTACTACGACACACGCGCCGCGGGGGACCAGGACCAAGGGCCGGCGCGCTGCGTCGTGAAAGACCTCGGCTCGGTGGTGATAGGCGACGGCGGACCGGGGATATCAACAGACGTGGACGGTGACGACGCCGGCGCGGAGGCGGAGGACGGCAGGCTGCGGATGGGCGCGACGGCGGGCTCGGCGGCCGAGAGCGCAAAGTCGCTGGCGGACGCGCGCTTCGTGGTCGGGGACTACCTCTCGTGTGCCATACTGCCGCCCTCGCCGGCGGACGGGAGCGTGCAGCCCGCCTCAGCCGCCAGGGCCGGTAGGGGTTACGGCGCCGGGCAGGCGAGGAACACGGTCGACCTCGGCCCGCCGCCGATGAGTAGGGGCGGAGGCCGGGACGCCCGGTCTGCGACTATGTATGGACCTAGCCGCGGCGGCGGAGGAGCCGGATTCCGCGCCCCGCCGGTCGGCGAGTGGCGCAGGGGGGAGAAGCTTCCTGAGGGGCCTCCCGGGCGAGGCAGGGGTGGGAGGCGATGGTGAGCACGCGGGTTGCTCGTCTTGACAAGGAAGACTACGCTCAAGAAGAGACTACGGGGAGGACGGGAGGAGATCGCCCGGTGTAGGCCTCCTCGGACCGGGAACGACTTATAGTACACAGACTTCCTACAAGGAGGTTCGATGGGTTACGGCAAGGCGATGCGGTGTGGAGTATTTCGATAAGCACGGTATTGTTGCATCATGATATCCCGATTGGTTTTGTCAGGCATGGAGTTCTGGTACGCGGGCCTGCGATGTAGCAGTTCTCCAGTATAAATGGCGACGTCGGTTGGACGACGGATGATTTTGCATTCTTCGCCCTGTTCCTGTCTGTCTCATGTGCAATCCTTCCCTCACTGCGAAGAGACACCACCGTTCTAGTACTCAGCAACCAGGTCTCCCTTGCGCTTCGCCCTGAAGTCCCACTTGCCCTATAGTTGCCGCCGTTCAAGTCAGCCTCCTGTTACCACAAGCATCGGGGTTCACGATCGCTTGCAGATCTGAACGTACGTCTGTCGCGTATGCCGCCACTCCAATTATCGCCGGTACCAGAATCACGTAGTTGAATGTGATCAGGGCCGTCCGTCTTGTCCATCGGAAGTACTGGTATCGGTTCGTGCTCATGTCTATCGGTCGGGCACGTGTCAGAAGTTCGGTCCTACATCATGCAGTATAGAGACGCCCAAGCGCGGGACGATCAAAGGGTGTCGTCGAGGAGGAGGGTTTGCCGTACTGTTCAGCCGGATGATGGCCGGGTCCATGGCCATCTCTGTGGAACGAAGTCAGTATTTCGCGTCTCGTGTGTGCCATTGAGGGGTGTGTGCAGCGTACTGAAATGTTTGAGGCCCGCCATCTTGACTGATTTGCCCTGTGGACTCGTTCAAAGGTGGCAGCGGCGATGGTCGGGGGAGTATGCTTCTTGTTAAGTCGGCTTCAAATCGCAGGTGAGGGTGATTGACCGGTCGTCGATGAACCAAGCATGGGGGAGGGTGGGTCTTGTATGCTCTAATTGCATGCGGCTACGGTACCTCCGTATTGCATACAGCTTGGCGTTGCCTTGTTCAGCGCCGAGTGCCTCGCTTACATAAACCAACAAATTTGGATTGCTGAGGTATCGACCTGCATACCTACCAAAACATATAAACAGGTATTAATTTCTCGTGCTAATTCATACCCAGATAAACACTTAATTAAATAAATACTGGATGGATTTCTAGATTTGCCAGCCAGCCTGGATCGTCAGTGAGTGTATGTTGTCTCTGCGAGACGTTCTGCATCGGGCGCGGCTTGAGCTTTCTTGACCTAACTCAATCTATCGCCTGCCTAAAGTAAAGCTGAGCCAGAAAGGAATCCTGTGCAAACGTATTCCTGGAACGGTGAGTGTCAATTGATTTTGGGAAGCTAGTTGACAAGCAACGGGTAACTACACTCGAACGACGGTTCACATAGGTTTTACTGGGTTTGATTCGCGCTCGCACTCGGGCCGGATGTTCCTTTGCCTTCAATCGCAGAAGCAACTCGATTATGTGGAGGCATGCAAACAATATCCTGCAAGGGCTGCCGTCGGGTGATCGTCCGAGGTTCATTCCAAAATGTGTGTCCCTGTTGCAGGTGCCTCGGCTGTCGTTTAGTTGGTTGCTTATGCCTGTCAGCTGCAGAGCTTAAAGCGACCGAGCTATACCGTATCAAAGCATCATAGCTCCACGGATCTGTTCGCACCCGTTTCTTGTGACATCCGATTCTGAGACTGCGCCTGTGCTTCTGCGATTGACATTTTCATCGATCGTATTGTGTGTTTTCGTCTTGACCAAGCTCGCCTCAGAGAATCAGCAATGGCGGAACAACCGAAGATTACGCTTCACTGGTGAGTACTCGCCGTCCCCGACTCGTCATGCCTGAGGCTTCACTGACTGACGGGTGCCAACGGTCAGGCTTAACGGCTCCCGAGCCAACTCCATGCTTTGGCTCCTGGAGGAGCTTGAACTCTCTTACGATGTCAAAGTGTATCATAGGCAATCCAACATGCTGGCGCCTCCTGAGTTAGAGAAAGTCCACCCTCTTGGGAAGTCCCCCGTCATTACTGTTACGGCGCCTGATTCATCAGAACCGGTGGTTCTGGCCGAGTCTGGCTTTATCTTCCAGTACCTGTGCGACCACTTTGCTCAGGGCAAGACGATCGTCCCGAAGCGGTGGAAGGAAGGACAGGAGGGCAAGGTCCTCGGGGAGACGGAGGCCTGGATGCGCTACTCTTATCTCCTCCACTACGCAGAGGGGTCATTCATGCCCAACCTGGTGATGTACTTGGTGCTGTCTGGTATGTCCGGTCGAGCCCATTATCGCTTCGAGTACTGCCGGCTAACCGAGCCAACATAGCTCTCAAGTCTAACCAGGTGCCTTTCTTTGTCCGGCCCATCTCCTCCGCCATTGCGAACCGTATCATGTCGATGATGGTATATCCCAACGTCAAGAGGCACCTGGCGTTCCTGGAGAAGCAGCTGGAGACTTCCGGTGGAGATTTTCTCACAGGCTCACACCTCACAGCAGCCGATATCTTGATGAGCTACCCGCTGCTCGCTGGCAAGACGGGATTTGACGGAATGGGCAAGTTCGCTAGGGGCACAGCCAAGGAGTCTTTCCCCAAGGTGTATGAATGTGAGTTGGAGGCTCCAGCTTTGCCCTCTGCCGATCGAAACTTCCTTCGGCCGGAACTTGCTCCGGGATACGCCAATTAATCGGCTTCTCATCGCTGACACTGGGTAGATATGGACCGACTGGAGGCTCAGGCAGGATGGGAGAAGGCCGTCCAGAAGACTAAGGATATTGATGGCGGTAAGTTTAGCCTTGTCCCTCAGCCTGCCTGAGGTGAGGTCGTGGGTGGCACCCAGGACAAAAGAGGCTCTCACGTCTGCTTAGGTGTGTAATAAAAGGTGGACGATAATGATGATGCTGCCCAGGGAATCACCATCTCTTGCCGAGGAGAGGAGGGATGAAACTGTCGAGGATCTAACCCTCGGGGCTGCATCTGGAGGGAAATGTGCCACCGGTATAGAGAGAACTGCAAACAATGATTAGCTCGGAACAATTCATTCCCAGGCCCTATCGATCCTGAATCCATCCGTGTCACTGCAGCCCATCTGGGGATATCTGCTCTGGACTGTCACCCTGAAATGGCCCGGGCTTTCGGCGTCTTACAGCCACCCGCCCGGAGAAATGGCCACCGAACGACATTGGGAAGAAAATAGGATGATTTCGGAGAAGACTGTCGACTGCGAAGTAAGTTAATCTAGGAGATACAGCAATGTATTTGATAGTTCATCCAAAGTCCATTATCGATAGCCCTGTTGCACCTCATGGTTGTGCATGGTCTGGTGTTTGTGACTGCGCCGCAGACCACGGAGTAAATACAGTAAGCTGAGCAGCCGAACATCAGCAGCAGAGCTGACGGCCCAGTCTTGGTCGGCGGGCCCCTGCTTGGCATCTGCAACCTGGCATCTATTAATGCACATGCACGTACAGGCCAAATGTGCAACCAGTCAGGAGCGTGCATAAGAAATGGTTCGCAGCAATCTTGACAGCCTCATCGTCCTGTTTTCCCCCACGTAGCCGTATGTGCGCACGATCAAGGAGCACGGCTGCTGTCCTGCTGTGCTTGCCTGCCCGCCCGCCTGCCTGTCAAAGATCGATCAAGGCTGCAATTCCCCGTCATGACGTCAGTTGGCTAGGTCAGACCAACGCGGGACCCCTGAGACTGGCCTGTCATTGTCATTGCTTGATTTCCGGTGGCGCTCTGGGGAATGCCCAGTCTATTGTGCCATACGGAGTACGTACACGAATAATGAGCGCATGTTGTTGATTCGGCTAGCCCCCGTGGATGAGATGGAGCAGGCGTGGCACCTCGATGAGGCAGCCCAGGTCCCAGTCCCGGCGAGCTGGCGCTCCGTGGCCAACGCGTTGGGCCAGTGGTCGGCCGCGATGAGGTGGCACCGTACGCACGGGCGAGGCACCGCTCCTTCCTGCTGGATCTGGATCCGGATCGTTGGCGCCAGTTCCAATCGCAATCATAATCGCACTTGACACCTATCACAGCCAGCACCACCTGGCCAGCTCCCATTCTTGTGGGGAAGCGGCTGAGTCTCGCATAAGCATCCATCTCTCTCTGTGTTTCTGCCTGTCTCTCCCCGTCTCTCTGTCTGCCTCTCTGCCAGGTACTTGCAGTATTTGTTGTTTGACCGTCCGGCCGTCCGACCTTCATTTCATCTGCTCCGAGCGAGTTGCTCATTTCATAAGCTGTCGGACTTCGGCCTCAACTTCCTCAACCTTGCATGGCCCAATTAATTCTCGCTCCCATCCCACTCTAGCTCTCAGTCCAGTCCAGCCCGAGCCGTGGCCTCCGGAAGTCAATGAGCCACTTACCGTACATTATCATCCCGTCCGTCCGCCTTCACTTGTGAACATCACCTCTCATTCCACAGTCTACACTCATCACTGGGATCTCGATTTTCCCCCAAAGCCTCTGTTGTGATATTGTTTCCACTGCGCTCATCGCTCGTGTTGCCAAGACCTGCCTCTCCCGGCCTCACCGTCATCTCAGCCTGTGCACCTCGGCTGTTGGCCGTTGATGTTGGCTTACTCTGGTCGCTGCCGACTTTTTCGTCTAACCGGAATACTCGGCTGCCCCCCCTGTGGACCTTAGCAAGGCACCACCATCGCCTGAGAGTCTCACGAGAGCGATTGGATGTACCATGGCTGTGGACATTGCTGGAGACTCACTCTTGAGACACGACAATGAGGCCAAGGAGGCTCCTCTGAGGACCCCTCGCCTCGGGCCTCAGACCCCGGACGATCAAAACCCCAGCCCGCCCGCCGACAGTTCAGAGGGAGAGGAGGATTTGTATGGCGAGGATGCTGCCCAATCTTTTATTCAGCCGGCTTTGAGCCCGGTTGTGACCTATCTCACGTCGCCTAAGACCCCGGCGGCTGAGAAGGCGGCTGCAATGGACAAGATCATCGACGGGTATTTCAACGATACCGGAGCAAGCAAGGAGCAAGAGTCCATGGACCAGGTCATCGCTGGGTACTTTGACGGCGCGAGTATAAATAGGCAGGATTCCTCGGGTGACGACACACCAACACGAGAAAAGCCTCAGCCGCAGCGAAGCAACCAAACACAAGAGGGGCCGGCCGGCGAGACCACATTACCGACGACGACGACAACAACGGCGCCGCAGCCGCGACATTTGGATCCTCTTCCGACGCCCTGGAAAAGTGGTCCTAAGGAGATCGTTGTGA
This sequence comes from Diaporthe vaccinii, assembly GCA_039880775.1. Taxonomy (NCBI): domain Eukaryota; kingdom Fungi; phylum Ascomycota; class Sordariomycetes; order Diaporthales; family Diaporthaceae; genus Diaporthe; species Diaporthe vaccinii. The sequence goes on from JBCEDN010000008.1 coordinate 1,791,614, forward strand.
CATCCTCAACCTCAGAGAGCCACAAACCCGCATTGGCGAGCGTATTTTCTCAGTCACGGCATCGGAGGTCCTCTTCTGGTGGAGCAGAGGCTTTGAGGCGGCTGTCCAAAGCCCTTCCCTCAATATCGCTGCCTTCCAACTTCATGCCAAACCGTCTGCCCACTCCCTCCTTCTTCTCGGGCTCAATATCATCAAAGTCAGAGTCGAAGGATCCGACGCCAAGACACACGCCACCCTCCCAATCCCCCCGTCTTGGGCACTCGAGCCACGCCAGTACGTTCCCAATGATCATCCCGAGAAAACAATCGCCTACTCAGCAAGATGCGGACAGAAACACAGGGATTTCTCGCCAACCGTCCAATGCATCTAGGAAATCATTGGCTATCAGAAGATCGACGTCTGACGACTCCATGCTGTACCACTCGTTATCGCGCATGTCCTCATTCGGGGATGACCAGCGATTCACACATGTTCGTGAGCAGGTCAATTCGAGATTCAAGGCAATCGTGGATTCTTTTGATACGCCCACATTCAAGTTACCCAGCATGCCAAGCACGTTGCTGTCTCCCCTCAAGAAGGCCGAATTTTCGGCATCGGAGCTCAATTTGGACGCGAGCAAATCATCCTCCATGAGGACCATCAGAGTTCCCAGGGATCCATTGGACAGTGTGCTCGAAAATCTCACTGGCGATCTTGTCATTATGGGTGGATATAGGGGCTCGATCCTCCGGTCTGCTGAACCGCCTCATAGACAGCTCTGGGTGCCCATGAAGGTCGGCTTAAAAGTGAGGAAGGTGAACCTCGAAGTGGGACTAAACCCGGAGGACGAGGAAAACATGGAGAAGTCGATCATCCCATCCGGAATGCTAAAGAACATTGGCCCGGTGGACATTTCCAAGAGGCTCTTCAAGCGAGTCCGTGAATGTGAGAATGCGAGAAACGGAAAGTTGAGAGTGCACGATTATGGCTACGACTGGCGACTAAGCCCTCATCTCCTTTCCAGGAAGTTGATTGAATTCCTCAGAAGCCTTCCGTCAAACCAGGGCGAAAATGCGAGTGGGGCATTGGTGATTGCCCACTCATTGGGCGGCGTGATTACCCGGCATGCTGTAAATCAAGCACCAGAATTATTCTCTGGTGTTTTATATGCTGGGGCTCCACAGCGATGTATCAACATCCTTGGCCCGCTAAGAAACGGCGACGCGGTGCTGCTGAACGAGAAGGTGCTGACGGCACATGTCAATTTCACACTGCGCACAACCTGGGTGTTCCTACCGGAGGACGGATACTGCTTTATCGACAAGGTCACGGACGAGGAATACCCCGTGGATTTCTATGACACGAACGAATGGGTGAAATATCGTCTCTGCCCAAGTGTGAGCGACCCAGCGCTGCCGCCGTTTACGGCAAAACGCGTCGGGTCCCTGGGCTCGTTTCTCAGTCTCTCAGAGCTGTCCATATCCCGGGGCCGGAGCTCTAGTGACCCTGCAGCCAGGAGACATGGGCCAACAGCCTCTCCGCAACGCAAGTTGGTCAAGGATCGGGGCCTTGCGCCGCAGATGGATGCCTCGTCTTCGTCAACAGAACAACAGCAGGAAGAAACATACGCAGTCTCTCCCAAGGACAAGTCCGACCGCAGCAAGAACCTCGCCTACCTCGCCCGCACCCTTGCCGAGACCAAACGCTTCCGCTCGGAACTCCAACACAGCCCGGCGCACCAGGCCGCCAATGCCTACCCTCCTATAGCTGTCATCTACGGCAAGGAAATCCCGACAGTGTTTGCGGCGCGAGTGGCATGCCGCGAGGCAATCCCGTGCCAGGACGCCTACGACAACCTTGCCTTCGGATCAGGCGATGGTGTAGTCCTGGCTAAACAGGCGATGCCACCTCCTGGATATGAGATCGCAAAAGGCGGGAGGATCTCCACGGATAAGGGACACATTTCTATACTAGGAGACCTGAGCGCCGTCGGCCTTGCTTTACAGGCTGTGTTAAGGGGGCGGGAAAAGGGCATAGGTCTGGGGGTAGATGCCAGCAGAGGGAGTGGAAGCAGTTGTTAAAGATATGTAGAATTAAGCATGCATGTAGCACAAGAGTAAGATTCTATAGTGCATCATCAATATGTACAGTACCGCCTTGAAACCGTCAGGTCCTGTGTTGTTTTGGATTTATGATGTGCAGGAAATAAGTCTTGAAACCTGGTGGATGGCACGTTTCAACGGGGCCATGTAGGCTGCTTGGGCAAGTCATCAAGACCGTTCATCCGATGTGCTGTGTTCCCTCGTCAGTGGATACCTTATTCGGACGGCTGTTAGGTTGGCATGCATCTCTTTCTCCTCATAGAGTTTACCTTCGTCTGCTGTCCACCGAACAGAGCGTAAAAACGGAGCCAGCCTCGGTGCAACCTTGCTTACTTCCAGTACCTACGCAGTCGCTATCTACAAGCAGGGTCCGTCTTTGACATGCTCATATTCTGTCGTTGACTGCACCCCGAGTCTTGGTCCCAAAAAGAGACCCTTGTGAGCATGTATGCACCAGGGAAACCCCTTGTAATGGGTCCTGGGCGAAATGGCACGTCATCAAGTGCTACCCTCCACGCAGCTTCTACAGTCCTGCCACGTTCCACGCCGGTGGCTTGATCCCGTCAGTAAATTGAGTACTGGGATTCCATCATGCATCCATTCCGAGGAAGCGGTTCAAGAGAGGCGTCTCTGCTTGCTTGCTTGCCGCTTACTCGCGGGATTCCTCAAGCTGCCTAGAAGTGGTTCCAGTTGTGTGAGGGCCTCCCAAAGGACCTATGAATCTATGCGGGGTGCGACTGTGGTGAAGAAGGTTTGCATCCAAAGATGTTTGTGAGAACACTTTAGTATCCGCAAACCACGTGAGTCCATTCACATGGGTTAGGGATAGGCGACAAACGTCGGGCAGCAGGTGATGGTGGTGGAGAGGCTGGGCTGTGGTTCGGCCGTTGGTTTACCCCTGAGGCATCAGGAAGCTGTCCCTCCAGGGTCCCGGCCGGCTTGCCTGCTTGCTTGACAGCTCTGCCCCTCACCCCAATACGGGCAGATCGCATGATTGGAAGGAAGGCGGCTCTCCCCCCACTATTTCATTGGGTGCTCTTTCTTTTCTCCTCACTTTGCTCACCTCCCTTTTGCCTTGCTCTTCTCCTCTAAGAAGCAGAGAACACCACGTCTTCAACTTCTCTGGACCGGCTGCTGCAGTAAAGTCTTTTCAGGGGGATTCCTCCTCTTTCACGGCCGTCTCCTTTCTCTCCTTCTCTCTCTCTCTCTATCGCTCTCTCTATCTCTCTCCTATCTTGGTCGTTTCCTGCTCTGCTAGTCGTCAGTCCACCAGTGCCGTCTGCTTTCCTCGGGTCTCAGTCGATATCTCCGTCTTCGTCTCCATCATATCTCTAGCTGCTTCCGCTGCTCGTCTCTCTTGGTCGACATCACCTCCGAATCCTCTTCGAGCGTCGGGATTCTTCGTCTTCCGTTTCTCGCATCTCCTGTCAGCTTCAGCTTATCATCGTGTGCGAATATTTCCTTTCGTCGACTGAGCTCTTTCCGCTGCTTGTCTAGCTTTGGGCAGCCGCCGCTTGGTATCGCAACACAGCCAGTAGCACGACACATTCCCCTCTTGTGTCTCTCCAGGGCTTGGTTGAGGAATTTGCTCAAGACAAAAGGCCGCCCCGACCAGAAGACCAGGCTAGATATTGGTCTCCAGAGGCTCAAGGGATATACTTTCCAGACATCTGCGAGGTTATACAGGAGAAAGTACTTTCTTCTGCAGTTCTGCCCCCCACGTTCTTGTTCGCGCTTCGTGGATTACTTTGGTTTAGTCCAGGGCTTGCTTTACGCAAATCCTGCCTCTCAAGCTATCACCCATCTTCCCGAAGACCACTGTCACCGAGCTGATCAAGATGGCCGAGCCTGGTCCTCCTGGCGCTCAGCTGCCTCCTCCCCCCCAGCCCAACGCTGGGGCTCCTGGCTATGAAAATGGCCAGAACGGTGGCTCTGGGAGCCATATGCCACCACCACCTCTGCACATCCCGCCCAACACGAACCCAATCCCGACTGCGATCACGTCGCCCATGACTGGAAACACCATCACGTCTCCAGGCAGTGCCAACCCCTTCGTCCGGCGTGCGGCCCCCGAGCCCAATAAGAGGGCTCTCTATGTTGGTGGTCTGGACCCTCGTGTGACTGAGGATGTTCTCCGTCAGATCTTTGAGACTACTGGTCATGTGCAGAATGTCAAGATCATCCCCGACAAGAACGTGAGTCGGAAGAGAAGAACCCCGCCGTTTGCTACCCCTGCAAAGTCGCTGACCTGGGTTTAAACAGAACAAGGGCTTCAACTACGGTTTCGTCGAGTACGATGACCCTGGCGCGGCCGAGCGCGCCATGCAAACCCTGAACGGCCGTCGCGTACATCAGATGGTGCGTGAACAGATCCTGTGGCAACAGCTGTCATTTTGGGAGACTAACAAACCATACAGGAGATCCGTGTTAACTGGGCCTACCAGTCCAATACGTCCAACAAGGAGGATACTTCGAACCACTTCCATATCTTCGTTGGTGATTTGTCAAACGAGGTCAACGACGAGGTCCTTCTTCAGGCCTTCTCTGCGTTCGGCTCCGTATCCGAGGCCCGGGTCATGTGGGATATGAAAACCGGACGGTCCCGTGGCTATGGATTCGTGGCGTTCCGAGACCGTGGTGAAGCGGAGAAGGCGCTCAGCTCGATGGATGGCGAGTGGCTCGGCTCGCGTGCGATTCGATGCAACTGGGCAAACCAAAAGGGCCAGCCGTCTATCGCACAGCAGCAAGCAATGCAGTCGATGGGCATGACCCCTACGACTCCTTACGGCCACCACCACTTCCCCACGCACGGAGTCCACAGCTACGACATGATCGTGAACCAGACACCCGCGTGGCAGACGACTTGCTACGTCGGCAACCTGACCCCCTACACCACCCAGAATGACCTTGTGCCCCTGTTCTCCAATTTCGGCTATGTCGTTGAATCGCGCTTCCAGGCTGATCGCGGCTTTGCGTTCATCAAGATGGACTCGCACGAAAACGCTGCAATGGCGATTTGTCAGCTTAATGGCTACAATGTTAATGGCAGGCCTCTGAAGTGCAGTGTAAGTCGACATTGCAAGACTCCCTTCCAGTTAAATATTGAGCAGATGCTGACTTTGTAACAAGTGGGGCAAGGACAAGACCCCCAGCAACCCACAGGGCGGCTTTGATCCAAACCAGGCATACAGCCCCCAGAGTGCTCAGGCATCTGCCTTCCCCGGCACCCCCAACACCTACTTTCCCCAGTATGCTGGAGGTGAGATGGCCCGCTTCACCAACTCTGTTGGGTACCCTGTTACGTCACTGACTTCTGCCGCAGCGCAGTACGGACAGCAAGGTAACTACGGTGGTCCCGCCGCCCAGTCTCCTGCAGGTTATGGACCTCAGATGGGCTTCAGCGGACCACCCAGCGCCGGTGGTTATGGTCGTGGCCAGCAACTACCCAATGCCCAGTGGGCGCCACCTCAGGGACCCAACGCTGCGTATGGCGGCTACCAGGGCTAATCCTTCGGCGAGCGCCTGTCCGTTCAGCCTCGATCTCGTCTGCCAACTAGACAGAGTGTCGGAGAGGACGCAAGTCCTCGCGCTCCAGGCGTTGAAAATGGCGCGAACGAAGAAGCCACCCTTCGAATCGTGCCTGTTCCAACATCAGTTACAACATCAATTTCAAGTCTATTGGCGCCTCTACTCTTCCAACCAACTCTTTTTGTTGTGGGATTTTGCAAGCATTTTAAGAGCGTGGGAATGATTGAACAACTTTGACGGCATCGACGCTGGGCAGTCTCGATGTCTTGACATTGCTGGTGAATCGAAGAGGAAATATCGTTCTCATGTACCTCACATCAAGGTTCCGCGTTCTTGTTCAGATCATAGTTCACGGATGTGCCGTGCCGTGCGTGTCCTGGGAGGATTTCCTGACTGTCTGTCCACTGTCACAAAAAATACCAGGTTATGTGTGTGCATTCTGTACACTGGATACCACCTTTGTCTTCACGCTACTGGGAGTGTTTTCGGGTCCTACACGGGGAGCTCTCTTTCCAATTTTGATACGCAAACGAGATCACTTTGGTGGCTTGTATGTGGAGATGTTATACTTTGGGATGACGTTACGAATTTCTCTACCTCTCACTTTGACTGCAAATTCACACATCTTTTCTGCTCCTCACTGCAACTCCTGCTGGTAGCATCCGTTCAGAGTCGTGCTTTGGGTTTTCTTTTCTTTGGCCGAATTCACATCAAGGGCTGTGTATCAAGCTGTTCAAAGTGAGTGGGTGGGCGACGGGCCAGCAACGTTGTTTAGCTGAGCGAAGTGATATTGATGATATTGAGCGCTGAGTAGTTTAGACTGTGATACGAACTACAAGATGGCATTTGGTGTGGTTTGTCCATGCCGTGGCGGACCTAGATGAATCAATGGTTCCGAAACCTGGCTGACATGCGTGAGACGGCTCGTGATGACCCCTCCCGAGCAAGACCGTCGGCTAGATCCAACAGAAGCGGACGCGAATGACTCGACATGGCGACGGCAATGTGCAATCATAGAAGGGGTCAAATGGTGCTCATACCTTGACCTATCGTGCTCGATCGCTTGGATGGTCATGACTCTGGGTAGAGGTGATTGGCAGGAAGTCTTGGGGCGGCCGGCGATGGTGATGGTATGTTCTGACAAGCGTCCGGCACAGATCGTACCGTGTGGCAGACGGTAGAGTCAAAAGGAAACACCCCCTCCGGGAGACCAGACTCACACTGTGCGACGTCGTGCACCAGATTGGAAATGAGCTGGCGCCTGCTTTAGTGCCCAACCCAGCCGAGCTGGAGGTCCCCAAGGTTTCCTCTACCAACCTTAGAAGGTTACCTCGCTGACCCTGCTGCGCGCCTAGCTCTCCCGGCCCCCTCTGGCCGGCCGCCCAAGCTGCCCAGGTTTCATTCACTGGCAACAGTGAGCAACTTCTTTCTGCTCGGCCTGATCCCCTGCCAGCCTGCCTCTTCCTAGGCACGTAGTAGTAGGTAGTGAGTGAATGCAGTCTTGGGTTGGTAGGTAACCTGAGGTCCCAAGGCTTCTCCATCTCCAGGTTTACGGCTTGGCACTACCCGGGCCAGCTTTGCTCCCTCTTGCTCTCCCTCCCCCATCTCCCCCAGTCCCCGTCCCCGTCCCCGTCCCCGTCCCCGTCCCGTCAGCCCGTCGCCCACCTCCAGTGTGCGTGTGTGTGCCCAGACATTCTGGACTGGCATTGAAACGGCCAAAAGCAGTGGCACGCTTTCCAAACGACTCCAAGTCCACACCCATCTCAACAGCATCACCACCAAAGGGCAGTGAACCCACCACCGCCGCCTCCGCCTCTGACGTATTGTTTACTGTCCCGTCCATTCCATAATGAACGTCTAGAGCAAGTCGATAACGGGTCTCCCCTCGGCGCCTTCTTTGGGACGCGTTTGTGCCCAATTGATCGGCCCAGGCCCAGCTCAACCAGGTCATTCCCGCCGGGCGGCCTTATCCTCTGGTTTCTGGTGCCATCCCCCTCCCCTTCGCAGTCGACAACCAACCCACTTTTTGCTCGCCTAGCACGCCCGCCAGCCAACGACAATAACCGTGCTTGCTGCCCGCCCATCGAGCTCGTTCCAGGGTCTGCATCCTGGACGCTCGACATCTCTACCCATCTCTCGACGAGAAGAGCCCGACGCGATCCCAACAACGCTCTTGTTCCTCTCCAACTGGCGTCATCTCAGCATTCGGCCATCTGCCCACCCGCCGACCTGCCTCACCCGCCGACCATCTCAGCCCCCCCCCCATTCTGCTTCCGTCTCGAATAGCGACGTCAACCCCGACGGTGGCTTTCACGTCACCAACGAGCCGCAGCCATGGATCAGTGGGGGCCAGGCTACCACGACCCTGCCGGCGCATCGAGGCGATACAATGGCAATGACCAGATGGGCCCCAGAGGCTACGCTGCCCAGCCAGCTCAGGCACCGGCCCAGGCGCCTGCAGGATTCAAATATGACCAGTACCAGGGAGGTCTCAATTCACATGCCTCAAGTTCCGCGACCTCCCCCGTCACCACCCCGCAGCTGCGCGACAACAACGGCGACGTCCCCATGGCCGACGCAAACGATCCCTACGCGAGCATGAGAATGCCCATGAGGCCTCATCACTCAACACATGTCTCCAGTGGCAGCCGGGCGTCCACCCTGCACTCTCCGCAGGAACCCTCTGCCGCTGCCCAACGCTACTCGCCCATGGAGGTGCTGTCCCCAACCTCCCCGTACGCCAAAGCTGGGGCCAGCCAATTCTCTGCACCCCCGACA